>JAUMJL010000067.1:11585000-12200914 GCA_033558185.1 Dromococcyx pavoninus
GTGTCTGCTGGCCAAAACTAGTTTGGCAGACTTCAAACCATATTAGATATATGAGCACACCCTGGCTAGCAGAGGCTGGAGAACAGAAAGAAAAATAATTTTTATACAAGTGTCTGAAATAGAATAAATGAGAATAAACTGCATGCATCTCACTTGCGTCTATCCTAAACCCTGTGTCTCTGAAACTAAATTCCAAATGATATAGGAAGTCTGACCCAAAAATAAAAAAGAGACTGTGCCTGTAAATCTTTTTTTATTTAACAAATTAAGAAAATCAATTACAGTCACCTTCAAAACAGTTCCCTTCTCAGTAAACACACAGCTGCATACGGTCTGCCAATGTTCAAAGCAATTCTACAAATAATTTTCTGAAAGTCTGTTGAGGATCCCTGTCATTTTTGCTTTAACATCTGCTGCTGACAAAAATAGGTTCCTTTGAGCATCAACTTGATTTTTGGGATCTCTTTACCATAAGTCTCAGTCAATAATTGAAAATTTTCCATCACAAATTTCTTTAGTTTCACAAGAAGCTTGGTGTTTACTCACTGTTTGCTCTTGCACGCTGACATTTTCTCACCGAGGGTAAGAAAACATCTATATTTGAACACACATTCACTCACACTTAGTGAAGTGATCAAATTGAGTCTTGTCTCACTGTGACAGGTTATAACATGTTCTATAACTATCTCTTTGTTTCTCCTCTCCCACTCTTTGTTCTCAAGCTATAGGGTTAGTCTCAGGTTTTTTGTGTTGGACCTGTGATCTTTTAACAGGGATCGATTAATAAATCTAGAGACATTTAAAACATACATGAAATACTATTCGAGTTCCTCTTGGCTACTGTGTAGTAACCCATCTGAACATCTCTTAGCCCTGCTATTTGCCATAGTGCGAAAATGGTATGTCATCATGGAGCAGTGCAGGAACGATGCTAGGTCAAGATTAAGTTTGTAGCTGGGATTTGCAAGCAGGATATGTGGGCTGGAGAAAATAATCTGTCAAATATGGATGAATGTTTAAGAAAATTCAAAAATGTACTGAAACTTCTGGAATATACTGAAATTGCCGTATCTTTGTGTAATCTTAGTAAGGGCTTGAACTTATCATTCTAAGGTGAATGTCTCAACTGCCACAAACTTCTGCAGGGAAATAATCATTCTTGTAAGTCACTGGTTTTATCCAAGGAAAAGAAACAGACACTAGACATAAATTAGGTTATAGAATTTTGTAAGATGTTTCTTATTTTGTCTGACATGGCGGTCTCTTTTGTAGGTTGCTAAATTTTGTGATCAATATAGTCCATATTAAAAGCTGAATGATATGTAGATTCTCAGCTGAGGCATTCACAGAGCGTGATTTTATTGGGGGATTTTAACGGTGACTTTAAAGGAAAATGTTTTCAGCAAACAACTGGATAGATGTTTAACGCTTAGAAATTGGATGTAGAAATAACTGCTGGTAAAATTTGCCTAGATAACATCATAAGAAGTAATAAATGATGAGTACTCCTACAAACTCATGAAAAGCAAGTGGACATAGGGTCTACCTTGAACAGCATGAATTTGGGCTCTGCTAAATGCCTGCAATGGAGGGAAAGGACATAGCTCAAATGTGAGCTTTGGTAACATTATTCTAGTCTTCATTAAAACTAAAAGACTTTGGGGAGATGATGGGATAAATAGGAACCCCCCTACAATACAAGAGGTCAATGAGATGCTATTTCAAAACAGGTCAACGAGGATACACCAACAGAAAAACTAAGTATGCTTTTTGATAGTGAGAATAACATTTTGTGTTTGAAAATAATCTGTAGAAAGACCTTGATTCTCCATCCCTTAAGGATTCTAAACATTTCTAGAAAAGAGATTGTTATTGAAGCAGGAATTTTGGCATGCTCCTGATTTAGAAATAATTGCATAGGGCTTTGTGTTACAGAAGATGTCTACCAAAATATGTATAATGTTGTCTTTTATCCTTCAAATCTATAAAAGCCCTAAATTTTAGCTCACCTAAGTTTTTTTCTTGTGGTACTTCCCCTGAAGCCACCTTCTGAGCCTCTCTGCCCGGCTCCACCGTTGGCTCCTTCTGCATCCAGCCGCATGAGAAATTAACGAGCCATTGGCTTCCTCCTGTCTGGCATAGTCTTTGTCCCGGTCCCTGTTCCTGCTCCTCTGGTCCCGGTTTCTCAGGTCCCTGTTCCAGTCCTTCAGGTCCCTGGCCTTGTTCCACCCTGGTTTACTTTATTAAAGAGAAAATGGAACAATAGCATTCTGTTTAATTGCAATTAAAACTTATTTCCCTTTTTTTCTCTATAAAAAGATCAGCTTGTAACTGTATTACTATTTTCAGTGATGACTTAGGTTGCCACAGTATGTTCTCATGTATAAGTAGTACAATGTTCTGGATTCTGCAATTAAGGAACCAAATTGCTTTGGAAGGCAGGTCAAGCCAAACTTGTATATGTGTTTGGATCAAGTCGCCAGTGGAACTCTCAAAATAGAAAACTCTGAGAAACAGGGTAATTTTTTCCAGCTTTATGTTAATGAAAACCCAATAACGTTAGTAGATTTTCCCCTGAGTTTACACCAGTGTAAATTAATTGGAAAATCAGATCCCAATTACTTTAAGGAAAAGAATGACAGTTAGATCTATCTTTGTCCACTATAGCTCCAAATAGATCTCTAATGAAGGCATCACATGCTGAAGTTTCCATCTGCATCTAATGTGCAACTCATATCACTTGCAGACTACCGTGTTTATAGCAGTATTGCAGAACCACTGACTCACCAAAGTGATATATGTGCCTGAAGATGTGTAGTGCTGCTCCAAAGAGTGCTGTAATGCAGTCCCTGCCTTCTTCCCTAGCATTATTCTCAAGATGTCCTGGAAGGATCAAGGAGGTTCAGTGAGAAGAGGGGGGAAAAAAAAAGTCTTTTTACAGACTTTAGATAAGATTTTTATTTATAAAAACGTCGTACATCTCTCTTTGTATTTCCATTTGTAAAACACCTTTTCATGCATGTCGATTTTTTTTTTTCTGCAGATGGTATCAACTCTTCCCATCTCTGTAGTACTTTTGTTCCCATATTGGGAAAACACCTTGGGGAGGGGAACCCTCTCAAAGAAACAAAGTGAGAGAAGTCCTTACCTCATCAAATTCAAGGGACATTTTGCCTTGACCTCACTGAAAGCAAGTTTTACCTTGAGGGTGGGATGGAATGGGAAATCTGCCGATATCCAAATAGTGAAGTGTCTGGGTTGGTGGTTACTGGCACCAGAGAAAAAAATTTGTTTTAATCTAACACGTGATGTGTATTTGTGCAGAGCTTTGGCCAGCTGCAAAAGCAACTAAAAATTTGAACAGTAATCAAGTATGTATCTGAATCTTCAGTGTTTTAAAATCTTAGCCTGTTATATCATGAAAGGAAAGTATTGATGAGGGTTCTTCAGCTTCAATCTTGATCATTATTTAATACAATCAAATTAGGTTAGCAGAAAAGTCAGATCATACAGAGTATGTAACAAAATTCTACCCATGCGGAGATTTTGAAAGAGACTTGGAAAATGGATAGAATTCTGTGGGTTTAGGGCCTAAAGAGGTACTAGTTTACCTCCCTTGATTTTTAGAGTTTAAACAGGGCTAGGATCTAGCACAGGAAGTGTATGGCATTAATTTGTTAATAAATGTCATTTATTTACAAAGCACTTTCTTTAAATTCTATTGAGTTGCCATAATAAATTATTCATTGAATAATTGAATACTAAATTCTTTCCTTTTTTCTTTCATAAGAATGCTGAAGAATAGAAGTATGTAAGAGGAATTGGAAAGTGTGTGCATCACATTTGGGGCTTTTTGTTAGGCTCTGAACTAAGCATTTAATGCACAGAAGGTACACAAGAAAAGCATAGGCATTTACAGGTCTTTGCACAAGAGCTGGTCATCTGGTATTTTTAGTTTCCTTACAGTATTTTTACTACCAAAACAAACTACCATATATTGTTTTTAAGGAAGGAAGGAAGGCTGGAAGTTCTTCATAGCCTCCAAAAGGGCCTGATGTCTTTCAGCAAAGTAGATGGCTCCATTTTTACTTCAATCTCACTACTTTTTTTTAACGCTTTAAAATGGTGATTTTTCATTGCGATACAAAACGTCTCCTGTAAATGATGCTTCAGAGCCCATGGCTGACCCTACAGCATTGGAGCTCATCAGAACACCATGTGCAGATTAATTAAAAATGAGGGGAAAAATTTAAAATAAAATAAAAAAGGATTTCTTACCTTGAATTGTATATTCAGCTAGACCGCTTGAGTCCCTGGAGATGTGTTAAATTTATCTCTACAGATGTACACAGGGCTGCAAAACTCTTTCAGTGCCTAATCTGAGAAAATATCTTTCCTGGTGAGTGCTGTTGGTCAGTAATGCTGAGACCACAAAAGGGTAGGAGCATTCAGCTTTGTATAGACACAGAAAACAGTCACACTGCTTCTTTGGGCTCTCGAGTTCAGTCACTTGTCCTCAAAGGCTAGATCTGAGGTGGTGCAGCTGTGCTACCTTGGAAAAGAGCTGATTGAGAAAAGGCTGTGAGATGCCTTCCACTAGCCCTTCTCTTACTCAGGAGTTGTGGTGATGCTCAGCCCCTTCTCTTGATTCTTTCCTACTTTGAGTTGTGCCTGTGGCTGAAGAAGGTCATTGCTGATTCTGACCTCATCTGACCTGTTGACTTCCTGGCTTGTCCTTGGGCCTGCCTCATCCTTTCAGACCTGCCTGGTAATTTCAACTTTCAACTGACCCTGCCTATTCCCACTGACCAACCGCCCTCTGTTTTCTGTTTTCAGCATCCCACAGTGCTGTGCTCTTTGTTGATGAGGGCACAGCCCGTGATCGCCTTGCTGTCATCCTCAGCCCCTGTCTCACTTCTCTGTAAAGTGCAGCCCACTCTCGCAGCTCTCTGAAGAAAGCGCGGTATGAGCGTGCTTGCTTTTTGCTGATGCCTCATTTGCTAATGACCTCGCATCTAGCCAGAAGGAAGCTAGCTGGCCTGCTACAGCTCTGGTTTATTCTTTTTTCAAATTGTTTCCAAGAACAAGAAGACAGAGAGAAAATGGTTTATGACCCCATGTCTTCTTACACAGGGATTAAGACATGACTGTGTATATTAGATGTAATATGGGAAGGCTCATCTTATTCCTGGTTAAATATTCATAATAGTAATTACTTGTTCACATTACAATACTTCCTGCATCTCCCAGCTAAGATTATGCTCCATTCTGCTAGTCAGTACACAAATATAAACAACCCAAGGGGGCAAAAAATATGCACCAGAGAGGGCAGAGAGGATACAGGGAAGTAAATAGAACTACTCAGGGAACAAAATTTTCAGCATTTAAAAGAATAATAATAAGAAGAAAATCACAATTTTTGGGAAAGCAAAAATCATTCCAGACTTGTCAGAAAATGGATGCAATTTACTAATTTATTTATTTGGGTAGGAAAACTATTTGAGTGCTTTGGCTAAAAACCTGCTACTGAATATTTTGGAAAGCCCTTCTGTCACTGTCCCAGTTAGCTTCCTAATCTACTGCTGCCCGAATTGATCTGCTGCTTAGCTCACTGCCAAGCAGGGCTGCTGGCTGACACGGGGAGACATGCAGTCGCTGTGCTGGTACCTGGGGAGCACAAGGTGGCATGCTAGCATTTGCTCTTGGAAAACTGAACTATTTTAGCTAGCTATGGTAAGTCTGTTACACAAGGGGAAAGATGCAGTAGAGGTAAAAAAATTAAAGTGCCACGGATCCAGACTATCACAAGCTCTGGCCTCCTCAAGAATTCTTGCCAAAAAAAGAGGAAAAAAGAGCCCTTCCCTGTTGCCATGTGTATGTCCATCCCACCTGCAATTGGAGATAGCCTTACTGCATAGTTGCGCTCCAGCCTCCAGTGGATAAGATGCATGGGTATGGTGGCCTGAAAAAGCCACCACTGAATACTTGGAACTGCCACCACCAGACAGTAGAACTGAGAACAACGCAATGATATAGTAGCCTTTGGTGGTGTATGTGGAGCTGAAAGAAAGCTATCACTCTGCTACTGTTTCTAAATCAGTGCTGTCTTATTTCTTCCAGACTACAAATGCCTGACAATATGAATTAGGCATTGCAAATATAGCGTAATAACAAATAGTAGTTCTGCTTTTACTGGGATACCTGCTCATGGGGAAATACCTAGTGCTGATATTTTGAAGGTCAACAATTTAGTTATCACTGATCATGTAATGTAGTAACTTATGAGGCTACACTGTGCAAAAGCAATGATATATTATTAATATGTTTATAACAATTTATCTTGCTTATCTGCCCTGTGAATATGTGAGGCTTCATGAACATGACAGAAATGAAGCCAACTCTGAGGAAACCCATCAGAGGCCATAAATTTATTTTGATTTCACTAAAAGGTGCCAAATCCACGGAATTCACAGAGAAAACAAGAACCTGTTCAGAAGTTACACAATACTAAAATCTAATTAATGTTCTTGAGAAGTTACTTTACAGACAGAACATGAATAAAGGCATAACTGCATCTTTCTTTCCCATTTAATTTTGTTATAAGCACTTTAGTTCCTGGTACAGAAACACGTATTTTTATTTTTACACAAAAACTTTTGGTATTTCATGTATAATTCCCTTCTTATTATGCATGTAGCTGACAGCTCCTCACATCATCTCAGATGATCTTTTGATGCAAATGGCCAAACTCCTCTGAAGTCTGTGGAATGCTATCAATTTACATAGGCCAAACACTCTTCCAGCACACTTGCTGTTGTTGTTATTTGCTTTTCTCAAGCATGAGTCCTGAAAAGAATAATAACATAAACAATCTGTATTTATTGTATGTTCCCTTTTGTTATAGTCTTATTCATTACAACAATATTGTATGGTGGTATAATATTTATTCAGAATAGGAGGGATTATGTCATCAAAATTACCTTTTAATCTATTTGTGTTCTCTACAGATTCTTCCCAGAATTGGGAAATTAGCCTCTTGTGAATTATGTATTCACAAAAGTAGATCAGAGTTCATGTCTTGATGGTATTATAAATCTAGATCAAGGCCTACAGTTATCAGTTTAAAATATCTGAGATATCTTAATCATATTGACCCAAAGCATTGAACAGATGTTAATTCAAATTATTGATTAAAACTGGGCGGGGAGGGGCGTCAATGTATAGTTTAGCTTTTTATCAGACCAAGTACTGCTTGCCTTCCGATAAGTTTCATAAGTCTAGAATTAAAACAACGAAGTTGTGTTTTCATTATTTCAACAGAATTATATTCATGTCTGATGTAAATCTAATGCCTAGTATACTTGGTCACTAATGCTTAGTATACTGAGTCACTAATAATTCATGGTTTGGAATAAGCTAGATACTTTCTAGCTGTGCTAGGCAGCTAATCCTCTGGATTTTTTGTCTCTAGATTTTAAGTGCAAGGAGGGGTTCACTGACCCTAACTGGCCACAGACATATTCCATACTATGTGACATCATGCTGAACATAAAACCAGGGGGAGAGTTGGCTGTGGGATGGTGACAACTACTCGAGGACTAGCAGACCATCAGTTAGCAAAAGGTGAGCAATTGCATTTTACATCACTTGTTTTGTATATTCTTTTCCCAGTGTTAGTTATTATTATTGTTTTACCTTCCTGTTCTATTAAACTGTCTTTATCTCAGCTCGCAGGTTTTTACCTTTTATATTCCAATTCTCTTGCCCATCCCACTGGAGGGCAAGAGGAGTAAGTGAAGGGCTGTGTGTGTTTAGCTGCCTGCTAGGTTAAACCACAACAGAGTTTCTCCAGAAACTGATAAAACTTTAGGTCTTCAGGAAAGATAGGTTTACCTTCCAGGGACATTTAAATTGACTGGAGCCTTCAGAGAACCAAACATAACTGTAGATCTCAGATGCCTGGAAATTCAGTTTTTCCTTCCGGTAGAAAAAATTGATGTAACAATAATAAGAATTATTAGAATAATCAGTGGTGTGAAAACAGAAGTGTTATTCTACCAGACTTCTAAAATTACTTAGTTTAATTGATACCCAAGACAGATAAGAATACCTTAATTTAATTGACACCTGACAGATAAGGATTACCTACAAAACACACTGGTGTTTATAACTTGCTTCTAAAATGAATTCTAGTGAGAAAGAGCATATGACAGCTCATTAGAAAGTGGAGTTTTGGAGTGAGAGTTCTGTCTATGATCCAGTTAACCTAGACCTGTTTTGCTCAGGGACTTTGTCTGAAATAGGAAAGACGATTCCGAGATTAAACAGTTGTTGCAGCTTTCTTTCAGGAATGAGAACTTGTGGAGCCTGAGTCACTTCGAGGTAAAAAAGCTAAGGTCTCCCACTTACAAATTCCTTACCAGTGCCAAGCACAGAACTCCAGATCCTTGGTAGAGGAGTGCCTTAGCATTACTTGCTTCAACAACTTCACCTGAGGAGCTGAGTCTACTCTCTCCTCTGCATAGGGTAGGGTACTCTCCATCCACAGGAGACAGAAAGTAAGCCTAAAAGTCTTTTGTTAAGATTGTCTAAATTATCCAGCTGGAGTGATCATGGTGCAACCTTCTCCAGGATATCCAGGAAAATGAGGCGACAACTTCGTACTCAATGTACTTCACTTGAAACTACCTTACTGTCTCACAAATTAAACCTGTACAGAACAGGGCTTTCTATCTTTCCTTGTATAATCTAATTCTATATCTAATCTAATTCAAGATATCTGTTCAAGTAGAAAACTTCTCAAAGACCAATGAAATATGTTGCTGGTTTGTTTTTTTCTCCAAACAGTCTGAATGGATCTTCTACTATTTCTCTCATTTATTGACAATTTATGTCTAAATCGCAAAATATGACTCTATGATGATCAATAACTCAACATCAAAATTGATTTTTACTGTTATCTCTCTCTCCCTTTTGCAATTTTTTCTCCTTAGAAAGTAAGGATCCTTTGGATACTTATGGTCTTTCATAGAATCATAGAATCTTCTGGTTGGAAAAGACCTTTGAGATCACCAAGTCCAACCACAAAAGTTGGAAAAAGTGCAGGCGGAGTAGGCTGTTCTTGGTTTTCAAGGCATAGTGGAGACATATTTTTTCTTTCTTCCACTTATTAATGTTTTCCTGTTCTAAACATAAGCATACAAGACTTTTATCCTCAAGTCTAACAGGACATAATCCGAATGAGTATCATACCAGAAATAGCCATGATTTTAACTACTTGAGGTATCAATTGCTAATATTATACTCAGATTTTTGCAAATTAACCTGTTTATTAATAATTCTATAAACACTTCTTCACGATCTGCCAGACTATCTTAACTCATTTAGGTTTAGCTTTTTCTAATGTGCTTCTACATGGGAATTGGCCTATTAAATCTGGAAAACTGCTGCAACCCTAATATGTCTGTTTGGCATCAGACTGTTCCAGAAAGTTCTTTTCTTTCTGGTTTTGTGTTGAGGTTTACTTGGCTTGCACTATTTTTCCACCACTTATTGCGGCACCTTTTCTAAATCCCAAAGGAGGTGAATCTCAGAAAGGTCTTGAGTCAGGTACTTAAGGTCTGTTTGTATCAATGAGGTTAAAGTGTACAGATAGTAAGTAAGTTTGCAGGGGTGGTGTTATGGTTTGAGTTAAATTGGGGTCTGTTTCGTGATTCTGGCTTGGTCTTCCGTAAGTAACTCCATTTTCTGAAAGCTAACTGCATGTTTTAGACAGTTTCTCTCTAGCAGTGATAACGTGGAACATTGCAATGTTTACATTTATTCTAGTAACCAAGGCCATACTCAAGCTAGTGAAAAAGCCCTCACCTGCAGCAAGGGGCAGACAGGACAGGTGACCCCAACCTGACCAACAGAGTATTCCATCCCATATACTTCACTCTCGGTACAAAACGAGGGTCTCGCTCTCTTCTGCCATGGCTGACACCCAGTGAGGACCTCATTTGTCTGATTGCTCCAGATCCCAGATCCATGCATTCCTGAGTTCAGTTCCTGAGCTCAGCCCCCTCCTAGCTGTGGATCCATTCCGCTGTGTCTGTTCTACAGCGTTTGTGGTGATGTATAGTCATCAAGGGGTGGGGGCATGATCTCAGATATTTGTATGTATATCATTACTTTCTAATTCTTTTAATCATTATTACTATTATAACCACCATTTCATTAAAGCTGTAGTTTTAGTTTCCAATCCACAAGCCTTTTTCCTCTCACTTTCCTCTTCCCTGGGTTTGAGGGGAAGGGAATTTGAGAGCCCAGCTGCATGGTTTTAGCTGCCAAAATTAGCTGGGTCAGGGCTAAACCACGATAGGTGGGATGTTAGTGCTGTGGCAATCTTGCACATCTGGAAATCAGGTGATCTCTGTTCTGTTTATCTCTATCTCAGAGGTTTCTTCCATGACCTCCTTCAAGTTGACTATGTTTGTAATGTCTTCTTGTCTGCGAAACAAGTGGAAAAACTTATCTACCATGGTAGAAGGTGAGAATGGAAAGGGAAGAGTACAGATACATGGTCAAGTAAGCTTTGCTACTATTGTAGTAATACCCTGAAATCCCATTCAAACCTGTAGCCTCATGCTGGACAGCACTATCTAAACACTCATTGACAGACAGAGAAAAGCTTACAGTATACCTGTTTAAAATTAACATAATCAAGAAAAATATGTGCTTTTTGTTTTAATGATATGGTACCCCATAAAATTTTCATTCCTTTCCAAGTACTTATTGTTAATTTTTTAGTCATTTTTTCTTATCTGAATTACCAAATCTCTATACAAAAAGACTTACAAGTTATTACTGAGTTGTTTGAAAACAGGTTAGAATAGGCTGCTGCTTTGCCTAATTTCCTCATGAGTCTTGTGATTTCGTTGTAGTAATTACAGGCTGTCTTAATTCAGATTTTGCTATCTGCCAATATGTCACATTTAATTATAAAATATGCAATTAATGACTAATGGGCTCATGGGTACATGAGCCTAGAGATATTGAAACAAGAGATTTCTCAACTGGGAAGATATCACATTCTCAACATATGGTCTGAGTTTTGGATTTTGTGATACTGAAAACAGATTATCTCTAAGGTTAACAAAGTGTGAATATTAAGATGTTGGAGGCTGATTTCAAATTATGTACTCAACATGCAAAAAACTGTACACTTTGTCAGTCACCTAAACAAAGCATAAGTGGGCAACACAACTACAGGTGTCTCTCTTCCAGTAGAGCTTGTTATTCACATTAGCTAACTCAGTAGAATTTATGATGAAAATGCATCCTAATTTTACCAAGGCAAGAGTTCAGAAATCACTTCTATGAATTAATATCTGAATGGTTGAGCCACAATTTTTTGGCCTGCAGCACTTACTTTGGATATTGTAATAGACACGCTAAAAGTATCACATGAAATCATGAAAGGTTTGTTAGCATGTCTGATCTTCAAGGATAGAAGTTTATTGTTACACTACAGTAACTTCAGTATTTTAAGCTTTCCTGTTCTGCTTGATCGTGTAATGTTCCTTAATATGCTGAGCTCCGGCCGGCCGGCCTGCCTGCCTGTCTTCCCATGCAATGGAAAACACAATTTGGGGAGGAAGGGTGTGTTTCCAAATGTCATCTCATTATGGAATGAGGCTTGGACAGGAAAATTCCGAGGTTAGCAGAGCTCAGAACAGCTCCTGTATCCCACAGATGAGTCAGAACTATAGGTTCCCATGGCTCTGGATGGACTAAGCTGCTCTGTGCTTGTGGCTTTACAGTGAGAGTATGATCTTGATATGGGTAAATGTATTCCTGCTCCCAGTTTTGCACTTGTTTGGAAAGCTGTCTGCTGAAGTAGTTATCTTGGAAAACTTTTTTTTAATATAACTTAAAAATAAGAGGACAACTAAAACATGAAGTGTGTCTTTTCCTTTTCAGTAAGGTTTGAAATTAATTTTGTTGTTAAATGATGCATAGGCTTTTTTGTAGGCACTCTGAGCAGTTTATAAATTTCTGCTGCCCCATGGTAGCAGAAGTTAAGAGATCTGAAATCATAGGTAGAACATGAGAGAGCAGTTTTTATGAAATGCCTCAAATGATACTCACTAGTGTTAAAGATACTTCTTCATAGAAAAGGACAGATCCTTATAGATTTTATAAGCTCTATAAGGAATTTTTTAATGTACCTATGAACCCTTCAGGAACTTTCCTGATATTTCCTGTATTATAGTGACTCCATTAACAGCATGTTTATGCTCAAAATGCTGTAAAAGAAAGGTGTACCAATATGTTTTGTTTTATTTCATCCAGTGTAATTGATCTAAGTAAACATTTCTGGATTGAGTATGCAAATTTAATTTATAGATAAGAACTTTGAGAATAGGTATATTATTTTTGGAACTAGCATTCCTCCTGTTGCATGATAAAAATATGTCAAAGTAAGGAATATCCTGTACATTAAAAAAAAATAAATCAGTACCAAGAAGAAAGAAAAGTAGTACGTGTCAAATTTATTTCTCCTCAGGATGATTACTGAAGAAGTCAGCCAAGCAAAAATACAGCAGCCATGGTCTGTGATTTGAACTCTTTTCTTATTTTGATCCCAGCAGAAACTGTATCTTTAAGGTAATTCTCACGTGAATAAATCCTATTTCTTTTTCAGGCTGTAGTGATGTACTTGATTTCCACCAATAGAAATATATTCTTGCACACCTGCTGATGTCTTTAGGGACCTTGTGAGGCCTATTTGTAGATGTCTGTTTATTCCACTGGACCTTGGTCATATCAGTGTTTGGGGGATTTAACCTTTAATGCCACCTCTCAGCTGCCTTGCCTCTGTTGAAACAGCCACAAGATGACTGAGCAATGCTTAACCTAAGTAGAGATTCACAGCAGAGGTTATATCCTTTATTGTTTCAAATCTTCTTACCACTTCAATCCACTCAGTTTCTCTACCACCACCGCCCCCCCAAACAACAAAACTCCACGATAACAACACAAATAAGAAGAGAAGATTAAAGAAATATGTGTATGATCATTATGACAGTTGTGTCTAGCTAAGCTCATCTGGCTTTCATTTATCTTTGAGGCTAACCAGATCAGTTTTCAATAAGCACTGCATGGCTTCTCGTTTTGTAAGATCTCATGCATGTTGGAAACACCAAAGCACAATTCAACTATTTTCTGAGTCTGATTTTTGATTGTACTCTGTCTTATGAAGTCCACAAATAAGAATTGAGACAAGGCCACCAGACTCATATTTACAAGATTGCAACTACATATGAAATGGAATCCCTTGAGAGTCTACTCCAATCACTGAAAAAAACAGACATAGCCATAGATGAACATTACTTGTTCCACTGGAGTTACATATTTGTTTTCTTTTTGCAGCATTCATAACCTTGCCATTTAAACTCACAGGTAGATTTAGCCTTTGCGTGGTTTCAGAGAAATGCTGCTTCTTGTGTCACTCTCAAGTTCGATAAAGGATTGGGACGAGTCTTCATAAAGCTGGCATGTGATATTCTGAAAACAAATTGTGTTATATTTGTCAGTAGCCTTGCTGCTAATTCCTGCAACCATTTACTCAAGGAGACATTTCTACAGTTACTGTTTTAAAGCTGACTTTGAGTATTTCTTTCCCATCCTAAAAAGAATTTGAGAAGAAGATTTCCTCCCCAGAGAAGAAAGAAAAAGGGTGGTTTCATCTTGCCTTGTCTGTTGAAATGTTTCCATTGCTTCTGGGAATAGAGTCATTAATTCTACTTTTTTTATGTGTTGATCCGCAGTGGTGGTTTGCAGGCAGCAACAGGAAGGTGAAAAACATTAATAATTTATCATAAATGAGTCTCTTTGAGGAGAATCTGAATTCACAATGAATATACAAAGCTGAGGTCAGATAGTTTAGCTCTGATAACAGAAGTCCACTTTTAAATGCTAATTAACCCCCCAAGTGTACACTTTAAAAAAAATTAAAATCTCTAATCATGTCACTTTAAAGTTCCATTCTCTATTAAAGGGAGAAAAAAAAAAAGAAACTACACAGCCTCCTACTTCTGTCTGGAAGGGAAAAAATAGCTGATTACAAGAATGAACTCTAAGTGTAAAAGGAAGATTTAATGACATCTCACGATCAATTAAAACAAAAAAATTTGCTTTCTTCTAACTCTACTAAAAAAAAGAGGCAAGGAAGTTTTAGCTATAATCACAGGCTGCGAAAGGATAGAAAAGAGAACATTAAATGCTTCTCATTATTCCTCCTGAACCCCTCAATAGCATGACAGGATGCTTATTAGGATGCACATTGCTGTGACCTGGTTTACTGCAGCTCTGCACTTAGGCAGCTGTTTAAAACAGGTGTACAAATCTGCATTTTTTTTCTTTCTCAGAACCTGGATAAAATGGACAAGTTGCACAGTTTGTATGTCTGTTCTTTCCACAGGGATTTTCTGGCCCCTTGGATGCAGAAGTTGGCTTTAGAAGATCTTGTTCAAATTGATTTATAAGCCTTTTGAACGCTAGCAGAAAATAGAGGTGTCAGTGTCCACAAAAAAATTCCTTTCTTTTTCATTGGGTAGATGTGCATACTGAATGTGCAAGGCATTTGGTGTGTCCCCCAAGCCCTGAAATCTATCATGTGTCAACTGATGCTATGTTGTAGCCCCAGTAACGTCTCTGGAATCATTGAGATTTCATATTAATTTTCCTCTTTGACTGTCCCCATCTGTCGCAATAGTGTTAGCTGATGTAGAATGGCTTGGAGAGGAAGTAACAGGTCATGCAACCCTTTTTTAGTTGCAGAGACCATTTACAGCTGGAAACAGCTAGGTGTATCAAAATGAGATATGAATGTGTTGTGCTCTTTGATCATAAAATTGAAAAACTAACTAATAGTTCTACCATAATCTCTACAGTATCTTTAATTCTAACCCAGTCAAAGTTGGAGAGATGTAAGGAAGCTCAGAGCCTTGGGAGGTTCTTCTGGGAATCATATTTTTTCCCTACATGCTCACTCTCACAGTTTACTGAGCATCTTTCAAGTGCCTCTTATGGGGTGAAATTTGTTTTGTAGAGCTAGACTTTCCCTGTTGAGACCACAGCCCTTCAATTACCAAACAAACTATAACAGAGTTAGATACTGGGAAGATTACAGAAACAGTGTTTTGTGCCAGTGGATAGGGTGTGGACTCTGATTAGATATAATTCAGATTCAGGGTGATTTGGAAGGATAAACTTGTCCTTCTTCATTATTTCCAGAATGTACTACATGGTGAAACCTTTCTTTTTCTTTCTTTTTTGTTTCTTTTTTTTTTCTTTAAATAGGAAAATAATTGTTCAAGCTGAGAAGCAACCTGTAATTCTTGTGCAGGCAAGCAGGGAAGGCACAAGAACAACCTTCAAGGGATTAGAAGTGACGAGCTGTGTAACTCTAAATGGAGCTGATCTAATTGATGCTTTACCTAGCAGGGGAGTAGAAAGCTCTAGCAAATAGATGGTAGTTATTTTGTTTTCAGAAAGAACACTGTCACAGACATCTTCCTACCAATACCACATTGGTTGCTAACAAGTTGTTCTGGGAGAATCTTCTTACCAATTTAAATGCTGTCACACAATTCATTTCCAGTCACTGTGAACATCTTGATTTCCCATTTATTTATTATAAAAGATTGCCTTGAACATGGACAAAAGTGCCAGTTAAGCAGCTCACTTCTAGGTCCTGTGAGCACAGGAAATTAATGTACATCCTGTTCTTCATGCATTACATGCATATGAAACGATAGAAAAATAGGTTATTTACTGCCTCCATTCTAGAGTTGCTAATATGTGACTATTATGTATGGAGTGTGGGGGGACTCACATTCCTTTTAATTCACATCACAATTTAAATTCAGCACCAAGCGTATCTGAAAGCAGTAATATTCCCTCTACTTTCACAGAGGAAGAAGAGTGTCTGCAGGTAAGGCACTAAATTGGGAGTCAGGGGACTCAGGGTCAGTTCCTGGTTCACTTACAGGGTTTTGTGATTTTAAACAAACCACTTTCCTGCCTGACTGTGGTGCTCTGAGATAAAATGGGTGCTTTGGAGGGATGTGGATACTGCATGGGGAGTGGAGACTGATGAACAGATAGACAAGTTCTCTTTTCTTAGTCTTGTGCCTTTTTTTACTTTCCAGGAATATAGCAAGTTGTTGAAAGTTTTGCATTAAGTGAAACAGCTAACACCAGCTGTAGCACTGGGTAAGAATACCTGCAGTGTGTAGATAAGTGCTTTTTTTGAAGACAAGTTGTGTATGGAACTATTCATTGTGAACAGCTTCTGAGACATATTAGGACATTTTAAAACACTAGGTATAGTTCATATCTGGTTCCAGGGCAGGCAAAGATGGTATATTATCATTAGTGGTAACACTGTATAACTAGATAAACTCAATATGCATCTGTACCTCTGATCCTCTTGAAGATATTCACCTTTACACCAACACTTAAAAAGCACACTCTTTAGTGAAATACAGATACATGTCTCTTAGACTATTAGTGACAGCGGCAGACTTGATGTTAGGAAACTCTGGAGGAGGCATCTAAGCTTGATACTTTTCTGATTTGGAATGACAAAATCTAATTTTATGGTTTGATTTTTTTTCTCCATGTGCAATGAGAACTTTCCCTTCTCAGGAACGAATGCTTTTATTGCAGAGGGGAGCTAAGGGCTCTCTAGCCAAGGTCTGAAGTCAATATAACACAGCATCAATAATAAATAACAAGGAAACTTGTTACTTGTTTAGCCTATTCAATGCAGTGAAATGCTCTGGTAAGTATCTGTGGTATAAAAATCGTAGATATCGTGAAGCAAGTAGGCTCTTTCGCTCTCCTCTTTATATTGCATGCACACTTAACAAAGTAACCAGAAGCATAAATTTATATTTCTTGAACAAGGATTTCTCCTGCTGTTTGAATGTCACCTTTTACAAGTGACAGGAAGATTAAGTAAAATGCTGTACAGGTAATTATAACAAGGCTATTGGCAGCCTGTAACACAAGGTAAACGACATAACTAATTTTGCTGTTCAGACATAATGTATGTGGCAAGTTTTACCTGTAGCTGTGCTTTGTACAAGTTACGCTCTCCAGAGGCATGTAGTCGATCACTTGCACTATGAGTCAGCCAGAAACTCAGCATATCCCTTGTACTCAATGTCATTAGAATGTGAGGAGCTGCCCTTCATCTCAATTGCAATTAATTGTGTCACTTCTTGGACAGCTTGTCTCATTGCATAGCTGTTTTGTTTAATTTCAAATCAGTTGTTTAATACAAGATCATCTGTTGTGAATTTTCTTGGCTAAGATAAGTAATTAAATAATATACTACATCTCAAGGTCTGGAGAGAAGTTTTGTCAGTTTTTATGTACTTATCCTTGGGACTCTGGTCAGATTCTGGTTATGTGTATGTTTAGTGATTTCATCCTGCTATGCCCTTGACTTTCTCAGAAGTATCATTGCAGCCATACTGGTCTGAATAACAAAGCAACACCAACAAAGGATGATAATATGGTGAAAATTTACACCATGAGTGTTTGTTTGTCCACTTCTGTTCTACCCCGCAAACTCTTTCAGGGTAATCAATTAACTGTCAGAGAGGCAAAGCAGCTAATGAAGCTTTCTTCACCAGCCTTGCCCCATTGACTAGATACTGAAGAGCCAGTGTATAATGCCAAGAATGAGCTGAATTATAGAGAAGCATAGAGTGTGCATCCTTTGCAACTGTCAAAGATGAACCTCTTAAACTTGCTTCCTTATATTAATAGCACCTGGAGCCAAGGAATTGTACAATCAACTTTTAATAACTAAAGGGCTTATTTCGATTTTCAAAATGCAAATTGTTTATTTTAAAATGCAAGCAGATTACACATCTGAAAAGAATAGATATTTTAAGAGTTGCTTTTTTTCTCTTACATCTTGAATTGCAGGGTAAAAGAACTGCTTCTCTTCTAGCCCGGGCAGGATCACCTTGAATGTGCAAAATGGACCCCTTTATATCTGTGCAAATTGGCTTTAAAATGTGACTGTTGTGATTGTCCAGTATTTCATACATACTGGAAGGACTGCACAAAAGTCAAATGGTTTCTTTCAGGTAAGTCCAAGTATGCCCTTGAGAGGAGAGACCTAGATTTGCTGGGGCTGCTGCTTCTGGATCAATGGGATACTTCTTGAAGCAGCACACTAGAGAAGATAGCATTTCTGCATTCAAAGTTTGAAATGCTAAGGGATAAGGTTGCTAAAGACTTCATTTTATGTTATTTCTTTACTCTGTTTGAGGAAAGTATATTTTTCTTTCTCTTAATAACCACAACCATGTTTTTGTCTTTAATTAGACTAGGTGGGGTAATTATTGTTACACTGATCCTATTATGATCATCCTCAGTAACTGCTCTTTTGTTCCAAGAAACTTCTTAGATAGGCTCTTGATGGATCTCCTCCTATCACAAATCCTGGTCAATGCCTATTTGGTGCTGTTAGAAAGGATAATGTAGAGAGATTTCTGTGCTGTCTGCATTATACAGCTCAGTGATTTACCTAGCGCATAAAGGAGATGGGAGCTTGGATAAAGGCTTCCTACTGAAATCCAAGCTGATCGATGTTATGTTCGTGAACTGGGAGAAGGTGCTACGGAGGTGTTTATATCCATACTTATAATTTGAAGGGGTATGCTCTGTTATTCTTCAAGCTAATATTCCGCTCTGTGGGGGCCAAGGCAATTAATACTTACCAGCTCCTCTTTCTCATACACAAAAGACTGTGGTCTTTTATGTCCAAAGTGAAGGTTTCCACAGAGACCCTCCTTTTAAGACAAGGAAAAGTATCTGTCTAGATCTCTTGTACAGTTTTTAACAAGGTTGTAAAACATGTTGTGTCTAAACTTCTGTTACAAATTTTTTCCCCGCTGGTGATTTCACTTAAAGAGGAAACCAATCTACTGAATCTGCCAGCTCACTATAATGTTCCTTTCTTTTAGATGGTAGAACCATGTTGGTATATCTCTTTTCATGTGTTCCTCTGTCACCCTGACACCATATCGTGCCATTGTTCTTGGCTAGTACATGAGGCTCTCTTCCTCTCACCTCTCCATTTCCAGCTTTTCCAAAACAAGCAATAGCGTTCCTATTGGACCTACAAACCCATGATATCCTGGGCAGGTTTAAAGTGAAGTGCTATCTCTCCTTATCATGACTGGATTTTTCAAAACATCAGTTACTTCTCTTTCAGATACTGACTCCAACTTCAGGTTTCAAGAAAACCCCCAAGGCAATCCAAAGTTGAACCTTAGCCTCATATAGGGAAGATGACTTTTTACTCAGCCAGGATACAGGAATTACAACATAGTAAAAGACTTATGAAGCGATTTTAAAGTAACTTTTAATTAAATTACTAAATTACTAAGACTCTAGCAGTATTTTGTATTTTACTTTCTTTGTATGTAATTATAGCACTAGGTCATGCCAGGGTAATTTCTTATAAGAAAATAACTACTTCTATTAAATCCGGAAAAAGCTATATTTAATCACTTCCAGTTGCTAAAATAATTGAAAAATTTAAAGATAATTGACATTCCATGAATAAAAGACAGAAAGGTTAAAAAATATCCATTCTTTAATTTAGTTAAGTAAAATTAAAATCATATGATGAGATTCTGTTTTTCTTTGTCATTCCTTGCTGTGTTGTAAATGTCTATTTTTTGCTACACTGAACCGTAAGGCATCATGCAAGATGGAGAGGAAGAATAAAATCCTGTGTTCCAATATGAAAGGGCGTACTTGTTTCTCACACTCTTCTCCATTGTAAATTTCACCTTTAAGTTGCACCTGAAAGAATCCATAAAATGTGTAGGTGGCTGTAGCAATGAATGTCTGGAAGTAATGAGAATATACTTAGCACTCCAACAAACAAAAAATAAACCACAGATGCAGATGTCAACTGGGAATTATTACTAGATAACTGCCTTAAGAATTCCTAAGTTTTGAAAACAATGTTTTGAAGGGTGGCCCAAAATGCTCATATTCACCTATAATGAGAGCTCTCAGACCCAGGGAAGTTACCTTGGCCAGTGTCCCCTTCCAAGGGAGGGTCCCTACTGTACTGCAAACCCACAGCTCCGAGGAAAAATGGCTCAAATCGGCTCTCCGGTGTTACCCTGTTATATACCATAGTTGAGTGTTTGTTCTTATTGGCCAGGATCTTCCAGGGCTGTGAACCTGGCAATAGTTCTCTACCACCTCCTTATCCAATGGCACAGGGACAGGACAAGACAGATGGGGAATAGGGCTTTCAACAGCTGGAAAACCCTGGTCTTTGTGTCTTTGGCCAGCCCTGTTTCTTGGGTCTTTATTAGGCCATAATCTTTGTTGAGTCCTTGTCAGGCTGGCAGCACTTGCCACAGTGACAAATTATAAAAGCTGAGACCAAGAATAACAACAGACAGCATACTGAAATTATTCTACCTTGCAAAAAGTAAGTTAAAACTGTTGTTGGATGATTAAAATCCTTCAGACCTGCTTTTGTCATTTTATTGTGTGAGGTATGTGTTTGTCCATGCTTCAACAAACAAAAGCAAGCAAAAAGCGACTCAGGGACAGGTAGTTGGTTCTAAAGGAAAACCAACAAGTGAGGCAAAGGTGACAGATGAGAGCTCAAAAGTTGCTTGTAAGAGCACCAGAAAGAGTTATTAAGCAGAACACCCCAGACAACACCGTGTGCCTAGAAAACATCCAGCATTACTATACATCCATTTCAGATATATAGTAATACATGCAAAAGTTACGTCTGCCTCACAAGAATGCTTTTCTATAGAAGTAGGTTTAGAGACTGTCAGGATGCTTGTGTTGTTAAAGAATATGCTACTTTTATATGGAAAAACAATTCATGTCAGTATTTTTGGATTATACAAGTATTAGTGACATAAAAGTTAGAAGAACAAAGAAACACATAACGAGCAATACAAACTGAGCTACAGCTGTCAAAGCAAATAGCAAGAAAACAAAACTGTCTGATTGAATTTGGTCTTCTACACCTCAAATAATTTCTTGGTGAACTTTTCTCCATAAGTTGTGGTAAGAACTAACTTAAATCATCCCTGCTGTCATCAGTCCTGTTTTCAACACTGCAGTTGGAAAGATGTACTACCAGTGATCAATTAGAAGACACTACCACTTTTATAGTACCATGACCCATGAAACTATAGTGTCATGTGAAGACTACCTTGTCCTTCTCAGTGTCCTCGACATCAAAGATGACCCATAAGAGGAACAAAATGGTGAGTGATGTTCTGTATGTGTCTCATTTCCTTTCTCTATGAAATTAATTAATATAGCCCTGAAAATGGAAAGGAAGATATTGAAAACATCTGTATGCCTTTGTCTATGACCCACCTAAGCGTATGTGACAAGCTGTAAAAGCTGTTTCAGCCTCTTCTCACTTGGCTGAAGAACAGCTTTTAATTAGCTACTCAGCTAGTAAATTAAATAAAGTGAATCTTTATGGTATACATTGTAATGAATGCAGGAGGGAGGGGCTAAAATAATACTAGGGATTGCTTCAAGGCATGAACTGCCTTTAGTTTTAGCAAATAGATGCTTCTTTTTATTCAGAGCAGATTTTTGTCACCACAGCTATTCAATATACCTGTTTAAAGAGGCCCATATCACTCACTGAGGATTCTTAATACGACACAATATGCATTACCCCACTCAGTTTTCATGAGAACTCCTCCTAGAGACTGAAGAGAATTGCATAAATTATCAATATGATGCATACTGCTTATTAACTAAATGCTTCAAGTGTTGCCAGTTAAGTGGACGTTTCAGTCAGCAAGTTTATTTATCAGGCTCTAGCAAACTGTAATTGATGTGGGTCATGTTTGCATAATCACAGATGCGAAGGTCTAAAGCAAGGTTATTGCAGATGGCATAGGTGGTAAGGTGTGCAGTTGCCCATGGAAAAAAGCAAACTTTTGACAGTATGGTTTTATCAAACTGTAACTATTAGGTTGGGGTTTTTTCATGCTGTCTGAACAGTTGCGTTGTCAAATTTTTGGTTTGGTTTTGACAGTAAGATTAGAATAACTCATCATACTTATGATGAGTTGTCACACCTTCTTCGTTGAAAAGCTTTAAGACATATATGCTTTTCAGAAAAAAAATTTGCATGCTTATCAAGGTGTTAATTTGTCTCTGTCATAGTTTGCTTAGGCATTGCTGAGTTTTAGTTTGCTGAAAAATTCTTCTTTTAGCAGACTCAGAAAACTAATTTCTCAGTGTTCTGCATCCATTGAGCATGCTCCCTCTGCTATGGTTTACTGGGGATGTACTGTCCTCATCCTGTGAGACCTGAGGCCAAGATTTCAAAACAGAACAGAATTCCCTATGCAGGTGGAAGAACACCTGTAAAATCAGGTGTAAATCACCACGGTGATTTGGCAAGATTTTCTGCATAATTTTTGTTTGTACAGTTTGTTTTTAATGCACACTTTCTATAGCATTGCTATTGAAATGACTGTTAAAACTGCTTCTGCTAGTACACCAGGAACACCTGGTGCTTCAGTACATTATTTCAGGCTATGGTACTGTTATCATGCTTGTTTTTAATGAAAACACATGTATCAACAATAATTCTTGTAAGGAGATCACTGGAAGTGGGAAGGTGGTTTGTCCTACCTTTCAGATAAAAGGGAGAAGAAAAGAATATGGATATGGTCAGAAAAACACAGATGAGCTCTTGCAGTCTAGACAGGAGTAGTGGTAAGAGTGGGCAGGCATACAGGGTGCTTAGATGGAGCAGAAATTTTGTCAAAGACTCTTTAGAGCATAACACTAAGGTGAAAGACGGTAATGAAGAAAATAAAGTATTGGAATAGAGGTTTGGAGTCAACACAAATGACCTGGATCCACATTGAGGAACCTTTCATTTTGCTGAGGAAATTGAAGTGAGGTTTCTGTGTATGAAATTACTTAAGGGAAATCCTTCCTCTTAAATCTGGGTCTCCCACCTTCACCCATAAATGTCTTACAGAAGGGGAGCTGCTTTTAAGCAATAAGTGATTTATCTAATCATCTATAATGTCTAGCTTTATCTTTAGGAAGAAACTTATTTTGTGTTGAGAAACTGCATGTTGCCTCTCTCTATCTATGTAGGAATCTTTTTCCCTTACATATCTAGAAAATTTTAGAACAGAAAGCTTATATTTGCAGAAGGGGAAAGGACTTTGGTAACGTGCAAAGGAAAACCTTAAGAAACAGGTGTTGTTAAGCCTGGAGAATAGAAGGCTCCTGGGCTACTTTATTACAGCCTTTCAGTACTTAAAGAGGGCCTATAAGAAAGTTGGGGACAGACTTTTTAGTAGGGCCTGTTGCAAGGGGTAATGGTTTTAAACTAAAAGACAGATTCAGACTAGGTATAAGGAAGAAATTTTTTATGATGAGAGTGGTGAAACACTGGAACAGGTTCCTCAGAAATGTGGTAGATGCCCCACCCCTGGAAAGAAATCCCTGCTTGTTCAGGGGAAATCTTTTGAGAAAACTTAATTTCATAAAATTGACATGCTTTTTGTCCTTTTTTTTCACCCTGGAATTAATGAAATTGGCATAGGCTATAATTTGAAAATAATATATGCATGTGATTTCAACTCTTAAGAATTTTTCTATTCCTGCAATAGTGAATAACGATCTGTGGAGTTAGCCTGAAAGTTTGGCAGGCTTTCTTTGTATCTAGCTGTTGTTTAAGCTTTTGCTCTGGTGACTTTAAAATGGATGTGCCTGGCTGTATGAACCCCATATTCCATTTGAAGTACTTCTTAAATCTAGGGATGCTGTGTCCTCTTAATTAGATTGCAGGGTGAAACATATAATTCATATCCATTATAATTAATTTTTTAAAAAAAGCGAAATGAAAATTGTTTCGTGATTCCACATGTGGCCTCTTGAGGGCAGTAATTTTTCAGAGCAATAGAGAATTGAGACTTGCTTAACTTTTCAGTCAAAGCATGCTCCTTGTAATAATCATAATTATCCATTGGCAATGCAGAGGGATGCTAGAATTCATTGTGTCAGTCAATCAATAAAAATGCTGCACTCAAAATTTTCAAGCCAGTTTTTCCTTAGAAGTGTCACACAAGCAATTCTATTTGTGTTTCATTATGGTGTAATCTGTGTAACTGGACCATATGTTCAGCTAAAGCTAGGCTTTCTTCCGAAATTCTCCCAACTATACTAGAAATAAGAAAGATTAGAATAAATTTTTGTTTCCTTGAGGTCTGAGAGATTTCACAGATCTTAGCGTACAAATCTGAGGATATCTTCAGTCTTTCAAAACACTTGATTTATTTTATCTACATTTAGGTCATGAATGTGTATCTTATGTATATTTGCCATATAAATGCCACTTTTTAATGCTCTAGTACTCTCAACAGCTACTTCTAAGAATAAGACAGTCTTGGATCTCATAAGGGAATCTCACTGATTCTTTCAACCTGAGAATATTTAAACTTTCTAATCAAGTAGAGACTTGCTCTGTTAGATTCAAATATAGTTTCACTTGATTCATGGTCAAAAGAGTTACAGTTCCAGCAAGATCTGGAAGGAAAAACAGGGGAAACCCCATTTCGCTCCTCTCCATATCTTGCCTATTCCATGAAATAGTCATTGACTAAATTGCTGATCTAAGGAAGCGAGAATTTCAACCACAACCTTTCCCTTCCACATGACCCTCCTAATCCCTAGGCTACCCTGTCAAGCTCTTTCTTGTACTCACTGTAGCACAAGGTATTATGAATTCTCTTCTGTTTGTTAGAATATCCTCAGCAGGATGGATTGTGTGCCATAAACATGTATGTTCACTAGACGGTACAGCTGGTTCAGTGGACCTTGAAAGAAGTATGTGTCTTCATCTGCAAGCAGAGAAAAAAAAATCTATTCCAGGTCCTACTTCACTACGTAAATGTTCTAATCAGAGGCCTTTAAATAAAAATAGCTTTTCTTTTCCTTAGTGTCCTTGCTTTCTTTTCTTTTAAAGTAGTGGCAATCTCTGTGGTATCTGTAACAGCCAGATTCATAAGGCATCTTTTAATAATGAATCCTGGATTAACTCCTTCAGAACATCTAGGAATGAGAGGGTATAATTTCTTGAGTCTGATAAAAGATAAAAGCACAAGACG
Source organism: Dromococcyx pavoninus (assembly GCA_033558185.1). Lineage (NCBI taxonomy): Eukaryota > Metazoa > Chordata > Aves > Cuculiformes > Neomorphidae > Dromococcyx > Dromococcyx pavoninus. The sequence goes on from JAUMJL010000067.1 coordinate 11,610,227, forward strand.
GGTAACAAATTTTGCTATGTATTCAAGGCCAGAGCACCACCTGCCACAGATGGAAACAAAGATTAAAACACCTACCTGAAGAACTTAAAAATCATAATTCAAGTTTTCTATGGAATCTGATCTATGAAATCATCATTTTCAAGCATGATATTTGAATTCTGAGTAATTCTGACTAGAATTTGTTATCTTGAAAACATACTTCCAAGTTTTTTCCTTAATATATTCCATTAGGAGCAGCTAAAATGAAAATATAGACATTTGATCTGAAGGAAAGTAATTTAAAACATTTTATCCATGTACAACATGATATTTGCTACTTCTTTGGAAGAAAATAACAAATTAATCGCAAAAAAGTTTGAGAAACAGGCCTAGTGTCTTGCAATAATTATTAGTTTAAATTTTAGAAGTCTGAAATATTTGAAGTTGGATAAATATTCTTGACTAATACACAGTGTTATTGGCAAAAATTTCACTTAGACCCTGCTTTACTACTAGAACAACAACATGTTTATCTTTCATAACAACTTGTTTAGAAGCTCTTCAAAATGCAAACAGATTTGATGATGATGCTGTATTACAAGATACCGAGCACAGTTGCACTTCCACTTATTAAAATTTTTACGCGACTTCCACTCCTGCAAGAAGAGGGAAATTTATACAAATACTACGTACGGTAATCACAGCTCTGGATACTTGCCCTGTTTATGCATTGCTTGCCTGCTGAGTCAATGAAGCCACTTCATTTATTCACATGCTAATACAATTGGCTCTGGAGAAGGATATAATTATCTATCGGTGTTCTTGAGGTGTGTAGTGCTCTGCCCAAGCCCCTGCCGAATTCCCATCTGACTGTTAGCTGGGTTGGATGTTATGCTGCCATTGACTGCTGACAAGTGTAACTTCTTATGTACAAGGGCAGCCACCTTCTTCCAGCCATTCACCAGAGGTCCATGTTTCTTATCTAAAGGATGATGAGTTCACAAACCTTTAAGGCTAGAAGCCTTATTGCATCTATATCTAGTTATTCATAAGGCAAGCAAAGACTTTTCACTCAGTATCAAGTCAATAAACAGTAGGAACACAATTTATCCATAGCTGTTCGCCCACATTGATTTAAAGGGTCGATGCATGGCATTTGCTATTTTGCCTATAGGTAAGTTGTTAAGTGGTAATTATCTCATTGCTAACATTAAGCGCTAGATTTGAACATATGTACCAAGTGCAAGTACACAAGCAGGTACCTCTAGCAAAGCCTGGGCCAGAAAGGGCAAAACACTGCACAGCAGCTAAGGCTGAGGGAAAATGTGTGAGAAACAGCCCTGTGAGCCCTCGAGGAGACAGCAGGAGGAGGGGAGGCAGGGGTTTCCTTGCAGCTCCTGGGAAGGCCCCAGGCTGGAGCAGGGAAACGTGTGAGGAGGACAAAGAAGCAGAGAGGATCTGCAGAGTGGACTGACCACAGCCCCGTATCCCCCATATCCTTGTGCTGTTCAGTGGGGAGGAGGTAGTGGAGTCAGAGAAGAAAGAGTGAAGTTGAGCCTGGGAAAAAGGGTGCATGAGGGGGAAGATCCAGCTCTATTTCCATTGGCAATAATGTTAAATTTCCCCAAGTCAAGTCTGTTTTCTTGTGATGGTAATTGGTAAGTGATCTCCCTTTCTTCATCGTCACCCATAAATTTTCCATCTTATTTTCTCCTCTTGTCCTTTTGAAGAGGGAGAACGAGAGAACAGCTAGGTGGGTGGCAACCAGGCAAGGTCAACCCACAACAGTATGTCCCCATTTGTGTAGCATCAACTGTGACACCTAGCTTTCTATGTTCTCGTTCTTAGTGACCATTGATAACTTGGAGCTTTCAAGGCATGAGCTTCTAGCAATTTTAGGCAATGCTACCTTTTATCAGTTCACTATGTGGCATAATTTATTACACTCAGTTATATTAGTGACATGGTAAAAAAGTCTACAGTCCTTTACACGCTTTATAATAACAAATATGTCTTTTTTTATTCCCTTCACTCCCCTAAAAACAACACTTCTAGCGTAAAAAAGTGAACTTTAGTAATCTATTCCAAATTATGAGCTGCTGGCAGTAGGTAAGGTTGTTGTTTGGAACTATAAATTACTATGCATAGATGGTAGCTAGTAATTTTATTTATTTTTCCCCTGTTGTGTTTAAACTGTTGTAATCCTTAGAAGTGGAAGAACACATGGGGCATAAAAGCCATCTTACTGTAAAATTATGAGACGTGCACAACTCTCATCAGATGCAGGAAAGCCATCTTTCTGTTTTTCCTACTTCAAATATTAATTAAACTAAATGTATGGGGTTTTTTTATAGGAGAACGGCAGCAGTTATCACCATCTCCAGCAGTGCTACAGGAACAGTTCAAAAAAAGAGAGCTAATCTGCAACTTGCTATCCAAATAGAGATAAACCAAAGGGAGTGCGATATATTCAGATGAAATAAAACCGTTTTGTAAGCCCTTAGGAAGTACGGATATGGAAGCAGATGCACAGAAACAAAAATCCATAGTTGGTCTAGAGATCAGGGGCCAGGCTGAGCCCACTGAAAGAGCAGCTCATATGATTGAAGTCAGAAAAATATGGAATATTTGCTTCTGTTCTCCATTTGGTTGGACACAGACTCTCTCTAATTGCTGCATTTGGAAGGGTTTTCGTTTTTTCCAGTAATTTCTTGCTTCAGACTCCTGCTCAGGTGGAGCCAGGCTAGCTAGTGCTTGGTCTGGACTTCTATGCTGATTATATCAAGAATCAAGCACAGGCCTTTTATGTCATTGTGCAGAGAACCAACCCAGTCTGTGAGTTTAAAAAGGTAATGCAGTGCTGTCCAGAAAGTTCAAATGAGTTTTTTTGTTTCAAGACTTCAATTAAAGAAGCCCATTATTTAGTAGTTATTATGTCAATCAGCATATTTGCTCTGCATGCATACAATCCTCCTGCTGAAAATCTGAGCTCTTTGCTGTACTAGGTACAAGAGAGTATTAGATCAAACAGAGGCAACTGCAACAGCATGGGGTTCCAACAGTCTTTATCTGGTTAAGGTTATATTCAATAAATAAAACTCTTCTCTCCTGTCCTGTTATTTCTGAATTTGTTTTTGATATTTCTAGTAATGTCCCTATACATTTTTGACGGTGCACTTAGAAAAGAAGGGGCTGTGGATTAAAGGTAATTCAATATAAATGGCTGTTCCTCTGCAGGAACTTCAGTAGCAGAGATCAGAAATTTGTATATGTTAATTTTGTCAACTCTACCTGTGCCAGTGGCATGATTTTCCCCTTCTAACTGTACAGAATGTAATCTTCTGGCTTGAATAGTTGAGGTGTTACAATTGGTGCTTTATTTCTCTACAGTTGTCCAGCTTTACTTCTTTTTTTTTCTATTTCCAGGGAGAAGAAACAGGTAATTTCAAAGCAAAATATGAACATCTTTTCGAGAAGCATCCTACTTCCAACTGAATGTTTCTGAATGTTTCAGTTGAGGTGCAGGTAACAGATTCCTTTTTTTTTTCCATACAACTCTTCTGTATTAGTCTACAGTACAGTATTTATGGGAATAGAAAATAAAAAATTTAAAGATTGCTTTTATTTGCTTTTAAATAGCAAAATTTTACTCAACCAAACCATATCATAGATTTAATATTACACCCAGGTATATGCTTTTATACCTGTGCTTTGGCAGATATTTTTGGCATTGGGACACCTGAGATAATGGCTCAGACACATCTGGATATGCCAGCTTTCAGAAAACATCACCAACCTTTTTTTTTTTGTCTTATTACCACCTTTTATCCAAAAGACATCAGATGAAGAAGCTTGGAGTTTAATGAATGACTCAAGTTCCTGTTCCTTGAGAATGGACAAAGACAGGTGTTCACTGGTAGGAATACATGTATAGTTCTGGAAAAACTAGGGAAGTAGAGGAGATTGTACAGGAACAGCTGGCATAGTGGAAGGAAAATAAAGATAAAACAGGAGTAAGGGATGATAATGACAGGTGGCTGCTGATAATCAAATGTGGTTTCAGCAAAAAGCAGAATGGAAACCAGACAAGATATCAAAATGAGAATTAGAAGAGAAACTGTAGGAGGACATTAAGGGAGTCAGATTGGCAAGATGGAGTGTAGCCTGAACAGGCAATTCAAATCAAATACTCAATTTTCCTAATTATTTTGACACAATTTACTCTGTTATGATAATTTACTCAGTTTTACCCGTCTTATGATAACATTCAAGACGTTTCTTTCTCCGTGATGGTACATGGTAAAGGCAAGGTGAAAGGAACCTAACCAAGAGGAATAGCGCTGCTTGGCGATATCCTTATTCAACACTATAGGTTTCTGAGTCAAACTCTGTGATTCCTAATATCAAGATTGTTTGTCTCAGTCTAGATGTAACTGTTTCCTTTCAGAGAATTGTTTACACTAAATGCAGGGATGAGGAATGTTGTGTTGCCCCTGCACCCATACGAGTAAAGAACTCAATACGTGGGAGAGTGAGATAGGTTTTTCAAAGTAACTACAGGTGTCTACAGTGTGGGAAAACATGTCAGAGGAATTCCCCTGGTATCCCTTTCCACTCAGTAGACAAGCAAATAATACAGTGGAAGGCAAAGCATACCTGGTCAAATCAGTGACCCTAACTCCATTTCTAGTTTGTCTGAGATCTCTGCTGCGTATAATACTGGCCCCAAGCATCAGAGTCTGAGACTAGGTGGGACTAATCCCACCATTGCTGCTGAGGTTTTTTTTTTTTTGGTTGGAGGTATTTGGACCCTTATTACCTATTTTGCAAAAGAGCAGATGAGCCACTCAGCTAGAAAGTAGTCTGGGACAACTTTCTCATTCCCTCAACTTGTATGCTGTCCTTAAATATCTGAATACCATAGCATCACAGTGGAGGTGGAGAGGGGTACAATGACCCACCTCAGTTCCTGTCCCTTCCCTCTCTCTCTTCCATCACTTCTTCACTTTGTTTGCAATGCTTACCTATTAATTGAACAACCCCTCCAGAATAGTCTACTGAGAAATTTAGGGCTCTGTCTGATGAATGAGATGTGAGCTGATCCCTAATGAGATCCCAGATCTCAAGGGTGTTGGATGAAAAAGGATATTCCACCTCTTCTAGTTCCCAAATTGTTTCCCAGCTGGACGAAGTTCATAAACTTGGTGGTATCTGTGCAAGCGAACTCCAGAGGATTGGGAAGATTACTTAAGAGCCTTAAGGCACAAAAAATAAATTAAGGGACAGAGACAGTATTTTAAACTGGTGCTCAATCTAGCAGCATCTTAAATGAGAGTCTAAAGCCCCTAAGTGACAGAAGAAAGGAGAAAAGGTAAGATACTCTGATTTCCAGAGTCTGCAATGTAAATAATCAGTAGATAATATTTTGTGATCAGGCTTTTCCATGTTCTTTAAGGGAGGATCTAGAAACAGAATTCATAGTAGTATTGCATTTCTTCATTAGATCTTCTAAAATAGGACTGTTGGCCTTTTTGAATATTTTAAGCCAATTTTTGTGTCTAAAATACTATAAAAGGCTCCTGCCATAAATGATCATCAGAGTTCTGCCATTCTTACCAAAAACCTTTCTGTTTTAATTAGAGCTAGGCAACTTTGGAAAGCTTCAGAACTTAATTAGAATGGTTTCAAGGGGGATGTTTTCCTCAAACAGAGCAGCTCTTTAGAGAAATCTTTGCACACTATTAACTCCTTTACCAATTATTCCACCTAATATTTTTTCCTCTTTTTTTTCCTTCCTTTTTTTTATTTTCCATCATACCGTGCTAATTCCATGAAATGTGAGATTCTACCTAAGGCCAGGAGTATGGAAGGAGTTGTGTCATAGCTGGCTGATGTCTTCTGAGGCTTTGTTGTCATCCTGAACTGAACGAAAAAGTAAGTGCCCTTAGGAAAATGGAAGGTAAGCAATGTTAAATGGAACGTACATCTCTTTAACCCTTCTTGTCTTTACAAAGTGGTATGTAAGTTGAAAAAGTGCAGAGCTTCCCTCCAGAATGAAAATGATGCTTTTCTAGTCCTCTAGCTGCAATTTAATGATGAGTACTTACAATGAAAGAACAAAAACTCTGTTAAATATAATAGATTATAAACTCGTGGTTATGCAAAATGAGGGTCACAGCAATCTAGCAATAATTCCTATTTTTATTTAAAAAACTAAAATAATTGGTCACATCTTGTCCGCATTTATACCTGTGCAAATACTGTTATATTCAGAAAGGCTTTACAAAGAAAACAAAACTCATCCCTTGAAAATTAAGAAATGAACACATAGTGAGAAAGAAATTGGTTGCCTTCCATTTCCCAAAGCATTAATTTTTCACCTATTAAAATTTTCTGGAAAGTCTTGTACTTTATACCTGTCCAGGAGCAGAATCTAAACCACAGACTCTAGGTACACTGTTGCAACCACCAAACTGGTGGTGTTTAGATTTTTTGTTTGCTATTGGTTGTTTACTGTCCTGGAAGCTGGGAAACGTGTCAGTGTCCTCAAGGCGCAAGAGGTGTCCAAGGTGATATTTTGCTTCCCATTCTGGACTGAAATATGAAGATAACTAGATACAGGTATGTTGTCCCTGGAACACTCTGGGACAGTATTTGAAACTGGGACTGTGAAAACGAAGCATCCTATACATTTTTGGCAAGGTGCTGCGAGACTCCTGTTATTCTAATGCACAGCCAGCTGTGACCAGCCAAAAAATAAGGTGGATCTCTTAAGTACACTGTGGCTTTGAGTGGACTACTGAGTACTTCCCCTAGCTCCAATTAAGTGAGCAGCAATTACAGGTGTGCAGTGCCTTATGGATAAGGCTCTACTGCGCAATATGTGCAGTCACTTATGCCAGTGCAAAATCCCTAAAGGAAATTTAATGCTCTGAATTCACATTGAATTGGTCTAAGGGGCTGATTAACAGTAGACAAAGGGTAGTGCTTCAGGTACTGACTTAAGGAACCAAAAGCATCACACACAAAAAAAAAATAGGCAGCTCAGAGCCGGCTGTGATTCTAGAACCATAACAACAATTAATGTGAATATGTTGCATTTTTTCAAATTGTAATTTCCTCTTCACTGTTTTTACAGCCCATGAAAAGGGATGACAGACTACTACCTTCAAAAATTCTTTCTAAACATTAATTGCTTATTTGCATTAAATCCTAAATATTCTATGTTGTATAATTGCTGAAATGTATGAAAAAATTATTGAACATATTAATGAGAAAATACAGTATGATTGTCTTCTGAAGGAAAATGCATCTTACTAGTATTACGAATTGCCTGTTTATTACAGCTTTACCTGCCAAGATAATGAGAAAATTGTAAACAAGGTACTCTTAAATTACATATTGGTGAACAATCTTTTTTTTTAATCTGCCTATCATAATTTTGCCCAAAAAGTATAGTGCAATTTACAGTCTCATTCTTCCATTTACATTGTTTTGCTACCAGTTAAAATTTCAAGTATTCTGTGGGAAGGCTTTTTACTTCTACTGGTATTTTTTTATTTTTGCTTTTGTGTTTCATTATTGACACAAAATGAAGCCAAGCAAATACTTTACTGTGAAGAGCTGAATGGCTCATCAACATGTACCAGAAAATGACAGCCTTGTAGCCAAGGAAATGCTGAAGAAATGTCAGAATTAATATTAATAATAATTTTTTCTATAAATACAGAGCCTAAAAGTAAAGTACAAAGTATCAGAGTGCTTATTGTCTTCACTGTACACCTCCATGATGAGAGACCAGCATAACTAATTTCCTATATTTCAATACAAACAGAAGTCCTTAGGTTTTCAGTAGTGGCTTTAGCTCTCTTTTGAAGTTCTTCCCTTCAATATCACAATCATCAGTTATGCTTTTTTTCCCCCTTAGCATTCATTCATATATTTTTTAAATTTTTGGAATGGAAAGTCTGTTATAAGTGGCATTTTGAAGCAGATTTCATTTAAATGAAACCAGGAAGAAATGGTGGTGGTTTTTTTCTGCAATTGATCTACCTCAAACCTGTTCTCCTCTCAGGGTCAGAACTGAAATCCTTGTGTTATCAGGAAAAAACTCAATGTATACCCTGTTCTTCTGGAGCAGAGACTTTCATGTTGTCTAATGTTTTCTAGCACAAAGGGTCTTAGTCTCTATCCAGGCCTCTGTGGCACTTCAGCAGTCGAGAAAGTTGAAAAGGAGATATGAATTGGGAATATAGCCTCAAAATCACTCACAACCCATTTCTCTCCAAGGCATTCAACCTCCCATATTTTGACTAGAATTTATCTAAGGTATATGCAACCAGTATTCTCCTTATCTTCCCTAGCGCTTTGTAGAGATTACTTAGGAATTTTTTTTCCTATAAATATATTGGAAAATAAGATAAATACTTAGAGGAAAATAGCATACTGCTGTATTTTACTATAATGTAATATTTAGAATGGTGATACTAAAACAGTTGTAAAACTACCTAAAGACATTTTAAAATCCACCAGAAGTTTCACCTTCAAATTAAAATGTATAACATAAATTTTCAAGAATAAGTTGATTAAAATGCAGTCATAAGCAGATTTTTTTTCAATATTGAAAATTTTATCAGTTAGTTAGAGAAAGACTATTTTAAGCATATTATGTTGTCAAAAATGCTTAATAAATTTCATGGACATATTTAACAGAAAGCTGTACTTAAATGTCACTGTTATTACCTTATTAAAAGCTTATTTATCCCCAAGTGTTCGAAATGTTGTTGTGTCAACTACACGTCTCAAGTGTTGAGCAATTTCTCTGATTAGCAGTTGTATATTGATAAGTAGTCCCTGAAGTAAATTTATCCTGGAGGCATGAGCGATCAGAGAAACAAATTAAATAGGATTAGGAAATCATTCACCTTTCAACTGTTAGCACACAGCGGTTCCTGAGCCTGTGATCTGCAGTTAGCTTAATGTAAATCAGTTTATTAGTTTGCATGAATGTTTAGAGTCTGTTTTACCACTGTTTCTGAATGTTTCATCTCATAGGGGTGAACTCTGACAAGTGTCTCCTTTTCAAATGTTTTTGCCGTGTTTGGGGAGCTGGGAAAGAATTAATGAGGACTGACTAAAGAACCTGAAACCAATGATGAGGTATGTGTATCCTAAGTGCTATAGTTACAGTTCAAGAACAGTATATCACTTGACCACATGCAAACTGTTTTGCATTATAATAATATTTTTAAAAATTCTTGATCATCAACCCTAGAGAACTCTGTGGCAAAGAATGTTACCATATTGATCCTTCAATGTCAGATATCCTTGAATATGTTAGCCTTGTAAAGACAGGGAAAAAATGTATGTGTGTATAGGCCAAAATTCTTGTTCTTAAAATACAAATTTAAAAGTCATGTGTAATTACATAAAAGTTTAGTTTACTTTATATCTTTGATATAAAACAACGTAGCTGGTTATTTTAATACTTACAATAGAAAGACAATTTCATGTCTAAACTAGGCAATATCTAACCTTCTGTTTCTCCTTTCTCTCATGGAGCAGATCATACCGAGTGCTATCACACAGCACATGCAGGACAACCAGGTGATCAGACCCAGTCAACATGGGTTTATGAAAGGCAGGTCCTGCCAGACCAACCTGATCTCCTTCTATGACAAGGTTACCCGGTTAATGGATGAGGGAAAGGCTGCGGATGTGGTGTACCTGGACATCTGTAAATCCTTTGACACCGTTTTTTACAGTATTCTGATTGAGAAACTGGCTGCCATTGGCCTGGACAGGCACACCCTCTGCTGGGTGAAAAACTGGCTGGATGGCCGGGCCCAGAGGGTGGTGGTAAATGGAGTTAAATCCAGCTAGAGTCCAGTCACGAGTGGTGTTCCCCTGGGTTCAGTGCTGAGTCCGGTCCTGTTCAATATCTTTATTAATGATCTGGACGAAGAGATCAAGTGCACTCTTAGCAAGTTTGCAGATGACACCAAGCTGAGTGGCAAAGTTGATCTGCTTGAAGGAAGGGAAGCTCTGTAAAGGGACCTGGACAGGTTGGATCGATGGGCTGAGACCAATGGGATGAGGTTTAACAAGACCAAATGCCGAGTCCTGCACTTGGGACACAACAACCCCATGCAGCATTACAGGCTTGGGGAAGACTGGCTGGAGAGCTGCCTGGAGGAGAAAGATCTGGGGTTGTTGGTTGACAACCGGCTGAATATGAGCCAGCAGTGTGCCCAGGTGGCCATATTGGCCTCTATCAAAAACAGTGTGGCCAGCAGGACAAGGGAGGTGATTGTGTCCCTGTACTCAGCGCTGGTGAGGCCACACCTCGAGTACTGTGTTCAATTCTGGGCCCTTCAGTACAAGAAGGACATTGGGGTGCTGGAGCGCTTCCAGAGAAGGGCAACAAGGCTGGTGAAGGGGCTGGAAAACAAGTCCTGTGAGGAACAGCTGAGGGAACTGGGGTTATTTAGTTTGGAGAAGAGGAGATTGAGGATTGATCACTGTCTACAGCTGCCTGAAAGGAAGCTGTGGCAGATCTCTTCTCTCAAGTGACAGGTTGTAGGACAAGGGGAAAAGGCCATAAGTTGCACCAGGGGAGGTTCAGACTGGATGTTAGAAAGAATTTCTTTACTGAAAGGGTGGTCAGGCATTGGAACAGTTGCCCAGGGAGGTGGTTGAGTCACCATCCCTAGAGGTATTTAAAAAAAGGATAGATGAGTTTTTAAGGGACTCGATTATCTCAGAGGTCTTTTCCAACTGGAAGATTCTATGATTCTATGATTCTTAGGAGTTAGCAATACGATTATTAGTGCAGATTTTTAGTGTTATAATTTTTTCTGTAGTTCCTATTTTGTGTCTGTCTTTTCCATGGGAGGGTTCTATTTAATCCGCACAAAATGCAGAATTCAAAGACATTCAACAATACATTTACAAAATACTGTGTGGGAAGTACAGAAAAACATTTCTCATTAATTTAAAAAATTTACAAAGCTATTATTTGTCTCTCTCAGCTGTTTTGTACCTTTCTCTAAAATTATATTTTCATGCAGGTGATGCACCAAAGTTGTGCCTTAGAAAGGTCCTTTCTTAATGCATTGAATTTGCAAGAATTCTCTCTTTGAGGAGACGAGCTACTCTTTTCTCTTGTTGTTTGTGTGAAGTCACAAATTCACAAAGAGAGGACTTCGCAGTGCTCACAGGATCCGGGGTCTGGTTTACACTCTGCTGTGAGAGTATAGCTGATGGGCCTGTAGTGGTGGGGTTCACCTTAAACATCAGTATTAAACCAAAGAGTTGCAATTGCCCATGTCCTAGCTAAGGCTGCAGAAGTTTAGAATCTAAATACTCATTACAGCTGGCATCTGATCCCATTGTCTTTTCTGACAAACAGCTTTTCAGTTCATGTTTTCTTCCAACCTTCTTTAATCTGTAAGAATTTAGACAACCTGTGACTATATTTTTGGTGTCTGAAAATGGGATCTACATGTTTTCTTTCTACCCATAAGTGCAAAGACTGGAATTCTGAGGGAATCACATTGTATTTTTTTCTGCCTATAGAAAACAGTTTGGATTGTTGCTACATAGAGGGGGAAGAAAAACAGTAAATCTAAACATGATGAAAAGTTGAACCTTCTAAATATATGGTAGAGAAATAAAACATTAACATGCAACTCAGATACATGGTCCTCAGTAGCAAAATAATGTAAGATAAGGTTACTAATCCTGTGAACAAGCTATGAAACGTGCATATTCATAATGTGTAGAGAAATACAGCAGGTTGTGTTGTTCAGGGATGAGTCTATCTGAAACAAGAAGAACTTTACAGGTCTGAGTATTCATGGTCCTCACCAAACTAGCACCCACAGTCAGAAAAGTTTTGTGTACAGAAAATGACAAAATACTCATTTAGACAGTATTTTCTGATAAAGAGAGTCCAAATGATGATCTAAGGGCTGCATTCATTTTGAGATGGAGTTATTTTCAGCCTAAAGGATAAACCTACTTTGTTTCAGGGATCCTTGCTCTTGGGGTAAACATACTATTTCAGTACTGTTGGTTTAGTTATTTTTTGGAAGAGATTAGGCGCTCAAATTCTTAAATTATTCAACTTTGAGACTACTATAGTATTTTTTTGGCCAACAAGGAAGGAGGACTGTCCTTTTTTCTGGTTTGTTTGATTTAGATTTTTTTTTAATTTGTAAAGTCTTTTCATACAAAGTAAATAGGTAAATGCAAAGCAATTCTTTGTCCTTGGTGCTGGCATTTAAATGAGTTGTCATCATGCAGGAATGAGAGCCAGTCAGTGCTCAAATATAGTAATGAAAAGCACATAGACAGTGAGAGACCATTAGTGAACTAATAGTGAACAGAACTGAAAGCAGTATGCCACTTTATAAATGAAGATGTTTCTCACATCTTGAACAGAATATGGCATTCTTGTTATCCCACTTCAGGAAGGAGCTAATAGAATAAAAAAGGCATAGATAAGAGCAGCAGAGTTGATCAGAGGTGTGAGATGAATTGAACAGACTGCTATTACCCTTCATCATGGAAAAGAGGACTATGACTAAAGGGAGATGTGTTAAGACGTGGAATGTTGAAAGCTGATACAGTTCTACGTAAGGTATGGTTATTCACTGACCGTCATAATATAAGAGATTGGAGCTAACAAAGAAAGTTATCAAGTTTGAAATTATCAGATTATAAAAAAAACAACAGACAACCCAGTGTGTAAAGTTAAGTTGAAAAGTATGAATGACATGAGAATGAAATGGCTAAATTAATGGTGAATAGAATTATCAGCTGGAATCAAACATGATGGTCTTGTTACAACCTCTGGCTCCACAGGACCTTAAAACTTTGTAGATTTGACGTCAAGATAGAGTGTGCCTAATCTTTGCTAAACATGTACTAGTGACCATTTTAGACATGGTTAATGGAGCTTTTGGTCTGCCTCATTGAAGAAACTTCTTAGGTTCCTGTAGGTCTTTAAATGTTGTCCTCTCAGGAATTGCCATCTTTTACTGCCAGGTGCTCTCCTTCAAATTGATAATAGGACTGCGATCATAGCCTTCTTTACACTCTGCATTCTTAGGCATAGCTCTCAAAATTGCCATTTGTATTTTATCTGAGATTGTACAGGTGGTGGTTGATGTGGACATGTTTCTTTTTCCTCAGACTGACATGTATTTAATTTAGTTCTGGACTTTGTTCAGCTGCTTTGTTTTGCCAAAATGCTCTAGAGGGTGAGCCTACAGCCACAAATCTTTCCAGGTTTGTGTTCAATTTGCAAATCCTGTATTTGCTGTAGAAAAAGGCACTTTCTGTTCTCAGTGGGAGTGTTTGTCAGACTTTTTTTGGCAACAGCAATAAGTAGTTTATGGTCAATTTCATCTAACACTGGCCTTCCATAAATAAAGATGTGAAATCTTTTACACTCGTAGACTAAGGCCAAAGAGGCTTTTTCTTTTTGCACACATCAACACTTACACATTTGAGGCTCTGAAAGGAAAAGAAGGTACTGGTCTCCAGTTCTGGCTGTGCTGCTAGAATTCTGCACTCTGTCTCTAACCTCTTCTGTGGATGTTTTCATAAACAATTTACCTATCTGTTTGTTGCACCTTTTGGCTGTCTGAGAAACTGAATGAGGTCTTAACTCAAGATTGCCTTGCTCATTGGCTTTGGGGTTAATATCAATTAAAATCATCAAAAATTAGTTGTTTTCTAATAAAACTGTTACTAACCACAGTATAAGCTGCAATGCAAGGCAATTGGGTCTCTTAACGAGCTGGAGAGTTTTTGGGTGTTTGGTGGAGGGGTCTTTTTTCAGAATTATGTAGTAGGTCTTTGTAGCTTCATCTAATGATGGTCAATAGTTTGTCACTCATTTCTCCTAGACTGTCTCATCTCAGTAACAAGAAGAAAATATCCTACACTCTTCCCTGTTTACTTTGAAGGCATATATGAGATTTTCACTTATGCAGTAAAAATTGAGTGAGCATTACTAGTTCAATCAGAGAGCAAATAATTCAATTATTATCTAGTCAGTTTCTTTTGAGGAAACCAGTATGGGCATAGAATAGAGCTGAATAGCCATAATAGAGCTGAATAATTTGGTAGGTATATGAGTTCCTATTTCTCTTAAAAACATATTTAGATATGTTTCTCATTTTTTTTTAATCCTCTGTCGTTCTGTTGAGTTTATACTTCACATGAAACAATAGACATGTTTTATTTTAACCCTGCATTGGGGAACCTCTACCTGACTGAATTTTTTTTCTTCTCCACTTTTTGTCCAGTATACTTTTCCATAAGCTTAGTTCCTTCTGCCTGATCGTTCATCCTTCTGAACATCCAAATATAATCCGGTTACTAAGACATTGAAAGCAACCTTTTGTCTACTACAATTTGTTTTCTAAAGTAATTTCTAGAGAGCTCCAGTTTTGATATCTGTTCCTTGGGTCTCTTCTGAACTGTGTTTAATTGCTTGTGTCATCAGATGACTGGAAAGGGTCTAGAAAGGTCATTAAGCTCATTCTCTTACTCTAAGGAAAAATAAATTATATCTATCACAGTATCACAGTATCATAAGGTTGGAAAGGACCTCTGAGATCATCAAGTCCAACCTGTAACCCAACACTAACACCGACCATCATCTAAACCATGGCACTCAGTGCCTCATCCAGTCTCCCCTTAAACACCTCCAGGGTCAGCGACTCCACCACCTCCCTGGGCAGCGCATTCCAATGGCCAATCACCCTTTCAGTGAAGAACTTTTTCCTAACATCAAGCCTAAACTTTCCCTGACGAAGCTTGAGTCCATGCCCTCTAGTTCTGTCACTGGTCACCTGAGAGAAGAGACAGCCCCTGCCTGACTACAACCTCCTTTTAGGTAGTTGTAGAGAGCAATGAGGTCTCCCCTGAGCCTCCTCTTCTTTAGACTAAACAGCCCCAACTCCCTCAGTCGCTCCTCGTAGGGCTTGTGCTCCAGCTCCTTCTATATCAGTCCTAATCGATTCTTGTCTGTTTTGCCCTAAAATGCTTCCTAGTGATGGAGACTCCACAGCTTCTGCAGGAAGCCTTGTGTACTTTGCCATCCTTACCTTTACAAATCCTTCTCTGCAGCCTAAACTGAAACTCCGGTGGATCACTTCCAGTCTGTTATTTCTGTTTCTAAAGTTTACGAACATGGGGAAAATATTGTAAGGTAGATGAAGATAACAATAACTTTTAAAATATTTTAACAGCACTATTTACCACTCATTCAACTGCCTATTTTCTTTTCCTCAACAGACTAAGAAACCATTAGTTTCTTTAACCTGCCATTAAATTCTATTCTTACTCATCTCCTCACCTTTCCGGTTAGTTGTATAGTCTTTATTGAAGTATGTTTGTAGGCATAGTCCTTTGAGGGAATTCTGAGGCTGGATAAACCTAGAGCTCTATATGCTGTATCTTGCAGGCTATATGGCTATTATCGCCTCCTAGTAGGTGAGGTCTTTACACAGTGCATAAAACTGTTGTTGGGTAGGCAGTTTGTGATTTTTATAATTCTGTTATAATGATGTTGTTATAATTCTGTTATAATTGATTTTCAGTTGCTCCTGCTGAATTGTAAGCTCTCTTTATCCTCAAAATCACAGGTCTAATTTGCCAAGATCCTTTGGAGTTCTGCAGTCTTTTCTATATGTTATGTCCCTCCTTGTCTGGTGCCATGAATACTGTTTAATAAGCATGTGCTATACTCAGTTATCACACTGTTATTGAAAGTATAGATTGATACTATAGCTAAAGAGGAGTCCTATAATGATGCTCTTAATTTTAATATTAAGTTGTTGATAACTACTTTGAGTATGTTTTCTAACCAACTGTGGTATATTTCTCTGGAGCATTTCTTACTTCCTGAGTTGGTAAACAAAAATGACATTTGAGGTAAAACCTTACTAAAGCTAAGATGCATAACAGACCCCTTCATCTATCCACAAAATCTGTTTCTTTGTCAGAGAAGGAAAATAAATTGGTTTAGGCTAATTTGCTTGAGATATATTCACAACTTGTCGTTCATGTCCTGAATAATTTTCTTCCAGGTGTTTTTAAATACTGTGTTTGTCTGAGTATTTGAATAGAAATGGAAATCAAGCTTGATTCACTGTTTTTCCCTTTTTTTTTTAAGGGTATTTACTGTATTTCTCCTAGCCTTCCTGTACCCCACCCTCCTCCCTACTAGGTATGAACAATATATTCCACAGGTGATCAATTAATTACATGACAAAGACGAAAAATGCCTGTCTCCTCGAACAATCTGTTCCAGTACTTACTGCTCTCATCGTAGAATAGCTTTTATTGTTGTCCAATCTGAACTTTCCAAGTTGCAATTTATGGCTGTTGTCCCTTGTTATGTTGTCTGCCACTACTGAGTTATTGTTTGTTTATTTAGAGAGTGTTTTTCCTGCTAAGAGGATTTTTATGGATGGAGTTTCTCTGCCTGCCTATGTCTCAGGCTTATAAGTAGAAATTTTTTTCTTGGTTTTCCCTGGAAAACACATTTTGAGTGAAAAATACCAATAACCCTTTCAAATATGAAAAGCCATATATTTAGCTATTTGATTCTGTCAATAATACCAATAAAAAGTATTTCTTGAACTACCAGAGGCATAAGAAATGCATTTAATATAAAGTTGTGAGGTTTTGTAAGCTTATTATATTATGAAAGATGAGGCGAGATTTATTAAGAACTTATTCGTAATTTCAGAAGACTGGTTATTTTTCCAGTGACAGTTTTTAGTCTGTCTTAAGTTCTTTTACCAAGGAGATTGATCTAAGGACAGGAAAGGTACTTTTATTTAAGTTGATTTGGTATTAATTTAATTTTTCACAAAAGCTCCACAAACTCTGATAAGCTGAAATTATGTTCCTGTGCTACTTTCCTAAGATCACCAGGCAGAACCACCTAATCGTGATGTTACACAATTATATGGGAAGAAAAAAAGGAATACCTTCTTTCTTTGATCATGTCCATACCGGTGCTGCCTGATTTGATCCTGGTATTTTAAAGCATTAAAACCCTGATTCAGTGAAGTGCTTAAAGTCATGTATAGCTTTAATCATTTGAGTAATTACAATGATGCTCAACACAAGAGGTGAAATTGAATTCATGTCCTGAGAGGTTTGCCTCATTTACACACTACAATTTGTTGTATTCAAACAGAACAAAAATATCAACTGCAGATAAATCAGTGCTTTGTCTGCATTCCAGCTTCCCCACATCATCACAACAGAAAGCAAATAAAAATTAGATTATACATTCGAATTTGTCAGATGTACAAAGTTTAGTGCTAGAAGTGTAGTATTTTTTTTTAAAACCTGAGATGCTGAAACTGGCCTGGTTATTGATTTAAAGGAACGTTTTTCACAGCTCTATTACAATATGAGCAAGTATTATTTCATGCAACACTAACTTAGAGATTCTTTCCTAAGGAGAACTGATTACAATATTTGTTTTCTTTTAGATACTCAGCGTCAATAGTAAGTCATGCAGAAAGTTTATTAAGATCTGTTAATTTTTTCTTGGTTTAAGAGCCATAGATGCACGTATGTATTGTAGATGCTTTGTAAAATTTTAAAAAGTGGTTTGAAAATGTGAAAAATACATCAACCTTGTCAGAAATGCTTTGAGTCTTATGAACTGACTTCATAGATAAATTATTAATAATTATTATAGGGATATTTTAGAACCCATTACACAAGTTTCAGACTTGATAAGATTTGTGGGCAGAGAGGTGAAGCAATAAGTATAGAGGAGTCTGTGGCTTCTATATGAAGGCGTTTCTGTAGCTCCTTTACCTCATATATCCAATTTGACAGTGCAACATAGAAGAAGTGGACACTTTAAGAGCATGGTGTCAACTTTAAAGATGGAGCAAATTCAGGTGGGTTTGTCTTCACATAATTTACTTATTCATAACTAATTCATGATTTCATTGGAAGTGAAAGCAGCGGTATTGAAGTCCATAGGGAAAAGGTAGTCTATCCATCTCTCTCTGAATTTTCAGATCCAACAGCTTTAAGTATTGGATGTGTTATAAAAACAACTTATCTGTCAGTCATAAACCATATGTGACTGAAATGTTCTTTTTTCATTGCTGTGGTAGTGGTTATAGACAATGGATTACAATTATGCATTGCACCAGCAATACAGCTATTACTTTTTTTCTTTAATGCCATGGTGCTGTAATTTAAGGGTACATGAGGCAGAACTGCCAAAACAGGGATTGGTCTTCAGAAACTGAGACTAATCCAAATCCTCTCTAAAATCCTTTTTTCAATAACACTGTCCAGACATCTTGGTCAGCAGTATTGGAGGGGAAGAAGTGAAAAGGATAAATAAGAAGACCAATGTTAAAAATCTTGTTATCTATTTATATATTTACTCGCTGTTGGTACCTGAAATCAGCTGAAGAGGCCTTCACTCGGGATATTCCTGGAGAAACTTAAGTCAACAGCAGATTTTTGATGACTTAGCAATTTGTGTCATTTATTGATTCACTTAACCTTGAGTTATCCACAGAGATGCTGATGAAATTAATTCTAAGTGCTGAATGCTGTCATTATTAAATATTTTTATTACAGCCAAAGTTATTATGCACTGACTTCACAAATTAGCAGTATTTTGGCCTGTTTTCTGTAGAGATTGAGGCCAAGAGACTCTCAGACCAAGGATCTAAGAGTAAGCTGCAGCCCAGTGTATTGTTAGCCCTTTGTTTCCCCAGTCCTTGTTACTACCTCTGCCATAGTGGCATAAAGCCCAGGTTAATGCCTTCTGTGGGCTTTTCAGTCTGGTCTTGCTTTCTGCTCTGCTAGTAAGACATACTGCATTAACTGAAAACCAGCTTACCTTCTCCGAGTCTGATTTCTTGAATACTGCTGGCCTTTAACTCAATCAGTTTCCCCAGTATTGACCCTAATAACTTCTTGAGGTTTAAAACAGTTATTGTTTTCTGAAAGAGCATTTAGTTTTGATGTAAATTTTATAAAAATGGAGAACACAGGTCTTCTTTTGCAACTTCATTATACTCTTTTTTTTTTCCCTTTTAGTATTTATTTTCATTTCAATTTGGTTTTAAGCTCCAGCTCTTGACTTCGATTTTGTTTTTCCTGCTACATTAAACACATTGTGCAACACAGTCTTTTCCCCCATATATAAGATATTTGTACGCTGTAATCAAACTACCTTTCAGTCTTCTTTCTGGTAAGTTAAGCAGACTGAGATCTTTATGTTTCTCAATGTAAGACACTTTATCCAAACTAAAAAAATTTGTCTGGTTTCTTTTTGCAAATCCTTCAATTTGTCAACAACTTTTAAGAAATGAGAATGCCAGAGCTATTTGAAGCATACTCATATAGCTTTCACAAACGTAATTTACCAAGGTAAAATTACTTTCTAGGTCCTACTAACCAACCCTTTGTTTTCTGCAAGACCAACAAGTTGAAACTCATTTCTGTAGTTTTATATAATTATACTCAGAATTGTGGATTTTTATTTATGTAAAATGCTGTTTCAAAGTGATGAAAACTCCATGAGCGCCCACCAAATTCCACAAATATATTCAGCAAAGGAGTAAAATATTTAACACAACACATTCCATTTGGGATAATTCTCTTAACAAAAAAAATTTGATTCCTCATTGGAAATCTGACCTGTGATTTAAAATATAGGAAGAAAGTTATTTTTTCAAATTTTTCAGTTGACAATATTTTTTTCTTTTGATAAGACACATTTTGACTGACACTAGCACAAAATCAAAACAATCTGCAACTATGCAGCCTAAATTAAGTAGGTGAGACCTGGATATAGTCTGAAACTAAGCTGCACACAGAGACCTACAGTATTGGAGCAGATTGGAGTAACGTATCTTTGTAGTGTATTAGAACTACTGATGATCTTAATGCTTGATAAAAGGACTAAACAGAAAAATAGTGCCAAATACTTGCTCGAGTACTTGTAAGTGAAATGTGTCTAAAGCATAATAGTCAGGTAAACAGACAAAATACTCTCAGAATACTTTTAAATAAAGCATAGCAAAAAATATTCAGGAAGAAATGCAACTTTTCTTTTTGTGGTTATCTATTCTTCTCTGGTAATGAGAGGCTAAAAACGAACAATCCCTACTTGCATTGACTTTAGCAAGAGGAGATTAGACTTTATAAACGCACTCCTAGGGGTAGGGAATGCGATAGCAGCATTGCAGTTGCAGGCAGTGGAGGAATTAAGAACTTGAATAGTGGAAGTTGAATTTCTTTGCTTTGGAAAGATAGGTACAAGCATTAAGCAGGTCATTAGCAGATCGAATAAGAACTTTGAATTTTATCATAGATCTTTATCTGCCATTTTTGTGATATATGTAGCAGAAAATCGTAGGTGAGATGGAGAAAGAAAAAGACACGTTCAAAGTCTTGACTTCCCTTCCTACCCTTCTCATTACCACTGCAATTCAGCTTGGAGGGATTTTTTCCTTTTCACTATGTGTCACATTGCATGATGGTTAGCTTTGAGGACCAGGACAGGCTTGCAAAAAGGGTAAAATACGTTTTTTTTAATAATAAAATATTTACTTAGTGCTGCATATATCTTTTTCTGCAAATCTTTACACACATGAGCAGGTTACTTTATTAATGGCTTCCCTATAAACCCACTCTTTAAAAGGTGTTTTTTACCGTCAGGTGACCACACTGAAGATTGTGTTCCTCTGGAACAATGCGAAGCAGGTGAGACACAGCCACTGATTTTGGATGTCTTAAAATTCCCCATTTCTATTGCAGCTTATATGTGTAAATAAACGCGTCATGGTGTGTGGCTGTGCGACAGCCTGCAACAAAATACACTGAGTACAGGTGATGCTCTGCTTGCTAGCTCTGAAGAGGGAGTGGACTCCGCAGAGTTGAGGACTCATGCAGGTAATGAGGAACAGTCAACCAATGTGTACTTTATACTACTTCAAGGCCATGGGGACTTTCCTCTCTTGAGTTTCAATTCTTTTGCTCTTGGGTTTAATGCTCAACTGATTTGCTTGACTGTGCTTTTGAATCCAGTGGCAAAATCTATAAGTTCAGAATCTACAGCTTTCCACTATTTAATTAATATGCTGAAATATTCAGTTTATTGAAACAGTCCTAAAATCCCTGGGAAATACTTTCCGTCTTCTCCATACTAAATAAAGTATTTCATATCATAGATTTAAACCTGAAAAAAGTAGCCGCTGACCTGGCAGTGCAAACATTCTAGGAAGATCCCCCAAAATGCTGGAATGAATGCAAAGTTCTAGGACATAATAAGGTCAACAGTACAGGTAAAGGTTATTATTCAAGCTTAATAAGCAAATTCAACACCACTTTACATTAACTGATTAACAGTAATATAATGATGAATTCAATAAGATGTGTAGTAATATGCTACTTGAAAATGGTCTAGGTCTATTATGAACTAATTTATTATATTCATAGGGAAACTAAAATTAATGTTGTGGCATGCTTTAATATCATCATCAAGGAATATTAAGTTTAAGAAACAAAGATAATTAAAGAAAGGGGAGAAAAGCAGGAGAAAACAAAATAATTAAGCTACTGGGTTTTGAAATTCATCACATTTTAGTGTTCTGTGAATGAATAAATAAGTGGTAGAGCCAATTACTACACTGCTTTATGAACTGAAGTCAAACTCCTCCTGAAGCCTCAGAGAGGCTGTTGCCAGAAACAACAGGTTAGCAGAACTCTCCGCATCTTCCTGGACTTCATCCTCCCTGAGCTGATACGTATATTTGCCCCGAGAGAGGGTCTCAGCAAAGGCAGCAGCCTATGCCACTGGAGAACAGTCTTCACCACAAAAGTAGCATACTGTAAGTGGTTATCAATCAAATGTACAGTAGGGTACAGCCACTCATCTACATAAGTAGCGCTTCTAACACACAGGCAGTTATCCAGAGTCATCTTGCAGATGAACAACTTTTAGAGGCAGAAGGACCCACCATAGTGTCTCCAGAGGTGTCTGGGTATTCTGGGCCTGAGAGATGTACTCAATATCAGGAAGAAAAACCTGTGGTAGATCAAAGAATAGAAATCCAGCTGTCGAGGTAGACTCTAAAGGTAAGTATGTTTTCTTTCTTTCCTCACCTAAGAAAAGCACAAAAGGGAAAAAAGCAGAGCATCTCCTTGCAGTTCTGACATGAAAGGGTAATAAATAGTTCCGTTCCTTACCCCAAAAGAATTTGCTCTTGCTAAACCTGATGTCTGGAGTGCTATATGTTGCTGAAAGAGAACTCAAGGATAAGACAATGCTTTTATCCCAAATCAAGGTGTGTAAATGTTGTTAGGTCTAATTATAAGCAGACTTTTACCTCCAATCAACTAACAGTTGATGTTTGGTAGGCTGTAAATACCATGAAGCATTGCAGCTGTTAGTACACTGTGGGCTGATTTTCGTTAGATGTTGTCCCATGTTATTTCTACTCTGAATGAGAAATTCAGATCCTTTTCTAATAAACTGGTATAGCTACTCTGAAATTAATGGAGCTATGCTGAGCCACATCAGTTGGATATTTGGTCTGTAGGAAATTTGTTATTCCAGAGCTCAGTAGAAGAGAAAGGCAAACTGGAGAACATCATCCAGGAAAGAAGTGTTTGAAGATAATAGTTTTAATAATTTGATTTTATAATTTACTCTATGATACCAATCATCAAACTATTTAAAAAAGCAAAAGGTCTCTCTCAAGTAAATCCTTTCTTTTTCCCTTGTAAGATTATCTTTGCCAGATCAAACGTGTCTAAAGTCCTTCTATGGACGAAAGCTGCACACTTTGAAACCCACTTCTCAATGCAAATCAGCTTGCTTGTTTTCAGCTTCATAATCTTTTCCACGGCAACAGCCTACCAGGATGTCACAGATAGAAAATGATGACTTTTGATGAGTAATAAGCAGCAGGGGCAAATGAATCCTTCAGGAAGGAGAGAAAAAAAAATCCTCTTTAGATCACATCTAACAAAAAGAGCTGAATTCACCAAGCATGTAATTTAAACCCAGTGATGATATTTACAAAGTTTATTTGTCTTAAACTCCCCTTGAGTACTCTCTGTGCATGATGCAGCGTAACTTGCTGGTCCACTGGGTTCCCATCAGCACAGCAGCTGACAGACTCCTGGAATTTGTCCCAAAAGAACATGAAAGTCTGGCAAAATATTCTTGATGAACGCAAACCAATGAAACAAAAGAGAAACATTTTTGATGGGTGAATTAGGTGGAGTTTAATGTCCGTGCACTGTGCTGAAGAGTTTTCCTTGGTAGTGTCTATGTATAGCAAGCTTTTGTCTCTTCTGTCAGAGCTGCCTGCCACCTACTGCTTATTCAGAGAGTGTTCTCATAGTTAATAGCAGCATAACTAACAATGAAAGGCTATTTCTTGCTGCAGATATTTTGCAGCTCTGGGAGAATATTTGAGTTTCTTAGAGATTTGTTTTGCTTGTGGTTAGGGCTTTTACTTTTTAAAAGACTTAATCCAGAAATATTGGGGAGCTAAAGTCTTCAGCCCTCCCTGAGGCATTGAGTGTTAATAATTAGGCTGGACTCCCACCAGCCAGTGGTACTTCAGTGATTTTTAAAATTAATATGCTGCCACTGTTAAAATCTGAGTGTTCATTTGCCTTAGGGATGTGCAGAATGTAGTATACACCCAAAGACCTTACCAGAGAGGGAGAGATGTATATGCTTTTAGCAGGATCCATGCTGGTTTTAGGTCTTCAAAGAACTTAAAGAACTTTGCATACTTGACTATGGCATTAGTCACAGCAACCCATAAGAGACACCAAGTAAGCATGCAGCTTCAAAAGGAAGCAGGGAAAGTACAGAACTTAAATTCAGTCTTCCTCTCTTGCACTCCCTGATTATTTCTCTCTGGCAAAGAAGCAACCTGTGTATTTTAAAGGAGGTAATCTAGTTCAGTGAAACTTCATACAGGTTACTGTTGAGTGAACCCTTATGATGGAAGAAGCATGATTCTTTTTTTTTCTCTCACTATTTCAGCTTTTCACGTTGCCTTTCCCATATCTATATTAGCCTCAGGAAGGATAGAAGCCTCATTTTTTTTTGGCCACCTAAAGCAGCTATGTTGGTGACAATCCCAGTTAGTGTCCTTTTGCCTTCAGGAATCATTGTTATCTTTCTTGGGCAGCTGAATGATAATTATCGTTTATGTGTTTATGCACCCAGTGGTGTATGGCATGTTGCTTCAGGTATCATTTAAAAGCCTTATTCCTTTGCAATGGAGCAGATCCATAGATGATCAGGGGCTGGTAGGGGAGGAAGGCAAGAAATCTTGTCTTTGAATATGCAGGTTTTGGTGTCACTTGGCAGAGACCAGAGTGTCTGTGCCTTTCAAAGCAAAAATACAGCTTGGCTTCACTCTGTTATCTCTGCTGGAATAAGCATGTCATGCTGGACTGCCTGCTGTTTTGACATACTTCACTGTTCGTATTTTTAGTAATAGTTTTACCTCATGGAGGTTGGGAGATACATTATCCATTTATAAGCTGCTGATTTGAGCAGAGTCAGTTGAATATGGTGATGCCGGATGGAAAAACTAATGCAGTTATTAGTGATGCCTTTGGAGAGTGAGGTGCTTAGGTTGTCAATGTATTGTAAAAAAAATATGAAATTATGTGTTTTAGTCATAATGGCATTGAATAAGGAAGGCTTCAGTAGAAAAGGCCAAAAATCAGACATGGTTGTATGCATTGCTGGATGAGTTTTTGGAAAAATGGGTAATGCAGAATTGATAACCTCTCCCTATCTTTGTACTGAAATATTCCATAGGATTTCCTTCCCGAATAGCTGCACCATCAAAAGAAGCAGTTGTCCACAGAGTCACGTCCAGCTTCTGTGGACCTTCTTTGCCTTTGTCCTGTGAGTCATTACCAGCAATGCTTGTGTGTCAGCTGAGCTGTCTTGCTCTCCCCTTTGGGTCAAAAAGTTGTGGGCTCTTTAAAACAATTTCAGGTACTACGTCATAGCTTTTGCCTACTGAACAGGATTATTCATGGGACTTGGTAGCCTGCCATGGGTATTGTGATGAAGGAGCTTTTTATTAAACACAGAAGAATCAGTTTGTCCATGACCTCCACAGAAGTGAGCGGAAGGCAATTTCTGAGCTCACAGAGCTCACGAACCTGAAAGGAGCACCTGGAGGGGGAAGTGCTCTTTAGTGTACAGTAAATGCATTTCTATCTTACCCCATATATAGAATAAAACTAATAACCACCCCATCTCTGTATGGTTTAGGTAACTGAGAAGATTTAATAAACTATCAGAGGTTCTCTCTTCCTTTCTGTGTCTGCCAATCTTTTAATCCACAGTTTCTGCCAAAATTGTGCCAGTTTACAGTACATGGTTTGACTCTGAATTAGATCATGGAAAGAGATGTAGGAGAGGAACTCTTTAGAGTGTTACATTTTTTGAGTTTCCCAAGCAATGCTTCCTTTCCCTGGTGTTCATATTCAGGTGAAACCAAACAGATGCACACGCAGAGGCCTCTGAGGGGCCAGTCCAAATTCATCTACATGTAATGGGAGATTCATCACCAACTCATGTGGACACTGGATCAAAGCAATGAGAGCAGCAACACTGCTTGTGGAAGTAGGCAGATAAAATACAGAATTACTCCTTAGAAATTAGTCTGGGTTTTAAAATAGATGTAAAAATAAACATAAATAAATGTGTCTAATCACTGCATTTTGATCATTTTTAGTCATTTTACAATTTTAATGGCTGATTTGTAAATGCTAGTAAATTCCATATGATGTTTGAGAGATCCCTCATTGGATTCTGTAGGATTTTTCTAGTCAGTTACAGAAAAACAAATGACTTTAATATATGAAAAAATATGACAAGTTATATTCAGTGCAAAATTTTAGGGACTAAATCCAGTATATTCACTCCAAATGTCAATTTTAACAGAGTGAAATGATACTTGATGCAAGATACTATTTTCATGTATAATGGCCTCTGACATACTGGTTCCAATTCGTTTTTATCAACTTGAAAGATCAAGATTTGGCGTCAGCCTGAAACATCCATTAATCTACACAAACAGTAGGATTAAGGCTTGAGGGAAAAGTTGA
Source organism: Dromococcyx pavoninus (assembly GCA_033558185.1). Classification (NCBI taxonomy): domain Eukaryota; kingdom Metazoa; phylum Chordata; class Aves; order Cuculiformes; family Neomorphidae; genus Dromococcyx; species Dromococcyx pavoninus. Next base: position 11,636,387 of record JAUMJL010000067.1, read on the forward strand.
AAATTGAGCATACTCCCTCTTTAGACAGTTATGTCTTAAGTAGTTTGAAAGTAAGAATTTGATTTCTTTTTTCTAGTTGCAGAATAATATAAACCATCAGTTTATGTAATGTGAATGATTAGTTTATACTCTCCTTGTAATTGCTATTTAGATGTGTTTGAAGATCACAGATCTTCCCCTTAAAGCAGTCCAGAAGTGGCCTTGATTCTGAGTGTTTCTAGCACAGAGGTGGAGTTAGTAATATTTTCTAAGACTTTTGAGAAACAGGTAGCATGTTTCACATTTCACTAGTTTGTACACAGCAAGTTGAATCATGCACCAATGCTAGCAAAATTGTTAATATGCAGTGTTATCATTTGTTTATCAAAATAAAAAGAATTATGTGAAATTAGGTAAACAAATTGCTTTTAATATTTTTATCAGCACTAGTAACATCATTCTTGTTGCCAACCATTTGGAAACTTAAAATACATATTTACTGAAAATTTGACAATTTAAAAACTCTAAGTACAAATAGATGATATGGTTAATACAGTTATGTGTTTTATCTAAGATGCATATTTTAATTTTTAAGTTCTAAACTGGATAAAGTTCTGTTTAAGGCAGCACAACCGTTGGAATGAATACATTTGCTTTAAATAGGCACTCAGCAAATGTTAATGAAAACAGTGAAACTTGAAATGAGGCTGGCACAGGCAAGAGTTAATGCACAGAACTGTATTTTTGGATAAATTTTGTTTGAAGAATGCATGGTTTGATTCCTTTCTGTTTACTCTAACATTAAAACCAAGTGAAACTCCAGGGAACTATTAGAGAGACAAATTAAAACAAAAGATGGACTTGTAGTTACGTGCATAAGGACATCTTTTCAAAAAGCCTCCTAACAATTTCAGATATTCCAAGTTATTCTATTTAATTTCAAATGAAGAATCTTTCTTTTTTTTTTTTGCAGAGCTGTCAATCTCAGCAAGCCCATGAGAAGATGATTTTAAAACATCATGAAATATATTTTTCCACTTGTCTTTTTGAAGTACGCTGACAATCAGCTTATAAAGTAGGTAGAAAAATGTATTCCATTTTTCAAGGATGCAAAACATGAGCAGTCAGATCTTTCAAACTGAGCAGATTGAAATGCTTAAACAGAAATTATTTATTTGCAGTTAAGAACATTGACATGGTCTTTGAAGACCAAACATCAGAATTTCCAGTGGTCTGTCTACTCTTAGAACTAGACAAAGTTTTTTGCAGAGTGGGCGTTACTCAATCAGATCACACCTACCTGATTGTCTGTGACCCAGACAGCTGGTATAGTATTGGATTTGCACCCTGATGGTGATGTTGAAAGATAATGAAATAATTTGTGAATTGCAGGGGAACAGAACTGTTATTGCTATGCCCTTTGATTGTTTGGCCTTCTGCGACTTGCTTTCAGCTGTCACTATTAATCATGAGAGAAAAACAGAAAGAGAAACAAAATCTTTACCAGCTCCTCCTCAGTAACATGACTTAAAGGGATACACAGGCAAGTTTTGAAACTTTCAGACACATCTAGATATCATGTAGCTTGCATTAAATACATGACTTAGAATCACAAGCGTATCAGAACAGCTGTCCATAGCAAGGAATTATGTTTGCCCACCTCAGTGATGGGCGCGGTCCAAGGATTTAGACAAATAGATAAGCAATGCTAACAAGTCTGTGAAACTGGCGAAGGGCATGTCAAAGCAGGCACAGAGCTCCCATATGAATCGGCTGGATGAGAGCTGGAAAATGTATTTTTTCAAGAGTGATGGTCCATGCTAAAATGTCCCTTTTTGTTAGCAATGCTAGGTCACAACTGGACTAAAGCTGGCTTGTGTTGCACTGTCAAGGACCATGAAGCAATGTTTTCAAGATTTGTCTTGGCATCTTCTTGCACCTGTCCCCACAGGTAAATACTAATACTCCATACTGAGGCTTTCCTTAACTAGCACTTTAAATGGAGATGGGCTTCATACAAACTATACCAGTTTCTTCAAGTAGGTCTGAAGTTTGCATATGGATAAACATATCTATGCTAACTCTTATGTTCAGAAGTAAATCCAGCAAATGTAGTAGACTGGCTTTTTTGGATCTTAGTAAAGTTCTGGGATGGAAGTTCGTAACTTCATAATTGGGGTTACAACAGTGGAAATTCGGGTAAATTAGGTCTCTATGAGTATAAATGAGTTATCCTTCTTGGAGCCTACCCAGAACCACACCAAGAAGTTGGTTCTGGTTCATTAAGAAACACCATTGCTTCCCTAAGGGGATTCCATGAAGGCAACAGGTCCTGGGGCAGCAGAACCACTGCAGTGTAGGAATAGAGGAAGGAAAAATTTTCTTTTCATCTTTTATTTCATCTTATTTTGCAGTAATGCCTTGTACTCAAATGTGAAGCATGAGTTTGAAAAAGGCTATTTATTAATCAAAATTGTCTTATTAAAACTTACTTGGGTCTAAGTTTGCTTTATAGGCATCCCATTTACAGTGGCACATTTGGTTACTGATATCATATCTGTTAGTTTCTGAGTCTGATTGCTTTGTTTTTCAAAAAAAAAAACTATTGAGAAACACAATGAAAAAAGAAATAAACCAAAATGCAAAATACAGCGTGAAAAGAGCTTTATTTTCTTACTAACAGATGCTCTTTCAATTCATGTTTTAAATGATTTCTCATGAGGTGTTAATACTCTGTAGCAAGGAAACATGCCAAGGTCCTTTAAGAATTAAATCTTAAACAAAGGTTCAAAAATTAGATGATATGTCCAAAAGTTTGATCAGTTTACAACAACAAAATAATTACAGTCACTTTTAATTTAATGGGCTAGAGCTCTTTTATTTTTATTGGAGATTTTCACAGCCTGGTGATAGCATAGCTAATTGAGCTTGCAGAGCTAATGTATTGACCCATTCACAAAATGCTTTACTAAGATTTATAGCTAGCACAATGCAGCAAAAATTTGCTGATTTACTTAAAAAAAATATAGCACAGGAAAATGTGAAATGACTCAATAGGTGCCTATTATTGTTACCTTACTTATTCCCCCTGAAAACTGAAGGGGAGTAATTGATTAGTGTACATCTGCCCAGTTAACATTTACAGCAAGACCAGAGGAAACCTTATTCAGCAAGCAATGTTGTTCTACTTTTTATCATAACAAACATATAAAATGTTTTGAGCCTTCTCTTCTTAAATTCAACTGAATCAAGTGAAATTAGCTTTTCAAATTCAACATTGCATAATGAAATTAATTTTCTAATGCTTTGGTTATAGTGTATAATCTTTTGTCACATCCCCCTAGAGAGATACCAGTATTATCTGTTTTATTTGGATTATGATTATATTGACACAGGAAGATTTGGGCCATGTTAAATCTCATTCAGATTTTATATCTCTGAAATTATGACATTAGGTTACTCATCCATCATTTCATGAATTTTATCCTAAGTTAAGACGAAAGCTTGTAATGAATTCACTCAATTCAGTCAAGGTCTTTAAAAATTATGCAATTGAAAGTCTACTACAGACAGAAGGTGTTTGCATTGGTCCCTTTATATCAATATGCTTTCAGAATTAGTCTTTGAATTAAATTTGTTTTGAAGTTGATTGCATGACCATTCCAGCAATGCCAAAAAAACCCGAAAGCTCACTTTCTCATTACAGCTTCTGGAAGTTTTTCTGTTAACGATGATGCCTGGAATATGAAGAACTTTTTGCATAATTTGATTAAAAGAGCTGTACTGTTTGTGCCTTTTGGGTCAGGAGAGAGTCTTTTAAGTTTATTTTTTTTTAAGCGTGCCAGATAGAAGAAATTTCTTGTGTAGCCCCTCCTGTTTGAGAGAACATCTTGAGCTCTGTATTCCAGAGCAATTTTCTGTCTTACTGAATTAAACACTGCTTGAAAAATGATTAATTATCTCCAGTTCCAGGTCTCCTCTGACACAACCAGAAAGTGAGTCTCCTATCCTGCTGTTTTACTAAAATAATGAGTAAATTAGCAGAGTGGAGTGTATAAAGATACCTAGCAAAGTAAGTAAAGCTGGAAACACACACAGAGGAATTCTGAGACTTCCTTTTCAAGGATCGTGAAATTGTAAGTAGTGGTTGTAAAAGCACCCTAGAAACAATTCCTTTTCTTTGTGCTGGAGGAACTAGGACTATTTGATCACAGAAGCTGAAAAGCTGCCTCTAAACTTTATTTTGATGGTTGGGTAGAACTACCTCAACAAGAAAGGGTAGTATTTGAATAGAAAGTCATAGGCATATTATTACTGGTAAGGAAGGTGTCACACTGTAACAGTATAAAAGGAAATTCTTAAAGGAAAAGAAGCAAGCAGGGTTCATGCCCATTTATCAGCCAGAGTCTGAGACCAAAGCTCTTGAAATTAAGAGAACTTCAGCTGTGGGGCGCCGACAAGAACCATTGGTGAGACAATCAAAGCTGGACCTCATTTTGGATGTTGACTTGGGAAGACTGTAAAGTTTCAGTGATTTCAGTAACACAGCATAATTTACCACAGGGAAAGAAAAGAAGAGACAAAGCATCCAGACCTCTAAGCAAGATTTTGCTTTGCAGTGTTGTGCCATGATAAGCAGCAGGACACAAGCTCAAAGTTTAGTTTTGTATAAAGTGAGGACAATGCATAGCAATCCCATTGAAGTCAGCAATTACACAGTACATACAACACAGTACACGATCTTCATTTCTATCTCCTCATTATAGCATTTCAACTGTTTTTTAAGCTGCAAAGATGTACAGAATGAATTACAGATTTGTGTTTTAGATCCTAAAGCAGGGTTAACAAAATACAAAAGTAACTGGATTCAAGCATAGACACAGGTAGTCCTAAAAGATTAGTTTTGTAGTCCACATTTAATGCCACAGCTGCTTGCAAAAAGAATGTGAGGAAAATTTTTCTAAGTATGATAAGAACATTCGAGCTCAGTGGATATTTATTTCTGTGAAAAATAAAAGTCTGTCAACAAACGTACAGCAACAAAATAATCTGTATATTTGAGGGGTTTTAAATTATCTTTTGTGTATAATTTTTCTTGTAAAATATGATGGGTCTTTCTCTGTAGAATGATTGTGCCATCTAGATAATAGCTAGAGGTCTTTCTTCCTTTTTCCCTCTGCAGGAGGCAAGCCACTCTGGAGTCTCACATATCAAGACAGTATCACCTTTGGGCAGCCTAAGCATGAACTATATAAGTCTCATTATTTTGCCAAGATATACACAATACTGCTGAAAAGCCCATAATAACCCAGGAAGCCATTAACCAGAAGTTTATGGTAGTCATAGACTCAGACGTTTCTAGGTCAGCACGAGGTTTCTGCTGTCAGGAGTTCCCAAGCCTCTAGATGATGCTGTAAAGAAAGATTCACTCACTGTACTTAAACACAGAGTGAGCAAGAAAGTGAGGGTACTTTAGTCTATTTCTTTGCTAGCTTGGTTCCTTATCTGTTTTCTGAAAGCTGCTGGAAAGAAACAGAGATTTAGCTGCCAGGTCTAAACTGCAGGGGTGGAATTGGCAGTAGTAAAAGCAAAAAGATTCAGCAAATAAAAGATAATATAGATTGTCTCCTGTTGTGCCTGTTTTCAAATTACTGTGTTTAAATGAACTTCTTGTTCTGCAAGCTGTCTTTAGTCTCTCGCTTGTTGGCCTCTAATAACCTTTGTCTGATTTTCTTTTCCCTTTGCAGTCTTACAGCATTGCAAACTTTTATCGGCCTTTCTGGTACTTTAAATATGGACAAGTTCAATGCATGCTTTTAATTCTATGAGAAGTCTGATCTCAATTTCTAACTCTTTGGGAAATGAAATACAGTGTAAGCTAATGACTTGTGTAATAGATGACTCTATGATTTTTGGCTTGTGAATATGAATATTTCTGCTCTGAAATTCTCACTCTGCCTCTTCTTTCTCTGCATGTGTAATTGTTAGTGGCAATAAAAATCAAAATCTCTTGCATTAGAGAATGAGACCAACATTAAGATCATGTCTCTCAACTTCTTCAGTACTTGTATAAGGATTGTGAAAAATTCCTAGTCCTGTTCAACAGAACAAACATGAGTCATTTTCATATTTTTTGTAAATAAACTTGTCCTAACATGAAAGTATGTCTTCTAAATTTTGGTGGTGTTCCTTAGGTTATTTGTCATAGACCTCTTTACTGACAGACATTATTAAAAAGAAAATAATCAATAGTAATATGCGATTGACGATTAGAGCTGTGAAGTTTTGCTTTTCTTTCATTTTGGGGAGTTTGAGTGATATTTATTTTGCGTTATTTCCTGAGTTTTAGGACAACCTCTGAAGTTCTTTTCTGGTCTGTAGCAGCTGTTGAAGTTTTGGCAGAGAGGTATGCTTGAGACTCATGTTCATTTTAAACTTGTTTGGCTAAAATAATGAAAGAGGAAAAGAGAGATATCCTTTGTGATCTCACCATAGAATTTACCTGCTCAGTCAGCTTCATTCAGAGTAGTATTGCCTGCAGGAAAGAAAAATATATGCAAGACTTCTTAACTACTTGCTTTTCAGTGACCAAATAATGCACGAAGGAGAGGGGGTATTGCTTCAGAACAGGAAGATGTACTAACAAGTCAGAAGTGAAGGCTAAAATTGACGCATGGTGATCTCAAAGCTCTAGTGCATTGGCTACAGGTAACATCAGCAGAAGGGATGGCAATGTGAAGGCTGTGTTCTTGAAGAATTGTAGTGGGCAATGACAACTGAGCCTGGTGAGATAAATTGTCCCAAGCTGATTTTTCCTTTGACATGTGGGATTAAATGGAGGTCAGAAGTCTAGAGCAAGTAACTATTAAAGGTTGCCTCCTGTATAGCAAAGTCAAGGGCTTGAATGTTAGCCTCTTTGTCACTGTGCCATCAGTGAGGATTGTTAAAGGATCCCTACAGTTAAAGTCACTTTAATTGAGCCTAGAATTCTAGGAGTACCTAAGAAACTCATAACGTTTAATGTAATCACACTTGTAATACTACCAGACTTATGTCAGCCATAAACCCATAGAGTAGCTTGCCTGAGATACTTGGACACCTAAGAAAATGACAAACTTAATTTTGATGTCCCAAATCTGATGTCTGTACACAAATCAGTATTTACTCTTTTCTGTTTCTGGTTAAACTATTTGTGCCAGGAATTTGAAGTGCACTGCTTTATGCATGCGCAGTAATGAGTTCGAACTCAAGCCTCAACATAAGTGTTTGAATATGGGTTGTTCAGCTTCCCTTCCTCTTTTTTACTAGTGTGAGATGGACCCTAATTATACTGCCCTGTTCATTTGACTATGAACAACTGTGAGAACTACATCTTGTAAAGGGTCATGGGTGAAAGGCACATTCTTAATGTCGAGGAGGTTTTTTATTATAAATGCATACTTCTACTAGGAGAAAAATTTTTGCAAAGTTGAAAGAGAAAGTAAAACTAAGTATGAAAATTTAGGGATGTGTTCCTTCTGATTTTTCATACAAGCAGCCTTGTATGTCTGAGTAGTTTTGAATCCCGCTCTGTTTTTTCATCTTTATTTTTAACTAGGTTCTTTCCTTCAGGGACATATATATATTATTCCTTTCACCTCCCCTTTCTTAGTGTTAGTATATCTCACAGTGCTTTGCGTTCTTTTCTTGTCCTGTCCCAACTTGAAGTGTGCAGGGAGGTGAAGACAAGTGCACTTTTTACAAACTCACAGTTATATAAAGCCTCTCTTAAAAACTAGCAGCAATTCAGATTGTATAATGTCCCAGGGAAGGGAAACTCAGTCCTCTGAGTCCATTATTACTGGTCTGTGGCATCATTGGTATACAGAAGACAGAAAAGAAAAAGATAAAATCTAGAAATTGCATAGGCAACAGTATTCAGGCAAACATAATGCCAAGATTTTATTTCCTTTTGATACTTAATTTTCCCATCACCTATTTACTTCATTTTTGCCCATGGTTTTTTTCATTCTCTCAAGTAATCATGGAATACTCTCGAACAATAAGGAACCATGGCAAGTCTTTCAACTGCTTACACAGCTCTTTCTGTTTATAAAGTGCTTGGTGCCGCTTCTGAAATCTGCTAAGCTAGAACAGGCACTAAGTTGATCAGGTAGCGACCGAAGAAGCTGAAAAATGAAACTTTTCCTTCGTGGAGAGCTGTTTTCCAAAGTGAGAATGCTGGTGACCAGCTTTTCAGAGGTGTTGAGGTGTTGCCTCCAGTTAAGAGCTTCTGAAAGTTCCTGTCAACAATTAACTATTTTTAGTTCCTCTCTTCTGAAATACTTCTGTGCCATCGTGTACCCCAAGAGAGAACAAACAGTATGGCAGAGTGATACAAAGGTAGACTACCTAGCCTTTATTTGCTATGTAGCAGAAATAGTTGTAGAAGTCTTATCAAGGTTTCACAGTAATTTTTTCAGACAGACTTATTGGAGAAAATAGATATAGTTCAATACAGCCAAGCAATCCAGAATTCATTTTGTTTTGCACTAATCTTGGAATTTATTTAAGAAAATTCTTCCTGCCCAATTTGGGAAGTTGAATTGATGGTTGTGGATTTTCATCAACCCTCTGTAGATGAAAATTGAGTCTTTTCTTTATGATATTGGACTCATTTACAAGAAAATACTTCCATCCCTCTCCCCTTGCCCAAGTGTGTTCTCCTCAGTGATGAGACAAACATGATGCAGAGCAGCTTTTGTAAGGGCACTGTATTCAGGGCAGTTCGCGTATTGGTTAAGGAAATCTCTGCTCACCAGAGTACTCTGACTCTTTTGTCTCTTAGGCAGTATGTGTTCTGTTTTATCTAGATATGTGCAGCATCCTGGATGTAACTTGAGTTCTTCAAACTGCTCAGCTGGTGCAGCTAAAAAAACATGCAAATATACAACACTATTTGTGACAGTTTTGAGTTAAGTAAGAAAACTGTGGAATGTTTTCTATATTTATGTCTCTTTGAAATGTTCCCTTGCTAATTTACGCCACCCACTGGGCAGCTTGGCTCTCTGCCATCTTTCTTCTTGCCCCACAGAACTATGTTTGTAAAATTGGATGGTGATGGTGCAACATAACAATTTAGTGTTTCAATTGTTCAAATTTCTCTCGGGGAAATTATATATATTTGGGCTTTTTTTTCTGCAATTTGCCACATGCACAGCACAGACGTGTTGCTGGAAGGTGATGTTTTCCCAATTTCATAAGGTAGTTCCATATTTCTTGGCCATTTTTTGAATTTATATAAAAGGAGTGGACCTGACATTCTGCATGTGTCTGTAAGTGATCTGACAAGAGCAAGTATGGCAGAGATACTACAGCTCACATCAATAAGATCAACGCGCTGTAATTATTCCTTTGCCCAACCTCAACACAACCATTGTTGAAACATCTTCTGGTTTCAGCACTGCCAGCTGCCAAGCTACCTGGCTCTGGTCCACCAAAAGGCTTAAGCACATTCATATCTTGAAACAGTTATGATGAAATATGTCTTTAAAGAAAGAGTGTGCATATTAAAAGAGCTTAGTTGATTCAGCATGTAAGGAATACAGCCTCTTTCAAGAGGAAGCCCTCCATGCCCTTATTTCATCTTCTGTCCTTTGTCCTGTCCTATTAGAGTGCTTGAGGCAGAAATCACCTCTCATCCTGAGTGTATATACAGTTTTTAGTGTTTGGGGATTTTTATTTGAATTGAAGTCTTTAATAGCCTTCAATAGCTGTGACTACAGTTCTGTGAGGAGAAAAGAGAGAGACTCTGCATTTCTTCAGTTTAATAATGCTCATTATTATTCTTGCCTTTTTCTCTTGCTTTCCTTTACTCTCGTTAAGCATTCCATTTTGGTCAGACTTTCATGTTTCAGGCTGCAACTTTGAAATTCCCATGTGATATGTTCGTATGCATATTTATTTATTTATTTGTTTATTTTAAAAAGTACATCAGTTTCAGAAAGGAAATGTTGCAAAGCAGAAAAAAAAGCATTTTCCCCAAGCCACTGAACTTGACTACTAGGCACGTAAGTAACAAGGAAGTTAGAAAAGCAAGTATTAATTGACCACCTTATGCCAAACAAGGTAAGAATTTGATCAGTGTCTGTCTACTTCTACAATGTAATAGAATTAGCAAGTGGAGAAGGATTTGAAATAAAATTTCTGAGCTAGACACTTCCAATGTCTGACAGAATTTTAAAGTGGACCCAAGCTAAACACCTCAAATAACGGTGCTGTAATCCCGGACCACTATTGATTAGCAGTGTTCTCAGCACATCATATGTATGTATTGAAGTAAAAGTGTTAAAATGTAAACAACTACACAGGTAACAACATCAAATCAGCAGGATGTATTATGGAAATATTTTAGATATAAGAGATTTTCTTTAAATGTAATTCAGAGCTAGTTTCAAAGTCTTTGTGAGGTCTGACAAGAGAAACGTCTTGAAGATGTACAGCCAGAGAAGCAAAGACAGAGGCAACACATCATGATTTTTTCCAGGAAGTCCATCTGAGGACATTAAAGACTTGGAGTTTCCAGAAATTTTCAAAAGTGCTTGTCAGCCTCTTACGTATTTTCATGTGTCATCTTAGGTGGTATGTTTGTGGCTGCAGCTGATCAAGGGAGATAGCCTGGATTATTCTTTTATGATTATCATTCATCACTTTTTTCCTCCTGTGAGTTTCTGATAAACCTGGTACAGTTTAAAAGTTAGATACACTCTCACGGGTGTATCAGCTTTTAAAGGTCCTGCAAACCTTGAGACGTTGTTTTGGAAGAGTTGTTCTTGCTGCATTTTCTCTAGTCATTGTCCAGTGTATTCAGGATAAAGGAGATGCTTCAGGTCCCTGAAATAACTTGGTATTTTTACACTACAGTACAGTATTTTACTTGCAGCCAATTCTCTACTGCCTTCTATGTCACCTATGTCACCTTCTATGTCATCTATGTCATCTATGTCACATATACCTTGTCCCTTTTCTACACTTTCGTAATAGCTGCTCTTCTGTAAGGCACATACTCTGTACTTTGAGGCCTTTATACATTCTCTTTTTCTATCTCACTTGTCCTTAGTTTTCATAAGACAATCTGCAAACCTCAAGATGTGAAAATTTTACCTGAACTTTGTAACAGGCAACAAAGTCAAAGTTATATAAATTGTTTTATGCTTATTTTGTTGTTATTGTTCAATCTTTTGATTAAGAGTTTTGGAATTTCTTCTCATCACTTCAATTCTTACTTTTTTCAGAGAAAATAGGTACTTGGACAGGGTTTGGCTGTGTTCACAGAATTTAACTCTGTAACCTTGAGTATAATAAGGTGGACTACAACTCATTTGCTTTCTAGCTATCACATAACCTCATTTTACTCATGTATGCTCATCCTTGTTCTCCTTCTAAGCTCTGGAGACCCTCCATGTCTTCCTGTAATTTGGCCTCCTTCTCACATCTTAAAAATGCTTCTTGTACCCTTTCTTCTTTCAACGTGAACTGTACTCCCTTCCATCAACTCCATCTCCTTCAGAAGAGCCCTTCAGTGTTTGCACTGATTGTAGTCAGACTGAGTTTGCATAAAGGCAATGGTTTTCTAGCCAATGTTCAACAGTTCTGTTAGTCTGAATTATATCTCTTTTTCTCATCAGCCATATATAGTTACTATTTAGAGAAATTTAAGAAGCAAACTTGTATCTTTTTTTAAGGACGCTCAGTTATTTTAGAGGTTATTTTAAAGGAGGAGCTAAAACTCAGGTCCTCTTCCTAGAAGCAGTCAGTGACTGTCCTATCTGTCATTTCTTTTCTGCTCTGTTTGCTCCATTTGCATGCAGCAGGTCAGTCTGTCTCTATGATGATAGTCCATTGTAAGTCTGTTTCCTCCTTACAGACAAATTTACAATGTATTTACAACAATGCTCTATGGCTTTTCACTTAAGGCAAGAAAAATCAAAACAGTGTGCTGACAGAAACAAATACCAGAGGCCGTAGTCACCCAGAGAACCTGTTGTGAGAAGCAGTGTCCCTTGCCACTAAGTTAGAGGCGTGCGCTGTGTCCAGAAGTGAAAATGTAATTGGGATGGGTGAAATGGTCATACCAAGTAATAATTTGTTCATTTTGTTATGCAGTTAATCCAATGCTATAAATGGGCACCTTTTTCTATGGAAGTGCTAACTAGGACAAGTAAGCATTTCTCACTCTTAAAGGCCCTTAGATGTGAAGCTTTAAGAGATGGCTATGCTGTCTCTATAATAACACACAATGGGATAATAAGGTTAGCTCACAATGAATAAAACCTCACTCTCTGCTATATTAAAATGAACATATCAAACACCCACACAGAGTTTGACGGATAACTGGCAAATCACATCACCATTTAAGAGAAGGTCATCTCTTAAACACTCGTGTTTCAGTTATTTTAAATCCAGCTCTGCTGTCATTTAAATACTTTGATATTTTCAATGTTGGCAGCTGAATTTGTCTCATTTAATAGTCTTTCCTTTTATAGTGCATCAATTAGATGTAATCCCATATGTGACTTCACATACAGTGACTTCTCCATAGTTTTTAATTGAAGTAAAAAAAGTTACAAGTGTAATGCTGCTTTTGTTTGGAACAACTATCAGTTCAGCATTAGAAATATTTGGAGTATTTGAGGTTTTGGTTTTTTTATTTAAAATGACTACAGCAATTATTTGAGTTTATGCTGAATCATAATACCTTCTCTTTTCTCTTTAACACTAAATTAAACTTGATTGTTTTCTCTTACATAAACATAGATGTCGACAAAGATTTCTCTCATCCTAATTGAAGAGATTGCTATAAACATTTATGGACATTGGGGACTAACTTCCTAGATATTACAAATGCTGCTAATAGTTTAGTGTTTAGGTGTGTAGATGTCAGATTTTTGGTTTAAATGAAGCCTGAAGAATACTGAAGTATTCTTTTTTTATCACTAGTGGGACAGTGTTAGAGAAACTAGTTTTAAGAAATTTCCAAGTGAGTGAGAGTTGATTGCAAGCATTAGTTCTACAGCATAGTAACAGAGGAAAAGCTGTTTTGTCAGTTTAGATGTGTTTCCTTTAAAAGAAACAAGATGGAATACATAGTTTATAGCCTTGATTCTGGCAGAGGTTTTAAATTTAGTACTTGACCCTTTGACTTGACTTAAAACTAAAAGTATGTGATACTTCACTCCTAAGCCAGGAGGTAAGATGGAATGCATAGAAATGTGAGCTACTACATGCAGTTCAGAAAGGAGCTTCCTTTGACTACACACACCACCACACCCCCTGCCATGTTCTCAAGCTGGAGGACCAGGCATCTGATTACTGAAAAAAAGGACTACATAAAATTACTTCTCCAGTAGTTGGGGATTTTTATGAACCAATCTGTTTAGGAATAGTATTTTTAGAAAGATAGAACAGCAAAGAAAGTCTCTATACTTTAGAAAATAGTTTCATCTTTCCCCACCTAGTGCATTTCTCCAATTTCAGTAGGCTTTGTAACATACAGTGACAGACTGATTACTTGAATGAAGTAATTTGAAAAATGAGACAAAACGTGATACAAGGTTTAGCCATAGTTAAAGAGATGTTTTTCATTGATGACTGAATGCACGGTCATTTCTGTGCAGAAGAGTCCTTCCAATAGTAAGTCCTGTGTGTAGCGTATATTTGTTTAAAACCAAAAGTAAATTTATATGAGCGATAGAGCAGGGTGGAAGGTAAAATAATAAAAGCACTTAACATGTCATGCAGCTCTGCAGACATACTTTAAAGCACTACATTCATCAAGAGAGTGCTGGATGCAAAAGATGTAGGTACAGTTTCATGATTGTTTCAATCATAAATGCATGTTTTATATTGTTCCCTCTTATCTAAAGTCTTAGATTTTGCAAATTGAAAATGTCCATCCACGTCAATGCATGCTGCTTCTCCTGTTTGCCTTTCTTTAGTTTAAATTTAAAAAAAAAAATTAGATGTTTCTGAATAAAAGGAGAAAATTATATACTTTAAATAATCTCTTCTTCTCTTTTCTGTTGAACAGTTCTGTTGCTAGCATTAAAAGATGAAATTTAGAAAAAAGTAAGTCTTGTTCCAGGGAAAAATTATTTTAATTTATTTGAGTTCTGAAGTCTTGAGAGTTTACAGCATACTGTCCTCCTAACATTGGTGTAATTCCAGTTTTCTACACCTTAAAATGTCTTTAGTCCTCCTGAAGACTTTTTAGCATACTCTTTAAGAAAAACAGGATTGGTTGTGTATGTAATTAAATGTGGTGTCTTGCTCCACGTGAAATATAAGAAGGTAAGAATATCAAACTAAGTCAATCTTTGTTATCTCTTTGTGAACAGTGCTGCTTCTGTAGACTGGTGACTTCTTAGGACAAGGAAATGTTCCCAAACCAGACCATAAAATCTCTTCAAGATATTTAAAGATATCCAGTTCTGAAAGGCTCATTTACCTCTTCCTTAGGATTGGGGTCATTGAGGGAAATAGGTACTCACTTTATTAGAGAGCAGAACATTGACCCTCTTCATTTCCTTTGTCTGCTGGGTGACTCTGAACTATTCAGGATCACTTACAAAATAATTTAAGAAATGAGAGGTTCACTTGAGAACATATCCTGGGTTCTTCACTTCCTACCAAAGGTGTAAGCAAGAGGCAGGGCGCTAGAACTCCTTTATGATATTTCTGTAAGTTCCAGGATTATCTGTTTTTAATACTTACTGTGTGGGAAAAAAAAATTCTGTGGTAAGTATCAGACCATCACATACCATTAATTTTTTCTGAAGATGAGTGCAAACTAAGACGCAAGGAAATGGGTTGGCTTGCCTAGCATGTTGTCATATGTTTGTGGCAGAACTTTGGAGAAAAAGTATTCTGATTTATGTTTTTAGTAATAAAACTGTACCTATTTTCACAAAGTTTCTGACAAGGGCACTTGAAGCCTTGGTTCTCTGATCAGTAAAATAAAATGTGAAATGTCATTATGTACCATAATGGACTGGTGCATGAAAACTACTTAGTCTGTTTCTTTTTAAATTTTACAGGTTCTTAACAGTAAATTTTCTACAAGCTGGAATAACAGATTAGTGTCTTAACTGGCATACCCTGCATGTCTTAAAAGCTATGTACTGCAAAAACAGTATACGCTTGCTTGGGCTGGTTTGAATGTGATTTAATGGGTCCTGCTGGACTGAAGACAGCTGCACACTGAACCACTTCTCATGACCCTGTTGCACCCAGGATACAGCTTATTTACAAATGAGTTAACTTGCTTATGAATGATGGAAGTCGTCTTTCCACCTGCAATCACACAGAGCAGAAGGACCAAGAGAAGGGAAAGGAAAATCTTGTATTGTAAAACATGTGAGATGTGGATCCATGGCTCTGACCTCTTTTAGGAAGAAAATGCAAATATAGAAACTCTTGATAAGGAAATAGAGATGTACTTTGAGGCAGGACCCGCCAAAGCAATATAATAGTGATGGCTGTCATTAGTTCTGAGCAACAATTTTCTAGCCTTTGGTGTTCAATCACTTACAACTTTTCTGAAATCTGCTCCTTCTTAACCAAAACTTCATTCTTAGCTCCACCTGAGTATAAATACTTTGCTTTTAGTATTTCAGCAGAAAACAGTCATTTATTTGTAAGTTGGAGAACACTGGGAAAGGAAATATACTCTGTAATAAAAAGAGGGTGTTGTAAATGAGAGAAATTACTGAATTTTAAAAGTTGATATTCTTTCAGAAATTGCGCTTACTGAAGGGGGTAGGAAGAAGATGGTTTTAATTTGGTCAATTTTAGCAGTTAAAAATTGATTTTTCACAATGTACAATAGATTCTTCTTTCTACCATTCATTCATGAAGTGCACAAACCAACAAGGCTGATCTATAAGTACACATCAGTACCACAAGTTTTAAGTTTGCCATTAAAATTCCCAAGTAGTGGGGTCACAGCTGAAGCAGGGGTTCCTTTGTCTTTGGAGAAATTGAAGGAAACTAGTTTGCCTGAAGAACTAGTGAACAGCTAATAAGAGCCTCTTGCTCTCCATGGAGAAGAAACAGCAGCTATTCACATCTTATCACGAGATCTGTGAGATCTTTTAAATTCTTAAATACAGAAGTACATGTGATGTCTGAGAGGAGGTGGTATCCCAGTACTTGCAAACAAGTGAATGGATAAAGTGTTGTTAGAAATTCAATTTCAACAACTTTGTATCTTCTAAAATTGTGCTCTTGCTGCATTTTCTCTTTTCTGTGTATGTTCTGTGTGTTCTGTACGGAACAGACATAGGATATCAAGAAAACATTTTTTAACCAGGAAAAACTGCACTTCTATACCTTTGAGTTATATGATGACCACTATCTTAATAGAAAACAACGTTTCTACAGCAGTAGTAGCACAGAGTCTTGGATTTTTATTCTTTTTTTTGCCTCAGCAATCTACTGCTTTGCCAAGGGAAGAACTGAAGATCAGAGGAACCCTATCATGATGGTATGCTTATGGGACACCCAGGAGTCTACTGTTATTCTTAAGTTTTCCAGTACTATCTAGGGTTGTAGACCCTTGAGTTTCTGTAGGAAACTGTAAGCCATTTAATGTTGCATTACTTCAAGGCCATACAAATATCCTCCTTAAGAATATGAGAACTGTCTGTAATTGAACAACCTATGAGAAAGTCCCCTAGATACAGATGTGATTCCAAGTTCATTCCTATTCCAAGCTGCGTACAAGAGGAGAAAAAGCTTTGGTAAGTCTCCTCTCCTCATTTGAGTACTTCACTCTGTTGTCTTCATGTTTAATTACAGCCCATTTATTTTCTCATAAATTCTGCTATTATTTCATAAACATTTTGATTAGGGCTAAATTTTGAACTGTACTTCCAGCATCAGCTCAGTTTTCATCCTGCTGCCAAGCCCAAACTAAATCTGCTTGATTTTTCACCCTTTTTATTTGACAGAACAAGGCTTGCTGAAATTTTCTTCTCTCTAGTGATGGCACCTGATTAGTGACTGTCTGATTTTACCACTTCTGCTCCAGTGAAGTAATCTCTCATCAGTTGATAAGAATTTTACCTTTGCTCATAATCTTAGCTGGAGTCTGATCAGGTTAAACTATTATTATCTTACAGCCTTTCTAGAGACATTACAGAGCCTTGTCCTAGTACAGCGTCTGTTTATGTGGATTATAGTGGGGAGAACATGAAGTTTACACCATGGTATTTTGATTATCTGTTAGAGAAATCTAGTCAAATCGGATTAGTCTTGAATATGTACTGCCCCATGCTAGGTATAACAGAACTTTTTTCAAAATGTTCTTGAGCAGCTTTACTAGACTTCTTAAAGAAATAAAGCTATAATATTTACAGGGCGGCGGTTTCTGTAAAGGCTCTGAAACTCTCTGGGTTCATTTAAATTGGGAGATAATTTTACCTTCAGGCTTTGTAGTGCTAAAGGCCTATCAGTTAGCTATCTCCCAAAACACCTTTAATAGACACTTCAAACCACTGTAGAAGAAAATCAATCTAAATTGAAACCTGTTCTGCTGAGATATTGCTATAGTACTTTTATTTCACCATCTTTGTTGAAATAAACTTTGGGACAATTAATGCCTTAGTCCAGCATGCATTTTCCCTCCAACTCAAGAAAAAAGGGAAGATTTTTGAGGATAATAACAGAATGTAAAGTACATAGTTAGAAAGATTGTTTTCCTGCTGTCTTGTTCCTATCTCTGAACAGTTTATTCCTGTAGATACTACTTATGCCTTGCAGCAGAGTTTGAATGGAACATCTGCTGGTGTGTTGTTGGGATTAAAATTCCCATGATCTTTATCCTGAAATGTCTTCCAGTATTTACAGCTTTTATACCTGTTTAATATGTTAAATTCTGACTGGTTTTTTTCAAGCTGTTGGAAAAACAGACTTAAAATGTATTTAGATATGATACAAAATGCTCAGATAGCTTTTTCAAAGTTCAACTAAGTGACTCTTGGCGAGTTTTCATCAGTGACATCCAGAAATTACTTTTGAAAATTGTAGCCATGTAGCTTTAGCACTTCTCTTGATGTTAGTTGATTCTGTCCATTTGCTAGGATAAGAGACAAAAAAGTTCTATATTTGCAAGAGTACTGAAAGGTATGAATCAGCTGGGTAGCATATCTCTGAAAAGGTCATGGCTAACAACAATGAAAACGTACCTTTCACAGAATAGCATTTTAAGGAGTGAAAATGCCCTAAATTAAAACATTATTACCATTACTCACTTCATAGTTTAGAGTTGATCGGGTGCTCAGTCTTTTTTTATCAGTGGACCATCTCAAAAAAAAGTTATTTTTACAGACCTTCAGATGGCCATGTCCTGTTCCAAGGTGTTGTGACTTAATCTGTTGGTCAGTAGATTAAGCCTGAAATATTTCACAGCTTGTCACAAAAAAGCCTTGATCATTTGCTTGTAGTCCACAGACCTTTCAGGTACAAGAGCTGAGCACACTGTACTCATCAGAGTGTGGTTTGTGACTCAAGATGTCTTGTGAGATCTGAGTCTCCATAGTCTTCCACGAGTCTACAAATGTCCTTAGAAAAACAAAAGAAGTGTGCAGGCTCAGTCACTCTTCTTCCTTGCCTAGCAGTGTATGTGTGATGCCATGTTTTGTCATGTCTAGGGCAGTAACACATATGACCTTCTTCAATGCTTTGTTTTGATATTCTGACCCATTCCTCATAAAAGACAATATGACAAAACCTGATGCTTTATCATGGTGCTTCTCAGGGTTATATCTAAATGTCCTGCCCATTTACAAGAAGGATCGGAGGGAGGATCCGGGGAGCTACAGGCCTGTCAGTCTGACCTCGATACCGGGGAAGGTCATGGAGCAGATCATATTGAGTGCTATCACACAGCACATGCAGGACAACCAGGTGATCAGGCCTAGTCACCATCAGTTCATGAAAGGCAGATCCTGCCAGACCAACCTGATCTTCTTCTATGACAAGGCTACCCATTTATTGGATGAGGGAAAGGCTGTGGATGTGGTGTACTTGGACTTTTGTACAGCTTTTGACACCATTCCTCACAGTGCTCTGATTGAGAAACTGGCTGCCATTGGCCTAGACAGGCACACCTTCTGCTGGGTGAAAAACTGACTGTATGGCCGGGCCCAAAGAGTGGTGGTAAATGGAGTTAAATCCAGTTGGAGGCCGGTCACGGGTGGTATTTCCCAGGGTTCAGTTCAATATCTTTATCAACGATCTGGATGAAGGGATTGAGTGCACCCTTAGCAAGTTTGCAGATGACACTAAACTGGGTGGAAGTGTCGATCTGCTTGATGGTAGGGAGGCTCTGCAGAGTGATCTGGACAGGCTTGATCGATGGACTGAGACCAATATCATGAGGTTCAACAAGGCCAAGTGCCAGGTCCACAACAACCCCATGCAGCGTTACAGGCTTGGGGAAGAGTGGCTGGAGAGCTGCCTGACAGAAAATGACCTGGGGGTGTTGGTTGACAACCAACTGAACACAAGCCAACAGTGTGCCCAGGTGGCCAAGAAGGCCAATGGCATCTTGACCTGTATCAGAAACACTGTGGCCAGCAGGACCAGAGAAGGGATTGTGCCCTTGTACTTGGCACTGGTGAGGCCACACCTTGAGTACTGTGTTCAGTTCTGGGCCCCTCAGCACAAGAAGGACATTGAGGTGCTGGAGCATGTGCAGAGAAGGGCAAGGATGCTGGTGAAGGGGCTGGACCTACAAGGAGCAGCTGAGGGAACTGGGGATGTTTAGCCTAGAGAAGAGTAGGCTGAGGGGAGACCTCATCACTGTCTACAGCTACCTGAAAGGATGTTGTAACGAGGTGAGTGTTGGTCCCAAGCGACAGGAGATAAGACGAAAGGTTCAGAGACCTCAGGTTGTGCCAGGGGAGGTTCAGAAAAAGGTTCACTGAAAGGGTTGTCAGGCACTGGAACAGGCTGCCCAGGAGGTGGTTGATTCATCATTTCTGGAGGTTTGAAAAAGTGGTTAAACGAGTTTCTCAGGGCTGTGGTTTAGCAGCAGACAGGTATGGTTGGACTCAGTAATCTCAAAGGTCTTTTCCAACCAGGCGATTCTATGACTATGATTCTATGATCTACATATTTGCTCTGTTCTGAGTTCTCCCTACCCACAGCTGACTTTGCATCACTTTAGCCTATAGTTAGAAATGCCATGCTTGGAGTGAATTTTGTAACTGATAGCAGCATTGCCTTCCCTGGAGGAAATTAAACATCTTACAGCACTTGTAGGGATGAATAAGTATTATACTAACCTCACTGCTGAGATCAAGGCTGCTTCTTAAAAAATTGTTTGTTAATATCAAGAGTACTGTATGCTCTGCTGCCAGCCTGGGTGGGGCAAGTTTTCAGCAGCCAGGTGGTGATGTCAGTTCAGGGGCAGGGGAGAATAGGACTGGTTGTGAGCTGTCTCATGTGTGTGCATATATATGTGCATCTCGCTGAATTAACAGATGAAATTTGTTTTATTCCACGTCCGAGTTTAAATATGTAGTCTTTATTTGCACTGCCACTTCAGTCCCAACCTGTGTGGAGGGCAAAAGGCTGAGCAGAGGTCCTTGCCATAATTTGTAATTGATACATAGCTGCACCATTGACATTATCTAGTGCTTTCTTCAGAGTACCTCAAATATTTTTGTATTGTGGAGTGAAATCTCAAAACAGTTTTCATCTCAGTTTCCAGACTTTGACTTCATACTCTTTTGTCAGCCTTAAACCCTTGGAATGCTGTTCTGGGCTTGGTTTTGAAGCTTTCTGTGGTTTTGTGTGAACAACTGAGCCTGTCTCTTTACTGTGTAACCATCAACATCATGTTCCCAAGGGAGGCCGGTGAAATGTCAAGTGATAGCACACTTATTTTGGCTGATATTGTCATGGAAGTATACTGTTAGTCTCTTACTCCACTAAAATGTTGGTGAGGGAGGTATTAAAAATGTATTAAGAAGTTGAAATTGATTCTGAGTTTTTGTTAGGATCCTGAAAATGAGAGCATTTGCTGCCCTGGTCCAGGGGCAGAACAGAGACCCTCTGTCCAGCACAGTGTTCACCTGCTACCTAGGACCTGGGCAGGGACAGAGGTCCTGCCTGTTCATAACTCACATTTTCTCCTTCCTCCATGATCAAAGAAATTGATGTGAGAAAATAAACAAACTAAAACATGACCACAATCATAGAAATCCATCTCTGTACAAAGTCTTGTGGCAAGCTGATTTTAGCAAAGGGAAGTTGCCTGGGGAGAATGTATGTTATGATGCAAATTTCTGCAGAAAACTCTGGATGAGATTTTGCATCCATTTTAAAATGTAAATATCTGTAAAGGGTATGTAGGGTGGGTTTTTTTCTTTCCAACATATTCTTTCCATGGAACAAAAATGTATCTGACACTTTGACACAGAATTGCAATTCTCCAGTAATGACAAAGCAGATTCCTTGTTTCCAAGGTCTCTTGACCCAATCAAATTAGCAAATTAATGTTGTAGTGTTCTCAGAGTGACCTTTTCCTGTGAAATTCACCCATTCTGATGAATCATCAGTGCTCACGTTCGAGAGATGTCAGTAACTGGCAAGAATGTCACTACTCCAATGATGGAAAGCTGTTCAGCTAAAGAGTACGCTCACTAACCTCCTATTTGAATGATGTAATTTCTTCTGTCTGCCCAGGAGTTCTGGTGATTTTCCTTAAAAAAATGCAGGGGAGTTAAGGGGAGAGAAGCCTAAGAATGTAAGTATTTTTTGTTTGGTTTTTTGTTTCATCAATTCGGCAAAAAGAAATATTTATTAAGATGTGATACAACCTGCAATGATATTGATTTTACATGTAGTGCTGAATGTACCCTTAAGTGGATCTGGGTGGTTGAAAAGAATGGTGCTGCCTCTTGAGGCTACTGAGATCTTGGTTGCCTGATCTGACACTGATCCATAGCCCTACATACTGTAATCATATGTGGTGCTCTCCCATGGATATTAGGACCATTCTCTCCTCTTCCTCCCTCTCCTACCCCCTCCTCTGTTTCAGCTCTTGCCTCTGTCAGTAAGAAGAGAGTTGATCTAAAAACAACCTAGGGAACAGTGTGAACAACCACTATGAGAGTCACTTAAACAAATAGATTTGTAAAACTCGGTTGTTCTAAGCCTGTCCAAGATAGAACTACAATTTGAATTAAACATAAGGTGACTTCTTTCCCGAATCAATAAGTGCAAATAACATAGCTTGCAACCATGTTTTATTTCTCAGACAAAAATGGTTCTTAACAGCTTTCTGAAGGCTATGCTTCAGCCACCTGCTGCTAAAGTTGTTTGCCTTTTCCTAGAAAATTTGCTCTTCTACAACATTAAAACAGATGAGTATGCAGTCTTGGGGCTAGGTGCTCTGTGAAGGTTTGAGAGTCATATTTTTTAATGAACATTGTAACTTCCTATAAACTTTCTTTAGCAACTATGAATGACAGGAATGGAGGGTGGAGAGATGAAACTGTGGGAATTTGTCTCTCTCAACTTTATCTGGGTTTTGAAGACATAGGCAATCATCACTGTTACTGAGAAATGTCATTTTGTTGCTTTGCCACGAGTCTCTTTGTTTTTCCGGTACTAATCTTCACTGGAAGATCCTGTTATCTTGCTGTTCTTCTCTGGTACATGTGCTCTAGTATTTGGGTTGCTGCAGGGACCTTAAAGCATATATATTGCAGTACTTGTTTCCATTTTGCAACTACATTGAGGCACATTGTTATACCAGCTGATTTTTGCAGCTGGCATATGAATGTATTGTAGTCCCAACAGGACAGTGAGTGAAATGTAGACACTGAGAACAGCTGTTTACAGTGAAATCGCATTTCCCAGTTGGTGTGTTCAGAGCACAGAGGAGTTCCCTAGAAAAATAGATAAACTCTGCTTTTACTATTATTTAGGCTATACTCCTTCCTAGAGGAAAGCTAACTACAAAGAAAATTTCCTCCTCTAGGAGTTTTTCTTTTTTCTACTACATTTTTATCCTCTCCAGGCTTGCAAGTAGTATGTTACTCCTCTCCTTGTCATCCTACATCAGCAAAATTGTTAGCTACCTACACTGAGAACTGATAACCTCCAGTATTAGAGATCATTAGGGTTTTATGAGATTTACTTTCTATACCAATATATTACAGATTACTACTGTTTTTCAGTCTGTTTCCCTACACACTTAATCAGTACTTAAGTAACTTGCAGAAAATGAAGGATGAGCAGAATTTCAGATCTTTTATTTTGAAATATTCTTTCTGAGTCTAACATGCAGGATAAGAAATTAAAAAACTTAATTCACATGAGTCAGCATACTCTTTGGGTACTAATTTAACACCAGATGAAGATCTTCAGTGCCACATAGTTTCTGATTTTTAAGTTTGTGTCTTAGAGACAGTTCTATAACTATGCATTAAAGCAGTTGTATGGACAGCAGGCAAACTATGTATATTAACTTGTTGTTGTTAAATCTAAACATTTTTTTTTCTGTAGAAATGCTAAAGGGGAATGAAAACATCCAAAACCTAGTCGAAATTGAGTCTTTATGACACAACAGAAATAAAAAGTAAAAGCCAGACAAACTGAACATGTTTTTTATTGTTATTAGAAAGAATATGGATCCGTACTGACAGCTTGTAAACTCAGACACAACTTGATCTGATTTCAAATGGCCAAAATATTTTACTCTCCTCAAAAGAACCCAAGGAAATCACCATGTTTTGTCAAAAGATTCAATACTCAGGGGCATGATTTGCCTTCTTAGTAAAAGGAGATTATATCTCAGAAGAAAGTTTTGTATTTTCATGTGGTTACCCTTTGAATTAATTATTAAAAGCAAAAGAAAACAAGCTGTATCTCAGCAGCTGTGCAGAGCTCTACACATGCTCAGGTGATCTAACCATATTTTGCCCCTCATCCTCTCCACTGTTCACTGCTTTTTAACTTGATAGCTCAGTTACCCCAACCTTCCCCCTACATCACTATATACTCTTCTATCCCCATCTCTCTCTCTACGTAATTTCCTGTGTTTAACTGAGGACTTACTTGGGTGTTTTGGAAAAGGTTTATCAGAGGTCCCAGTATTTTCCTTTCAAACAATATCTTTTTCACAAACATCCCTTCCACCCTAACTACCAGTGATTAAATCAACAGCAAGGGCAATAAAATTCCTCTTTATTTACACTGAATTGATGCTTTCTTCAGTATAATGAGATAGACTTTGGCAGGTGCAACTTCGTAGATAATTTCTAAAAAAAATGGACATTTATTACTCCCTTCAAATAATTATACGTGTTTATAAAATATGTGTTAATAGAGGTGGATGCATGTATGCATGTGATGATTGTAAAACTAAATGAACAAAGCATGAAATAAAACTGACAGAATTATCCGATAGGGAAAGAATAACCAAAGGAAAGAGGATAATTATTTATACATAACCCCCCACACACATCAATGTGATATTTGGATTGTCCTGGCAGAGGACTGAGACAGGAATTTCTCAGTGTATGATACCAGTCACCTCTGCTGGTTTCCAAGCCTACAACTCTCTATACAGACATTAGACAAGAGGTACTTAAGTAACAACTACCACCAAGTGAGTGAATAACTGTAGAGTATAACCAAGTGTTTAATTTTTGACAGAAAAGCAACATCTCCTTAAACAGCATGTCTGTCATTCGGCAGATATAAACACTATATTGCATAAATACTATACTTTTGCTCCCAAAATGATGTTTTGCAAGCATTCTTTAGCAGCTCCTAAACAAAATTGTTTATAAATGTGGCAGTGGAAAAGCTGCATCCATTAACTTTATCTGAAAAATAAAAAGAACCCTACTGTGAGTTACAGAAGTGAAAAATAGCTGACAGTCATTTCTTGGCTCTTGGTGAGTTTAGTGAGTTGTTTGCTGTGAAACGGGACTATGCAACCACAAAACTGCTGGAAATGAAAAATAACTCCATGATAGGTAATACAAAGTTACCCACGTTCAACCAAATGGACATGGATGCTACAGCTAACATATAACATTGATTCACTGAGAGAGCACCTGAGGGTGAAATTCACTATTCTGTGTGCAAAATGTAGATGCTCACTCAACAGCTACCCAGTTCATTACCTTGGTGCTTGTTCCTTCAAGAAATGACAAAGTCTTTTAGCTAGGTCCAGGTGTAACAGATGTCACAAACTTAAATGTAAAACCGTTTGGTGAAAGTTACAATTTCCAGTGTGATGCTGGTCCACTCTTAATGAACGTATGTAAATGAACTCATAGATACTAGAGTATTTTAATCTGTGATTTGTTTGTAGTAGACTCATTCCTTCTCTTTGCCCTTGTCCTTCTTTAAGAATTTGTTCTTTGGTTTCAACAAAAGCAGACTCCGGACCAAGTTTTCTGCATTTCTAACTGGTTCGCTCAGGGAATTTTCAAAACTATGTCGACACAATTCCTAGGTTTCACCCCAAGGCTTCAGGTGCCTTACTTCCCATGCACACAAATGTACCACTCTCAGGTGGGGATAAGAATGCCAATAGGACTGTAAAGTTGAAATGGCAAGAGAGTTAAAAATGTAGATATTATTGTAGAAAGTAAGGATGGAGCTAAAACCTATACCTAATATATGAACACTCAGAACTGAAATTCAGATCGCAAGCCAAATGATTCATCTGTGTTTGCTGGAGTACAAGGACAGAAAGGGAGGAAAGCACCATGTTATGAATCACATATTACAGGATTTTATATTTGTAAGTATATCAAAGATATAAATTAACAAGTAATAAATTCTGATCCTTTAAGGAAGCTTGAAGGTGAACTGAAACACAACATTCTGTAGATAAGCATAACCTTCCTCAGGGCACAGGTCATGTTAACCAAAGTTAATTTTTTTCTGACTTTTAATATTTTACTGGCATTGAAGCTATGGTGAGACAAGAGATTAAAAACTCTTTCATATCTAATTTAGAGTTAGAATTGTTAGATATTATTTGTGTGAAACTTTTACTTCATTATTGCTTCAAAATTTCCATGGATGCCAGAGCACTCCTTCTATAAAAGATTACACATCTCAAAGTGACAAATGTTTGGGTCTGATTTGAATTGTTTCTGCTTTTCAATTCTAAATCACACTTTAATCAACAAAGCAAATGATGGGAATCTTGATCTTCTTTGTGTTGGAGATACTGGTACAGATTTAAATTGCTTCATGGTGGGTAAAAGAGTGTTTGTGGAAGACAGTGCCTTTTTGGGGTGCTGATAACAGCAGAAAACGTGATTTTCAGCACAAATAAGAGATTTTATTTTTCATCTTTTGCATGACAAAGGATTTCTAACATAAAAGTTCAGAGCAATCAGAGATCGGGAAGACTGCTGCAAAGACTGTTTTGTTCCCAACCCCTTCCATCACCAATACCATGAGCAGAAGGAGAAATGGATATAACGCAGAATGACCCTAACCATGAACTGATCTCATCTGGAAAAGGTAAAAAGCAAGTTACTCATGGAGAGGCAACTTAATGTCGTATAGCAGAGCTCCAGTTGAGTGGGATACTATTACATAAAGGGAGCAAGACAAGATTTCAAATGACTTGTGCCCAGCCTTGGGTTGTGTTTGCTTTTTCTGCCGTGTGTCCTTTTTGTTCTTCTCAGCCCCCTCCTTCCAAAGAGAACGAAAACCCCAATGTGGTTTCAGTGTTGTCTGTTGGCTTTCCAGGAGCCCTTCCTTTCTCGGTTGTAAAGATGAGCCAGTCGAGGAGCAAAAATGCCACCACATTTTTTAATGATTGACAGGGGTTTTTCAGTAATGAACCCTAAATGCTCAGGTACACCAGGTCATAAAAGACTGCCTGGATGAAAAGTGTTCTAAGCAAGCATCAGAAGCGAAATATTTGAATGGCAGATTAGTTCATGCATATCACATTATCTTTCTGTGGGCTATCCATAGCCAGGAGAAGGATCTAATCCAAAGAACAGTCTGTGGTAAATAATTTGCCCCTCCATAGAATCTTTTCTTCTCCATTCATTTTTCTCCTCATTTCTCCTCAGTGCTTCTGGGCATGCTGTTTTCCCAGAGGACCCTGTCAGTTGTCAAAGGCTCCTGATGAGGAGTAAAGTTGTCACAGTCTCTAGCAGAAAGAGAAAGCATTAATTAAAAAAAAGGCAACGTAATACTTACAGCCCCGTGAACATACCCCGGACAGTGCAGAGCTGATCCTTCTGGTTCATTTCTCCTTGGTATTTGGGCATTTATGCTGAGTCAGATAGATGAAACAATGTCTAGAGCAACACTCTGTAACTGCTTTTTTTTTGATGTGCTGAACACCTGTCCCTCCTTTCTCCCATTGTGTTCAAAACAGTACAAGCCTCATAACAGTATCCTTGCCTCTTTTTCTGAAGAAATGGATTGAAAATTATTGATATTTACCAACAGGTCTTTAGTGGGAGATGATTATCAACTAAATAGATGTGCCTTTATGGTATTTAGTGGCTTTAAAGTAGTACATTTCAATCTGGTTCTGCTTGCTTTTTTAATAACAGCTTTCAGGCACTAAACCAACAGGATATGCTTTGACTCAATATAGCAATCCTCATTGTCCAGATAACAAGAAAGTGGCCAACAGTTTATATTACAAAAGGAACAGAAAGGAGGTAAGTCATGGACGTGCTAGGAAAAACTTGTTCATTGGGAAATTCTCTCCTAACAGTTGACATTTTAGTGGTTAGGTTATGTCCTGGGGTATACATATTTGTATCTCCTTGTTAGAGAGGCTGATACAATTGCAAAATGATCTCATTACACGTAGAATCAGGTACAGCTTAAAAATGTCCTAATCAGTTCTTTGCCTCAACGATTTTTTTATGGCAATTAGTTCTCCATTTAAGACATGAAGTTGCTGCATTGTTTCAGTTTCATTCTTAGGTTCTGTTTAAGAAAAGGTTTGCCTAATTTTACTTCTGTAAGCCAGAAATCATCGCATATCACTTTGTTACCTTTGTTCTTTCCAAATATGCTACCTTTGTTCTTGTCCTGCAAAATCTCTTTTGAGCCTTTGGTACTTATGTCCCTGTTTCTGAAGTACTTTTTCTCAGGAATTTCCTTGACACAGTGGGTCACCACTATGCTCTGAACTGTGGGATTTCTGTTTATCATTCATTTTTTTGATGCCTGGATCATCTTCCAGAATGACCATTGTTCATTTAAAAGTCAACAATGTACACAAGTAGTCAAATGCTTTGTCTCAGTTTGTGTTACCTTGCATTTAATGTGTTGCTGTGCTCTCGGTTCACTCAGCTTTAGTGCGTGCTGCTAGAGTGCCACACAGTCTCTCTGGTCTTAAGTACCCTGTATAATTTCATGGCATCTACAGTTTTTTGCCACCTTACAACTCATTTTTAGATCTCTCATGGATGATATGAACAAACCAACCCCACTACGGGGCTTTGGCACAACCACTTTTTGACACATTTCAATTTGACCTCTATTCCTCCTCTATAATTTCTGTCTTGCAACCAGTTTCTATCCAATGACGGGACTTTAGCTCTGGGTTTGTGTTTCCCACTGTACCTGTAGACCATAGAGAGGTATTAATTCCTTTAATGCTTCTCTGCCTGGTAGTTAATTTTCTCTTGCCATATTAGCTATGGATGCTAGGCTGACCCACAGCTGTTCCTGACTGCTGCAAGGCAATAGGCTTGGTCTTTTTACCAAGGCAAATCCTTTCTACAAATTTGTAGATCCCTCTAGAAATGTTATGAGTTACACAATGTTGTATAAAATAACATCAAAAAGCTTCCCCTCCTTGTAAGAGAGGAAAGCACTGAACAAAGCAGTGTTATCTGATGCAGCCTCATCACTTAAAGGAGTGCAGTAGCAGTGCAGTAATATCACCACACAAATAGAGATGTCTCACATATCCAAACTCTTTCTAAATAAGAGCCATTCATAATTCATTGCTGGATGGTCTAACAGTAGTGGTAATTATGATGAAGCAATTTAGGGAAAACTGTAGTCCTAGAAAGCTATAGTGACTTGATAAATATTAAAACATTAGTATCTCACTGGGCATGAATTATTGTACAGAATTCTATCACTTCTAAAACACTATCTGTGCCTGCCCTTGGATTTAATATCACGGGCAGCTGTGTGGGTCTTAAAAGTTTACTTCTAATTCAGGCTGACAAGGGTGATGGAAAGCACTCACCAGAGGGCACAGTCTGGTTCTTGAACTCTAGTTATTACTTAGCATATACTTAATTATTACTTAGCATTCCTTGAATGATAATAAGTTTTCAACACTTGCAAGTTTCTACTGCTCAGGAGCTCTCTGGATCAAGATTATGCTCTCTAACTGTCAGAGGATTTTTCTTCTTTGTAGAAGCAGGTTTTAACCAGTTTTGCTTTCACACTCTGTCTCTAGCAGAGCACTGAGGCTGCAAACAGTGCAGAAAACAAGATCTCCAAGACCTCTATCTGGAAATATTGCTTCCCTTCCTTCACCCTTCCCCATTGGAATTAAAAATAAAAAACAAGGTGACATTCATTTTTACTGGTATAAGTATTTGCAAACACATATATTTGTGAAACTTTAATTTTAGGCCTAAGTTGACCTGACATGTCTTTTTAAGGAGCTTGCCCAAGGCCACATAGTGGCTCTGTGTCAGCCAGGATTAGACCTCAGGAATTGTTGCCTTTCTGTCCACTAGACCAAACTGCCTCTTACACTGCTGTCGGAGCTCTCCAGGCCAGATCAGTCTGATCGTTTTCTACATGGTGCTGATCTTTAAAAACACGTGTCCTAACTGTCTGAGAAGCCAAAATAATATTTTTCTGTACCAACAGAGGGCATAACCGGTTTTTAATTTCTGGGGTTTTTTACATTTTTGTGTAATGGTATTAAATCTATAATGCTATATACTCTACAAAAAAGCCCTTAAGCACTTAAAGCTTCAGAGCTGCTGGTCCACTGCGTGTACTCATCACTTCATCTTTACATTTGGATTGGATTTCCCTTTGCCATTTGTCTAGCTCTAGAAGAGATGTGAGTGACATTCACAGTAGCAAGAAATCATAGAATCATAGAGTCATAGAAGTACCTGAGTTGGAAGAGACCCAAAAGGATCATCGAGTCCAACTCCTGTCCCTACACAGGTCACTCCCAACATTCACACCCTGTGACTGAGGGCATTGTCCAAATGCTTCTTGAATGCTGGCAGATTCAGTGCCATGACTACTTCCCTGAGGAGCCTGTTCCAGTGCTCCACCACTCGCTGGGTGAAGAATATCTTCCTAATACCTAATTTAAATCTCCCCTGGCACGTCTTCCTGCCATTACCTCTAGTTCTATCATAGGTCACAGGAGAGAAGAGATCAGCACCTGTTTCACCTCCCCCCCTTGTGAGGAAGCAGTAAACTCTGATGAGGTCCCCCCTCAGTCTCCTCTTCTCCAGGCTGAACAAACCAAGTGACTTCAGCTCCTTCCTGCGAGACCCTTCACCAGCTTTGTGGCCTCCTCTTGACACTCTCCAATATTTTTATGTCATTTTTATACTGTGGCGCCCAAAACTGCACACAGTACTCGAGGTGGGGCCACACCAGTGCAGAGTAGAGTGGGACAATCACCTCCCTCAACCAGCTGGCAATGCCGTGCTTGATACACCCCAGGACACAGTTTTGCCCTCTTGGCTACCAGGGCACACTGCTGGCTCATGTTCCACTTGCCTTCAGCCAGAACCCCCAGGTCCCTCTCCACAGAGAATATCTCATTATAAAGGATTGTGAACTCAATTAAAGCTTCAAGATTGTTTCTTCGTTATCATTTCAGATATCCCTGGACCACATAACTTACTATTCAGAGAGGATATTCTGTCTTTTCTCCTTGTCTCAAGGGCTGTGCAAACCACATGGTACATGTGTTCCTGCTCTTTATGGAGCAGTGAAATCTGTTTCCAGACAGTGTCCCGCTACAGAATTTGTCTCCTTGCTCTTTATTCCCCACTTAGTTCAGCTTCTTCTATGCTCCAGAACAAGACACGTTGCATATAACCTGCCAGCCTGCTGCAGGACTCATTGGCTGGCTGCCTGCCTGACAATGTGAAGTGCAGTCTGTGAAAGAGGGGCTTGAGCGTACTACCCCCCGAAGCCCTGTGCTGGCAGGAATACCAACTGCCATGCTGCCTTGTGCCGTGCTGGATCTGTACATCTGTCCCGATCCAAGAACAGGCTTCCCTAATCTGACAACCAAAGAATGGGGTTTGAGGGTCGTCCCACGCAGAGAGATTTGGGATGGTGATGGCACAGCAAACATAAAGATCAAAACTTTTTCACAGTGATTGGGGGGGGAGAGGTATTTAGAGCATGAGAAGAGGAGTCAATAGAACAGAGGTGTTGGAACCACTAGCTGAAGCTCTGGCGCTAGCAATTAACAAAGCAAGGTAGATTGTGTAGATTTATCTGGATCTACTGAAAAACCACTGCTTATTGGAGTTTTACAAGGCCCTTTAAAAACCTCACAGTACAGAGCTGGACCAAGTAGATGAGCACTGCAGCTCCTTTTTTTATATTACAGGATCTTTGCTAACATTTAGACTTTTATGATATACCCACAGTAGCTGTGGGACGACTTCTTGCCATCTGTGGGTAATAACAGCGATGTTTTGCACAGTGCCTTTCACCTGTGAATATTAAAAGGCTTTCTAAAAATTAACTGGTGAAGTGACGCCACTCTAGTGAAAGATGCACTTCTAACTTGGGTGGGTTGGTTGGCTTTCGTTAATCTGAGAGGTCTGAAAGGGCTGTCAGTCTCCTTGCGCTTACACAGCAAAGACGATAATAGAAAAGATGTGGTAGTTTTGGTGCTTTTGAACTAGGATGCTTTATGTAGTGAACTAGTGCCATTTTTATACATTTTGACTGTGTTCTTAAAAATCTTTTGTTGGCCTAAAATCTGGGTAGCCATGTAAAAGGAAATAAATATGCATTTAGGAACAACTGATGCTTTGCTCTTTGCAGAGGAGGGAGCATAAAAGGTCTTGATGTTGACTCAAGGAGAAACAAGTACTAATCACACTAGTCCCACAGCAAACACAAAACATTTTATGGCCTATGTTGGTGTTCCACCATGCCTCTGAATGCTAAGATTACTTTTGGAGCTTTTATCATCCTACTAATAAGAAAATATCCTTGCTGGTAAAAATGTCCTATTCTTAGTTGGGCTGTTCATTTGTATTTATATCTGAGAAACTTTGTGAAATCCCCTTCGCCACTTTTAAAGCTACTATTTTCCCACTGAGAGTATGAGTTTGGGTGTTTTCTGTACACAGGTGATCAAACCCTATCCTTCCTTTCTCAGTGCTGATGTGATGAACCTTCTCTCGTTGCAATTCATATATTGCTGAGACCAGGAGAAGGAAGGAAAGCCATCACCTCTGGAGAGAGACTGGACATCTGACAGAGCCCAGTCTATGTAACTCTCAAGTGTCCAATCTGTACACCTAGGAAAGAAACCAGGGCTTACACCCCTGCTGCACAGCTTTTTCCTTTGCTGAGAACTGATGGATTCTTGAGGCAAAGCCTGTGAGGCTCCATCACCAGTACTGTGGAATTAACTTATTAAGGCAGGTATTTGAAATTCTTTAATGGCTGTGTTTTGCAATGAGCTCTACATAGGCAAGGGCTTCTCTATCCAAATAGAAAATATACTGAGCTCTTAAGCCAAGTGAAATGAAGTTTACAGTGAGATTGCAGCCACACTTTATGTTCTTTATGCTGAACTTCATAAAGACCAGCACCTGCACAAAGGTAGCCTGGAAGACTAGTCAGAGTAACCATCTACCAAAGTCTAACTGCCTGTTAAAGTCCTTTAGTTTGTAAAACTTCTTTAGTCAGAGTTTTGGTTTTTTCAAGAAAGCAAAAATTCAATAGTGATGTGTGTTAGGATGTTCTCATTATATTATCATGTTTAGGAGATCTAGAAAACAAACCTGTGAATACACATAGAGAGCAAAGTTAGAATTCAGTTATGTTCAACAGTGAAATATCCTGATATAAAACAAGGTCACATTAATTTGAATCAGTAGACTTCCTGTATTTTTAAAACACACAAAAATAGCATTGACTTCAGTGGGGCAGTTTGAAACCTTAACATTACGGATGTGCTAGAATCCATGGGAGGAGGGAGACTATGTATGTGATTATCTAACTTTCCTCATGCCAATACAGTTTTAATGTTGCAAGAAAACAGTGTATACTACCTAGCCACTATCTGGCCCTAAGGGGGAAGGAGTTGTAAGTTTCATTTTAAAAATGTTAAAAAAAAAGTAATCTACTACTCATTTACTGTGTGAACCCATCACAAGAAAGTCTTAAAAACAATAAAATAAACAGCCTACACCACAGCTGAAGTTTGCATACATCTTAGCAGAAGTGAGTGTATAATTATCAGTTCATTGTTTGATTGTTATCATGTCCCAAATATTCACAATATTTCATAGAAGACATGTGGCAGCCAAGGTAAATGCGAATAAAATGCTTGTGTATTGTGACTTTCTCACATAATCTTTAAAATCAGTGTTAAAAGTGCATTCAGTAACACAAGGATATTATATATCTTAATATAATCTTCACAGAATTAGTAGGTGTTTCTGACTGATCCTGATGCATCTGGAAACTCTCTTGTGACCTGTGACACTTGTTCTTCTCAAAATTGCAGATTTTGGCATTGACCCACAAATCCCACTTGAGCCCTCGTGCTACCTGGGAGCTTTCTAGCAAGACAGGACTTATGCAGACTGCTAGTGTTATTTCTCAGGAGGAAAGAAAAGGTTTCAAGGAGTGCTCCCACCCCATTGTTGTGGTCCACTGGTGGTGTGCTGAGCTGTTCACCATTACTTTGAAAAGCAGAGAGCAGAGGGTGATCATCAATGTCAGAAAAGCAGAGCCAGCCAGCCACCCTCAGTGGTTACTGCCAGCTTCAGAATAACTCTAGCTAAGTTTCTCTTGAACCCTTCTTTTTTTCTCCTTTCCTCCTTTTCTTAATTAATTGCAGTCCTTGATATCCTACTGACCACAATAAGATAGGGATAAGGGGAAGAAATGTTTCACATAGTGGGTTTGTTTTCTATTTATTGTTTGTAGATCTGTATTCCTTTAATACATATACAATGCACGTACATTTCTTGCTGTAACTACAGCATAGCTCACTTCTCATGAAAATTTACACACACTTTCAATCTTTAAAGACAATTCCAATAACAACTCTAAATATGCCAGAAATATCACACTCTAGAAAGAGGATAAAAGGAGTCACAACAAATTATTTTAGTGCTAAATTGTGCTTCATCCCAAGCATGGCTACCTTTTATTTTTGAATTTAGAAATTAAAAGAAATCCTTATCATTTGAGTATCAACTGATAAACTAGTGTACTATAAGGCAAGCCAGTCCTATTTTCAATGCTGTAAACAGGCTTTGGTGCTCTTGAAGAATTACAGATGTTGGTGGCTGATGAATATTTTGTTCTCTGTGAATTGGTTTGGAGAAAAAAAAATGCCCTAATGAGAGTAAATCAAGTATTTCTCTGTTCAAAATCTTTCTGCAGCTCTCTTATCCTACTCCGTATGCACAAAGAAGTTGGGAAAGTATTATGATCTTTATGTTTTGTCCAAGAACAGAGTTCAGGTGTGGGAAAGCTCCTCAGCATCACCTGTTGGTCAGCTCTCGTGAAGAACCAAGATATTGCTCAGGAAAGCACTTGCAGGAAGGCAATGCACTCACCTTATACAGGGTGCTGCTGCAACAGGAGACAGCCAGCTGAGGACTGGCCAGGGTAGGAAGAACTTCATTGCTGTAGAGGGATAAGGGTAAATGCTGAAGAGGTTGAGAGGCTGGGAGGATGTGAGACACAGTTTGGGAACAGGGATGGATTGCTTTCTTTGAATGAAAGCCGGGGCTGGGAAACTGGTAGGGCCAGGAGGATATGGTCAAAGCAGTGAGGTCCTAAGATGTGTATGTAAGAGATTCAGGCATGTGTGCAGTAGATCCCAGAGCTGCACTAATTGTTAGAGGTGGTTTTCAGGCAATGTGGGTGTTTGTCGAGTAATTCATTACTAATGTTTGGGGGTGGGAGGTTTAAAAATGCACTTTGAGAAGCAGTAGATTTGAGGTCAAATAGGGACATATCAGAGACCTTCTAGGGGAACTGCAAGCTTTCCACAGTGGTATCTATGCTGAGCTATTTTCCCTCTAGAAACTGGAAAATAAAAAAGGAAAGAAAACTTGCCACATACATACCCACAAACCATGATTTCACTTAATGAGAGCGCTATTTGCAGCAGAAACTCACTTTCAGCCACCCTTCTAAGTGCTGCCATCATTTAGTGTAAATGGTTTCATAACAGCTTGGAACAAAAATGATTTCAAGTCAGGGACATGTCATTCAAAGCAAATCCAGAGAGAAGTCAAATGACTATCATATGTGAATCACTTCAAATTTAGCTGATTACGGGATATAATTACCTACATTTATTGTGTTTATGAACATTTTTTTGTGTGTTAAAAGGTGTTTTTTCAGTATTTAAAATACATTTAGTGGACACAGATTGATGTAAATTCCAATAGAGTGAAAGAAAATAAAAATCCTTGTATCCATATCTCCACAGTTAATGTAATTAAATGTATTAGGTACAATTATGCTTTTTATTCCTGCAGTTTGCGTTTAAAGAAAATGCTAAAGACAAGATAAAGGGACATTATTAACACAGATAAATTACAAGGAATGCCTTTCTTTGGGCAGTTTCAGCCACATTTTCAGCCTGTATTATGTCTATTCATTAAACAAGTAGCATAGTTTTAGATTAGTGTCTGAATAACCCTCTCTAGCTAAGATTTACCTTAGGAAAGAGAGTCAGTGTCTTCGCACTGACTCATTGCTTGGTAGTCCTTCTGCCTTCACACCCATGATGTCTAAAGGCTCTATTTCCAGGTGGCATAAAACTTCTAGTGTTTCTTGCTTTTCATTAATGATGTTATTTCAAAGGTTAGAAGAAGATTTACGTAAAACAACCCTGAAAGAAGTAATGTAGAAAAGTGACTCAATCTCTTCTTCTGGACTCTCTTGCTATGTTCAAATTTGAGGATAACTCACAATGTGTTTTTCTGGCAGTGCAGCACAACACTTTGAGGAGAGGGAAACACTGCTATCTGTTGGAGATAAACATTGAGACAGTAAAGGATAGGACCATCTGGTCGTGTCATACAGTCAGTTTCAGGGAACTCTTTCTTTTGTCAGCCCTGGGATCTGCAGCTATATCACCCAAGGGTTTCCCATAGCACAATTAGAAGTGGACAATACTTGCCCTTGGATACATGTTTGATATTTGAAAACTAGAAATGTTTCTGTTTTCCAAAAGGCTCATGTGCTGACTTGGTTTGGGACTGCTCTGGAAGTTCCACACCTACAAGACAAACTTTGCTTCATGGGAATACAAAGATGAGCTGCCATGAGGTGTAGCAGTCAAAGATATTTGTTCTCTTGACAGGAGAACTCTCAGGGTAGGACACCATGGCAGATGCACCAAAGCTGTCTACGAGTGCACACAGCTGCACTTCAGAAGCTTTAAGTAAACCAATTCTTGCCAATGGTCTTTGCTTTTGATCCAGGCTGTTGGACTCCACATTTATTTAATCATACAGACAGTCATTAACATTTTAAACATCTCTGTTAACCAGGAACAGCCAAGAAACCCTGATTTCCAGATTGCCTGTTGGTAATAGAGAAGCAAGCATATTGGTAATTGTCATGTTTCTGGACACATTTCCCTCGCCTTCCATCAGAGGAAACGTGACCAGAAATCTCTACTGCTAAAATGTATCTTTACACCTGCCTCTGTCCAGAATATATCTCACTTCACACACAAAGATTACAAATGAAAAACTGCTGTGAGACCTAGTATTTCATAAATAAGGGTGAAGAGAAGCGCTGGTGTGCTGTGGCATCAACAGGCTCCAGTTTCCTCATTCCCATTTCTATTAGCCAGCGTGAAGGATTTCATCCAGCTCCTGGGGCCCTCTGCACTGGGCAGCAGGAGACAGTGAGGAACTTAGAGTAAGTGCTAGCTTTTATTTTTTGCTACGGAAGATGCAGTTTCTTACACTGGCACCAGCTATTCAGAGGTAAACATAGACCAGCATACAGACGCAGCCAATCTATTTCTCTCTTTTCTTTTTTAATATCATCCATCCCCCTTGAAACGCCCTCTGTAAGTGCACTGTGTCTACCTAGATGTATTCTGCAGACAAGCCAACAGCTGTCTGCAAGAAAACGAAACACTGTACTATCGCTGCCCTGAATGTCTGAATTCACAGATTCATAGCAGAGAGAGGGTGTAGGGTTAAGGAGAAGGGAAGAGAGGGGATATAGAGGACAACAGCCTCTACCCTTACTGCATTAAAAGATTTGGCTGGAATGTCTTTGTGCTGATTCCCACACATTCAATCTCCATACGACTCTTACACGTGTGAGCCCTCCTTTTCTGCCAGGTGTAGTCAGGGGCAAGGCTACTCAAGCATCTGCTTACTCCTGGCAATCTTCCAGGTGTCCCTAGATGTCTACTCATCATGAGAAAAGAATTACGGGCATTTGGACTGCAAGCCTGTCTTCAAGCCTGTGTGTTCCACCTCAGCCAAAGAATACTCTAGTGGGACCTGGTGCTGTGCTCCTACTCCTACTGCCTCCACTTCCTTGCCAAGCCGGGAAGAGTCTACGACAGAGCACACCAAACTTTCACGCTGCACTGAGTTCACATCAAGCTCATACTCAAGATTTCTGCATTCAATTAGCTCTCAAGCAGTATGATTATCACTCAGGCCTTTTCTGATAAATGACATTAATTCAGAGGAATATGCTAATTAAATCATTTGCATTTTTTCCTGTTGATGGAGAAAGGGGGCTGAGCCATGACTATCATAGCCTAGGCAGAGGCACCTCTCGAATGCTGATTTCATGAAATACCTCTCATGGGAGATGGAAGTGGGCTGCACAGGGTTGTTGCAGAGTGCAGGAGACTATTGTGCCCCTGAAAGTTTCTCAAAACATCTGTAAGGAAACATAAAGGTTAGACTTTTTCTTCTTACTCACATTTCCTCTGCTATCCATTTTATTATGCTTTTACATTTATGTTCCTAATTAAGTTGAGTGAATTGTGCTATTTAATTCGGTATATGATATCTCTTTGTGGTGCACACTTTTCAGTAATAAAGTGGCATTATATAATGATTCTATTTTTCAAGCTTGGAGTCTGCATCAAATAATATCATATCTTTGAAGACATTTTTATTGCTGTTCTGAAAACATATGAACATGATAGTAGTTTTCTTCACACGCTGGAAACCCCACTTATTTGCTTTGATTTGCTTTGCTTTGGTTTAATTTGATAGGAAATGTACATGTAATTATATCTCTCCCTTTTGTCTGTCATTTTTCCTGGAGCCCAAATGGAGCATGCTCTGCACAAAGCAGGCGATGAAAAGAATAGCACCTCTTGAAAGAGATTTTGCCTGTTTCTTAACAGCAATGTCTGTTTCCAAATACAAATATTTTAAAGCAGTTGACTGCTCTGAATAGGTTAGAAACAGAGTTTCATAACCTCAATTATAATACCTTGAAAACAACATTTGTGAGATTAGAAGTTGAATTAGGTAGGTTGATATGTATTTGAAAACAAGCAGAAAACATAAAATTTGTTCTGGAAGTGCAAACTCTAAAGTTGTTCTATTACTCAAGAACCTGTTTGTTGCTGCATGATTTATTATATGTTGTGCAAATAAATTGAGGAGAGAGAGGGCTGTTTGTAACATCTGCAGCCAACTCAAACCTCTTGCAAAGGAGTCTTTCACAACTTCCATTGCATACAATATATTATAATATGAAATATAGATTCTTTGAAATCTCCTTGCTCAAGACACTGTAGGCCATAGGGTTTTCACTTAGAATAGTAAAACGGAAGAGCGGTATACACAACTTTGGAAACAATAATAGCAGGGTCTTAATCAGACTATATATGGAATGTGGTGTTCAGGTTTTGTTCACATATAGCCTATATGGTGGGATTAGGAGAGTTTCATTTCCATTGCCCATGCTGTGCTTGGCAGTTTACAAATGAGAGTTTGTTTCTGTCGTCAAAAGTTTTACATCTAGGTCAAGACTTTACTAGCCATGAAGTGTGTTTGTGTGATTTGCCGATGGTGCTTGGAGGTACAGCCAGATTGTAGCAAATTGAAAATTCATTAAAAGAGTGTAATTGCAGTGTCAGATGGGACCAGAATTTCTAGCGTCAACATTTGACATCAGTCTCTGGTCCAAATTGGGACTGGGTGGAAGAAAGCACAACAACACTGATGGCAGTGGTTTCAACTATGCGCCCAGCTGCCTTGCTCTGTTGGAAGAGCCTACTGCAACTAGAACAGGTTTGTGAATCTGCCCCAATGCTTTTAAGTGCTTTACCTAACACACTCATGTTGGAGTTTTGTTTGTTCTTTCTTCTTTTCTTTTTTCTTTTATTTTTTAATATTTAATGGTGAATAAATATCATCTGGCTTGTCGGCTTTCATAGCATGCTTCAGCTTTGTAGCCTCTGACACAGGCATGAGTGAATGTGAACAGTAAAGAGTCTATTTCTTACCCAAACTTTTATTTTATTATGGTTTCTAATGATAAATAGTGTATGGCAGAGTTAGTAATATTTTGTGGCTGCATTCTGATCCACAGAACAACTAACTTTCTGAATGGGCTTTCCTTCGGTTTGAAACAGTGTTTTCTGATTGGCAACATTGAGTTGGTTTGAAATAAATGAAAAGTTACATTAGATTATTATTCTCATCAGACTTGCCTCTAGTGTCTAAGCATTGATTTTACTGCAAAGAGTAAACCTCAATGCCTTCAGCTGATTAATGTCTTCTTACCAATTTGCATGCATGGATAGTATCTACCTAAAGGTCAGAACAGAGGAGAGAAGTGAAGTACCTTAGTACCTCTTCCTCAACTGTGGGTATGGCAGCAAAGAGAAACAGACAGAGGAAGAAAGCATGTGAAGATTCATGCCCAGGGGAAGGGATCAAAAAGGCCATTTTCAGCTCTGTGATTTGTATGTTTCTTTTAATCAGTTATGATACAAATCAGACATACATAGCAGAAAAATTAAGACTTGTCTGCTTCTGCTTATTCAGCATTTAAAAGATTAAGCTCATCTCAAAATATTGGGGTTTAATTTGTGATAGGGCGTTCTGGTGCTTTTGTATTCTGAGGCAGAGAAAGCATTCATACAGCAAGGCCAACCACAGAGAGTGATTGCCAGAAGGATGTTGTACGGTTAGTAGGAATGCGAAAGGAAGATGGGCAAGAAGTGGAAAAACTGAGGGAAACTGACCTTAAGAGTTTTATATGTCCAGGCACTAATAAGTGAAGGACATAATTGCAGAACTGAAATTTAATTTAGTATTTCCATTTCTTGGAAATGATGGATGCAGAGAGGGCTGTCAGTTTTTCAAATTACTTTAAAAGAATGAACCATGGTGCAGCAATCAGCCTTTGTACTGATTCCTTCAGACCACCTGAGAATGAGACACCATGCTAGAGCAAAGCCCCATATCCGGGTGTAAGATTATAGCTGAATGCAATTGAAGATTGCCTTGTATTGCTTTATTTTAGGAAATGGTTTAGGTGATTTAAATCTTAGACCTAAGTCCTGTAAGTACTTGTATGTGGTGGGAATTACAACAATCAGGTCACGGGGTCAAGTTTGCTGTGTTTTTTAAAAAGCCTGAGCAGCATGTTTCCTCTCAGAGGATTTGTACATAAGAACTGCAGGGGAAAAGAGAGGCTTTTACAGTGCTTAAACTAATGGGAGGTCTGTCTAAAGGCTGAGTATTTTTCAGCTTGTGAGTAATAAAGTATTAAGACAGCTTGAGAGATCATTTACCTGCATCCTACCAAAGAAGACTGGAAAGAAGGTTGTGAAACAATCATTTGTTTGACCTCAAATGCCATACAGGATTCTACCATCTTTCAAAACACTAATTCAGTGCCCCAAGTTAGGTTGTGTTGCCCCTGCCTGCTACCTCCTGCCAGGGACTCCTGCACTGGGGTTCTCGCTGCAGCAGGGGGCCATGGAGAGGAATATGCTGGTGTGGGAGGAAAGCAATCCTCTCAAAATGTCTCTTGCTGTCTCTGCAGCATTCCTTAGGCAGTGGCTGGCATGATAGATTCAGCTTTTCAGGTACCTTGACATCGCGGATGCAGCCCTTTGCCTTCTTCTTTCCCTTCCGTTTACCAGAGGAAGCCTATTTTCAGCCTGGTCCCATCTCCTCATCACCATTTTGGAAGTGAAGCTGCATTTGCTTACATTTCTGAGGAGCTTTGAGCCAGCCCTCTCTGATATGTGCGTATTTACAGTATCTTGTTGCATTGCTTATGAGTAGTGATATCTCTAGGTGTAATGTATCCAGGATCAATAAATGCCATGAAAACCTTTATGCACCTTGTAGCTAAGAGATTGGGAGTGTTTGAATAAGTCTCAAGTTAAGTAAGCACATAAAGGTGACAACCATTCATTTTAAACTATGGTTGCGAGGACCAGATCTCAAAGATTATTTTGTTACTCATTCATCTGAAACACCTGTACTTTTACTCTCTGACATACTTTGATTTACTAAAATAAAAAAAACATAAGGCATACTCGATTTAATTGCTTTAGACTATTTAAAATTGACCCTTTCTTAAAAAATCTTGAGGGTTCTTTTGAACACTTTTTCTCTTTTTTTTTTAATCAGCAAAATTCTTAGAATTATTCCCACTTTATTTTATTTTATTTTATTTTCAATTTACCCTGAAACAAACTTCAAGATTTGATAAAAGATATTTCAATGCCCTTTCAGATAGTGTGAGATTTGGAGAAAAACCTGAAGAAGAACCCCAAATAATCACTCTGCAAGACCATGAAAGTAGCTGATATCCTTGATAACCAAACTAAATACAGTAGGGAGCTTTCTGGCTTACCTCTATTTGTTTTCTATTTACCTGCTTCAGAGCACATGATGTTGTTATATTTCAACTCCAAACCACTTTTCATCTGCAGTTCTGAAATTCTTTCCACTGCAGCGATTACCAACCCATCTACAGAAAATGTTGTTACCACCATCTCTTCTAGACTTCGAAAATATTGTATATTTTGTGACATTTTCCATGCACAACCCCATCTCTCTACATCCACCCAGTTTGCAAGCAATGACACAGGGTTTTTTTCAGTACGTACTACTTGTTTTTCTGACAAGCAAACCTAGCACTGTTGTTGTTTGTTACCAGCTCGGCTACATCTCACGATGTGGGAGGCATCTCTTGCTCTCCTCACAGATCTGCTTCTACTGCCTGTGAATGCTAATGAAAAAAAATGGCAAGTTCTGCCTTGTCCAAAGAGTCCCACGTAGTGTTATACAAAAGTTAGTACTTGATCATTCCTAAATGAAGAGATACAGGAAACAGTGAAAATATTTTGACATGTAGAGTTCAGTAGAAATGCTCATTAATGAAGCCTCAAACATATGCCTCTGTCTCAGCACCACGCATCTTCATCTCAAAGCTCCTTCTCCTGTTTGACATCTGTACCACTTGCACACAACCCCACATACCTCTGGTGCCTGTTACAAGAAAAGAAGCTGTTCTACTGTTTTAAAGGCACAGCCCACAGTATGATTCATTAATTCGTCATCATAGCAAATACTTGAAGCCACATTGGCTTTACGGCTACCATAAAGTGTCCCACCTAACACAGAATGAGAGCACCTTGCAGTGCCTACCTAATATTGAAGTGATAATTGTACCATTGCACTGTTTTATGAGGCAGTAACCCAGTTCCTGAGCAGATAAACTATAAGGCTGAAGGCTGAGTAGTTTATCTTGACGAGGAAACTGTATTATTACTGAGTAAAACAGCATGATGATACTATTGCCATTGCCACTTTTCTATGCTAGGGGAAGAGATTTTTTGGTTTATGGTGTAGTTTGTGGAGGGTTTTAAGTCTTTCAATGTGTCTTTACCCAACTACCAAAACTAAATTAAAACCTCTATGGATTTGGTAATAATCTCATTATGTGTCTAGAACAGTTCACAAGGAAAAGATACTTGTAGTCAATACAAGCAATGGAAGTGTGTTTGAGTGCTGTGTGTAGGTAGGCAGCACTAGAGGTTATGACCTGTAAAGCAATACACTGCTGGACTGAACTCTATTTGCTTTGATTTTGGTTTGCCTAATAGTGGGTTTATGCCAAGATCTGATTTTAATATTAAAAAGCAAAACAGTACTAGCTAAGGCTTAGCATGGGATCAGCCAGTGCAGACTTGCACA
Organism: Dromococcyx pavoninus; assembly: GCA_033558185.1. NCBI lineage: Eukaryota > Metazoa > Chordata > Aves > Cuculiformes > Neomorphidae > Dromococcyx > Dromococcyx pavoninus. The sequence continues at coordinate 11,679,823 of JAUMJL010000067.1, forward strand.
CTGTGACTGGAGGTGTTACTCACCACTCCCTGCACGGTGTGGTGAATACCTGGGGCTGGTACATCTCAGGGAGATTGGCGGATCAACTGTGGGAGGCAATTCGGACTGTGCGTATCTGGATCCTCCAGTCTGGGAGCACATGGGGACCGGTATCCATGACTTCTGTCACTGCTGAGGCCTGGGCCCACAGGCTGCCAAGCTGCCTGTCACATCACAGGGTTAAATTTCAGTTCCTTAAGGGCTACTTACAGCTTCCACAGAAACTTATGCTTGTGTACGAGGACATTTGTGTGCATAGTCCTCTCACAGGCAATAACCTTGTGCATTTTTTTTTGTTTCAGCAGTTGAGTACTTAAGTGGTTCCTGACAACTTGGTCATCTTTCTTAAATTGTCGTTTTTGTTAAATGAAGCTTCCATGCTTACCTGTACAAAATAACAACAAGAGGATATTTTATCTCTTTTTCCTGCAAGGCTGTACCCCTCTTGACATATGCAAGGAATATTGAAAGGCAAGATTATTTCAAACCAAATGATAAACAGTGCCTTTTGATAAGTTTTGCTTACATAGGAGATTGCGAAGAGAAAACAAAAATGTCTCTCTCTCTTCCTCACAACTCCTTTTCTCAGATTTAATAGAAAAAGATAAAATGAGAACCATTATGATGGCATTTGCCAATTTGCAGGCAGAATATATTGCAGGTGAGTAGGTATTCACCTTCAGAGATAAAACTGAGTCAGAGAGAAATGGTCCACCTTGCCCTTAGAAGAAATGATTGTTCACGTCACACTGGACGTTTTTTATGCCAGCCGTTTGTCAGTCAAGCATCAGACATCTTTTTGCTGCACTCTGACCCCACAGTTCAAACAAAACGATGCCATAATAGAAGAGACTGTCCAAGTCAAGAGAGCTATTAAATGTCTTTCTTTTGCACCTAAATGTTCTCTGCACACAAGATAAATGACATGATTCCTGTAATATCTATTAAAAAGAAAAAAAAGTTGCTATTTTGTATTACTGAGGGAAAATAGGAAAGAAATCACAAGAAGGGGATGACCCCAAAGCAAGGGCCATTCTGTGATATAATTTGCAAGGAGTTACAAGAGACAAAAATGATAGATCCTCCTCTTGTTCCTGTGTCACCTGTAGAAATGCTGGATGGCAGTCTGAGGAAGGTAGCAGCCTCCATTGGTCCCCTGTGTCCCCTGCCCTTCCATAGGACTGGGCTGGTGGAGAGGTCTGTGTCTGCTTTATGGTCAGCTCTGGTAGCAGTGCAGGCATATACTGCACCTTGTTCAGCCATCATTGTAAGGTCTACAGTCAGACTGAGGTCCATATTTTTCTGTGGACCCAGGCTCTCAGAAATGCCTGTTACATCAGGATGCCTAGCTTGAGGTAAGTTATCAGGACTGGCTCTCAGAAGGTGTTGAACACACCTTTCCTTTTACTCTCTTTCCCTGGCTCCCCTTGAACAGAACCCTTTCAAGGCTCTGAAGTCAAGGTCCTTCAATCACTAATCCATTTTTAACTACTGTGGTTGGTCTATGGGTGTTTCTGAAACACCATCCCCCTTATCTCTGGTCTGAAGCTAGAGAAGTAATACAGCACATAATTGCACGAGTGTCTCAGTAATGGTGTAAATGCAAATTAAATCATGGGATATTTCACACTGTGCACATAACTCGATGTCTGTTTCACAGGCTGCACAATTTAACAGCATGCTTTTTAAGATGTAGCACTACAGTAGACATTAAATGAAAGGAAAAAAAAAGTATGGTCTTAGCCATAGTACGAGATTTTTTTCCTTCTAGGGATGACATCAAAGTATCCCAAAACAATCTATTTAATTCAATTTAATTCTTCCTGGTGAAAATATCTAAAAAAAATTTGCATGAGGAAGACAACCAAAGAAGCCCTTGGCCAGCTACATTAGATTTGCGGGTTTAGAACACGTATTTAGTCTCTTGAACTTAAATAGGAAAAGAGTATTCACTGTCTCCCCTACTGGGCTGCCAAAGCTCATATCTTTATGACTTCAGTGGGTCACCACTGAAAAGCACTTTCTTCACAGGGTTCCAATACCATTACCTGTTTTAAGGCTGGAGACTGTCCCTTGGCCACTGAGCCTTTAAGGATGTGGTGCTCTGCAGTGTGTGTAGCATGAATGCCATGTTGTCTTTATTCTATCCCCCTTTCCAACAGCAACAGCCCAAAACAAGACCATGACCACCCAGCTGCTGTAATCTGACCACATGGTCAGCTTCACTCTGCCTGACTCTCACAACTATGGATCACATTCAAGTAGCCAAACAAGTAATAATAAGAAGCAAAAACCTAGTGTTTATCCTCCATTATCTTTTGCTTTTCCTCTTCTCTTGTTTTCCACAGATGAAAGAGGGGGATAAAAGAATGAATCTCCATTGTGCCAGCTCACTGTACAAAACGACATTGCCTTCGAGGCAGAATTCTTCTTGATTCAGCCCAAATAGATTTGGCCAATGATAGGTTTGTGTTTCAAAGCATAGGAATGTTCAGGCATCAGCAGACAGCCTATTTGTTTAGGTTTATTTTTTCATATGACATAATCTCCTTTCAAATAATACCTGCCATCATCTCGATACTATCCCTACATGCGCTGTTCAGCACTGACTTTTCAATGCTAATTAAAGTTAAAGGCAGGGAGTTCATTACAGAAGCTCCCTTCAGCCTTTTGGCAAGATGTACTGAGATGCCAGTTGTTCCCAGTCATTTTCTGTGAACAAGGATATACTGGAGCATTCGACCAAGTAGAGTATATTCAACATCATTTCCTTATGGTACATAGACCATATTTTGTCAAAAGTGTGATGAAAGAGTTCAGTTGATCATGCAATCTATTAAGATTTTTTTTCAAGCATCTTCTAAACCAGCAGTTATTCAAAATGCTGGAAATTTTTGAAGGCTACCTGCCGCTTATGGTACTCTTGCCTTTCTTTCGTATCTCACTGTTAACAAACAGAATAAGATCAAAAGTTGGAAGGTATTCAAATCTATGTTACTCATCAGAAAAGACAGATAACCTGAAACTTTTTTTCTTTTTAAAATCTCCCAGATGTATTATTTCTTCTAGTGTTTCATCTAGTAGAGCATTCTTGTATATTGCAATGGTAATATATTACTGTTTTCCAGGCAATTCTTAGATATCATCCAAGTATTTGGAGGGATGATAAAAATTCAGTTTAAGCTCTTACCTTTTAGCTACTGTAGCTCTCTCATACCTTAGCCCTACTTGGTTTTATCATGAGATACCTACCTGCCTGTTTAGATGCAGCTTTTTTCATGCTTTCCCTGACCAGAGCTGGGCACACTGTCAAGGAAGGATATGGTCTGCCCTGACATCCCTAAGAGTGAATGGCACTAAGCTTTCATCTGTTGCTTCCTCAGAAAGGGATAGAAAGGTCAGGAGAAGTTTAATAAAAGTGGGAAAAGTCACATAACACTTCCTAGGTATTATCCCCACAGCCTTACTATACGAAGACATTCTACTTGTTCCTGGTGCGATCACTGGCAGACCCATTCTGCTCTCTTCCTCACTTCCAGCAATACTAGGTTGTTGCTGCTTTTGGGTGGGCTCAGATCTGCTTGCAGACCATTGCTGAGCCACAGTACTCATGAAAGGCAACAACAACCATCTGTACTGTAACAGAAGATATGAGGGCCTCACACTCCAGCACAGCTGATCAAAGTGTAGTCCAGCTGGCTCCAGCACAAGTAGAATGAAACCAGGACAATTGAACCCTGTCTCAAACTCACTGCTGAAAATCATATATCATGATTTTCACTGTTGCTCTCCATAGCCAGTGTTCAGACCTCTACTGCCCTTGGTATGGTGTCACAGGCACTCAAATCAAATAAACTGATAATAATTTTGACATGACTTGCACATGCTTCAATAGCACTGCTTACAGAAAGGAAAGCGAGAAGCTGATACTTGCACTGTCTAACTTTAAGCACTCAGCTCAAGTAATGGAGATAATTTAGTCACTCAGTTGGGGCTAATTCCTCTGGTTACTCTATGTAGACCACGGGGAGAAGGTCCTCTTGAAGGGTGCTTCTGAGCAAAAAGATCTCACAGCCATCAGGCTGGTGTTGTAGCAGATGCACAGCGTTCTCTCACACCAAGGCTGTGTGAGTCCCTTCCAGAGGCAACTGGTTTCAAATATCTCCTTTTCCAGCAGCAGGAGTATCTTTGAAGGCCAGCTGGGGGCACTATAAGGACTTCACTAGCACATAAGACATGCAGAAGGTGATTATTGACCTCCAAAGAGGTAGAAGCACGAATCCTTCCATTGCTTCCCTGTTTGCCATTGTAGTTCCTGTCCTAAATGAACCACCTGGTTTTTCAACTATTGGGTTTTTTACCCAAGGTATCTTTTTTTTTCTGTTCCACACAAAGACACTACAGGTCTGCAAACACAGTGCTCAGATAATAGGCCTGGTCTTGTGATTCCTACTTTTTTTTTTTTCCTCCTTGAAACAGCATTATTTGTTTTCTTCTAGTAGTGTTGTTTATTTTATCATGCTCTGATGGACATTGAGATTGCAGCTTTTTGCATATTAGTTAAACAAGATGTTTCAGAGGGGTCATCTCGCCTGTCTTCTTTCTGCCAGTGCCACATTTGTCTGGAACTCCATTTCAGCAGCCCACTGGCATGTATGAAGTCTGAATCATGGGTGGGTTGTGATTTAAACTACATGAAAGAAGAAAATAATACCTGAAGCCTTTGTCCTGCTGCCTCTCCATTAATGAGCACAAAATTCATGCTCTGGGTTCTGTAAATCTCATTTAGGTGTGTCAGCAAGAGCTGAGCTTATATTGAAGGTCTGAAACTGGAAAAATAAATAAGAAGGTGCAATGCCAATTACTTTCCATCTTCAAACTGCAGCTTACAGTTCATTTCCAACAAATACAGAAAGGTCATCAGCATTTTTTTTTCTTTTTCTTATGAACAGATTATTTAGGTTTCTTCTTGGTGTTCTCAGCACTCTATGGCATGGTAGAGTAAAAGAGCCCAACATGCTAAAAGCCAGGCAGCTCATATCTCATACTAAATGGAAGGCAGGCAAGGATAGTCCATTTTTCTTTTTAATTACAGGTGGTATTCATAGCACTTCCTCTGTTTTCTGTTTTCTTCCTTATTAACATGGATAATGCAATGGATATGTAATCATTTTTAATCAGGTTTAATTATATACTTTGTTCTCGTTCTTTATCTCGCCCACTAGCTAAAAAGGTGAGTTTGTTTCATTCTTCTTTCTTTGTTGGAGAGCTGTAAAGCCATCAAATAACAATATGTGGCTTCCAAAGCTTATGTGGCTTCCAAAGCTAATACGCCTGCATGGACAGATGCACCTGCCCTAGAAGTGTGCCCTGATTTTGACATCCTCGTTTAGGATCCTCTCACCTTGAAGATTAATGTTAGGCATGTTTTGAAGATAAGAGGGTCTCATACTCTAGCACAGTATAGCCCAGCTTGCTACAGCACAAGCAGAGTGAAACCAGGGTTGATTTCACCAGAGTGAAATCAGTGAGTTGGTACATTCCAGTGTGCCTGCGTGCCCTTGGAATGACGCCACATCACGAATTCTGAAGCATCTCTCACACCGGTAATAGGTATGCCATTTACCCATTATATTCATCTCAGGGGTCTCTTGCTTCAAAGAAGATACCAGGCTAATTCTCATACATATTCCTCGGTTTATTAATGCTGAAAGATGTCTCTCTCATGTTTTGCAATTTGAAGTACTGATCTGAGGAAAAAGAGTTACAGACTTGGGTTTAAAAAAATCACATCAAAAATAAATGTTCTTACTTATGTTACTATGAAAAATCTTAGATTGTTTAGATAATTGTAAGAAACAGTTTATTTTTTTCTGTTTTTATTTTACTTTCCTTATTTTTCTTTGCTTTATGTTGGCCAGTCAAAGTTGATTAATTTACTACATAGTATTCTCTATCATTTCTAGCTTCAGGTTTCATATCCTGGCAGGATTTGAATTTTAATGGCCACTGGCAAGTGTGCAGTACATTTCTTTGTTCACTTTAATCACCACTGAAATAATAACTAAAAAAAGTCCTGTACTGATATACTTACGTTTCACTAAGTCCTCTGCTTATGTTACAAAAATATCGAATACTTGGAAGAGGGAGGAGAGCTTTGTCCCCACTCTTTCTTTAAAGTATCCTGCCTGGGCATTCCTCAGCCAAGGTCCAAGGATTCATAGTAAAGGTTCAGTCTCAAATAAAGTCCTCACTCCCTTTTACATCCTTTTTCTACTGGTGTGCAGTGTTTCATGTTGCTTCCCTGTGTTTGTAACGTATTGCCCTTCTCATGACCTTTCCTTTTCTTCTCCAGCTTTCTCAGAAGTGAGCCACAGGCCAAAAAAATAGGGAAAGATGAAAATGGAAACAGAATTGGCACTCACCGTTTCATCCAGCCCGTTTTTTCTGTTTATAGGGGAAATCTTTATAACCTTGTCCAAAATGTCGACATATTTTTAAATGAACATTGACAAGGGTGGGCAAACTTCAGCCCGTGTTTACTCTAGAGCTCATTTCCTTACTCACAAAGACATCTATTGTTATGATATATGCTAAGAAGGCATTTTCTGGGTTGCAGTAAGATTTTAGACAGCCTCGTCCATCATTCTTTCAATCAGGGAAATGTGGGTTTGCTCCTAAGGTTGGTTTCTAATAACCCAACAGAGACTAGCTGTGAGCGAGGTCATTCAATAGCTGACTGGCCATCATTGCTTTACAAGGAAGTAAAGTTATAATAGACAGGGTGGAGTGAGTCACAGCTATCAAAAGGAAAATAAGAGCTTTTAGACAACAGTAGCACCAAAAAAGGGAAAAAAACATACATCTTAGCCTGCTGTAGTGCAAATCTACTGGATCTGTTACTCATGGACAGAAGATTCCCCGGCATGCTGTGCTGGTTTATTGCCTTTAAGATAGGAGCAATCTAATGAATGTAGAGGAAGTAAAGCTTGTTTATCAGTGGCAGAGATGCTTTTGCTTCAGAGTAGGATTTTCAACAATATGAGGGTGGCATAAGCCAGAAATGAAACCCTGGCTCTGTTCAAGATTTGAAGGATATAGAATTTTTGCCTTTGACTTTAATGAAGCCAGGATTTCATACCAGAAAACTAGTGCATCTAATGTTGCAAAGTATATCGGTCACATAGCCAAATAATAGATTTAGCTGATGCAGAATTTGTCATATAGCAATGTTGCAGCATTTGTTAACAGTGCTTAAGATGAGGAAGTACTAGTAACAACAACAAAAATTGAATCTGTGTCCTTTTCATGACAAATGTCACCTCAGTTAGCTATATGCGTGCTTTTGACTGATATCTGAAACTGAAAATGGATAATGGAGTTGTTTGTTCTTTGGCACTTGGTGAAAAGTGCGGAGGTAACCACGGCACTTTAAATCAACTGTTGATATTTTTTATATGATTAACAAGGATTTTAAGATTCCTGAGGAATGGCTGAGGCTGTTAGCTCTGCGCAGCACTATAAAAAGGTTGGGTTTTTTTAATCCTGTGAAGGGCACTGTGAATTGCTTTGGTGGCTTTGACAAAATAACAACTGCAGTGACTGACGGTTCTCCAGCTGTGTGTTGGGGAGAGTCAACAGTTTTATTGGTTTACTTAAAAAGAAATATGGAGTGAACTTCCTACCTTTTCAAGGAATGAGGTACCAAAAATCCTCATGCAGGAAGGTACTAGCGTGGCAAATGTCATGGAAGTTGTTAAAGTGATTAACCTTGTTAGAGCGAGGAATGGAGCATTCAACAGCTATCATTCTGTCTCTGACACAAAAGTTTCTGAGAACAGACTTTAGGGATTGGCTTCTTCAAGTTAAAGCGTAAAAGGAGATATTTTGAGAAATGAGAAATATTTTCTTCTCTGAGAATTAAATGTTAATTTTCATGATGAAGCCTTCTGGAGTCAATAAACCACTGCCAGATTTTATCAGCACAAATTGTGCAGTATTGTTGCTTGTATGACTTGGCATTTGCTTATAAAGTAATACTTACCTCAGGTTTCTTTTTAACAGAAATAATAAATTTATTGGAAAATACAAAGGGCAGAGGAGATTGTCTCCTTTCCAGTTATGGGATATAATTCTCCTAGAAAAACAGGTGAAAAATCAGTTATCCATAGAAATTTTTAATGTAATTTGGGCTTTGCTACAGCCAGGGTAAAATACGAGCCACTGCATTTTTTTCATGTATCCACATGAACTGATGCATATGAGCCTGAGACCAGACTACTGTAGAGCTTAGGCAGACAAAATTTTTACTGGATTCAGCAATTCTCATAGTCAGTCCTAAAAGAGTAAAACATGGTATGATACCCAGCAACATATATGTTTCCACAGTCTGGTTTACATTGTGAAGTTTGAATAGGCAAGCACTGTGGGATATGGAGTTGCATCCTTCAACCTGGAGATGGCTGAAATAAGCTTCACTTTTAGCCTTGAGATGGAGTAACAGTACAGACAGTTGCATAATCAACCCCTTATTGTCCAGCCCTGCAAAATTACCTATGTCCTGAAAGTAGAATGAAAATTGAAGCAAACCTGGCTAATGCAAACTGCCTCACAAATATTCCACACAAAAAAACAGAGTACTTAAAAAAAAGCTCATCCATTTTCAAAAAAATCAGTAGAAGGAAGAGCTTCCTATGAAATTTAAACTCAATACAGTGAAGTAAAAAAGCAAAACCACACTAATTTGTATCCTTTTACCTCCTAGGTCCCCATCAACAATTGTCAATGCAGGTGCAGATAACATAATATCATGGTTCAGCCCCACCCCTGCCAATTCAGCAGCTAAATATGGGCGGTTGTGTCTCAGTTCCCCACACACACATAGGAAAAGGGGAAAGGAAAATGAGAGAGACTTCTGGGCTGAGAGAAACTTCAATGAAACAATAATAATAATTAAGAAAATACAATTAATAAGAAGATATTAAAATATATAAAAATATATTGACACCGAGCTGAGTGGTGCAGTTGTCACACCAGAAGTGTGGGATGTCTTCCAGAGGGACCTGGACAAGCTGGAGAAGTGAGTCTGTGTGAACTTCATGAGGTTCAACAAGGCCAGGTGCAAGGTCCTACTGCTGGGTCGGGACAATCCTCGGTTTCAATACAGAATGGGGGACAAAGTGATTGAGACCAGCCCTGCGGAGAAGGTCTTGGGGGTGCTGGTTGATGAGAAGCTCGACATGAGCCAGCAATATGTGCTCGCAGCCCAAAAGGCCAACCGTGTCCTGGGCTTCTTCAAAAGAATTGTGGCTGGCAGTGCAAGGGAGATGATTCTTCCCCTCTTCTGCACTCTCGGGAGACCCCACCTGGAGTACTGTGTCTGGTTCTGAAATCCCCAATGTAAGAAGGATATGGAACTCTTGGAACGGGTCCAGAGGAGGACTGCGAAGATGATCAGAGGGCTGGAGCACCTCTGCTATGAAGAGAGGCTGAGAGAGTTGAGCTTGTTCAGCCTGGAGAAGAGAAGGCTCTGGGAAGACCTCATAGCAACTTTCCAGTACCTGAAGGGGGCCCACAAGAAAGCTGAGGAAGGACTTTTTACAAGGAAAAGTAGCGATAGGATGAGATAAAGTGGTTTAAACTGGAAGGGGGAAAATTTAAAATAGCAGGAAGAAATCTTCAAGATGAGGGAGGTGAGACACTGAAGAGGTTGCCGAGGGATGTTGTGGATGCCCCCTTCCTTCCAGGCTGGACTGGGTCCTGAGCAGCCTGGTCTAGTGGGAGGTGTCACTGCACATGGCAGCGGGGTTGAAAGTGGATGATCTTTCAGGTCCCTTCCAATCCAAAACACTCCATAATTTTATGATTTTGTATGAAATCAAACCCTCTGATGACCATACATCACCACTGATGCTGCAGAGCAGGCACGGGAAAACATCCTGGATTGGACTCAGTGGCATACAGGAGCTGAACTCAGGAAGTAGATTCAGGAATACATGGATCAGAGCAGGAAGAACAGATGATGTCCATATTAGATGCTGGCCATCGAAGAAGATGGCCCTTGTGATCCCTCCATTTTATACCAAATTTGAGGTATGTGGAATGGAATACTCTATTGCTCAGGTTTGGACCTCCTGTCCTGTCCACTCCTCCCTACAGGTGCAACCCTTTTTCACCCCTATGACTAAAAGGCATTTTGCCAGCTTGAGGTTGGCCTTGGTTTCTATAGGAATGCATGTAAACAATGGCCTTTCTGCATACCAATGCTCTTTTACTTCGGTGATAATCACAAATGGTAAGTATTGTCACTTCTGGAGACAGACATTGTCTGAAAACACGTGATTAGCTTTCAGAAGATGAAGTTACTTAGATAAGGCTTAGTTAAAAATTTGGAAAATTAATTCTGCTTTAGTTCAAACCAGAACACATAAAAAACCCAGAAAACTACTGAAATAAACTTGTCACTGTAGTCCTTCTTACCACGTTGGAAATAAATGTTTCTGCATTTTATTTACTGTACGATTTTTCTGTTAGCATTTTGGAATGCTAACCATCCTTTACAATGAGTAGTATTAATGGGCAATTGTGGGAAGGAATGGGGAAATGAAACCAAGCCAATATTCTTTCATGTTAATCCAATTTTATATCAGTGATCTTGATATTTTGTCATATTAGAGTCTTATTTTGGTTGCAGGCTATCACAGTATTGTGAAAAGAGCATTTGGCTTTTCACTGTAGGTGATTTCTGTTCTAAAGGAATTCCCTCCACCTGGAAGAAATGTTGGTATAAATAAGACCAGACAAGTGATTGTGCCTTTCTTGAGAATTACTGATGCTATAAATTTTAGCTAATCCTGGACTCAAGAAATCAGCATTCTAAAGCTCCCAGCCTTTAAACAGTGGCACTTTGTCTGTGCTTAAAGCTAAGTAACTGCAGAAGTCTTTACAAGATGAGGTTCTAAGGTAGAAACGTAGTACTCTGGTTGCTCAAACACCTGATTTCAGTTCCATAATGCTGATGTTGTTTGACCCTGTTGTCACACTTGTGTTGTCCTACCTGTTCACCATAGGGCTCCTAAGTAGCATAACGCAACTTTCATGTCCTGCCTCTTGACAATATGGAAGAGTGTATGTGTACTATGTTTAAGTCAACCTTTGTTTTCTGTACATGTAAAGGACACCATATTCATCTCCTTCTTATCTCCGAAATGGTTAGACATGTGTTTATCAATGCACACCATACACTGAGGTATTATGTTTGCTCCCTTAATTCCAGAAAGCTGATATTTTACCATGTCTCTCTGCTAAAAGCTGTTTATAACAACAATCAAACCATTCCCCTGCTTCTATGCCGTATTATTTCTGATGCAGTAGATGCTAAGAAACACTGACTGAGAGGCTTACCATGAGTGTCAAGGAAGAGTAGCACTTTAGAGGAAAACATCAAAATTCAGAAGTCTGGGGTTCTCTATATTTGCAGTAATTGTTTCGAATTGATTTGGCTTTTGCTTATTGTTTTCCTAATTGATCACCTCTTTTTTCACATGGATAAGTTTTCTGCTCAATTGGATAGCACTCTGGGACAGTCTTTATGCTAGGTGTTCATTTACCAAACCCTCTGGTGTTTCTGTGTGAATGAGGGACAGGTGGAGGCATGTCTATTACCTGAAGCATATAAATATATTAGACTTGTTCCATATAGAATTGCCTGTAATTCCTAGCAAAGTGCTGAATGTAGAACAGTCTCGATGAGCTGCTACAGCCTGGCAGAGACAGCTGAAGCTGAAACTGGTAACCTGTTCTATTTGGTCTTTTGAGATTATGATCTGGATAAACTGTTGGTTGTTTGTAAAGAAACGTGGAAACTCTCTTTTTTTTTAAATGAATGGATGAAAAGATGGATATGAGCCATCAATTTGCGCTCACAGCCCAAAAAGCCAACTGTATCCTGGGCTACATCCAAAGAAGTGTGACCAGCAGGTTGAGGGAGGTGATTTTCCCCCTCTATTCTGCTCTCACGAGACCTCACTTAGAGTACTGCATTTGGTTCTGGAATCCTCAGCACAGGAAGGGCATGGATCTGTTAGAGTGAGTCCAGAGGAGGGCAAAAAAAATATCAGAGGGATGGAATGTGCCTCCTATGAGGAAAGGCTCAGAGAGTTGGGATTGTTCAGCCTAGAGAACAGAAGGCTCCAGGGAGACCTTATCAAGGCCTTTCAATATTAAAGGGGACCTAAAGGAAAACTGAGGAGGGGCTCTTTATCAGGGACTGTAATGATAGGATGAGGGGTAATGATTTTAAGCCAAAAGAGGGTAGATTGAGGTTAGATACAAGGAAGAAATTCTTCATGATGAGGGTGCACTGGAACAGGTTGCCCAGAGAAGTTGTGGATACCCTATCCCTGGAGGTGTTCAAGGCCAAGCTGAAGGAAGGTTTAGGCACGGTGGTTGGAACCAGATAAACTTTAAGGTCCCTTCTAACCCAAACCATTCTATAATTCTATAACACAGTCATGGTAGGAGTGGGAGGAAGTCAGATTAGCAGGCAGGGTGCTTTTGGGTAGCAGTGTTTCTTGGAAGCAGTGGTTTGGGGTAGGGGGTCCTGAGGACAAGCTGTAATGGGCAGTTCAAGAATGAGCTGTGACTTCAGCTGATGCTTTGACCCGAACAGATTTGGGAGTCTGTGACATTTGGAAGTCAGCCATGCTGACTGCAGCGTCTCAGTAGAAAAATTCCAAAATAACCAGTGGCATTAGCTGCTTCAAAACACTCAGACTGAGTTTCATCAGTGGTCTGAATCTTCTGAAAGACCCAGTCTATAAAAACTGGAATTCAATTTGTAGTGTATCAGTTTGGCTCTTCAGTTTGTAGGGTGGGTTTTAATCCCCCCTTAAAAAAAAAAAGTTTTTAAAAACTCAGTCTTTAATCTTAGTAGCTTCTGGATCATCTTCTGTGTGAAGAGAGGAGTGAGAAGAGAACATAAATTACTATGGACCTATTTAAGGATTTACAGTACTTTTAGGTGCTTGCAGGCTGAACCACAGCTTTTGCCTTGAAATACAGGGGCTGGTGCAGAGCCTTTTCATGGAGCGGGTGTTGTGTTCCTCTCTGGAGTGAGAAAATAATGTGTGCAGAAGGGCATAATCTTTGTCTGTGCATTAGAATATCTGGATTTATGACTGCTGATGTTTTCAATCCTTTTGCACATCCATTTTGTGCAAACACTTGCATTATTTGATTCACTAGTAGTGCTGTGAAGAAGTGAATTTTAGAACTGGAAGTGCTTGTTTTGGGTGGCTTTAATCAGTATATAAAAAAATAATTTGTGGCCTTGCCTATCACACATTACATGCGTGTTGTTTTTCCTTGGTTTTCATCCTGGTCTTCCTTTGCTTCCCTCCATCCAATGCCCCCCTGTGCTTGCTCTGACTAAGAGCTACGTTCAAGTACTGAATTTTAATATTTCTCTATTATCTGGGGAAAAAAATCAATGATGGAGGAGAAGTACAGCAGGAGGACCTGACCTGGCTGTACTTCAAACCAGTGATATCCATAGTAAGAAACTGTTGAAACTGTGTTTTAATCTGGCTTAAGAACATGAGTATAGCTGTAAAAATGATAATTTTTTTAATTATAATGTGTCCCACTAGACTCAATCTTATCCAGACCACTTAGGCAGATGAAAGAACCTTATGAAGAATGTATACTACAATATCCAAGTGCATAAATCTTCATATTAGTGGCTTCCATAATACAGCAGCAAAACATACATGCAAATATTTGGTTAGAATTTTAAGCTGTTATAGTAAAACTGGCTCCTGTGAGCAAAATTCCTAACATTCTAAAGACATCAGTTATCCAGAAACATGGAGATTGTCTTAATATAATGTCAAAAGATGTAAATTCATGTTATCTTGGGTGTATTATGACTATAGAGGAAGGCACAAAGATTTTCCTGTGCATATTTAGGACTTGCAAAGAAACCTGTTCTATACAACTCTCACAGCTACAATGGGGCTCAAAGGATATGGTACAGTGCTCTGTTTCCATGTCTCCAAACAAAGCTACCAAGTCTCTGTAAATCCTGAATGTGATAGCTGTGCGGGCAGTCACCTGTTTGATGGCTGGTCCATGCAGTCACAGTGAAGTTGCTGCCTTCAGAAATCCTGTGGCCTTTCAGGCAGAAACTTCCATGTTACAGTCTGTGGAGGATATTTTTCTTCCCCTTATGATAAGGAGCCACATCTTTTTTCACTGGTTTGTTGGTAGGTGAAGTTAAACCCTGAAGCTGCGACTTGGCATAATTCTTTCAGCTGACAGATAGGAATGCTGCACTGTCAAGTTTGTAGTTGAAAATGACACTTCAGCGTTGAAGGAGGCAAAATTTATATTTCACCTCAACCATTTTCTACTGTTTCCTTGTGAATGACACCAACATGATCTTCCGAAGATGGAAAAAGTGTTAACAGTTACCACGCTGAATTGGAGCTTGCCTGCTTTCTGTGCACTATTCATCTCATGGCTGGCATATTTTTTCCAAAATAAAACCTAGGCTGGCTCAATTCAAGTTACTAGGATTCTGTTTCTGTGGATTCTATTCACATTCTGTATTAAGAACAAAGCAAAAAAAGAAAAAAATCCATCTTCACACAAAGACACTTGTTGCTGGTTGCTGTCTTTGCTTTACTTGCTTTATAGCTGTGTGAAAGGAATTAATGAAGCACAGATCACAACCTCATGTTTGTAGCTGTTCAAGGGCTTTTTGCTTTTGCTTAACTCAACTAAATAAGCACCATTAAATCTCTTCTAATTTCTTAATATTAAAACTGCACGTAAAAGTATTTTCTCATTAATCTGTGACAAACCATAAAATGTGTTATTTTCACCATTGAAAAGAGCCATGAAACTTGTCAGCTTTGTCTCAGGCATATACAGTGTTGTAATAATGGATGTTATCCTTAAAAAATGCTTCTATTTTCTATTTAATTTGCATGCATGTATTATACCAATTATGGTTATCAGTAAATTACTAGGTTTTTATCTGAGGGACGCACACCAGAGCTGAGGCCCTCTGTATCCTGTGACCTAAAAGTCATTCTGCCAGAGATGCTTAACTGTTTTCTAACTGTCTCATTTTTAGCGTGAATGACCTTTGTAAAAGGTGTTGAAATGACAGAGCTGAAGAATGGAGCCCTATTAATCTTTCAAAGTGACTTTAGCATAGGCAAGAGATAGCAAAGGCACAGCAAGCTCATCTCGTACTGTGATGGCAGAATGTGCAAATGTATCACTAGCAGAATGTACAAAAGGCAAACATGAGGTAGGCAGGAGGTTCAGCTGTGGATTTAGCCAAAACTGATATTTTACATGAAGCCAAAATTCATAAATCATTTCCCAGACCAGCAGCAGACAGACCTAACTGGGGGTGAAAAGTTTTCAGTACTGTTTTTAATGAACTAAAGCATCTAGTCCTTAAATCTTCCCTTTTTTTGAACTTCTGAAGTTCTCTTAATTCACTAGTTTCAAGATAAAAAAATCAGATCCAACTACAGACGCCACATCAGTCTGAGTCTTTGTCAGATGGAGAATTGCATCTCCCTTTCAGGTCTTTCTGGCTTGAATACTGTCAACATGGCAGAAATATTGCTTTTCTGAAGGGGCCACGCTGGGTAGTATCTCCAGTTTGAGGTCTGTGTCTTTCAGGGAGAAAATGCATGGTGTAGGCATCATCAAGCTTAGGCTTTGAAGTAATCAGCGGGAAGCTGAAAGTACTAAAAGAAATTGTCCTTATCATGAAGACATCTCATCACTGGAAAACACAGATATCAGCAAAGAAGTTCACAGTCCTGGGCATGTTGTTCTTTCATCCTGTGTCTTCCCACTATTTAAATCCTTGTTACACTGAAGTGTACTACAGTCTGATGCTTCATGACATTTTTTTTTCTACCTCTTGAGTCACCTCACTAGACTTAGATACGCTTGACAGGCAAATGTTTGTATTTGATATCTGACACAGCAAAATCATCCAAGAAGGGTGGAGAGAATAAGTGCTGAAATAATTTAAAAAGTTATGACAGTGTAGGCGTACAAAGAATATGTTGACCGAAATTGAAATTTGAGAAGAAATGTTTTTCTTCATCCCTCTTGCTCTTACAACTTCATGACCCAGGAACTAACAAAGTCATTTGGCAATGATGGTTTTGATTTAAAAATTCTAGGCGAAGAAGTTTTATGGTTTTAGGGTAACTGCAATGCTCACTAAGGGAAATGAACTGTGTCTGCTGTCACTGACTTGCACCCAGGCAGGTTTAGCCAGTGCTGACATTGTGTAGGATCTGGGTGCCTTTGAGACATTCACTTCCACAAGTACCTCAGGGCTGGCACTTTATACGTAGATATGCACTTCTTTTTATACAGGTCTTTATTTAAATCACCTTCTACATAATATTGAGAATATCAAGTATACTTTTGTACCCACATTCCCCCTAATTTTAATATGACATTAGAATACCATTATAATGTTATATCTAGTGCTTTTTGTGCTCCTCAAAAGGAATTCTGATATGTAGAGTACAATCAGTCTTCTTCCAGCTATTTTTCTGCTGAATATCAACATTGCTGTATAACAGTTTCATGGGCTAAGAGACCAGTTTTCATTCCCAAAAAGACAATGCCTTCTGGTTTCACATGTGCATGCAAGTAGGTGGATATGCAATGGAGAACTCTGAGCAAGCTTGGACAGGTTGGTAATGTTGAAATTGCTGTAAGAGAAGCTCTCGTGCTTAGCCTGGTTGTGCTTCCTCCTTCAGTGTTCATTTTCTTGTTTAAATATTTTATTCTACTTCTAGTAGAAACAGCAGGATAGGAAGTACCTTGAGGGAGAAGAAAAGGTATTACTTCATTTTATAGTTCATTGTTCTGCAGGGGAAACTTGAAAATACAAAGCAGTACACAAGCCATGAACTGAAAGCCTGCAAAGCTTTGTTAGATTTTTGTTGCTTGCTTCCATCTAGAAAGGGGACTTGAAAATGATTCATTAAACAGAAAATAGAGGAAAACTATGACAAATGTATGGTGTCTCAAGTACTCTCAGAAATAGATTTGGCGCTCTCTCCTGAAGAAGATATGTTACTGGACAAGACTAATAAATTTTTCTTAAGCTATTTTTGACAGCGTTCGGCTCTCTGACAGTATATATGCAATGCTTAACCTGCAAAAGTCATATCTAGTAATATCTTAGTTGCTTCTTAAAAACTAAATGAAGAGAACTGGTTGAAGTCTAGGCCAGAAGACATTTTGATGCATCACTATAGTAAAGTGGAAATCTCATTAAAAAAAAAAAAAAAGGTTTGGAAGGTTCTGGTGCTTAATACTTAAAATACGTCCATGGCTGACAGGCTTCCCAAATCCTATGTGCTAAATGCAAGACTTCCCTCATTTATGATTAAATATTTCTGTATGGTAGGTACTTTTACCATGGTTCTGATAGTTCATCCGCTCCTTTGTCTTCTTTCTTTACATAATCAAAGACACCCACTGCTCCATTTCTAATATATGTTGAAATGTGCTAAAAAGTATTCTTCCTTTTTTTCTTTGCATAATTCTGAGCAAAAATCCACCCTTATAAAACTTCCAACAGAAAGCTAAATTTTTCTAAATTTCCCAGAGGAAAATATATTTATCCTGAACAAATCATTATTTTTCACATAGCTCTTGAATACATTACACAAATGGAAGATGATCATACAAACTCTAACTAGTCAAAAAACCAAAGAATTCTAAAATTAAGGCAATTTCAATAGTCTTATTTTTTCTAAATTTCCTGTGGCTGTGAAGAAGTCTGCGTTATTTCTTTGAAATTGGGTTCAGTGAGATTAAACAACAAATATTGAATTGAGTAGTAGTCAAGTACTGGAAGCAGTGCCTCTGTCCTGGGAAACTCGTTCAGGATTTTCAAAAAGCTTTCCTAAATCTCCTTACAGAGAAAGAAGGAATGTTGCTTACAACTTCTCTGCCTTATCCTTGCCTCCAGCTATATCAATAGCAGAGTAATCAAAGCACCTACCTGGACTGCAGGACATAACAAGCCACTTAAGCCACACAGGCCATCTGGATTTTGGTGGAAAATCAACCCCTCTGTTGTCAAATTCCCTCCATCCCTTTCTTTTGTCATCTTTCTCTTCCCAAGGTAGCTGTTATTCAAAATTAAAAAACCTCACTATTCCGTCTTAGCAAAAGAGTCATAGAATTCTTCCCAGTCACGGTTATCATGTTACCAAATCCGTGCTCTGTCGGCACACCCTAGAGCATCGTAACTTCTGCTGAGGTTTTGTGGCTCACGAAGGCCTGAGGCATGATGTTTCATTATGGTCAAACCTAAAAGTTATAGTCTACTTTAAGACCTTTGTGACTGGAGGCAATAACTGAATTTGTCCAAAATTAGTCTTTCTCGCAGCATTTTCCCCAAAACTATTTAGCTGTGTGAACTGGTACATATATTGAAGATATAAAAATTGCCATCACTTTTGCAAAATATTTCATAAAGACACATCAATGACTCAATTGCTGTGGCCTGATTTTAGGGACTTATTATGTATGTGTGTGCACTGGAATTAAATAGACTAAAATTTAAAAAATATTTATTTATTTGTTTGTTTGTTTGTTTGCTCTTTTTTTTTTTTTTTGACAGTGCTTTGGTTGAAGTAGGCCAGAAACTGCAAGATTTCCAGACACTCATCAGCCAATGACCTAGTAAAACTTATTTAAAGATAGAAAGACTAGGAGAATGTTGTTACTACACCGTTTTATAATGACATGAAGATCTCCCGTTTGGACACCTGACTTCTCAAGCTTTTTTTGCAGGGCTGTCCTAGACAAATCATCTGTTTTATTTTACACTGGGTAAGTCTGTGATATCCTGCTGATGTATTGATCCCTAGCACCAGCCTCATACTGGGCGTTAACTTTTCTTGCTCTCTACACTTCAAGTTTATTTAGGGTGAGGAAAAGCACACAAAAAAAAAACCAACAACAAAATAACACTACTGAAGCAATTTTTCTATCAAAGTCACTTTTTGTAGCCTCCTTAGGTTGTTACTTCAGCAGTGTAAGGACTACCTGTCTTTTCTACAGTTCTTCAACGGTAGGGTCATACCTGGGACTTACCTAAACATCTGTAGCCTGAAGTTCAGATTATATTCTAAATTTTCTACTCAAAAATAGGCTACTTCATTTCTTTGTAATGAGAAAACACACACCATTTTTTCTCTTTCTTTTTCAAATAAAGCATTCCTGTGCCTTTGCTTTCCCCCATGTTTTATTACTGAAGAGTTGCTCTGATTCATACTTGTAGAGCATGAGGGTAAATGGAGATTTTAGGGATACAAACTTTTTAAAGGACTATACTAGTGTTCATTTGCAAGTTGCAAAGATAATGTAATATCGAAAAGAGATTTTCTAATATGCAAGCTCAAAAAAAATGGAGCATGTCCATTAAGTTTTTGATGTTTGCTACAAAGCCAGTGTGTGATATAACAAAATAAATGTAACTTAGTCATGCTTTTAATCCAGGCAATCTTCATCCTGTTGAGTGAGAGAGACTTTAGCAGAAAAAGGTTTGCTAGGTTCAGTGCTCAGCTGAGTCATTTTTTAATGCATGTTCTCAAAAGTTTGTCAGCATTGATTTACTGGCACTAAAAGCCCCATACAAAAATGTTCAGGTATAAAATGTTAGATTGATGGGGAAAAAAAAGAAGGCAAAAAAGCAATATGTACCTTGCAGTTTATGTTTTGCTACAAGAGTTGTCTGGGAAAGATTTGGAATATCAGCCATGTACAATAGCTGCTCTAAATAATAAAAGGATAAAACAGTGTTTTTGTTTAAATGCGTTTCACCCTGTGTATAACAGCCTGAATTATAAAAGCTTCTGTCCTAAATCAAGTTGCCATTTTGAAATGAACTGGATTTGGGAGAAGCTGCAAGAATTCGTACGCTTTAGGCAGCTCTTGACGGTGGGTGAAAAGTATGCACATTTGTAGAAGTCCTGTTATAAAACCCCATACTTTCTTCATCCCCTAAGTCTTCCTTTCCCCTCTCTTTTCAATTTTCTTCTACAAAACACAAGACTTTTACAAAACTCTATCCATGCTCTTTCTGTGCCCTTAAAGGAGGAGCCTGTCAGTTACCAGTCACTTTTCAAGATGTATCATCTTATCAGCATTAACTCAGAGAAAATCAAAGCTCCAAAAGGTGACTTTCACAGGAAGATGGACAAAACGTGCTCTCCTCTTCTTTGACTGCAGAGCTTACACTCTCAGCTCATATAGTGTGATATCAGTGAGCATCTTGTTCACTAGCCTTAGTCCCAAACCCCTGTGCACACTAACTTAGGAGGAAACAGAATCCACCAGCCTGTATATTTAACTTCAGTCTATCACTGTACAGACAACAAAGCTGATTCTTCTGGTGAAGCATCTGATAACCCTAGGAGAGAGATGAACCTTTTCGTGACCAATAAATCTCAAAGTCATCATATGCAATTATGCAACTACCATTGCTAATGTAGTTATGCTGTAACAATTTCTCTTATGTGTTCCCATAAATAGCTGTGGTTTTCATGTTTTTGCAAATTATTAGAAATATTAGAAATATTAGAAATATTAGAAATATTAGAAATATTAGATTATTGTTTGATATATTTTATGTTCTGGTCTGTGTGAGCATGTGTGAAAATGGGTGAGCTTGGATTTTCAGGTGAATTACATTGGTTTTCCTCGTACAAAATTACAATGCAGTGAAACTTTTATTTCAGTAGAAGAAACTGAAAATAGGTCATCTGAATTTCCCATTACTATACTATAAGTGCCCCTCAGATATTAGAAAAATTGAGACGTGTCAGTTAAATACAGCAGACAAAATAATATGCACATCAATCAGTGACTAGAAACAGTGTCCAAAACATTATTTATTGCAGGTTTTCATCAAATATGCATTATTCTAGTGATCGACACATTACAAAGACAGACACTTTGGAGAAAAATTACATGGAAGAAGACTGGAAAAGATTGCAGTCTACTTGGTAGAGAAATGTGTTTTAATTTAAAAATCATATAATTGTTATGGAAAGAACCATATAAATCAAATGTGTCTATGTTGACAAGATTTTTATCAGACCTTCTAGTCCTCTATAGTCTCCCAAATATCACACAATGAGTACGTGTAATACAACCAATTTCTGAGCTGTTGCAGTAAGAATAATGATATAAGTTTTCCTTTATCTTTCATTATTGGGAAAGTTTTGCCCTATTTATTTGACTGGCATTGGTTTGAATGGGGAAAAATACATAAACAGAAGGAAACTATCCACTGTGCCTATAAACTCACATATTGTACATAGCCCTTGGCATAGCCACAGTTCTTATAAAGTTAATGCAAAAATTCAATCCAGATTCTTTTCTTCCCTATTTCAATGAATCAACTGAGTGGAAGAGTCCCTGTTTTTTTTGTTTCTTTCTTTGGGGTTTTTTTGTCTTGTTTTGGTTTTTTCTGATACTAGCATGAACAGGTAACAAAGAGCTTTCATGGAAAATGGCCACAGGTAAAAGAGCAAAGAAATCTCTCAGCATCCTTTCCCATCCCCACTTCCCCATCACTCAGAAGCGTGCACGCACACACATATGTACATTCTAGCCATTGATTCTATTTTTTCTCTCTTATTTTTCAGTAAGTTCTGTGTGTTAACCAGTAACTGTGCGGGTGGCTAGATCTCATGCTGAATTTTTCATAAATGAACCTGTATGTGCACAGCAGCTCTTGTACAATCTTTAAAAATCGATGAGGTTTTAGAAGGCTATATTTTAAGACTGAGTGCCTCTGCAGTCCAGTTAAGGACCCGTGTCTGTGAGTTTTGAAAAGGAAGACTCAGGTTCTGCCTGAAGACTTAGTTAACTGAAGAAGAAGGAAGCCTGAGGACTTTATTATTGGCAGCAGCAGTTTCTAATAACAAGATGACTTAATTTTACAGAGCAGCTTAACATTAAAATGTACTGTATTTAAAAAAAAAAATCTAAAAGAATTGCATCATTGTGACAAGCAACTCTTCTTGGAGTTTGACTTTTAAATAGAGGGCTTGAGTGCTAGTTCCCTAAAATTAAAAATGGATCCAGAGGCAATGACTTCTCAGAGAATAAGCTGGCCACTTTGGACAGACTAGACACAAGCCATCCACACAGCTGCCTGCAGCTCCAGCCGGTTGCTGGTCTGCAAGCTGCTAGGGGAGTCCTGTATCTTCCATAGAGCAGCGAGTATATAGGCCTTTCCACAGCTGAGTCAAACAGAGGAAGAGGAAAACGTGGCAGCAAAACACCCAGATTTGCTTTGTTTAGATATGATGGATGGGAGAACTTTAAATGCCAGTTAAACCTGTTAAAAGATGTATGTGAAAAAAGCAGGAGGCGATGTTCCCAGGAAGGTGGGTAATCCTCCTTTGTCCTGTAGCATGGAAACATATTTTGCAGGAGGCTATCTGATTTTATTGAATGAACATTTCAGAGCAGCTTCTATTTCTGTCCTCTGAGTAAACTCTAAACCACATAAGCAAGTTGCAGTAGTCTGTACAGGGCCATCAGGAAAAGGTAGCATTCATTTTTCTTCTACTCTTACCTTTCCTGAAGTCATTCGGAACTGGTAAAACAAAACCCAGTGATACTTTCATTGCTGGACAAAAATAATGTTTATCGTCACGGACAGAGAACTAAGAAGAGTTTTACAAGCCTGGCACGGAGGCTATACTGTGCAATCGTTCCTGGCACAGATTATAAACAGAGCTGCTCACCATAGAACGGTCAAATACCTGTTGAAATTATCGTGAGATTTTTCTTTTCTCTCCTGTAGTCTGGAGAGAAAGAGATCTAGTCCAGGAAGCTATGATATAAACTGCTGTTCATGCAGGAAGAGGAAGAACTACATAAATGGCAAGATTATTTGAGTAACCTGCTGTTCTTCCAAGTGAACAGTTTGAATGGAAGACATAATCCCAAAATGCTGCATTATGGATATATTTTGAGGCATCCATTGCAGCTTGATTAAAACTATGTTGAAAATATTTTGCCCGTTAAAGAAAAAAAGAAGAGAAAATGTGGATGTGTCTTATTATAACAAAAATAAGTTTCATATGGGGTTAAGCCCCATTTTTCCATTTCTTTTATTACTGTTAGATCCACAAATATGATCATAACATTGCAATCTTGCTATGAATGTATTTTTATAGTATGGGAGCTCTGCATTACCATATGGCATCTACATGTTTCTTTAAAATGTTTCATTTCTACCTCCAAAACACAAACAAGAGAAAGTAGTTCTTCATAACAGTGTGGAGTTAGATTTTGATCTTTTTATTCAAGTAAACTTTTCACCTTAAAGTAGAATTAGGGTTTGATCCATGTAGAGGATTTTACTTAATGTAAAAGAATTGTAATAGTGTGACTCCATAGGTATATGACTAATATATTAGGCTTTGTTTGTAATCCAGAAATGGAGTTTGAAGCAAGAATCAGTTTTTACTTTACACATTTTCCCCCATCTCTGCACAGTAATCACAAACGTCTGACACCAGGCTCCTCTCTGGCCCTCTTTATGTGGTTGTTAAAAACAGAGAGTCACTGCGATAGCCAGTATTTTCCACCAGTGTGAGTCCTACTGTTGACCCAAATACGTATGGGATTAGCCATATTTCTCCCTGGACAGGGAACACCGCAGAAGGCTGGGTGTGAAATGGATTTAGGGCAGTCTTGGCATGCACACAAAGGACAGGAGTTTGTGAGGCTGGTGAACTCTACGCTTCCAGCCCAGCACATAGAGTCTGAGGAAGAGGGTTGAGCAGGAGATTTGAGGAGTAGTTGCAAGGTAGCAAAAGGGCTTGAATTTTACATCCAAAAGAGTTGCTAGACCTGAGGGTAAAGTCAGACTGAGGCTTTGTCTTCAGTGCCAGAAAAAGAAGAGAAAGAAATAGTGTATACTTTTCCCAAGATAACAAGCTTTTATAAGCTATCTGGCAGTAAAAATCTACATAAACAAGACCTCCATAGTTTCTACTGCAAGTTCAATGTGAAATTATATACTCTTCCCTACTAGGTTAATATTGCTTAGCTTATGTCACAGGGGAAAAAAATCTGCCATGATATTATTTTTACTGGGACTTTTACTGCCAGATATAGCTTATACACATCATCTATTTCACTGAACAAAACAAAACAAAAAAACCAAAACAACAACAACAACAAAAACCCCAACAAAGAAACAAACCAGCCAAATAAACAAAAAGCCCAAATCACCACAGGGGTTTTTTTGTTAGCTTTTTTTCCCTTTGAAGGAAGGACACAGTGTCACTACCCCTGGAAGAAGTGCCCCAAATTGTTTCCATCTTTTATTGTGCTGCCAGTGTAATAATCCAGTCAAATAATTGGGCAACTTTATCCTCCTGCCTTACTATGCTGTCTTCTATTCTTCTGCTTTCTATTGTTTTTCCTACCTATAGCTGCTAGCAAAATCTTCCTGAACTTCTTTCAGCTGAATAAGAAATGGAATGTTTTCATTATTCCTTGTTGGCCTATTTTCAGTCTTCCCCTTCCTACAAAAAATCTGTGATTAGTGCCTTGTTCAGCAAAATGCATCTGTCTTCCTTTTGGTAAAAAATGCAGGAGATATATTGTTGCCTAGACTAGTGGTAAAACAGACATTCCTGCTCCTTTTCCTATTTCAGTGTAGCCTTTTTGACTGCATCTCAATACTGTTAATTTATGTTCTCTTCCCATCTTAATCACAGAGTCATGGAAAGATAGGAGTTGGAAGGGACCTCTGGAGATCATCTAGTCCAACCACTCTGCTAAAACAGCTTCACCTACAGCAGGTTGCGCATGAACGTGTCCAGGTAGGTTTTGAATATCTCCAGAGAAAATTCCACAGCCTCCTTGGGCAGCTTTTCCCAGTACTCTGTCACTCTCAAAGTAAAGAAGTTTTTATTCATGTTCAGGTGGAATGTCCTGTGTTCCAGTTTGTGCCCATTGCCCCTTGTCCTGTCACTGGGCACCACGGAAAAGAGTCTGGCCTCATTGTCTTGACACCCTCCCTGCAGATATTTTTAAGCATTGAGTAGATTTCCTCTCAGTGTTCTCCAGACTAAACGTATTCAGGTCTCACAGCCTTTCCTCATAAGAGAGATGCTCCAGTCCCATAACTGTCTTCATGGTCCTCTTCTGGTCTCTCTCCAGTATGTCCTTGTCTTTCTTGAAGTGTCAAACCCAGAACTGGACACACTACTCCAGATGTGGCTTCACCAGGGCAGAGTAGAGGGGGAGAATAACTTCCCTCAATCTGCTAGCCACACTCTTCTTAATGCATCCCAGGATACCTTCTTGGACGTGAGGGCTGATTGTTGGCCTCATTTCCATTTGATTCCTATTGTTGGAATTCTGGCAATACAGAGGTTAAGGAGCTACGAGCACTTTGCAACACCTTAGTTGTTGATTTGAAATGTGCCCAATTTTCAAATCTTATCTTCTAACTACTGGTGGATAGCTTTAGAAGCAGAAGCTCTGATTTTCCAGAGTAACTGGCAGAGGATGAGCTAGGTCTAGGAAGGCAAAAAAATTTGAAGAACTCGTGCTGTAAGCTTCAGTGGAGTGCCCTAAATCCAAACACACATTAGCAAATTTGGGTCAGAACTACTCCGAGTATAGTTTATTCATGTTGAGAAATATCTAGATATTAAAAGCCTTTGCATTATCCAGGCTACTTTCTACAAAGGTCTTGAAATCAAAATATTATTATGGGATTGTGTGCCAATTCTGTCCAAATTAACCGCTTAGGTCTTGTCCTGCCATCAATGGGTTATAGTTATATAACCAAGAGCAAACCTATGCTGCTGACAAGAGGAAGTCTTGCTATTATTACTCCACTTGCTCTGGTTGCTTTTTCCATAGCCATTGTTCTCCTCTGGAAGAAAATGAGCACTTCCTTAGTTTGTGAATTTGGGTTGGATCCCAAGGATTGGAAACTGTCATAAAGCCCACTGATTCCAATTGAGCTACAGTGCTGGTTTACAGCCAGTCCTAATTTGTAGGCTATTGACTTTTTTGATGTTGGAATTTGATCCCAAGTGTATGAGTTGAAAAACAGTATTAACAATTCTGTGAAATCAGGACCTGTGAAATAAAACTCCATTTTCTCACTGTCTTACAGAGACCAACATAATTCCAATTAAATGTCTCTGAAGAACTAGGAAAACCTCTTTAAGGTTGTAAATGTCTTTTAATTGTGCTTTCTGTTCCTCTGGGAGAATTCCAGCTGAACAAGGGCCTTGTGAGAAAGCTCAAACAACTGATCACTTTAACCATAACATAAATAAATTGAGCATCTGAAAATCTGATTTCCTTGTGTTGTTCCCCATACAAATGCTTGTTTTTAAGATGTCAAAGCTGTGAGAGGAGAGAGTTCTGAGGTAAAACAAGCATTTGGGGAAAG
Source organism: Dromococcyx pavoninus (assembly GCA_033558185.1). NCBI lineage: Eukaryota > Metazoa > Chordata > Aves > Cuculiformes > Neomorphidae > Dromococcyx > Dromococcyx pavoninus. The sequence goes on from JAUMJL010000067.1 coordinate 11,706,380, forward strand.
CAAAACAGAAGAGTCATTTATCTCTCAGACTGGGACCATTTGCCGTGCTCCTGCTGCTATGAGAAACATTCTTCACACCGGATCTTCTCAGGAGATTATCCACAGGGAGAAGAAAGTGGTTCCCACGGTGCCAAAAAGTCAAAACACGCATCAAGCACCAAACAACCCTCTCTGAGGCCTATTGAGTTGCTTTTCTTGGGAATTCCATGATTATGAGAGTGAGGTTCAATGGAGAAGAATGAGATTTAGCAGAGAAATTGCATTTTTAACAGAAAATCTCCTTTCTTGAAAGCATACGTATTGGATGCAATATGCCACATATGCTAATGCTTGCCTTTTTAATCACAAAAGAAGTTTGCTGCTTGCAGCCAGGAATTTTCAAATACAAAAAATATAGACACTGAAACAGCTCTGTGTGAACAAACTGTTACCAGGGCTACTGCTGCTGGATCTGATGCTCAGAGAGCTCTTGAATGTGTGTTTTCTCTCAGTGAAGAAACTTTTCCTAATATCTAATCTGAACCTCCCATGGTGCAGCTTGAAGAAATCCTGCGCATCCCCATGTGCACATTCTGCTTTGTGATGGCCAACTAACCTGATTATCACAAATCTACTTGTGGGTGCATAACTTCAGTCATAGCTTTATCTAATATTTCATATTGTCTTGGAAATGTTTGACTTCTGAAAATTGTTGCAAGCATGTTTCAGTGGGCAAGTGGATTCCTGCACCTTAGGAGATGTTTTGACCTACCTCACCAGTTTTCCACTTGAGCTACTCTTGTAAAGAGGCAGCTGGTAGAGTTAGATTTACTATTCAGACACCCACAATTGTACTGAAATTTCTGTGGTCGTATAAATGAATGAAGATTGAAATCCATTTTCTTGGTTACCCCTCTGTGAACTCACAAGAGCTGAGATTTCTCACTTTATTGGCATAGCTCAAAGGTCATGAAAAAAAAAGCTTGTATTCCGCATGAATAAGATGTACTATCTAGAAGAGGCTAGTTGTCCTAAGGACTTGCTGCTTAGCGTGGAGTTCAGCCATCTGAGAAGGTTTACAACATGTAGCTTGAGGTACATGCTCTGTATCCTGTACTGCAGTGTGATTGCTTGAATATCCCTCACTGTAATTCTCATCAAGACAGCTTCTTGTTGCAAATGCGCTCTGATAGCTGGGAGCATTTAACCTCTATTTATTTAGTAACAGATATCACTACTTTGATTTGCATGGATGAATCATTACAGTATAAACATCATTGCTTTCTTTCCCACAAAGTTTCCTTAAATCAGGCCTTCAACTGCAGTTGGTCGTAGCTGACTTAACTCCAGCATGGTTTACCAGAGTCCTATTCACCAAGGAACTGGCCCTACATTCTTTCTGCCAGAGTAGGCTATGGTTATGACTGCAACATCTTAATGAGAGAGACAGCTGCAATTCTTTCTTACTTCCAAATTACTCTTCCGTGTTGTAAAAGAGGACATATACCCCAGAGCACGTTTGCATTCCTGGAGGCTCCACAGAATTATTATCAGCTGTACATTATGTAAAAAAAAGTGATTTCTGCAAACAGTGCAGCAATAACTTATCTCTGTGTGGCTAGAGAGAGGATTACCAGTGCCAGGATTACCAGGATGCACCAGTGATCTGTCTTAAATGCATCTATGAACATGAGATTCCCTTGCTTTATATTATGTTTTCAAGAATCAGAAATGGAATTATCTAGAAGAAACTTGATGCTGCAATGACTTGATTAAAAAAACTTGTTTCTCACCTTGCAGCTTCTTTGAAGTGGTTGAATTGCCAAAGACTTTTACAATCGGAGAGCTCCACTACAATTTCCTTTGCAGCACTACACACTTCTGACGTGCTCTATATTTGAGATCATATTGTGCTTACAGCTATGCATTTGCCTTGTCTTCTCTTAGCGATGCTGTGTTGATCCTGGGAATCTTGCCCAAGCCCTGAGTGAGCTGAAAGTTCTTTCTAATATGACTGTGAATATCAATAATGCTAATAATCATACAGATACTGGCTTGGTCTCAGGCAGCGCAGAGAGGTGCCCACCACCTGCTTTGTGCAATGTTGACTTATTGATGATGACTCTAGTCTGTGAGACTCAACTGTTTCAGGTATAAAGCTGATGCTTACACTGTTCTTCTATTTAAAGAAATGATAATTAACAATACTTAAGATTCATCATGCTCTATTGTAAACGTTGATAGGTCTAGAGGTAATTTTCACTTCCTATTAATGGCAGGCATAAACCTGATGAGGTCATTAACTGGATTTATGCTGTTCTTTGCTGATGACAAGAAAAATATTAAGGCTTAGTTAACATCCTTTTTTGTTGGTACAGAACAGGATGATCTTTTGATTTGCTTATTTAAACTTCCAAGTCACTGCATATATATAAATTTCTGTGTGAATTATGTGTTGCTAATGAGTATTAACAACCGTATTCTCTGTGTATTTGGATTGATTTTGACCGTGAAAGGCTAAAAAGACCTAGTTCCAAGTTTTGGCATTAGATGCTAGATGCTTGTTAAAAGAATCATGAGATGCTTCAGGTCCAGTTCTGGAACCTCCAGATATTCAAAAGTGCTAAAAGTCAAGTACCACATGGAGGACAGAAGGATGCCCAGCAATATATAGTGGGTACAGAAAGATTATAGAGCAGCTTTGTACTTTTAGAACCCAGACCTACAGAGTGCCCTGGCAGCCCTGGCAACTAATGGCATCCTGGGCAGCCCCAGGAAGTGCACAAGTGGCAGGTCCAGGAAAGGCGTCATTCTTCTATACAAGGCACTTGTGAGGCCAGAGCTGTAGGACTGTGCCCAGTACTGAGCCCCTAGATGGATTTGTTTACCCTTAAAGAGCAAACCACTGGGGAATCTAATTTCAATGTTCTACTACCAGAAGGGACATGACAGAGAAGACCAAGCCATATTTCCCTCAGAGGGACACAGTAAAAGGACAAGAAGCAATGCTCAAAACTACAGCACTGGAAATTTCAACTGGGTAAAATGGAAGGGAAACAAAAGTCCCACTGAAGCTGGTCAAGTATTTAATGAGGTGTCCAGAGCGGTCACGGGATCTCCATCCTTGGAGATCTTCATAACTTAGCTGACAAAGACCAGGGAGAATCGGATCTAGGTTCTGAAATCAGACCTGCTTTGAGGAGAGGGTTGGAAGAGAGGTTTCCAGGTGTGCCTTCCAACCCCTATTTTTCTATGGATTTGTGAGTGTCCAATTTAAGTAAATTCTTGGCATTTTTATGTCTCCAGTTCCTGGACCTGTACAGAGTAGTATACATGGCACTGGGATAAGACCCCTGGGTTATGTTAGAATTTCACCTCTCACTAGTAACAGTAGTGGTGCACCACCAACAGTAAACTGAGGACCATAAGAACAATCTCAGCCCAGGATAGTCAAGGGTTTGTAAAAAAGAGTCTTGCCTTTCAACTACATATTTTCTTCTTCCTGAAATGCTGTGTTCTCTGAGCCCCACTCTGAATTCGCAGTTCCTAAGGCAATTAACCAGCATTTTGAGTTGTCCTTGTTGTGGATGCCCAGTGTAGAAAGATAAAGGATGGCGGCTTGGAATGAAATTTACTGATTTATACTAGCTTGAGGCCTTTTTCTCTGCAAACCTAATGCTGTTAGTAGGGCAAGGAGACAACAATCAGTTGAAACTAAAGGCCATTTTATGTGTCCTAATCGGAGGATTATATTGAGAGAACATGCATTTGGCATGAAAATAAAACAGCAGTTGGGTAATTTTGTCCCTGAAAATTCCAAGCCTTCTATCTGAACCAATGCATCTTTGCATATGTGATTTCCAGTATCACAAATGTCTGGTGAAAAGAGAATTGCTCAGAAATTCAACAGTATGGAAACTACAGAGAATATTGCTGGTTTATTTAAAAAAATCCGTTAAATTCTAGAGTTATATTTTATTTGAAGGATTTAGAAGTGGGGAAAAACTCAGCAAATTATTTCCAACCCATTTTGGGAAAAGAAATATTTTAATGTTTTTTTAATTAAAAATACATTTTTCACTAAAAAATTGCTGGCATTGATACTCTTTCCCATCTTATTTATTTTTAAAAAACATGTCATTATAAATTTTCAATCGCATAATATCTGCAAGCTCTCTCAAGAATACAAATTTTTTCCATTTAATAAAGCACTAATACAGCAATCTATTGAAATAAAACATTTATTTACCTATAGCATCTGACAGCAGAATTCACTTGGGTAAAATTTCACTACGATTTATCCCCTGAGCTTCAGTAAATATTGCTGCAGCTGCATGCATTAGGCCATAGAACAGAAAAGAGAGACATTAATTGTATCTTTGAACATGGCCAAGATGCACATTAACTAGATTACAGTAATCATATAGCGTACATCTTTTTTTTTTTAAAAAAAAAAGGTCTGTCTACCAAAAAACCGGCATTGTACCCCAGAAACTTTCCTTCTCAAAGGCCTTGTCATCCATTATACCAGTTGTCACACTGCCAGTTCTAAGATTTGATTAACATGCAAGAAAATGGGGAAAATCAGTAGCAGAAAGTAATTTGGAAGCCAGGTAGAATCGGAGGGCTTCATTGGCCACAGACAGGGTAAGTGACGATTTCAAAAAGGGATGAGTACTAATATAATTATGCATGCTTGTTTACATCCAGAATGTGTAGTTAAACCAGAACAGATCAGATCTATTTTTCAGGAGCTAACTGACTCAAACCAGTAGGTTTTATATAGCTGTGTCTTTGTTCATTTCTATAGATATTTCATTTCAGAAGATGATATTCCAAAATGTTTCGACATTTTGGACCTCGTTCTTTGCCTGCTTCTCACTCTTTCATTTAGTCATGTCCAGATAAGCCAGTGGTGTCTGGATGCCAGAGGAACAAATTAAATCACTTGGTACAATGACCAATGTTCAACATCTTCAGAGTATGTAATACCTGTATATTTAATAAATTTCTGGCTTTGCCTTAGTGTAATCCTAGTTTTTCTCTTTTGCTAGGCCTTTTGCCTGATTTTGTTAATATGTCACTTACTATAGCAATGCAAATTTTCTATATAAATAAGTCTACTAATTAGTCTAAATTATCTTTGTTTCTTTCCCTGCATTTGTTTCAAAGGAAAATCCAGGAAAAATAGTTTCTCTCTTCTTTGTGTCTGTGACATGTTATTTGTGGGGAAGGAATTAGGGAGATCAAACACTTTTCACAGCGTACTTTCTAATATTTATCATATTGGGACTTGTGTGCATGTTCTTGCAAGGTTATAAAATATAAACCTTTTAAGCTTGATTCTGCTGCCATTTATAGCATTGCACCATTGTTAACATCTTAGGGGAAAAACAGATGCACGCTGGCATGCATAAGAATAGAACAGTTCCAATATCTGTTCCTGAAGCTCTTGCTGTTGTGTGTCTTAAATCTTTCTCAGTGAACAAAGCCTCAGGTTGTCCATTTGTATATGCCTTCTCCATTTAAAGCTCAGACTTTATTGTTCCTCATATGCAATGAGGCACTCACCTTCTGCTGGGAACTCTGAACATAAAAAGTGGTATTCAGCTCTCCTAACTTTTGCCATCTAAAAGTTAGATGATGAGTGATTGAGGCTTTCTCCATGATGAAAAGCATCATGTGGCTTTCATACAAGGAACTACTTAGTAACTTAGAATGCTTCAGCTGGGAAAACAAGACAGCTGATTCAGCCTGAGACATCTGATTATGTGAAAGTAAATGTCTACAAAATTGTAGACTGTTTGAGTATGATTGATTGCTCAGTATCTTCAGACACATGACCTAAGGAGCATCAAATGAAAACACCAAGTGGCTGGCTGAGAATAAACACAAGAAGGTGGTTCTCAACACATGAGGTACATTGTAGTTCTTGGCCACAGCATCATGTGTTCAAGGAGAGGATAATATTCTTGGTGCAGATTTGCACAGATTTGTAGCAACCAAAGAGCTGATTTACAAATTCTGTCAAGGACAGAGTGGAGAAAAAAAGAAGGCATACTTTAAATCTTGTAATTTTTTCTTGTGTTAATTGGTAAGAAAGGGATGCACACCAGTAATCTAGCACTGAGCTGAAACAGCAGTATTTCAGATTTTGTTAGCTAATCTCCCATCTGTAAAATATGCTCTGTTTGGATTATCTACAGGACACACATTTCTCAGTGGATTTTTTTCTTTGGGTAAGGGGAATATATTCAAGGAAATTAATTTGCAAACAGATATAGTCAGTGTTGGATGAATGGACTCTCCTGGCACTGGCGGTGCAGTGCTGTTGGTATCTGGACTGCTGGCATGTGTGGGAGCCTTTGGATTGCTTGCCAGAAATCTACCTATAATGTTCTCAGGAAATTTATGTGACAACTTTGTAGTCTTGAGAGCAGACTGGAAACTTCTGCCAGCCACCTCAAAGCTTAACTAGTTTGAGTTAGAGGAGGGGGGAGAAAAAAATCACACAAAAGTACATCTCTCTTACTGCATCTATGGGCAGTAGCATATATGTGACTGCCAGAAACTATTTGTCTCTATCACACTTTGCCCATTTCAAGTCTTTCCATGGCCCTGCTGTGGAAATGCGCAGTAGAACTGGTTATGACCTAATTGGTTTTATTTGACAGCATTGGCTCCAGCATGTTTAGTTTTGCGTTTAAAGTCTAGGCAAACCGGAGCGTATACATCCCTCACAGTCTGGGGCTGAACAGAAAGAGTTGCCAGGAATTTTGCTGCCTGAAGGAAGGAGTAAAAAGCTACCTCAGGATCACAGAGATTCACATAGCTGTGACTTGTCTACAAGATCGAAATAAAAATTGGAAGTGAAAAGGAAAAGAGGAAAATGTGGTAGTCCATTACACTTGTAGAAAGTAGGGAAGTAATTCAAAGAATGAGATTACAAAACATCTTAGAAAAGTGAAGGATTTGATACATTTATGAGTAGAAAAGTGACTCTTTAAAAACATGACTTCCTGAAGATTCTATCGTTTGATTTTCAAGCTCTAGCTGTTCTTCTTACTGACCTACCTTTTTGTTCATTGCTATGTTGTTGGAGGGGAACAGATTGGGAAGATCATTCCTATTTCTATCTCTGTGGAAGTGGCATTCTCGATGCAAAACAAACAGTATTAAGGTTCTGCATCCTGTGGGAAGGTTCAGCTTTTAACTGAGATAGGACTGAAAGAAGTTATTTTCAGAGTAAGGATCAAAATAGAAACATAGACAGTCCTTTAATTTTTGTTTCAGTAGCATTTATAAAAAGGAAAACCAAAGATCTTTGAGTCTGTTTCTCAGATGGGTCAGATGCTGAAGTGATGGATGCCATAGAGAAGTCCTGGGTGGCCTTCATGTTGAGATGCGGAGGCACTAGGAAGAACTGTCAAGCAAGAGAGATTCCACTCTGCTAGAGAGTGAAAGCCTGAGGGGCAGAGACCAGCTGGAGACACTATGGAAATCTGAAGAAAACATTATTAAAACAGATTCTTCGGAGTCCAAAGATGACAAATCCTCCCTACTAGGAACTAATAGAGCTAGGATACAGCATAAGTTAAATTTTGGTTTTGCATATATGTATATACATATTTATATATGTTTGTTTCTGTAGTTGTCTGAAGGTAAAAGATTAAATAATCTTAAGGCTTAAGAAAAAAAATTTTACCAAAACCCACTGTATTCTGTTTGGTTGGACAAAATGGCCTTACCATCTAGGCTGGGGTCAATTTTTCAACCTGTATAAATCAACATATTTCTGTGAAAGTTGTTCTTGTGCCTTCCTTCTTCATATTTCACAATACTTTATCCTCATACCAGTACTGAAAAAGATAGAATGACATCTCATGTCCTTGAAAGATTTAAGGCCTTACATCTAGCTATATCTGAAGAAAAATACATTCCAAGGGACCCAATTACAATATCTTTATCCCTGCAATACAATTAAAGCATGACTCTATTGCTGCAGTGTAGAAGGGACCTAAATTCTGCCTTCAACCATGTTAAAGCCTCTTTATTAAATGTTATAGCATGGCTTGGGAATATGATTGAGGCTTCTTACACAGTAGAAAGGATTGTCCTTTGACTGTATTTAGGTCATGTTTGAAGCTGCCCACACATCAGAGTCTGCAACCTTCATGGGAGCACAGTGGTAGGGTAGAGATCCCCTTTGACAAAAGGGTTTTGTAATGTCATGGTGTAATTGCAAGGGCCACTTTGTTTGCCAGTAAACTTTAAGGCTGATGAGGAGCCAGTAATGTTGTGCTGTGTGTGAGGTGACAAGTACAGCTCCCTGAACTGAGTCTACTATAAAAGTCTTGCAGTGTAATGTAGGTAATGAGATTCAGGGACAGGGAAAAAGTTTGTAAATGTGTTTGTAAATGTGTATCTAATTAACTAGCAGTCAAAAATAGAAAAGTCTGGACAGTCTGCACTCCTCTACAAAGGAAATGGATGTGTATTATACAGTCAGAGAACTGAAGTCTTCTCTCTAGTAAAAGGCAGACTTTTGCAAATATGTGCATCCTAGAGTGCTTGAGAGCAAAACAATACGTATTTTGTGATGCTAAAATCTTTCATGAAGCTATACAAGGTTGGTTTTTTAATTGTTTGGTAGGGCAAAGAATACTTTAAAAATATGGCAGAAAGTGAAGGAACATTTTGCTCTGACACTTTCTGAACAAATAGTTTCATGTATTAAATATTTTTTTTCATATTTTCCTTCCATTCCATTAGAAAACTTCCAAGCCTGTTTTAGATGGTGTAATATACAAGTATAAAAGAAATGTATTACCTTAAAATGAAATCCTTAATTTCCTCTGAAAACTTCTGAGCTCTTTTATTTGTCAAAAGTGAATTTGAAATATAAAATTCTCATACATGTGCTTAAGCAAATTATTTAAATTAACAAAACATTATTTCAATAATCTGTAAATATATTTACTATAATTACAGTAGCAAGTAGCTCTCACTTGAAGTATTCCTAGCAATCTTGACTGATCTGTCAGATTTCATATTTAATGCATTGAAAGTTTCATCAGTTTCTGCTTCTGAAGCAGGTAAGCCCTACAGAAGTAGAGTTCTTTCCTATAAAAACAGTGACATAGAAAATTTATTTTTTTACTTGAAATTCAGCTTGCTAGCAGGTTTTTTTAGGACTTTTCTAGCACAAACTGTTAGAGATTCAGGAGAATCAGGTGGTACCTGAGGATTCCCTGGGTCTTTCCACCTCTGTGCTGTCGTGTATGTCCATGCTCGTTTGTATGTCATAGGTACACACATGAAAATATTATTTGACTGAAAGGAGAAGGAAAGGCTAATGCTCTTCATCTCATTTCATGCATAACTTACATCCTACTGCAGCTCTACTCTTAAGCAAAAGATAAACCAAACTAAATGTACAATGCTACATCACTAAGATCATCCTAATGATATCTGACAACCTGACAAAAGGCAAGGAAGAAGGACAGGACAATAGAATGTAAAACTGCACAATAACTAGTGCTGATCTGCCAAAAAATATGTTCAGCCCTTCTGGGAAAAGGTTTGGATTAGCACAAAAGTGATGCTGTTTTGCTTTCCATGAGGTCTCTCCAGAGAATTGGTGGGATTTGCATGTGATGAGAAACAGTCTCAGATTATCCTGCCAGAGAAGGAAAAAGGGATAGAAGGTTTGGCTGAAGCACTGAAAATTAATAAGGTCCCTGTTAAAATTAATCAGTCCTGCCTTTTCATTCCATCCCTTAACATGAGTAAAGTACATTTTACTCAGCTGCAGTAGTGCAAATACAGGAGGCCAAACAGAGCCAAAAAAACCCCAAACCCATGCAACAAACAAAAACCCTATCAAAGCCATTTTTTATATTACTTCTCTAGGACGAGACAGGAGCAGGGAGAGGCTGAAGTATTTAAGGGTCGGTGGGGTTTTTTTCTTTAACTTTTAAAGTACTCGGAACAGAAAGGCATGGACCTATTTACAGTCTTAAATAAGTGTGCAGCTGTGTACAGTAGTAACTGGTAAAAGAATAAAGGGTGATGGGCTGGGGAAGGTGGTGGGGGAACAGGCTTTGGAGTATTTTGAGTGAAGAGCACTGTTTTGGGATCACAAATGGAAAAATTGGAATAAAAAAGAGGAATTGTAGTGGAAAGGAAAGAGATGGAAAGATAATGAGAATTTGGGAAGCAGGAAGGTAGTTAAACCTACTCAGGGCAGCAAGAAGTAGAACAGAAAGTGAATAGAGGAAATGAGATTCAAAAGCTCTCACTGATGCATGACAGGGAAAACACTTAGGAAACTGAAAGAATAAAAAAGAGGGAAACAAGATGATTACATTTATTTCTGATACAGCTGAATAGCAAATATAAATAATTTTGCTTACACAAGTGTGTATGTGTGTGCATGTGTATTAAATAAAATATGGCTTTCTCTGTTTTTGAAAGATTTCCTTCATGATCAGGGTCTCCCTTTTAGGGCTATAGTTGTTGATAAGGTAAAACTATGTAGAATAGACACTTCATGGCTCACTCCATCCCTTTATCTCTCCCTGCTATGCAACATCTTTCATTTCTGATGATAGTTTTGGCAGATTTGCATGACCATTTGACTGTCTGGATTCCCCTGTGTGTGCCAGTGCAAACTGTTCCACACTATATAGGGATAACTGGCTCTGACAGACTCTATGGAGGGTTTCTGCTCTCTCCATATCTTCAGTATGTACTTAGATCCCTCTTAAATGTCTACAGGTAGTGTGCAATTGAGGTAGACTACTTACAGACAAACAGTTCCTGCTTGGAGTAATCACTGACTTTGAGCCCCTTTACAGACCACAGGGAGCTTGGGGAAAAAATAGCATCCAAATTCAGGTCAGTTTTTATTTTGGTTCTACCAAGGAAAAAAACCAAATAGACAAGAAAATTGTACTGACAAAACAATCCTGGTTACCTCGATCTGTATTTATTGGGTTCTGAAAATAGATAGAGTACTCAGAGCTCTTCCATACACTAGCAGCAGGCAAAGCTCTTTCATATCAGATTTTTTCTTTCTCCTCTCCCCTTTGGGTAGTGTAGTGTAAAAGCCTGCAAAAAATCCCCAGTGATATTTTAGCAACATTCATACACTTCTCAAATCCGAAAAGTTCTTTCTAAGCACTAAACGGATATTTCTGAATAAAACAACCAACTCACAACAGAAAAGAAACAACTGTCGTGTCGTGGTAAAGGCTATGACAAGGACTCAGAATCTTCATAGGAAGTCAGTGATATTTTGGGCTATATGATCACCTCTGCTCTTCAGAATTCAAACATGAAATGTATACCTTGAATAATTAGCTGTCTGCTCCACTGTGTATTCAGACAATACCCCAACTTGATAACCTGGTTTCCCTTACCTTACTTTAATCTTTTTTTTTTTATATACAGGCTTATATATTTATATTTTATGTACTTTAATTTGTTTAGAACCTTTGGCCACACACTTTATTCATAAGTAATTACATCTTCTTCACTGAAGAAATCTAAACTTTAATAAGTCCAAATGTCGGGTACTTCATTTTGGACACAACAATCCCATGCAGAGCTACAGACTGGGGACAGAGTGGCTGGAGAGTAGTGAGGCAGAAAGGGACCTGGGAGTGCTGGTTGACAGGAAGCTCAACATGAGCCAGCAGTGTGCCCAGGTGGCCAAGAAGGCCAATGGCATTCTGGCCTGCATCAGGAATAGTGTGGTGAGCAGAACCAGAGAAGTTATCGTCCCCCTGTACTCGGCACTAGTCAGACCTCATCTGGAATACTGTGTACAGTTCTGGGCCCCCCAGTTTGGGAAAGATGTCAGGATACTGGAATGTGTTCAGAGGAGGGCAACGAAGATGGTAAAGGGGCTGGAGCATAGGCCCTATGAGGAGCGACTGAGGGAGTTGGGGCTGTTTAGTCTAAAGAAGAGGAGGCTCAGGGGAGACCTCATTGCTCTCTACAGCTACCTGAAAGGAGGTTGTAGTCGGTCAGGGGTTGGTCTCTTCTCTCAGGTGACCAGTGACAGAACTAGAGGGCATGGACTCAAGCTACGTCAGGGAAAGTTTAGGCTTGATGTGAGGAAGAAGTTCTTCACTGAAAGGGTGATTGGCCATTGGAATGCGTTGCCCAGGGAGGTGGTGGAGTCGCCGACCCTGGAGGTGTTTAAGGGGAGATTGGATGTGGCACTGAGTGCCATGGTTTAGATGATGGTTGGTGATAGTGTTGGGTTATAGGTTGGACTTGATGATCTCAGAGGTCCTTTCCAACCTTGTCATACTGTGATACTGTGATACTGTGTGAAACTGGTATGACAGATGCTTCTTACACAGTCACATCCCAATGAAAATTATATTACAGGCATAAAATTAAGCTAAAGGAATGTTAGTGTGTAAAGTCACTGTCACTCAGAATTGAGCAAGTAGACAAAATTGTTACCTTCAACTGTATTTAATCTTGTGAATTAACTGCTCTGTGTAGTGATATCCTTTCACAACATTAACACTAAGCAGAGCTTTCACAGGACTCCTGCTCCACTTGCACATAGCCTGCAGTGTGCCCTGGAAGTGAGCTGGAACTCCACAGTGAACTTGCTTCTTTTCTTTCAGCATCCTTGCTCATTTGTTGTGAGAAACAAATGTTCTGAGGTATCATCTAAGTAGTATTTAGCCTGCACAACACTGCATGCTTCTTACTTTAATCTCATTGAAACTATTCTCCCACTTATGAAATACTACTCTGTAATCACAGTGTTGAGAATGATTATTTATGAAATACTCAAAAAGAAAAGCTATAGCAGAGTTCACATAGAAAAGGCCTTGTTCAATTAAAATTTGGATCTCATTAAGCACAAGTTGCTCATTCATGATTTTCCTAGAGAAAGTGCAGCATCTGCAGAGTCAGTGTTCTGTATGAGAAAATATCCATTACTTTAACATTTTTCAATTGTTTCTCAGGGAAAATCTAAACAATAATTCCTTTCAGCTTTAAACTGCATGACATGGAATGGTGTCTTAAAGGAACTGTAATTTGGGGCTGCATATGGTCCTATACTAATAAATTAAGCAGCTGCCAGGAACGTTCCCAGACACTAAGTGCTGTTGGCTGTATCGTAAAATTGAAAAAATATTTCTTGTCATGACTTTGGTCTGATCCAGTTAACACTTTTGCCAAACAACTACATGGGCCACGGACCATCCCTAGTGGGAAATCAGTGTGTGGCTAGCCTGTTTTGAAGTATAAGAGAGTTTAACAGCCTGTTTGTATGCCATTCTGTGTCTGTTGGTCTCAGTAACAGACAGTAACATTGGCCCAGTTATTTAATAAATATAAATGCAGCTATGAGAACCAGGGTCCAGGGCCAGATTACCTGCCCAAAAATATTGTTCATTTTCCCTTCTACTTAAGCAGGTTGTTGCATTATGAGATCAAATGAAATATGGATATATGGAATCTACCATGAAAAACAGCACTTATTCATGGGACAAGGAACTTGAATACAACCCTCATCACTTAGCAAACCACTGCAGGGTAATACATTTTAATGTAGATACCTTTTTTCTGAATGGTGAGAAAAAAAAGAAGGCAAGACTTATTTGTGCAAATAGGTCACACTGAAACATTTTGCTGCGGGGACACTGAAACAAGCTGAAAATATTTGAAACTTCTGATTTACAAATAATTATGGTATTTAAATATTTGATTATGATGTAGGATGGAAAACATTTTTAAATGTCAGCATTTCCTCTTTGTTCTTATTATCCCATAAAGACAGATTTTCTGCACAGAAGAGTGAATGAAATAGACTGTATCCAGTGTGTTTTAGTCTACACAAAGACTTTCCACATTGCTTCTGTTTCATTTTAGAGTTGCAAGGGAAACATTCCCCAGGAGTGGGTAAGGGATGTTCATCTACATGTCTGAACACAACAAAGGGCAGTGATGTTCAAGGGCATGGAGATGATGTTCTATACACAGTCCCTGGATTAGCACGTGTAAAATAAAATTTACTCAGTGAGGAAATAAATTCAGTTTGTAAAATCTAGCAAAAGGATTGCCCATGAAACTACACCTAAAAGAGGAAGTATCCAGTACCATTTCTCTTAAGAGCAAAAGAGCAGAGAAGTCTGCCTTCTAGTACAAGGTAACGTCCCAGGCTAGCAAGGGAAGAGCATAGATATTGTCCCTGACTCCCACAGAAAGAAGTGGCCATTACTCCCACCAGCTGACATCCATGACAAGGAATAGAAGGAATAAATTTTCATCTTCTTTCTTCCTATGAAGTCCAAAAGACTTCATCTGATACAGGAAATGAAAGAAAGCCACATGTGCCTCTTGGGAAGGTCTGCTCAGTAACTGTAGGAATTTCCTTGGAAATCTTGCCTTATCTTTTCCATTTCTGTGAGCTCAATTATTCTCATCCCTTGATGAGAGATGAGTCATTCTTATCCTTTTTTCTCCTTCTCCTCTTTCTTGTGACCTCCTGTTCTTCCTTAGTTTGCCCTCGAAAACGAAACCTTTCCTTGAAGCAGTCCTTCGAGTTAACTTACCTTGTTGGTGTCCAACATACTAGCAAACCTCTCCCTCTCTTTGTACCCTCAGTATTGCTCCCAGAAGCTGTCCTTTCAAGATTATCTTCCCTTCGTGTCTTCTCTTAGGCAGAATTTTTTCACAGGTACTACCCACTCCTCAGGCTCACAATCCTATTCACCCATGCTTTGTGCTGTTCCTCACTGCTCTTATTGCTGGTGGCTATCATGGGCAGCCGTCTTTCCTTCTGCCTTCCTCAGCACTGATGCCTCAGAGTGCCCATTACATTTGTAGCTCCCCATCGTTCCCTCCTCCATTGCCAAGTCCATATTTCTTAGCAGACCTTTCCCTGAAAACTGATGTAGTTTTGGAACAAGCTTGTGCAAGCTTGCCCTTTCTGCTACCTGATGCCATAATGGCAAGATGACACTGGGCTGCAGTTTGGCAAAAGCAGCTGCTGTCAAAGCAGGGGTTATCTGGCATAACAAAATAAGTCAGGGAGATAAGTTGTTCCTCACTGGACAGGCTGCCACTTCCCTGGTTCTTTTATCTCACCCAGTGCAGGAGAGATAGATAGAACTTATTGAGTAAGGCACCTATTACATGCCCTTTTTTGTCCTTATAGTTCAGACGCTATGAGCAGAAACAAAATAGATTATAAGGTATGATTCAGGTTTTGTTTACTCTATGGTGCCCAGCCCAGCCCTAGAGGTTTGCAAGTGATGTAAAGCATGATGAACTTTCCTTCTTACTTTTGTTTTCCCTGCCCAGCTAAGGGATGGACTATGGGCATTTAGGCATTTACAGGAGACACGAGTTATTTTCATTCTGTCATATCTTCTATAGGAGGCACACCATGGGCATACACAGAATTGCCAAATGAATTTAATTACTGGGAAAATGATACACCTTTCCTCCTATATGAACAGGCCTATTAATTTTTCAATTGCTATTTCTAAGCACATGAAATTTAGAATATTTTTTAAAAAATCTATTACTATATATTATAAACCATCTATTACTATTGTCCTGCCACTCTGACAAAAAACCCTGTAAATGTCACACTCTTACCTGAAACCCCCACAGCTCTCTGAGATCCTGTGCTCACTTCTCTGGTTAGGTTGGTACCTTACACATTGCAGTGTAGCATCAGAGCCTGCACGTCCAGCTACACACCCCAGAGTGCCTGCTGTGACAGGCCAGCCCAACGGCATCTGAGCAATCATCCAGCTGAGCTTGGCGTATGTGGCCACACAACAGCAGGAAGATCTCCACTGTGAAAGGGCATGACGGAGGGAGGCCTTATGCTTGAAGGCACCTTGACTAAAGTCAAGGTCTCCAGAGGCAGTCAGCTGCTGTCCTGCTAAGTAACTGGACTTACCAGACATGTCCCTGGCACACAGTGCTGTCTCACAGGTGGAATATGAAGAACTTCAGAGGTCTGAAGTTAATCATCTCCAGACTGGAGGAAGAACTACTCTCAGACCTGAACTACAAAATAAACTTCTCTATTAGCATTAACAAGAGTTTCTGCCCAGTGGTATCCCACTGTGACCACATGCTGCTATCAGCTAAGTGACATGAGCCAAAATCACAATTGGTAGGTCTCCATTAATGTTCTACTATAGATCATTATTGTTCATTAAACCTATCCCTTTTGTCCCAAAAGAAATAAAAGATATCTTCGTCCTGGAGCTCCTGAGTTGTTAAAGAACATAACAGATTTCATGCCTTTTCCAAGGCCAGTAGAAATTTGCCTAGTCTACATAGTGCAAAGTCCTAAGTTTTGGAACAAAGGAAAGTCCTGCACTTTAGCAGAGCACCTGATACAGTCTCTAGTGTTTATTTATGATAAAGAAAACAAGAAGTCTTATGAAGGTGTGTAGGATTGTAGATATCAGCAACTTATGCTGGTTTATGAATATTAGATTATTAGTAGCTGTGCTGCTTTTTCCTGGTCTGTATCCCGAGGCTTTTATGACTAAGGCTGTGGAAAGAAAAGATACCTTCTTATTATAGTAACTGGTATGCTTAAACAGCTGTTAAGGTATCAAAGACTTTTTTGTGTTACTCTGTCTTCATCCTCATATAATGAGGTACACAAGAAGAAAGCTGGTGTGTTAAAAAGTCACCAGCCACCACCCAAACGGAGGTCACTGGGCCATACATTCAAATCAAGAAGTTATACAATCAAGTAAAGTTTTCTTGTGCCCACTTATTTCAGCTCAGCTGTGAGCAGGGACTTTGAAATGTTCTTTCATTGCAGCATCGCCTGTTGTTTTTCCTGCAGAACCCTGCTCATTCAAATCAGACAAGGAAAATCCCCCCTGGGCCAGCAGCTGGTGATCTTATTTCTAGCATACTAAAGCTGTTTTCAGTGTTTCTCTTTTCCACTTTGCATTATTTCAATGTAATGCTCTTGCATGCTAGGGAGATTCCTCACCTTTTCTTACACAGCACTGTTGCTCTAGGTTTTAGGAACAGCAAGCAACCCACCCCTGAAAGGTCTTTAAAATGTAACCTTAAGTCTAATTTACTTGTTTCTGTCCAAGATCCTGGAAAATTGCGCTTTGGCTGTTGTCACACCTCAGTGGGAATGCCAGTTTCAATCCATTTCAGAGAGGGCTTTGGAAACTTTTCCCAGCCCCAAAACTGCAATGCCAGCTGTTTCCTCCCTGCTGGAAAGCCACAACCATCTCTCACCTGTAATTCTCTTGGATGACTCCGCTGCTCTTGGCATGGGGGCTGGGCAATTTTGCCACAATCATTCAGTGACTCATGCAGATCCAGTGCTGCTCTTTGCAGATCTGGTGCTGCTCATGAAGGGTTTTGAATGTCAGCCTTCTCAGTTGTGTTTCTGTCTCAGGGTTTGCACATTTAGGTATGTCATCGCTGTAGTTATTTAAACTCTTTGCGGTAAGCAAAATTCTTGGGCCCCATGCTGTTTAATATCTTTAAATATGCTGCTTTGGGGTGCTGTTTTCAATTGCTGCACTTTCTCATGTCAGTGCTATGTAGCCGCAGCTCAGTTATTCTGCCTCTTACTGACAATACTACCTCAGTGAGAGACTGTGACCTGGGATCTCTCTCAGCAGAAACCTTGCAAAGGTCACACATGAATTACAGCTGAGCATCACCAAAACCCAAGTTGCCATCCTGAGTCCTTGTAAATACTCAGCCTGATCATATATTATCACCCACTCTATCCTTTCAAAAGGACATGAATGTATTTTCAAGCATTTATCAATTAAGACTCAAAATACCTTATTGAGGTACTGCAAATTAGGTGATAAAGGGATCAATTTACCTAACACTGATATGCACTTCTTCAGAAATTAAATAGCTTATCACAGCTATTGAACAATGCACATTCAAATCCCTGAAAGATGAGCTATAGTCACAAACGCAGAAATTAACTCCTACACTGCAGCACTGCCTGGTTCATTTAGCAACAACCTCCACCAAGAGTTCTTGTAAGCAAATTGTCTGCTGGAGAAAGGACCCATGGAAGACAGAAGCCCCTTTCTGTGGCTCATTCAAAACATCAAATGGCATTTCTGAGAGATAGTTCTGTTTTGAAGAACTGACAACTTCTGACACAAGCATGTCACATTGGAAAATTCCCAACTGCTTTCCCGTTTTCTTCTTGACAACTATGGTAATATGACAATTTCCTTTTTTATAGCCCTGATCATCTTTGCACCAGGATAAATCAGGAATAATATTATTGAAGTCATTGGTTTTACACTGATGGAAAATTGTTACAGAGGGAAACTGGGGCTCTCACTTTAGACTCCTAGTTGAATGCCTATGAGGTATTCTTCTAATCTTTTAGAAATATTGGTAAACATGGTCTTTTAAAAAGGGTAATTTAGAGAATAGATATCATATTCCATGACCTTGGAGTCTGATTACCACAATTGCTCCTTGATTCTCTGCTAACTGATCAGCAGATACTCATTTATGCACAATGCAACTGCTATGATAGATTTTTGGCTCGGTGAGTGCCAGCACACTGCTTTATTGCATCTTGGTGACACTGTTACTTCAAAAGTCATTTTAATCATGCGTGTGGCTAGCCACCTTCCTAAGCATCTTCTCAACTTAACTGCATTTATTCCAGTACCCTGAACACCAGGAAAGAATGCTCTATTATTTCTATTTCTCAGGAGGGAGAAGGAAAAATACACTCTTTCTTAGGTGATCCATCACTCACTGATGCTGATAGCAATCAGGCTATTGACTGCTGAGCAGTGAAGAGTTCTTGCTTGTCACTGTCAAGGCTCCTTTGTTTTGTATTACTGAAATGCTCAGTGAAGCAGAGACTGGCTCCTCAGCCCAGCACTTATGCTGTGCATATGAGGTGTGCAAAGTCAAGGTGTCAGGCTTCTGTGCAGTAGAAAGTGGAGTATGTTTAGTATGTTTCCCATAAGAAGTTCAGATACAGGCAGCTGGAGCAGAGGACTAGAGCATCATAACTCAATCACCTGGGCATTCCTCTTGGAGGTCAGTGACTTCAGATCAAACCTCTGGCCTGAAACAAAAAGAAAAATGACTTGTTCTGGCTCCTAACTGAATACATTAGCCACCAGATTACTGACTAGTTTTTGGAAAAAAAACCCAAAAAATTATGTTCTTCATTGACAAGAAGTTCTATATTCAGTCTGAAAAATCAATCCTCTCAACAATTTTTAATTTAAAAAGGAATAAACTTACAGCTTTTTTTTTTTAATCAAAAACTTCCCAGCTGTTTCTGCTCCATTCAAAACATACACATCCAGGAGGAGTAAGGTGTGAACATTTCTCTCCCAAAATCAAAGGTAACACGAGGTTGTCTTGCATTTCTCAGGCTCTGTTATATTTTCTTCTGAGGTAGAATTTTTTTAATTTCTTTTGGGTTTTTTTTTTTTTGGTTGAGTTTTTTATACAAAACACCAGTCTCAAATGGATAGGCCTATAATGGTTTGGCCACTGTACAGAACATCGTGTTGGAAAAACTGATGCAGAAATTCCACCCAGAGGTTTTGGAAAAATTTATTTGAAACCCCCCTAGTTGCCTTGCAGGGCTGAGGTCCAATATAGTGCATTACAGAACAGCACAGTAGAAGCAATAGGTTGCTTTTTCTCCTGTATGAAAATCTACCCAGAATGAGTATGTATAATAAGGCTGACAACCATTTATTCACCATTAGATCTTCCTATTCCAACTTAAGATTTCTTATTGACTGATGCCAAATCCTGGAGATAAGATTTCCTCTCTCCTTTCATTTTTCACTGTGAATGCCTGATAATCTGGTGCTTTGCAGAAACCTGTCTGGGTCCTTAACCTCGGACAGCTTTTGTGCTCCACCGTCAATTCCTCTTAGAGTTATACCTGCTATGCATGAATGCTGTAATTTTACAGCATGACCTGCAGAGAGGAACAGAGGCAACTGGAACCTATTAGACCATGAACTTCATTTTCTGAGGACCTGCAGCTCCCATTGAGGTCGTGCATGTTGGCAGTTTCTTAAAATGTGACCCCCTCCTCCACCTTTTTATAAGATATTTTGACAAAAGCCTCTGGGGCTGAAGTATTGTTGCAGGAAGGCTGATAGTTAATATACCTTGTCAACCCTGCCTCGTTCTTCTAATCACATCTTACATTGTGTTTTGGTTTAGTCTTTAATCTCATCTGTTCTCTCCTCTCTAACTCTGCCTATATTTTTAGCTGTATGACTGAAAGCCCTTGATGGGAAATGCATACACATGCATCATTTGTAGAAAGGTGAAATGTGTTTCTACCACTATTTTTTTAATTTACAGTACATACTACTTCTTTTTTTGTCCCAGGAAAGCCTTACTGTAAAGCATTACCCTGTGTCTTCACAAGTGGAACCCAAAACTTATTACAGAGAGATACACAAATGTTTTCAAAAGCAGATTGTTTCTTTTAATGAAAAACAGATGAACCCAGTTTTGTCTAACTGCTGCTCAGGACACAGCCAGGATGACAAGTTGGAGGATTACACTGTTTGGTTTAGAAAGTCCATTAGAAATCAATACAGCTGCAATCAATCCAATTTTGTTAATTATTAATAGGAGTCTGTTTTTCAGTCCCCTTCTTTAAACTCTGGGGAATCTTCCATGTATTAATCAAAGTTAATGATATAAGAAAGTAATCTGTGTGTCTATATACATACACTTCAGTAGAGATAAGAATTTCACCTGGATTTTATTAATAAGTACCATAAATGCAACACTTGCAAATAAAAGGGCTGCACTTACAGGCAGCATTGCACGTGCTGCAGAAATAGATTCTGTAATTTATAAATACAATGAATAGCTGTAAACAACTTATTTAGTTCAAAATAGTAAGATCTGTGAAAGCTAGAAGATTTCTTGATTGTGCGATGCATTTATGAGCGCATCAGATCTCTCTCAGTGCTTGAGCTCCAGGACAGCTCGGTGGAGATCTTTGCAATGGCTACAAGAAAGGTGCGCTTCTCTCTTTAGCTTCTGATGCAGCAGGTTTTGTTTTTACATTTGGTCAGCTTATGGCAAGGCAGTCAAAGTAACAACTACTGCAAATGTCTGCAACAGTCATGTCATCTTCAGACATCTATTATCAAACCCATGACTTCAAACAGAATAGCAAATGAGTTTAGCAGCTTAATATAAATGCAGGAAATCTGTACCCTGTCAGGCTGTTTGGTCTTGCCTGAGTGCCCCGAATCCAGTGAGTGCTCACAGTCACAGTCCTGTGTGACAAAATGAGCTTTGCTTTCTGTCTTTATACAAGACCCACTCTGCTGCTGGAATTAAAATGCCACCCTAAAGTGAAATGGTCAGGATAAATGCACATGTAAATTACTCTTTCCCTGAACAACAGGCTTAAGCCAATAAAATTTCCTAGAAATGCCACTAAAAATCAAATTATTAGTCTCTGAAAAAAACAGCTGTTGATCTTCTACTCAGCTGAATAATTAGTTCATACAGATGTTGAGACGTGAAAGAGAAAACTCTGAGCGGCAAAGTGAGCACAACTTGGGTGGAAAATATAAGGAGAACCAAAAGCAAAAGTGGAAAAGTTGCAGAGCAGTTTGCTAGAGCATGAAGCAAAAAATGGTCTATCTTTTTTCATATTCACTGTTGAACATACACAGAGACGTTAAAAGATCTGATGGCTGCAATCTGCTCTAACCTTTTATCTGTAAGGAGTGATCTAATAACTCACTTTTGGCTGTACCAGTTATGAGTTATCTCTTTGCTCGGTCGTGAAGATAAATGTAAACGTCTTTACAGCTCTCAGCCATAATGCATGCTGTAATTCTCTCTATATGTGAATGAATAAGCCATGTTATCAAATTAATAAAATTCACCTTCACTTAAGTTACAGCAGGGGATGTATTTTTCTTTTTCTCTCTTTTTATTAGTAAATGAAAATTTGTAGCTGCATGACTGTTAATCATAAGCTAGTAAGTGCCTTCCCACATCCTGTCCGTATGCTGATGCAAATGAGGTGAAAGGAAATTATATATTGTAGATTGAAAATTTTTTAAGAGAAGCTGAAACCTATATCTCATACAGGGAAGGCAACTAAATCTCGATTTCTCTTCTGCAGCCGGTAGACAGTAGAAGCTTTTTCCTGTTAAAAAAAACTCTTAAATCATTAAATATGGGGTCTATTATGTTACCACTAAACTCCACAAAAGCAGTCATTGCAGTCTTTAATGATTGATTTGATATAACATTAGTATATTCGCACACTTGGAGTTTGCTTGGAATCATTAAATATGTGTGTTATTAGCTGTTGAAAATAACCAGTCTTACAAGCATTTTTTGATAATATATACCTTGCATATATCCCATATGCAGCTAAGCATAAAGGCAAGACTCAGTGGAAAACAGGTCACCTAATTCTATCAGTTTTTCACACTTTATAAATCAAATTTTTACACTGTAAAAATTCTGATGCATACCCACAACTAGGAAAGACAATTGGCCTTTCTGCATTTAAAATATGTCTCTGTTCCTGGAATTTGAAACAAAGGATTTTAGTCCAAATATATTGCTGATGAAGAAGTCATCTTTTCTCCTCCACTAGCACCCTCCCACTGTTTCCCTCACCCTAAAATACTTCACTGAAGAAGTGAAAATATAACTGTTCTTTTACCCAAGAAGTCCTCTCCTCTCAGAGAAAATACACTTTTCTCAATTGAGCTTGTTCTTCTTGTGTAGAAATTAATTTATCTGTGAGTCTAGCTCTCAGTCAAAGAGGTAATATGAGGTAACGTGTTTGAGTACTTCTATGCAGTCCTGGTACAGGGAATGTGAGGGACGCTGAGGGACTGGTGCAGCGAGAGGCTGATTGGGCAGTGAGAAGCTACACAAGTGCTTCAGGTGGCTTCTGTGGTGGCTCTTCACAGCTGGAGTCAGATCTTGACCCCAACTTCATCCCTCAGCTGCTTATGTTTGGCAGGAGAAAGTCCTTTTTACCATATGAAAATGCTCTTCTGTGCATATCTAGGGATACAGAGGCAAAGGGGAAACTCCTCTTGAGAGATCTCGTTTTATTCCTCCCTTTTTGAGGAGGGAGCTCCTGTTTTGCAAACTGCTTATACTGGATGAATCCTGACTAGTTCATCTCTGCAGTTTTTCCCCAAGGCCACATTAGTGCATAGTTCTCCCACAGGGTTTACATGCGTAGCTTGCTCCAGTTTCAGAGAGATGACTGATTCCGCTGAAGTTACCAGTGCATAAAATTGGAGTGCTAGGAGGACTAGTAACATCTCTAGGATGAGAATGGACTTTTTAAGTGCAATCAGAATGATCCCTTCACTTAACAGACAACTTTCTGTAACATTTCTGCTCAACTTTTGCACAAGTATCAGGCCATGAATCTTAAACCAGTCCAGTAACAGAGACAAATAATAACAGTTTCAGCAACTGCAGCCTTAATATTACAACAGGTGTAAGAAATAGCCGTATGTCCCCAGAGTTAATGTATTTACAGTCTAAAGTTGTAAAGCATAATCTGGTTTAAATGCTTTTAAACTGTACCCATTCAATGCAGCGGCAAACCTTTTTCTGATGTCAACTGTATAAGACCAGGTCCCATGTTTTAATACCGCTGAAGCACTAGCCCAAATTTAGGATTGTTAAAAATGTCTTTTAGTCTAACTTGTCAAGAGGAGAGACAGCTCCTGGTGTACCCAGTGTACTGTACTCCTCCTCCTGAAACCAGGTTGTCTCCATTGCACTGGGTCCTGAATCACCTTAAGGTTTTTCGGAAGTGTGAGGAAGATCAGTTTTGGTGCTTCAAGGTGTGGGGGGAAGTGGGGAGGAAGTTGGAGTTAAGATGTCTCTTCCACAAGAAGTAAAGGTGAGGGAATGGCAGTGTTTTGGAGAGCTATAGCAGGAGTGAGACTTGTTGGTCCCATTATGGGTGAGGGGAGACTGGGTTTCTGAGTGGAGTTGCCCTTTGTCCACCCATGAACCTGGTTGTCACAGCAGTATAAACCTATTTTCCAATGCAATGATGACCAGTGTTATACTGCTCTGGGAAATCATCTTCTCAGCCTACTCCCTAGCCAGACTTCATGTCATAGCTGGATGGTTTCTGCCAAAACTACCTTCTTTCCTTTGCAGTTTTTTATCAACAGACAAATATATCTAGAGCTCTAGGTATTTCACTGTCATTTTTCTTTCAAAAGCTCTTTGATGCACAGCTGCAGTCACTCTGCTCCGTGGATCAGATTTTATGAGCATGCATGGAGAGGTTAAACAAAGAGCAACACAATGGAAGAAATGCATCCCTTAACAAGAAATTCAATGAACAAAGTGAGGCCTGCTTTCCCATGATGTCAGATCTCACGGTCAGGTTCCTCAGCATTTAACAAGGCATGGGTGCTACTTGAAGATGTCTCTTCAATGGAAGGAGCCACTTTTCAATCAAATGTTTCTGCCCTGTTGAATTCCAATATTAAATAAAAAGTGAAGTTATCTTGCAACTTTCCCCTCTGCAGGGATGATAATAGCATCGTTCTTGTCCCAGCCAGCTGTTTTCATGTAATGTGCTGGACCTTAAAATCTTTGATAGTAGTTTCTGCTTGATTTGACAGACCAGTGGTTCCAGAAACTATTAGGGAAATGGACACAGAGCACACACTTAGGTGAATGCACAACTTCTGCTTCCATGGGGAACCAAGCAAAGCAGCACTCATAATAATAAGATCATTATTTACCAAAACAAAATGATAAGTTCATAAAAGGCAGAATGAAGTAAACATGCCATGCAACATTGACGAAACAAAGCCTTTCTCCTCTTATTACAGAATTACTCAGTGTTGGCCTAGCACTGCACACTTTTAAGCCAATGAAAGTTCTAAGACTCATGAAATGGTTTCCACTGGCACGTTTGGTTTTCTTAAAAAAAAATATTTCTTTATGAAATATCTGTTTTCTTCTTTTTGTTTCTTAAGGGAAAAGTGAAGACTTTCAACAACATGTTATCCAGTTCAAAGTAGGTTTTGAGACACCCCAAACACTGAGGCTTTTTTCCAGCAGCCAAAAGCTAAAGGGGAGAGAAATTTTCAGGTTGGAGAATTTTTAAAATTATTATTTTTTATTAAGAAAGTAAAAGGTTTGAGAGAAAACGAGAGTAGTTTCACAAATGCATAAAAAACCTCCCAGTTATTCCTAAAAATAATATTCATTCAAATGAGAACAGAGACTAAAATTAAAACTTTTAAAGTGCCCCTAAATGCAGATTATGATTTTCTAGAATGGCTGTATCAGCAAAGCTGGTATGCAGAGTGTAGTAAGATGATGTTCACAGAGAAGGAGTTTGCAGGAGTGTAATGGGGGACATCCTGCTTGGGGAGTGTGAAAGAGGCCAATGTTGAGTCAGGTGGTGCACCTTTTCAACTTGATAACACCAAGCAGTTTTTGCATGCCTTGTGTACTCAACACTGGGTACAGCACAGTTTTACTAGTGAGCCATGCGGTTGTTCAGTTGCTTCATACAAAGCACTGTTGTCTGTCACACTGTGTGACCAGACTGGAAGTGGCATAGTTAATGGACTAAATGCTTAGCTCTGCTCTCCTCTTTGACCTGTCACTGTATTTTATCTTTAGTGCACTGTGCTGTGTTAGCAACAGTGTTTTTATTAAGTTAATTTGGGCTTGAGCGGTTTTCACTCATACTTGTGCAGTTTGGCTAATACCTCCGTGAGCTGGTCTCTGATTAATCTTGTCAAACATATCCTGCAATCAGTGCATACCAAGTTCTCATAAAATACTGACATATATTTGTCAGCAGATTCAATTTTTTCCTGTGCTCACAGGCAAAATTTTGATGTCCTTGAGGTCATATTCACTTTTCATAATAGGAATGTAAAAAAAAGCCAATAAAGATGAAAACTGAAATTGCATACCACTTGTTAGAAAGACGAAATAGCTGAAATAGGTGATGACCTTCGGTATGTAGACTGCAGATTAAGTAAATTTCCCAGCATATGAAAGAAATTGTCTCTACTAATGACAAGAATACATTTCTCCAAAATGTAAATACCATGGCTGGTCTGCCAGGGCAGCGTATAAAATAGAGAAAGTAATTATGAGAACACTTACCCTTGTTTATCAAAAATATCATACGCTAAACTAGAATACAGTAGAAACTCCTGCACAACTTGTGATCAACAGGATTGTTTTCTGGACACGGCTCATGCCCGTCATCGGTGCACGTGTGTTCTCTGTCACAGAAACAGCAGTGCTGGCTGCAGATCACCCAGTCCATCCATCTCACTGCCACTCGAAGATGAACAACTGCCAGGACTAAGTCAGGTCAGCTGTTGCTTTGCCTAGCTAAGTCTCGCAAGCTCCAGGGGCAGAGATTCAGCTATCTCTCCTGTTAGCCTGTTCCTCGGCTGTACTACTCTACTAGTGAAGAAGAGTATTTTCCCAAATTGTCCTAATCCAGCCCTCCCAGACACAATCTGTGACTGCCACCTCTTGTTATACCTTCTGTTGGCAATAAGAGAAGTCTGAGTCTGACATCTTTGTACTTTCTCTTCAAGTACTCATAGGTTCCTATAATATTGCTTCTCACCCTCTTCTTCATCAGACTTCACACCAACTCCCTCCACCTCATCTTGTAGGGCACTCATGCTCCCTGTCCATCATGGTACTTCTCTGCAGGACCCTCTCCACTTTCTCCACATCTCCTTCAATCTCAGAAACCCAAGACTGGATGCAGCATGCCAGAGAAACCTCACCAATGCTGAGCAGAAGGAGATGAGAGCTTTCCTCTGCCTGCTGCACACACTCCTCCTAAAGGAGCCTGATGCCGGTTTTCAGTGACAGTACTTCATTGCCTCAACCTCAGCTTGACACTCGCCATAACCCCAAGTCGTTGTCTTTGTCCCATGTCTCTGCTGCTATCTTGTTGCTTGCTCTTTCTCGAGTCATGCCAAACAAGATGTAACATATCATACCACTTACTGTAACAGGCTTTATTCATATCTCCATAACAGCAAAACAGGACTCCTGTAGTTTAGAGGTAAGTGAAATGTGATGCTTTTTTTCAAAACATGTTTTTGCTACTTACAGCCTTCGCGTTCTGGGCAGCTTTCTATCTCACTCCATCTTGCTTCTCTTTTCAACATACCTTTTCCATACAGCCTTCAAGCTTTCCCTTCTGTTTCCTTCTCCGTGCCAACTGTGGCTTCCTCACAGCTTCTACAAATGCACATTTTGAGTGATTGTGAGGGAGGTTGTCCATCGTCTCTGAACTCTGATCGTTCAAATTAGGAAGGGACCTGTTGTGCCTGAAGTGTCACTGTAGAGGTCCTGGAGTTGCACAGCTCTGATTCCCACTGCATCAGTGACAACAATGAACTTCTTGAACTCTATTGTAGTTTTCTGTGAGCATACACAGCCAGCTTCCAAACCACTTCACTGCACTGGATTTTCACCTCCCTTTTCTTCTTCTGTTTTTTTTTTTCCTTTCTTTCTTTCATAGTTCTTTTACAATACGTAGTAATGTGAATAACATATTGACATTTTTTAAGAGTTCATGACTCAGACAAAACATGCATGGTGGATATTTCTTCCCTTGTTTATTCTTCTCCTAGCCATAAAAAGCAACTTGGTTTCTGAGAGGCAGAGAGACACCATATTAGCACCCAAGAAGGCATAACCTGTAGATGGGGAGACGTGTGCTGGTGTGGGCAGAGGGGAATTAAATGTGTGGAGAGAAAGAAAAGAAGTGAAAGAAACTCAGTAAGACACCATCACAGGGGTAGGTGCATGGAAGGAGGAAAAAATTTCCCTGAACACAGTCTAGTGACAGAAGTCCAAGAAAAAAAGTCTGCAGAAATTATTTTGGCTGCAGCATGACCTGAAAGGAGCTCAGAATCATAAACTGTCTACTGCAGAGTGATTTGCCCCATCACCCGTAAACAGAGCTTTGAACAAATTTTGTGAATCAAAAAGATGAAATTACAGTTATCCAATTCTACCACATGCTTAAACCAAATTAATACATCCAGTGGAAAATCAGTTCATCTATGCACTGAACAGCTACAGTTCTCTGTGCTCTATTCCATTTTCCTGTTATAATGAGTCAGTGTGACATCTGACTAAAATGTAGCACAGGAGATATAGTCAAGCCAGAAAGACCAACATATCCAAGAGAACAGTATTGCTTGATTTAGAATTACAGTTTGCACAAACCTCTGTGATGACTTAGATGAGCAAACGTAAGTTGTTACCTCATACAAAAGTGAACTTCCTTCACATACTTTCATGAAAGAAAACTTGCAGTGTTCCTCACTTCCTTTTTCCTCGGTTTTGACTTTTCATTGTAATTCTCAATGGAAATGGTTTCCAAGTACTGGAAATTTCCAGGGGAAATTTAAACTAAATATTAGGAAATATTATTTCACTGAAAGTGTTGCCAAGCATTGGAAGAGGCTGCTCAGGGAAGTGGGTGAGTCACCATCCCTGGTGGTATTTAAAAGATGTGCAGATGCTCCACTTAGGGACATGTTTTAGTGGTGGATTTGACAGTGTTAGTTTTACAATTGGACTTAATGATCTTAAAGGCCTTTTCCAAGCAAAATAATTCTGTGAACCGCCTGCAGGAAGGGCTCATATTCCAGCCTCCCTACTGCCTGATGTTATTCCACAGCAGCTGCAGTTTGGGCAATGAGGAGCTCAAAGTGCTAATAACCAAGTCTTTTCTTTCTTAACTGGATGTCTGAATGTGATAATTCAGGGGTCCCACTTAAATACATTATGTTACTTTATATATGCTTTCAGAGATGCTTTAAAAAAAGATTAATGATGTATTCTGCATACACATTATCTTGACTAAAGGCATGTGGCATGTGTTAGTAGTACCATTCAGGACTGTTTTCACATTCCATCTTGCTTCGGCAGGTGCTGTCAGAGCTGTGTGAATGTTAGCAGACAAGCTGTGGATCCAAGAATTTTCTCCTAGATCTTATTATTTTTCTATTCATTTGTAGTTTATAATTTTTGAAAGAGCAGTATTTGTTTCTTCCAGCAGACAAAGTTCTCATTTCTTAGTTTATGGAAACCTCTTTATTGGGTTTTGATGAGATCAGACGTTTATCAAAGCCCTTGAATTTGTTGTCAAGGTAGCGTCTCATTCAGTAACAATGCAAATGCACAAATTCACTCCTGATTTCAGTGTGCATATGTATAAAATTATTTTTTTCAAGCACCTCTATAACAATCTAAAAACACTGGCCAGCATAGTTGATCAGATAAGCTGATTAAGTAACTTATCTAGTACAATTTAAGTATTAAAAACTAAGTTTCTCTCAATCAGTCTGAGTAAGTTACTTAGCTCATTTTAGTGCCAAGAAACTCAACCCCATCTGTGTCAAGGAACAAAATATTTACCATTGTGTACTAATTGTACACTGAGAGAAGCTCTTATCAATGTTTATAAATACCTAAATGGTGGCTGTCAAGTGGATGGGGCCAGATTATTTTCAGGGTGCCCAGTGACAGGACAATGGGCAATGGGCACAAAATGGATCACAGGAAGTTCCACCAGAACATGAGGAAAAACTTCTTTACTTTGAGCATGACAGAGCACTGGAACAGGCTGCTCAGACAGGTTGTGGGTTCTCCGTCTATAGAGGTATACAAAACCCACCTGGACATGTTCCTGTGCAACTTGCTCCAGGTGAACGTGCTTTAGCAGAAACTTGGACTAGGTGATCTCCAGAGGTCCCTTCCAACTGCTATAATTCTGTGATTCCATGATTCTGTGTTTCAAAAGCAGAATATAAATGACTGATTTTCAATAGAGCAATGTAAATAGTGTTGCAGCTCACCAGCTCACAGTACAGTACCCAGAAGGGTATTGATGAAGTTAATGGGGTTTCAATAGATCCTCATAGATTAACCTCTGAGGTCCACTAGGTGAATTACTGAAATTATATGTCTGTCAGGACATCAGAGCTGAAAAATGCAATGTATTTAGATGCAGTATGATAGTTTTAAATAGTATACTGTATATCAATACAATACCAAAATGGAAACAGGAGGAAAAAAAATAGTGATAATACCCTATAGGATACAGTCTTATGTTTTCACCTGAGACACATCAACTTTGGCTTTTTGAAAATTCTATAACGTCTTTATTTATGAAGGTGCTTTCTGATAATAGCAGCTAATCTGCATCTGGGCATGGATGTGACTGATGATACTTTCATAGCTTGCATGAAGCCATGGTGATGTTCAGTCAATGTAAAGTTTAGCGGTCCTCCTGGAATTATCTGTGGAGGTTTATAAGAAAGGTACCAATGAGAAAACCTTAAGTATAAAAAGGAAATATCAAAAAGATCGTATAAATGGTGTGATGTAGAAGACGAGAGACATAATTAAAAAGCATAGTAACAAACTCTGGCACAGTTGCATCCAGTATTGTTAGCAGTTACAGGAACTGAAAGGCACAAATTAATTAGGTATTGAGTTCCTCCAATTTGTGTTAAGAAAAATCATTGATTTTTGCCCTGTTCCTTACTGACAGTAACTTTGTAGAGAAGATAATAAAGGGCTACTGCTTTTGTGTTAGTTCTGCTCCTCCTAACATGAGCAGGTTTAGTCAAATATAACAAATCTAGGATATATTTACCTACCATGATAGCCAGGGTTGTGTTGATTGTACAGCAGCTAGTACTTGGGATGAGGTGGGGTAAGAACATCACACCCTGAGTCTGGGTAAGTAGAGAAGGGAAAAGGCAGACCCTAGAGAACAGCTGAGCTTGCTAGAGGAGAAAACTAAGCACCAGTCTGGGAACAAGTTTATAATTTTAAGAGCCTGTTCTACCCAGTCTAACTTACTGTCGCTAGCACAGATCTGAGCACAGCAGGGACAGCACTCATTCTGCGTTTTTTCTAGGATGGATATGCAGTTTTCAAATTACGACATTAAAATCTGGTGTTGTATCTTCAGGGAGTAGGGAAAGCATGCTTTTGCACTGAACTAGCTATCCCACAAAAAATCCTACAAACAACAAAGCACAGGAGTAGAGATATAAGATCATATTCCATCACTGCTCTCTACATTCTATGAGAAGGAAACTAGTGTTGTGTTACTGCTCTGAGAATGATAGGGAGAGTTCTTAACCCTGGTAAAAGGCCAGCGAAAAT
The DNA here is from genome assembly GCA_033558185.1 of Dromococcyx pavoninus. Lineage (NCBI taxonomy): Eukaryota > Metazoa > Chordata > Aves > Cuculiformes > Neomorphidae > Dromococcyx > Dromococcyx pavoninus. The sequence continues at coordinate 11,737,604 of JAUMJL010000067.1, forward strand.
ACACAAAAAGGAGGGGGAAAAGTGCAGAGGAATTCATGTAGTAGGTGTTGTTCTTGAAATTAAATTAAATCTGAACTTCCTGCTATTTTCAAAAGCAAAGCTGACTCTAACTTTCTAAAAACATGCACATATGAGGTTTGAATCTAAAGATTTTGTTTTCACCTCTCAAAATCTGCCATTGAATTGCATCTTTTTTTTGTTTACTTTTCTTGAGATCTAAATTCTCCTAGAGAAACTACCTTAGCATCATATAAAATACGTGCCTCACACTGGGCTAGATTCTAATGCTCTGCTTAATGCCAGTAGTAGTTCACGTGCACTTAGTTCACTGAGAAACAAAGAAAAACTCATGGAACAATAAAATGGTGGGTGCAGCTCAAGGTGAGACCCCCATCCCTCCTTGCATAAAAGACACAAAAACTTGCAGTATATTCCAGCAAAACTTATGTGAAACATTATTCTCAAGTCCAGTTCATTAGCTAGATAATTAAAAGATTGAAAACAAAGGTTTTTATAGATCTGAGGACACCAGGGACAGCTCAGTTCCCAATATTTTTCTCAACCAGTTTCGATACATGAGCTTTAATGACTGAATCAATGTGTTGCAGGAAGGATATCAAGATTTTAAATTATTGGTGTATCATACTTAATTTGCAAAGCTTTTCCTTTTCTGTCAGCACAGTTAAGATGACATAATGCAGTGATTTAGTCTAGAACAAAACATTTTCAGGCTTTTCTCGTGGGTATTTTTATGTAAGGAATAATAAAAGTTCACTTGCAATTTTTTAAATATAAATACAGATACTTCATATTGTGTAGAAAGATCTGTTAACAGCTCTCGTACTTGGATTTCTTCTTTTTTTCAAAAAAAAAAAACAACCCATATCTATAATTAAGCTTATGTCATAAAGGATTTTCTTATTGATTTTTCCTTTTGACGTGATTGATTTCTGTCTTAACTCTAGGAAATGGAAACCAGTAAGTGGAATCTGACATAGAAGATATATTTGGGCTCTACAGTAATGTCATTTACCACAATGAGAGGTAAACTAGCATACAAATTGCCACCAGCTTCTTCTTCATATGCAAATGCATTTTTTCCTCAGGGTCATAGACACATCCTTTTTGAGAAGGGCAAATAAACACAACCAGTAATTCACCTGTCAGAGCAAATGGGGTGGATGGGAGGGAATTTGTCCATAATTAGGATACCTGACACAGAATTTTGGCCTGGAAAACATCAGCATGTAATGTGTCAGAAAAGCTAAAGTCTCCCTCTGCTCTTTCACATAATAACCTGCAGGTGAGTGGATTTCTGTGGCAACCTGAAACAAGCATTGGCTCTGCTCCTGTTGCTATTATTCACTGCTGCAGATGACCAGTAATACTGATGTTGTTGTTCATCTGTGTTGAGCAGCAGGACCACTGTGTGTCACTTGCGCTATCGGTCATAAAATTGCAAAGTGGTGGTGATGATGTTCCAAGAGAATTTTTACATACTGTATAATTTCATAAAACAATAAACACAAGTCTCCTGCATTCATCCTGTAGCACAGTTAATTCACAGAGCGTCAGGTGAAAAATCACTGCAAGTTGTTCGCCTAATAATAAGGGTCAGTCAGAATTGCTAATAAATCAGGTTTAGACACTGTAAGACATTCTATTTAGATTATTTATTTTTTCATTACAGGGCTTGATTTTGCAATTTATTATTCCTTTTACCATTTAAACTCTACTGATACCCACATTTTGCTCAGTTATGAGCACAGCTCAAGAGAAGAGACACATCCCTGCCTCAGGGACCTCACACTAGCTACTGTGTCCAGTGGCAAATCCCGCACAGGGATAGCAGCTCCAGGCATCTTCCCACAGCCTGTTCCCACAAGGATCTACCACAGGGAACACACACAGGTGCAGAGGTCTGAAGGAGGAAGTCTAAACACTGTGCTGCATCTGGGGGCAGCGAAGTTGCCTGTGATGGGGCAGGAGTATGGCTCTGAAGTCTTTTCACTAACAAACATCTCCTGGCTGGGTTCAAATAGGCATTTTTCAGCTGAGAAAATCACGGTAAGATGTGGAGCAAAATGCCGGTCATTTCTGTATCTCTGAATTCATAATATGCAGAATAAAACGTTAACATGTAACATTTGACTGTTGGAAAAGATGAAAAGAAGCTATTTTCAAATTCCCCAAATGACATGAGTTCTGCAATTAGAAGTAAAGGAACTTCAAAGTCTACCAAAAATGCTACAATAAGTGTTGTAATGCCTCCAGGGAAGCAAAGCAATAAAGCTGTCACAAGATGCGGTTCTTGCTTTGCCTTCCATTTTGTTTCTCTGCTGAGTAGTCGTCCATACAACAAATAAGCACATACACAGTCTCCAGCATCACAGAGACCTTCCCTGCCTCTTCCTCTGTCTACCACTATTGGAAATAAAATGGGCAGAGCTTTTTGAACTAGCAGCCTGAGGTTTAGCAAGAAAGCTAGGACAGGCTATGGAGGGCATAATCTCCGAGATGCGTTTGGAGTCAGTCCCCCAACCCTGACCTGAAAGTATTCAAAATCACTGATTTTCTAGAAGTGCAGTCTATGGGGTTTTTTCCCCGCTTTCTGTGCAGGTGGAGAATGGAAATAATTGAGTTGTGAGAAAAGGCTTTCATTTCGGTGCACTAAGAGGCTTATAATAAGAACATTGGCACACTTATTAAAATGTCTTGTTTGTTCATGCCCCGAGTTTTAGACAGGGGTAGTGCATTTTCATTTTTTTTAAAAAGAAATCTAAATAAAAAGCTAATGGTCAATTTCTGAGCGTGGCTGACTAGATGGGAATTTGCTAACATTAATACATTCTCATTAGAGAAATTTTATTGTGCTCCGGCCAACAGAGAAATCATTTGGCCACAGATAACTGTCAGTTTAAAAGCAGAACTAGCACCAGTGCTGATGTGGCTGTTTCCCACTTCACTGCCAGCAGTTCATGCAGAGAAACCTGCCTTTGCCGGTCCTGGGCAGACCACCGGAAGCAAGGGGCAGCATATGAGCCCCCGTTATCATACCCATTTTTCTGCCGTTGTCGCAGATGTGACCAGGAGTCCCCCAGCCCTGCTGGCTGCTTGCTGTCATTCAGGCACTCCAAAGTTGTTGTGGCCTTCACCAGATGCATCTGGATCCTGGTCCAGATATCTGCTCCTAGGAAAAGGGAAGACTGAAGGACTCTTTCACATGGTATCTTTCTCATCCTCGTGTCACACTGCTGCATGCGGTGGAATCCTGCCCTAGAATGCCACCTGTGTGCAGACCTACTAATGAACAACAGATCGCAGTGTTCTTATTTGGAGCTTGCAACCCAACTGCTTTTTACAGCCTTTCTCTTTGTAGATTAATTGTGTGACTGGAATGTCTCCACTGCCACCGCAAGAGAAACACTGAGTTAAAACTCATTGCCAGCCTGGCTCATAGCTAAGCGGAGGGCTCTGTTGCTTATTAATGGGTTTCCACAAGGACTCAACATGTAATGTTGAGCCCCAAAAGACCATGGCAGTGACCTGGGTGATACATTGCAGCCTTACAACACGCAGGAGCTGATAACTGGGTACACACACCCCATGAGGGTGACAGCTGCAAAGATCCGAACCCTGAAGTCATAGCAGCTTTTCCACATTTAGCAGAGATTATGTAAACCCTGAGCCAAAGCCCCCACCATCTATTTTATTTTGAACAGAAGGCTAAAACCTGAATGGTGAAGTGTTCCAGATTCCGCGAACACAAACACAGGGATGACATGAACAATAACATTATCAGTAGGACAACATATGAGCGTTGCTACCTTGTAAAATAAAACCAACAAAATTCCCCAATATCCACACAAATTTCTAATTAAACCATCCAGAAAAGAAACAAGAAAGGCAATCTGAGTTGTCTGAGCCATAGAATCTCCTCCTTCCAGCTGGATTTTGATCAGCTGGTTGCTGCTGGGGAGTTCGAGATGCTGTCACTGATGGAGGGAGAAGGGCAGCTGCCCTCAGTGCTTGAAGTACACGCACCCCATTTGACATCCCCCATTTCCAGTACTCTTATTAAGTGGTCCACGCAGCAATCCCTGTACCAGCCTGCGCTATGGCCTGGCTTTAGGGGAAGGGCCCTGCCATCTCTTTAGGATGTTACTGAAGTACCTGTTCAAATTTAAGTTTGCAAGTAGTTTCTACATAGACTCTACTACTCTTGACAGTTTTTTGTACAATAGCTTTATGTTTTTCACCTCCATAATTAAAATAAATACATAGATATTTTTACTCTAGATGTTGAAAAATTGAAAAGCAAAAATATAACAACAGTGAACCTACTGTTCTGCATAAATTTGGAATACAGCCCTTCATGACAAAGTATAAAAAAAGCATCTATGCAAAGTGCAAAGACTATTGGAAATACTGAGCAATGATGTTCAGATATAGATGAACAGCATTTTAAATTATATTATTTACAGGAACTTTTTCCCTTAGCGTCAAGAAAAGAAACGTAAACCCATCAAGGAAACCATAAATATTTTGGGTGTGCATCTAGTAAATCATGACAGAGTTGAAATATTATAACAGTTTCTCATGTGGAATGATTTATTTTGTTTGGGACAAAATAATAATTCCTGAGTTGCTTATGCTAGGCAGCTGTTTTGGAAAGTCACTGAGAGAGGAAAGGTTATGTTACCTTTCACTTGTTTTACAGCTTGATGAGGAATTTCTTCAAAAATAGCCCTCCTTCTGTCTAGTGGTTTATATTCAGCCTTGCAGTATAAAAACAACAAAAAACCAAAGAAGGAAAACTTGAAGAAGTTCTGCAAACCGTAGGCAGAATAATTTCCCTGAGATAATCACAGATATCTGAAGAAAACCGTCTGCTGTTTATTACGCTTTTGTACAGGGATTGCAATGCTTCTGTGAACTGTGCATTTCTGTGTAACACTTCATTGAATATGTTTTAAGTAAGTACCTCAGCTGCCATTATTCAACAGGCTTCATTTACCTCTGTAGAGCTAAGCCAGTTTACATCAAACAAGGATCTGGCATATAATTCTCACAGTTGTTTAAGAAATGCATAGCCCTTTTCTGTGGGGTTAGTAGAAGAAGAAAACTTCCCTAAGGATGTAACACTCTATACTTTAGTTGGCAAAGCACTACATAACTATTTAAGTAACTGTTGGCACGCAACACTAATTAAAAAACATAATCACCAAAAAAACAGATACACAGCTACAGACATACACACAGATTAAAAACCCCCTTGAAATATAAAATATATAAAACCTAGGCATGCAGAAACATGAGTGAAGCATTCCTCCTCCAAAATTACAGGTAATAGTGACTTTATCCTGTGATACTAGGAGTGTGATGGACATTGGGCTTTAAATAGAAAATGTTTCAGGTGTAAGGAATATGTGCCCATCCCTCTCCCAGCTTTTGCAGTCAGGGAACTAGCCTCTATCATTTGATACATGGAGTTTTACAGCAGCTGTCTTTCTTTCTATTGCTGTGTTGTAAAAGCTGGCAAGGTAAAAAAAAAAAGTGCTGATGTTGGTGATGATAACTTACTGAAAAAAAAATTAACATTTCAAACACATTAAACAAAGGGAAAACAAAGCCACAAAGATCTCTGGGTAAATCCACAGCTGATGTTAAGAGTGTCACTGAGGTGCATGATGTCTTTCTCTAGTTCAAAGAGAAATTAATTCAGGAGGCTCTGTAGTTTTATGTCATGTAGGTCAGACTGGATGAGCACTGTGGTACCCTGTGGTTTTATAGAGAGTCTGTAGAAACTGGTCAAGCTTATGTCCTTTCTCTAAGTAGCATTGTGTATTCCCACCACTGAAACAGAATCCTAGGCTAAAGAGACCATTGATCTGACCCAGCAAGATATTCCCTGTATTTTTTATAATCTTACCTACAAATCTCCACCAGCTGATAGCAGATGTTCCACTCTATACTTATGTTATGAAATATTTATCAATCTGTCTACCTAGACTGTATCCTTGCTCTTGTGTTCCACTTGTCCTTTGCCTATATTTATTTGTTCTGTTCTTCAGTTAAGTTATAAGTTCCCCAAGGAAGGGCATGCTTCCTGCAGTGTAATTAATATACTTTTGAGCAATAATAAAAGAGAGTAATAAAGACATTGCATTCTCCAGGGCCACCTATTTTACTTCCCATGTTGTAGCATTCTTTAGTTCTGAGTCAAGGAAACTGTTGGTAAAATGTGCCAGAAGAAGTAACCACAGACAGCATAACCATCACAGGGTGCTAGGGGATCATTTGGCATACTGATGCCTGTAGCTCCAGCAGGATGTGGCTTCAAAATGCACTTTTCTCTCTCACAGGCAAATTCAGGTGTCTGCCTCCAGTTGATGGAAAATGTGATCAACAGGTTTTCTCTATATTAAAATCAATATAGCTTTCAAGTGATCCAAGCCTACTTGGCATACAGTCTATGTGCAATAGCCAGCTGGAGAAAACTCCAGCCTAGACCACTGACAGAAAACACCCAAAACACTGCAAGTGGATCTTTGTCAATGGCATTACCAGTGTTCGTAGGCCATTAACAGAGGGTAAAGACGTGTAAAATGGAGAAGGAATGGAGCAGTTAATTAACAAGGTGGAAGTTATATTTAATGGCTTGAGTAAGCCCTAGATTTTCTGGATGAGAAAAAAAGTGAAAATCATTACTAAAAAACTGGAACACTCTTATAAAGCCCTTCCTGCAAATATCCCAAAATCTGTCTTGCTTATATAGCCAACGCTCAGTCACTCTTGTATCAATGTTATGACTTGCACTGCAGGAGCACCACAGAGCTTGTGGTTGCCACTGAGAACGACCCCAACAGGGCACTGCGCAACCACAGAGTAACAAGGGGAAGTAGCTTGCATGTGTAGGAGATACAAGTCTGCCAGGCAATGTGGGGCCCAAGAATTGGAATGTAAAAATGGAGTTGATGAAGACAGCGCTGTCTCTTGGGTGAGCATCAGACACCATTTCAATGCTGTTACTATTCCAGTCTGGCTTATACTGGGACAAAACACATCCATAAACACAGCTGTTTCCTGCACATCTGTGCTGTACAGGCAATACGATAGCCACAATTTGCCAGTCTTTTGCTCAGACGTGACTCTAACAATTATCTCAGATTATTTTTTTGGGCTGGGATCTTCCTTGTTAAGCATGCTGAGTTACAGGAGCTGCAAAGTTCCTACAGGCAAGGCTCCAGGGAGGTAGTGTGAAATGCTATCCTCCCATTTCCCACCCTCCTCCCAGAAAAGGTTACAAGCCTGGTAGACAAATCAGCAGAAAGCTTCACATCACGGTCTAGCGCAACAGCTCAGAAGACCAAGGTTTTAATGTCATTTGGGCAGTTACTGTAAGGGTGAAAATGGCACACCAGTACACATCTGCGCAACAGCAGGGCAGAAACCTCTAGCAGAGACAGTATGGATGATAACCCTGGATAACGCTGCAAACCTCTCCAGCCCATTCTGCCCTAGTTCACCTGTCAGAATTTCAAACACCATTTGCTTTCTGCAGTGCCTAATATTTGCTGAACCAAGAAATCTATTTGTAGTAGAGATCTGTGAGTCAAAATTTCCCCTGAGGTTTTAAAAAACTGATAATCCAATATTAGATAGGATAACATTAAATTAGGGAAACACAATCTCATGCTTCAGGGCACGTGCCAACTTAAAGCCAAAAGAGGTAGGTAGGAAGGAAGCTGAGCTGTGAGCATGTTAAACCATAAATATCACATACCTGCTGAAATATCCAGTACTGGCGGCTGTCTGAGACAAGAAGCAGGATGAAAGCAACTAAGTATGGTCTGATAGCTAATTTTCTCATTGTTTTTAGACTGATCTTATGACGTTAGACTAGATCTTTTTTCTGTTTCTTGACTAATAGGTCACGTAGAATCATGTAAATGGTTGTATTATACTCCAATAAAAATGTAACATGGCAAATAATCATGTAAGCTGTTTCAAGAATCTATATTTGAGTGTTCCCACACTAAATACAATGTGTGGCACTTACAGCTAATCCATGTCTCTAGGTAGTTAGAATACGCCTGAAAATATGCTGTACAAAAGCACTTTGGTCCTTATTCATGAATGCCCAAATAGTTTTGTGTGTGAAAGTAGCATGAAGAAAGATGAACAAGTGACCTCCAAATAAGTATGAACAAAGGTCTTTTTATGTCCAGTTTCCTAGTTATTTGGAAGAGCCTTACCATACAGTACAGCACTGGATTTCTCTTACAGTTTCTGCTGTAATAATGCACATGAGCTGTGTACATCTACATACATATATCATTCAGGTAATGTTCCTTGCATGTAATGCGGGTTTTGCCCTTTGGTGATACAACACATAAAAAAGAGCTAAAAGGCTATTTAGCATAAACTATCTGTCTTGTTGTCTATGGACCATGCATTTCAGACAAAATTAGAACAATCAATTTGTTTTTCCCTGGAGTAGCTTCTAAACTTATCAGATTTTTTCCAATCTGTACTTTCTCCCTCCACTTCTATTTCTGTTCTCCTGTTGAGGTGAACAGATAAGTAAAAACTAAAATGGGTCTGAGCTATACTGGTTTTCTACAAACACAGCAGTAAAGTAACTAGTCACCTGAGCAAAGATCTAAAAACTGTGACATTATCCATGTACCACAAAACCAGATCACTTCTAAAGGATATAACGAGCTATGTTATATTTTCACAGGCTCTTAAGAGCTGGAAGAAATACCCAGCCGTACTCTAAGTCAGTTCAAGACTCATATAACTGTGTTAACAAAACACTGGACCTAAATTTAGTCTCTAGGTTTGAACTCAACGTCATGCTTAGATAGATATGAGACTTCCAGATGGAAACAACTCACTTCTGCTGTGCCTGCAGCAAACACACAGTTGGTCTGCACCTGTGTACATTTACCCTCAGTATGAACATTTATGAAATTAATGCTCTAAGATTACTTGTGATGATAGGAGTACAGATGTTAATTTTGCCTTATAAATGCCGCAAGTCACCGATTTGGAAAGAAAGAAAAAAGTGTAATAAGGTCATAATTCCCAAGCAGCCCCTGCAGGAAACTGCTGCCCACTTAAAGGATCTCTATTCACCAACAGCTGATCTGGCATTTACCACATAAGGAGGCGGAGATCTCCCCTAGAAGAAACTGCAGTGGGTGCAAAAGGACAGCTGGAAGTGTTGCCAGTGGAGGAAGGAAGGAACTGCCAATAGTCAAGCTGTAAGAAAGGAAGGAGTTTCTACTTCAGCATCAACACGTGTTTTAGGACAGTCCTGCTATCCCTCATCTTCTTACCCCTTCCATCTCACTTCTGTTGTGCTAAATACCTACTACCTGTTTATGCAGTCATTCTGTGAGGGACAGAGGAAGGTGTAAAGGAACTGAGAGAAGGAACATCAAGCCTTTAATAAAAGGCAGTAATAAACCAGTTACCAAGTCCTAAATTCAAGAAAGAGTGTACTGGGTACTGGAATTTAAAATGTAGTCAAGTGCCTTTTTTTCCAAGATGTTACTCAACTAAGGGAAAAAGAAAAAAATGAGAAAAAAAAAGGCAAATCCAAATAAGTGCTCCAGGCTCCATTTTTCCCATATAAGCCCATCCAAAAGAGAATCAGTCCAGTTTCTTTTAAACTCCATATCTTTAATAAGCAATCTTCCTTTAAAATCAGTATAAAACCAACGTAGTAATGTAAGTCTTCCTTGATACCAAAGGTCAAATTTATGAACGATTTTTCTCCCGCTCTCCTTTTACTTGATCCACATTTCTCAATTCTGCTTTGAGAGACTTGGAGAAAATTAATTTCAAGGAACACCTAACAGGTTAGATGTTTTTTGACTCCAAATAAGAAGTGTTAACTAATAAAAGTCTGGTTTTACACCCATCTAGAATTGTGTTCCATTATTCATTTGGAAAAGAAAAAAATATTAAATGGCTTCATGACCACATGAAATAGAAACCTGTTTTATCGAGTGGCAGAATGACCATCTTCTGAAGACTGAACTCAGTGAAGCAGTTTTTCCAGGCTGAGGAAATGTTTCCTCTCTTGAATTTCTACAAAATGTAAAAAAATGATAACATCCCTAAGAAAAAAAATAGAATAGAATTTGTAAATTAAATTAACATTATTTGTATTAATGTTTAGGTTGGTTTTGACCTTTCTAAAATACTTTCTATGTTTGGATGCCCTTTGACATAAATTATTTAAAATTTTAAATTGAGGACATTTTGAACCAAAGAGTAGAATCCATCATTAAGACAATGCTGAAACAGATATCACATTAAATGTCCAATTCATTCTTTCATTCACTTTCTTGCTTAGCTCTGAAAAATGGGACGTGAGTCGAAAAACTTTTTCCTTGAAAAGCCCCTGTATTGAAAAGCTCTAGAGGAGGTAATTAATGTGTGAATTAGTTTAAAGCTCCAATTCAGATACTGATTGACTTGTTCATGGTTGTTGAAGAACTCTGAAATGCAAAACTTAGGTTTCACATACCTGTCTGCATGAAAATCGTAATGTTAGGACATCACCCCAGTATTGAAAAAAAAAAAAAATCCAACACATAGAAATTTTCTAATACCTCTCTTACTACGAATCTGTCTTTTTGATCCAATTACAAGACAAGTTAGAATGTTGTAGGTATTTTTACTTTATTTCACTAAAACCTTTTGAAACTTATGCCTTCACATTACTATTACTGTCATCTTCTTTTGTTCCCATAATCAAGCGGACTCTAAACTCTCTTTAAATATTATCTTCTGCTTATTTAGACAGCAGCCTCTTGGACACTGGGTCTGTTTATACCATAGAAATACTTTATAAATACTTTATAAATCCTTCGTAGGATCAAGGTCTCAGCCTGTAAGTAAGTACTGATTGTGTTGTATAAGTAGTGTCCTAGGTTGTACAACACTCAGTAAAATGAATTTGTTGTCCTTTGGGAAGCACCTGTGACTTCAGCATATCAATGCATAAAATAAAAAGAACATTCTAAGTGACCTCAAATAGCACAAAGTAAATTCCAGCACTTCAGAAAGGTAGGGTTAGTGTCTTTGGTAAAGCTGACTTCTTTTACTGTGTGAGTCTCATTCAAATACTCAAAATGGATCTTACTTAATTTCTTACTGGGTTTGTTTCTATCAAAGTCAATATGCCTTCTGACAGACAGTCCAGAAATAATTCAGAACAGTGTTTATTTCTATATATATGATATTTTCGGCACTCTTCAGGATGTATGATCTTATTCTTGCAGTAAACATTCCCCCATTTAATCACAACATTTCCTTTGTTTCTTTTGCTCCTTCCACAGCTTTAAATTAGAGTTTAGGCTTTGGCTCACAAAAAGCAATTTGGTAGCTGATTCCCATCTGAGTAATATTTAACCTGTTGGTTTCAGCTGAGACATCTGGCCTTTATTGTCACAGATAGCAGAGATCATTAATTACATGCATTAACATTTTCTACAATTTGGACGCGCTACGGTTCAGGACAGAAAGGTTTTTTGTTCTCTGACATAGTAGGGCATTTCTGAACACTTTGAAACAAGTTATTCCTTTTGCTTCCAACAGTCAACAATTTGAAGTGCCTGTGCGTAATTAATAGCGTCAGAAACAGGGAAAGACATATGGCTGATTTTTTCTTCCTGTGGAAATCAAAGCTTTAATATTTAATTTCAGAAAGAAGACGCTAGACCAAAGGAATGCCCTCTGCTTCTTGCCTTGATAGTCAGAAGACATGAATACTATTATTGATGTGCAAACACAAAGAGCTAGAGGCTTATAACTCTGTTTCTGCGCGATTAAAAACCTGCAGGAGGTACTTAATGCCAATATGTACAGGATGTTTATGCTATAAGGGAGTAGAAATGACAACTGACCTTTCCTGGTGTCATAAATGAGCACAGAAAAACTTTGGGGCTCCGTTTCCCTGCAAGTGTCTCTTTTGTCTTCACACCTCACGACTCCATCCTCTCAGATCCCTTGCTTCATACTACTGTGCCATAGTCAGTGTGTGCATTTTAATCACTGAAATTTTTAGCCTCCCATGAGAAACCTTGCCTTTTCCTTCTACCAACTATCCTTCTATTGAAGAGGATGTTCCTCCTCTGCTCCTGCCCTTCCTTTCCCTCAGATATCCATCCTACGCAAGTGACTACTATGCTTACAGGAGGTTCAGGCCTACTGTCCCTTCCCCTGCTCCCAGTGTGCACATGAAAATAGTCACAGAAGTGGAAGTCTTCAATATTTGCATTTTGCTTCAGTGAGATTTTCCTTCACTCTTCAGCCCAGCCACCGAGGTAGCCCTGCTGGCATTTAGCAGAGCACTGGGTGTGAACCTCTCAGGTGGCTCCTGAGCTGTTAGCAGCAGCCTGTTATAGCCTGGGAGCATCCCAGATACCCACTGGGTCTTCAATCACTCATGATCACTAAAAGTTGCTGCCACAAGGCCAGAACAAGAGACACCTGAAATTAATTATTTGGCTGCCATTTACAACATATAAATATACCTGTATATACCTGTCCACTTTCTGAGCTTATGAAAAGTAGACTAACACATGTTCTGCGCAGAAGATAATCAGCAAGTATAATTTGATTAGATAGGCGTACTGGGATAAAGATGTGATGATAGGACAACAAATTTGAGTCTCTTTCACACTGTTTTCATTTGTCCTTGCTCCTTTTGCACAAAATTGCTCAAAATTTTAATAGTAATGCTCATTGGTAAAGTATTTCAAGGATTAATGGTGCTAAGTATTGCCCTCATTTAATAAGGGGACAGGCCAGGATATGTCAGCTATGATACAGCACAGTAATTGTGTCATAGACACCTTTAAACTCCTGTGATTTTAGTCTGCATTATGCTCCTAACCTTAGAAATGTGCAATGACTTTGGAGTCATCCAATCTCTACTTCATGTAATTCCATTGCTCAATGCATAAACAACTGCATCAAATCAGAAATCCTGTTATAGTTGCCCTACTGTACTATTTTAACCTTTCTCTTAGACAAATATACTAAAAAGTCTGTAAAACTACCTTTGTTCCTATGCCCTTTACCATCTCTCTTTTTCTTCGTCTTTTTTTTATTTTCTTACTATGGTAAGGTCGACATCAAAAACCTTCCACTTATGAAACCAATCTGAAGTGCTCCATAGGTTATCTTGATAAAGCTGCTGGGTCATTGTTTTGGTCATTTCACTTGTTCCAAGAAGTGAAAGCCTCATAAATCTTTGGTGACATAATCACCATCTTGCAGCATGTGATGGCCATGGGATGGACCCCACATAATTGCCTTTGAACTTCAGCATTCATAATTGTGAAGGAAGATAACAGCTTTATTTTAAAATATGTAGGAAAAAATCCCAAATTAAAACTTTTAAATTCCATTCCTGCTGGACTGCAAAAGCAGGAACATTCCCTGAGATGAAGAGCAGAAGACAGTGTAACAAATTAATACAAATGAAGTCATTCCTGAGTGACTCCATCTGCTTTGGAAATGAGGATCGGACTTTCCGAAATGTGGCCATGATCCAGATAATTAGGCCTGACTCCAAATGAAGCCACACAGGTAACTTATAGCTTCATTAACTCTCCTCAAGAAGGCAGGCATCCAAAAACTAACCTTAATAGAGCAGCATATGATCCATTGACAATCTGTTTGATATTAAAAAATGAACTTTGTTTTTGCTATGTTACGTGAGTATTAGGCCAATAACATACGCTGAGCAAAATACTAGAGATCGGATGTGTTCTTGTATCTGCTGTTACACGCCAGTCACTATATCCAGAGAATTGGGATAGTAATTTTTTATTTACAAAATTTAATCAAAATACATTAATAATCTACAAAACCTAAGCAAGGCACATAAGGTATCTGCAAGTGTCTTTCCTCTGTAATCAACAGGAAGATTATTAGGTAATAACAAACGTTATTCATCTTCATAATGGCTAAATGACAGCCTGCTTAAAAATAACAAATGACTACTCTTCATCAACTATTACAGGGTGAATATGACCTTCACGTACTTTAAGCAAACAAGTCCTCTTTTCAAAGACTTTCCTAGTTCTTTAATTGATAATGATGAGATGCTTTATCTTTTCCGAGAGAAAAAAAAACTCTAGTTATACCATTTATTTTAGGCTTCGAGTCATTTTATATAGTCCTTGCTGTCAGAAAAGGTGCTGAGATAAAAATACTGATTTTTTCATCAATAATAAATTCATGCATAATTAAAATGGCTAGTGAGGTGCATAATGAACTCCTGTGAATTGTTTCCCCTTAATGTTTACCAGTGCTCTGTGTAATTTTTTTCAGTTGACATAGTACTGCTTTAATGCAACAGAGATAGAGAAAATTGGCCTGAAAGAAATCTCAAGAAGTTCTCTCATACAACCCAAGACAAGAACAGCAACACCTCAGCCTTTCCTGGCAGAAGTCTGTCTAACTGCTTCTTGAAAATGTCCAGGGCTGACAATTCCTCCCCCAGAAAAATCCATTCCAACACTTGCTGCTAGAAATATCTCCATAACATCTAGCCTGAATCTCCTTTGTTGCTACTTAAGCCCAAGTGTCTTTGTAGAGTAGGCACTGGAGTTTCAAGACTGAAGCTTTTCTATAGATTTAATCTTACCTTCCAGACAAGTTTCTTTGAGCCTGAAAAGAGTAAAGCATGTGCAACAGCTTATGTACATCAGTAGTCAGACTGATGAGGATGGAAGCCCAAACCTAACAGAGTAAAAACTCATTCTTCCAAGCCAAATTTTCATAGAAAGATTTTTTTGGGCATTTAGGTAGTTTTGTCAATTTAGGCTGCTCTGCTCCCTGCAAATGATGATTTACAGAAGTTCTGGACTTTTACAAATACAGAAAGGCAGAAAAGGATCTGTGTCTCCTGCTAAAGTAATGCACAGTGCTTATAACTTATAGTATTGTAAATTAGGGCACTCTTTTGTAAACACTATCTATGGATAAAGCAAAAGCAAAAACCAGAGTAACCAAGCTTGCTTCTGCATTTTAAAGCTCTTGCTGCACTTGCCAAATCACAGCCATATTTGATTCATTGGCCACACAATTTACACCCACAGGATTTAAGATGAGGTTGAATTAGCAGCTTTCTTCTACCTCTCATTTCTCTGGCAGTATAATGAGTGTTGCAAACAAAATCTTATTTGCCAGATATACTCAAATCAGAGAAAAAAATTATACTAACACTGGTGGAGATCATTTTACCGATCTTCGACAATCATTTGGAGTGAAGAGTGCTGTGCATTGGAAAGAACCTTTCAATCATGCTCCATAAAAAGCAATCCAATATTGAAACAAGTGCAATATTGGCTTTGCTTAGTCTCATTTTAATTATTGCAGAGTGTAATGCTCTGTGCTAAAATTTTTGTTGTTCATTTTAAAGGAAAACAGTGATCCAGATCATTCCAAATTGGTCTGGTTTACTCTAGTATCTGGCTTTTCCTGCAAATCAGTGTGTAATTATTTATCGCTGACTTTTCTTTATTTTGGCACAAAATGCAGGCATTGCTTTTTATTTTTTTAACATGTTTAATAAACTATCTCCATAAATCAGATAGTAATTGAATAAATATTATCATAAACAAGAGTAATTTGTATTTTTTTCTTCATTTTCCTGGGCTGCAAATGCACCAAAATGCAAACCTGTATTAGAGATGTGTACATGCACAGACACACACACTTTACACAAAGACACTCTTACAGATATAAACATAAATTTACTCTGATCATCTTCCTTTTTGACAAATATGACAAAAAATTAATCGAAGACCATTCATTAGAAAGTTATTAGTAACTTTCCGATTATCTGTTTGAAGATAACTAGGCATGGCAAAGGCAGGCAGATGGTTTGATGTACTCAGACAACACATGGTCAAGAGCTAACTACTATTTGCTTCAAAAAGAACATAACAGTTGTGCCCTCAGCCTTAAAGAGATGATTTATTAAAGTTATCAGCATCAATTCCTATAAAAACAGCATTTTCCTGTTTGTGCCAAATTTCAGAAAATCAGGAGACTGAGGAAAATAAAGCTAAAAGGGAGTATTATCTGAAAAGATGTTCCCTTCTGGGCTTTCTTCTTCCAACTCACCCTCCTTTTCAGACTTGTTTGCAATCAAGCTACTTGTGTTTTCTATATTTCTTGCTTGTATCACAATTTTATGCCAATTTGTCTTCTATGTGAAATTAAAGAATTATCAATGTTTTTTTAATGTGAAAGCTCTGCCTTTCTTATTAGAATGGTGAATTACACAGTGGCAGGTCATACTGAACAGGAGCTTGTTTTCCTAATCTTTCTCTCTGGCAGAATTTCAGCCATTTGTTAAATGAACTAATATCAATATAAAATTAATGCTAATCTCCACTCCACATATCATTTATTGGTTGCAAGATAAATAAAGGACAAAGACTGCAGCAATGTAGGTAACTACAAGGTCACAAATTGAGGAGTAGCACACCAGACTTCATTTGCTGGTTTGTGCAGAAGGTACCAAATTTTGAAAACCCAAAACAGAGACAGGGATTTGAACTCCTGATGATCAGCCAGGGGTCTGGAGTGTGTTCCACTGTATTTGCTACTTCTAAGTCCAGCAAAAACAGGCTCCATTTCAGGTGAACTGTTATTCAGTGAAAGTTACTGGCAGAGTAACCTAGCATAGTGTTGACTAGCAACAGGAAACTAGTATAAAGGTTAGAAAAAGTAAATAATAGTCTGAAATGCCATGGATGGCTAAAACGTGGGCATTTCCTGGTCTGTGTATGTGCACATGGGTGAGGTAGTTTCCTTGGGGCTCTTGCCAGCAGGACATAGGCAAGTACAGAGATATTTGCGTGACCTTACTGCAGCTGCTGTCTAAGCAGTGAAGCGCTCGATGTGCCTGGGCAGGGAAGTGAAAGGGCAAGACAGCTTCAGGACACAAGGTAGCCTCAAATTCACCCCCCAGCTCCCCAGGGAGGAGGTGAGCAGCACTGGGAGAGAAGTGAGTGGTGGACATCAACATGGAAATACAACAGGTGGGAGCCAGGAAGAATGAATGCTGTCTCCCAGTTATGGCTCGACTTTACTCTTGTTTGTTCTGTGTCAAACAGGGCTGGTGACAGTCACACTTCAGCTCTCAACAGACATATAATTCTGCTCACTGATATTCCACTTCAGTTTCCTGCTCCGACATTTTTTTTCTGGTGCTCTGCAGCCATTTAGGGAGGGACTAATTTTCTCTTCAGAAAGGGCTGCATTTTTGGTAAAGGATTTGTAATTTGAAATCAATGATGCCCTAGGAAGTTAGGAAATGGCACTACATAAATCAGCCAGCCATCAATACTATGCTTGTTGGCCAATAGCATAATTTTACAAGAAAGTTGTTTGCAGACATTTACTTGTAATGTCTAGGGGATTGTTTAAAACAGAAGGATGTATGAGAGATTGAGCTTTTCCGAGTTTAGCTGAGTACTCTTCAGCATTTTTTGTAAGGCTTATAGAGGTAGGCAGGCGAGTATTTGTTCCTTGATTTAAGGAGCTGGGATTCATTTAAGATTTTCTACGAGAGAACTATGTCTTTCCATACTGTAAAGCAGAAGAGTTCAAGTGATTTCTATCTTTTACAAGTTACATAGTAAGAAGAAAAACTGTTGACAATAGCTGATCTGTTACATCATTAAGCATCACAAAGTCCTGCCTCCTGTCTACAGGAGTCTTGTGACACGAGCCCACGCCAAACCTTAACCAGCCCATTCACATAAGAAGTCATCATCCCAGGGAACCCTGTATGAGATATTGGAATAGTATATCACCTGGTGCTGTGGTATTTCTCATTAAAAAAATCAAGAAGTTGGGCATTCAGGTACTTCTAAAAATTACTTTTAAATATAGCATTCTGAAAGGCACTAATGGGCTGAGGAAAAAAGGCAAAGCTACTTATATTAAATTGCAGTTCTTTTTTTCTTAAAATGCTTGTTTAAAATTAAATGAGTTATTTAAAAATAACTATGGACAATAAATGGATTAAAAAAGACACATCAGGTGGAACGATCTTTAAAAGTGAAACTTAAATATTGATAGAGTTTTTCTTCTCAGTGCTAGAGCTGGTCAGAAACCTTCTACTGCAACATTTCCTGACAGAAAATGGTATTTCATCAGAACAAAATAATCTCTGTGGAAATATGTCAATTATGACAAAACTAGGGGGGAGGGCAGCAAATGAATCCTTTCAGTGATATCAAAATATTCTATTTTGAAGGGTTTCTGAACATTATCAGCAACGTGTTTCTTTTAATTATAATAATTTTACAGTCTACTTTAAAAGTGAAGATTGCAATAAAACAATCAAGCACTATAAAATAGGTCTTTTCAACCTTTGTAAAAGCACTTTTTAAATTTTATTTTATTTCACTTCTTTTGTCCTCAAAATTACATTTTGGAAAATTATGTTATAATTCAGGACAAAAATGTCTCAGTTCATAATTCTTAAAGGAGTGGTTTCAAATTTCATGGAGCTTTACTTAACATCCATTCACATATTTTGCTCTGCTATTTACTTTAGGTGTATTCACTTCTGTCTCAGAAGATGACATAAAGGAGACTAAAGATGACTTTTCTTTGAAAGTTTCATCTTTGAAATGGAAACTTCTTCATTTAACAGATTTTCTCCCCTTCCTTTCTCACTGATTCTCTATTCCTGCACCATTCCCACTCACCTGTCCATTGTGATCTAAATCAGACAACAAAAGTAATTTGGGGGTTTAATAGGAACACAAAAGGTATTTGTTTGCTTTAATGAGGAAGGAAACACAACTCTTCTGCCAGCCTCAATACTAAAGAAAACACTTCATAGACTTCTGCAAAGGTAAAGATCCATCCACAAGGATGAGTCATAGAGTGATCTGGTTTTTACTTCTTTTGTCCAACCTGTTTAAAATGAAATAACCTCATTCGGCACATACAGGCATTAAAGGAGTCATTTCATCTGCTGTAGTGATTTATCTTTGCACTGAAGGTAACAGTGAAGTTGCTTGAACTCTGAATGCTCCTGACCATAGCATAAGCTTCTAGTATTTCCAAGATGTCTGTACACACTGTTTACACATAAAATATACCCGAACTTTAGAAAATATGTTAACATTTTAAATATACATGTGACATCAATATCATGGTTAAAAATAGTCAAGCTGTCTTATTTTACAGATGATTGAATAGACATCTAAGTGGGCTGGGATTTGGTATGAGGACTCTAATATCAGAGGTCAAGGGTTCAAATGTATCCCAAATCAATAGTAAGTGAGAGTTATTACCTTTGGGTGGCCTGTGTAATATGAATGGTGGTTCTAGCCAAATTTCTTATTGACAGATGTCTATGCTATCAAAAAAATCCCATCATTGCTTTTGGCATTCTTCACATTAGCCTCAATGTGCAAGCCAAAGACAGACTGGGCACAGAGGTGGAATTAATCTCTTTTGAAAGGACTATAGTTGGTTCTTCCAAAACAGAGGTAAAACAGATTATTCAGGCAGCTTGAGGAATACTGACATGTTAATGCTTGCAATTTGCTCTTCCCTATGAATAACGAGAGGGTAGAATTTTCAAATGTTTTTTCAAGCCCTAAATTCACTTTTGCAGGGGAAAAGATATAAAAGGCTTATTTGTGCTACCAGGATAAGATTGTGTCAATGTCTCCCTTCTAAACCCCGCGAAGCTGTAAAAATTTAATCTGGGCTAAAAGTTGGCAGAGACATTCTCAGCCCTGAAGTATGCTTTAAACCACATTAAAAAATATGTGTTAGGCCACCTTATAAGTTAAAATACTCAAGGCTAAATAACAATAATAAAAAAGTCCTTTTATCTAAGTGTGGAATGCAAAGAGGAAATCAACTGTCAAATACTATATGGTTTTAAAAATACTCCCATGTCTGTGCATCAAATGAGGAAGCTTTGACAAGTCTTTCTGATTAAGTCTGAGGATACTTGAGAGGTTCTTCTTGCCTGAACTGTTGGGAATATGCTATCAGCAGGACCTGAAGACAGACCACAGAGAGCTTTAAAAAATGTGACTGATAACATTTTGAAAGCACTGCAGAACTTTACTGCTACGAAGGAAAAATATGTAGATTTGGCTTACTCCCAATGGGAAGATGAGTTGCATAGTTTTGTGCAGCTTGAAGGCGTTAAATTTGCCTAGTGGGAAGACCCGTTAAAAGAGAATTACAGCAGTTTAAGCATGAAAAATAAGAGCATGCTGCACATCGGCACTCTCAGTTCTCAAGCAGATATTGTGAACCTTAATTTTTGCTGCGTTTCTCAACTGAAAAAGAAAGATAACTGATGATTTTAAGGAAAAAAAACAGTCATTTTATTTGTGCATGATAAATACACAATATTTTTATGTATTCAGGTGTCCCCTTCATCCTTCAAGATATCGCAAGCCTGAAAAGAGGTAGATCTTGACACCAAAAAGCTTATCAGATAAATGCTTTTAAATGAGATGTAAAAGGCTAGTTCTTAACTCCAGGGCTAACTCTAAGCTCCAGATCCTGTGATGCTTCTCATTTGCTGTGGCGTTACACTGCTGTGCCTTGGTGCCAGAAGAATGGGACCTGATGTGAACTATGCTGGGAAAGAAACCCCTGTACACAGAGAGCTGCTGTCTTCTCCAAACTGGTCCCAATACAGGCAACTGTGAATGTAGGAACTGAACACTTGATGAGGACAGCTTCTCACCGGCAGCTTAAGTTTTGCCCAGATTGAATGGAAATCAGGCACAAAACAGTTCTGAGCCATGTGACCCAGGAAAAGAACATCTCACAAAAACAATCTGAAATCTCCTTAATTGCCTCCATTAAAAATGCTTCTGGTTTGTGTGTGTTTAGAAAGAAAAAACCCTATACAAGGCATACCAGGGAATAATGGCACATTTATAGGAAAGGTACTGGATAAGCTAATGTATGTTATCTATCTCTAAATTGCATGGAGGTAAACTGTAGATAAAAATAACCTGGGAAAAAGGGGTGCTGATAGAGAGTTAGTACAGAAACTCCAATATCTCACTCACAGTTTCCAGAGATCATACAGTCCTAAATAACAACTGATATACCAAAATAAAAGATACAAGTGAGTGTCTGTAGTGGATCAAATAATCCTTAGATGAGCTACCCAAGTAGTCAGTAAAAGGAAGAAGGGTACTTCATCCTGATTTAGCTCCTAGCTCAAGCACTACTTGTAGAGGCCTCTTTTGTGGTGATTGCGCAGGGAAATGCACATGATTGTGCTGGTTTCTGGTCTGTGAGAGCTGGGGGTCTGGCAGATCTTTTAAAGAAGGGTTGGTGTAGAAGAGAAAAGCGATGTCACTTAGCTCCCTGAGCAAACAAAGGGCTCATAGATATGAATAGCTTTTTGTATCACATAATTAAGCCACATGTATTACGTGTATCATGTACGTGTCCACTGCGTACATATATTTTATATGTAGAGGGAAACATCTGGAAATCTCTGTACTGGGTGCAGGTGCCCCCGTGCAGGGCACAGCGGCCCCACCGGCCCCAGCGCAGGGCAGAGCTGAGCCCCTCAGCCACGGGCGGGCGCCTCGAGGAAAGCCGGGGGCAGAGAGGGCAAAACGCTGCCCGGCAGCCAGGGCTGAGGGAAACCGTGTGAGAAACAGCCCTGCGAGCCCCGAGGGGAGAGCAGGAGGAGGGGAGCGGGGGCTCCGGGCGCCCCCGCAGGGATTGCCCTGCGGCCCCGGGAGACACCCCGCTGGGGCGGGTGTTTCCCTGCAGCCCCTGGGAAGGAGCCAGGATGGGGCGGGGAAACGTGTGAGGAGGAAGGAGGAGCGGAGAGGAGCTGTTATGGGCTGACCACAACCCCTATGCCCCTGTGCTGCTCAGTAGCGAAGAGGTAAAGGAGTCATAGAATCATAGAAGTCTCCCTGGAGCCTTCTCTTGTGTAGGCTGACCAAGCCTCTCAGCCTGTCCTTGTATGATAGATTGTCCACCCCTCTGGTCATTTTCATGGCCCTCCTCTGGACTTGCTCTAACAGATCCATATCCTTCCTGTGCTGAGGATTGCAGAACTCAACCTGCTGCTCACACGTCTTTTGATGCAGCGCAGGATACGAAGTTTTTTCTGGTCTGCAAGCGCATGTTGCTGGCTCAAATTGAGCTTCACCAGCACCCCCAAGTCCTTCTCTTCTGGGTTAGTCTCAATCCTTTTTCTGCCCAGCCTCAGGAGTGAAGGAATAGGGTTCAGTCTGGGAAATTTGAGAGGGAGTTTTAGGTTTTGTTTTTGTTTCTCAACCTAACCTTATTTAAATTGGCAACAAAGTTTTCCCAAGTTGAATCTGTTTTGCCCATGATAGTAATTGCTAAGGGAAATCTCTGTCTTTACCTTGACCCACAAGCTTTTCTACCTTATTTTTTCTCATCTCTCCTGTTGGGGGGGACCGGGGGCGTGGCTGACAGCCAGACAACCATGATCTCACAGCAGCAGATGAGTTTAGAGGACCCAAGCGTGTACCTGGTTCACAGAAATATTTAACCACAGAAGAAAAAGCTGCTTATTGTCTCAAATTACCTATGAGAATTTGATTATGGTAAAACATTTAGCATTTGTGAGCCAGAGAGGCATCAGTTGCAGAACATCAACAGTTCTTTGAAAAGGGGCCTCTTCTAAAATCTGCCAGACAACGTGGAAGAAAACAGGAAGGCTCTTGCCTACCACTGTGAGAGGCACTGCTCTGAGGAGGTGGTCTTCTCAACCCAGAGTCACAGGTGTCAGGTGAAGACTTGCTTTTGTTCCTGTGTGAACGTCCACAAGAAGACAGCTATGAAAAAAATCAGCTCTTCTTGCCCAGCAGGCTGCAGAGTCCAGTGTACTTCTATTGGGCAAGAAGAATATGCTTCTCTGACAAGGTGGGAACTCTGACAGGAAGTATTTGTTAGATTCGTTATTTTATTCTTAGAAAATACAAGGATTTACCAGCATTCAGCACTTCAGTTTTGCAGTGTCCTGTTGTGCACACTACTGCTGGGTTATTCCTTTTTCACCTCCAATTGGTCTTTTATATTGTGAAGGCACAAGGAGGTTTCATATGCCAGATTCCTGCTCTCTTAAGACATCAGGGATAAAAGTAATTGAGTCTTAGTCTACTCTGCTACAGGGAATGCATAGCTCTGAGTTTATCTCTACCCAAGGAAAACTTCTTTTTTTTTTTTCCCCAAAAGCTGGCTCTGATATGCTACTTAGTGTAACTGAAGGTAGCAATATGCTTGCTAAGATAACAGACCCTGTGTACCTTCTGCTTGCTGTGATTTATAACTTTTTCATTGAGAAAGATCTGACTGCTTCTGACAAACTGAAAAAAACACCTCTTATCCCCAAACCTGAGTAATTCAATTGCCTAATGAAGTTTAAGTTTTTTGGTAAAGGGTTGATGTGGCAAGGTGTTTAACTGCATCAGTCAGGGTTAACGTGTTTCCAGTTATATTTGCTCAATAACAGAGACGTTCTTAAAAAAAACCCACGCACTCTGAAATCTGGATTGTTCACAGGTCCATATCCATCTCACTTTTCTGAAACACCTCCACGAGGAACCCTGTCTCTTTACATTCATTATCTCCTCCTGCAGCTAATGAAGTGGGGAGAATGAGAAAGAAGAAATTCCAGAGAACAGCTCCCATCCTCCTCTCCTTTCCCATTAGCTATAAGAAGCAGCATGAAGAGACAAAGTTCCTCCTAAAAGTGTTTCAGCTAAACAGGATGAATCTGGTAAGCCTGAGCCAGAAACTCATAAACGCTTGCTGATATAACGAGCAACCTAAATAGCAAAGGCTGGGGCCAATCATTCTGAAGCATTTTGAGCACTAACTGAGCTCTGAGAGCTCCATGGTTCCAAAAGTAAAAGGCAATCAAAATGTATATTGTGCTGAGTGGAAGAAGAGGAAGAAGCAGAAATGAGAGTCCTAGTATTACCCAAAATTGTGGAAAACAAGCAAAAAGTGAGATGGCTTTTGACTCTATCTGCAAACAGCATCTACAGGTGCATTAAGAAGGGAGACAATTGGAAGGTAACTGGTTTTGGCAGTGGCTAGTCCGTAGGCATAACATTTTGTTCTGCTCAAAACAAGAATGCCTAGGCTGTTAGGAACAGATGCCAGAGTATCTGGGAAAACACATATATGCAAAGTGACAGTTAAGGCAAAACAACCTCCCTGACTGATGTGAGTTGGGAGCCCCAAGGCCACCACTACTTCGCAAAAATAAATTGTACCTCCCCATGTCAGTAATTTTGGCTGTGAATTGCCATGGTATCACCAGAGATAGTGTTTATCTGCAGTTGTCTGAAATTGTCAACCCAGACAGGAGTGTCACCTTCTCAGAGTTTCAGAGAAGAGAGAGTCTGAGGCTGCCTGAGGTCTGCCAGCTCCCTCTGAGGGATCCTCAACTAGTCACTGAGCCCAGCAGGCTGTGACAGAGGGGACTTCCAGGACACAAATGTCAGAGTCATATTATAAGGTTTACTGCCTCCCTAGGCAAAAAATATTGAGGTTGGACAGGAAGTCTATAAGCTTCAGCAAAAGTGTAGCATGTTGTCTGAGCCCCTGATGTTGGTGTTATTCTGGCTGCAATTGTGTAGAGCTAGGTGCTAAAAGTATTACAGCTGGGCATTTTAATGGTAAGCCCTTTTGTTCTAAGAGAAGAAAAGATGGGGAGCATGCTCAGCTCCCAAGACAGAGCTTGTGCAGAGTACTGAGGATCTGAGTTATGCAGAGCTATTTGGTTCTTGCCACAGACTCAGGAGTTAGCTCTCTCAAAAGCCTTAATCCCTGAATGTCTAATGAACATCACACCTTGCTAGCAGGTGCCAGATCAGAGTGCCTCCTCCACTGCTGCAGAGCAGGAAACAGGGATGCTAGGCAGCACTCAGACTTTGAAGGCCATGATAAGTGCAAGGATGGAGAGGAGAAAGGAAGAACATATATAAAAACCTACATAAGGAGGTTCCAGTGTATTATTTGGGGACTGAAATGAAGTGTGCAAATTTATCTGACCACCAGATTTAAAGATGATGAACATGAGCCAGGAGCTAAAGGGAGATGAGTTACCCCAACTGAGAGATACAAAGGCATTTGCAAATGGCAAAGACCAAGGAAGAGGACTCCAGTAAAGCAGGAGCTATATAATAAAGCATATTGTTTTAGACACTGTTTCTCACCTATTTCTTTCAAACTTGCCATTAAGTCACTGGATGGTGCAAAAAAAATCTGAGCAAGCTGTTCTGGGTTCTCACAGGTAACTACCACCAGCAGTTTAGCCTGTTTGGTTTTTTCTGTTTTATTTTGGTTTGGTTTGTTTCATTTAACATAACTCATCAGTTGATTTTTACAAATAAGGTAGCAACCTTGAGGTTTAGTGATGAAAAGATCAAGACTACAATGTCTGCAAAGTGAGTTAATAATGGTGAAGAGATGTTACAAAGGTGCAAAATCAGTGAAGGAGAAGATTGAGACTATGACATTTTCAGTGAGCAGAAAATCAGTTTACTATTGTCAGATTCAGACAGGAAGGGAGTAATTGGAAGTTTTCCCCTATAGATTAAAAAGTAAAAGTTTGAGCAACCAGCAACACTGGCAGCATGGTGATCTATTAGAAACCTCTCCTTTTCAGTATATCCAGGTAACTGCAATTACTACAGTTGCATTGTTTTTAACATAAATTACTGGTCAGGTGTTGTTCTTAGCCAAGTTGATAAATACCTGAATTAACTATACTGACATGCAAGAGCTAATCTGGGTTTAGCTCCAGCACAGCTGATAGCAGTGTTGCACTTGGTTGTGTGTTCACCTGTTGTTGGGAATGGCAGGAGCACTTGCAATGGATAGCCCCCTGTCTGTGCAAGGTCCCAGATGGGAATTTTAAAACAATCAGTTCTTGTTTACCTTCAGTGGCTTTAGGCAGAGGAATAAGTTGCTAATGTCATCAACACTGTCGGAGGGCATAATGCTCTGATTCTGGTATTGTGGAAGATATCATGCAGGTTTCCTCTACCTCTTATTCTTGACAAGGCTACATTCAGCCTAGTAATATCTAACTTCTGGAATATAATAGTGTCCAGCAGTGGTTTATGTGATGCAGCCAGTAAGTGGGGTTTTTATAACTTTTTCTGTCACTGGAGAGTGAGGAAGCCTGTATTTGGCTGCTTTATTTTGTGTCTATTTGGCTATGCCTTTATATTATGTGGAATGAAGAAGTCTGCCTCTCCAGAAAGGATGTGAGGTACAGCTTGGTGTGCTTACATCAAGCTTACCTGATGTGCTTGACACAGATTAGACATTGTAAGAATTTATTGCTTGGTTTATGATCCAAAAGCTGTTGAAGTCTGTCTAAAGAGCCCCACTGTCTCTAAATCAGACCCTCATGTTGCTCTTTACACTCATGCAACAAGAGAGTCTTTCAGGATAACTGGAGCTGTGAATCCAGAAGGGAGGGTTCATTGTAGAGATCTCAATACAAATTTGAATAAGCTGATTCAAGCAAGAGGTAAACATTTGGGTAATAATGTGTTGTCTGATGAAAACAGGTGGAAAGGATGTCATTCATACAACATGTAGCCTCCACTGGAGCCTAGATAGGTGAATCATAGAAAACCTATGTGGCATAGTGACCAGCTCAGAGAAAACATCTGCTGTGTGAAAAGCCTCAGCCAAAAAGTAAGGACACAAGATTATAATTAAAAAAAGAAAAAAGTCTAACCAAAACTGACTGCATTAAGAAACATCAGGAGACTATAACTGAAAATATTTTACCGATGTTGTAGATAGTGGTAGCATTCCTTCACCTTCAGTAGTATCTGGTTCTGGTGGTCTCCACCTCAGCAATGATCTGACCAAGTACATCAGTTCCAACGTTGCTATAATAGTGACATGTTTTATTACACCTATTGAAGTTTATTTATGTCAGAGACTCCAGAAACCTCAGTTATCTTCTGCTGATGAGGTTTTATGCCAGTCAACGGCGAGGCTCTATCAACAAAAATAGATGGAAATGGGAATTTCCCCTTGATCTTTATGATATCTGCCCCATGCACTGAGCTTTAAATCTCGTCTTTATTCAGAATATTGTTTGAAGGGCTGTTTGTGCTCCAGGGAATGAGTAAGAGCATTTTTATTTTCTCCTTTGTTTGTGCTACATTTTTTAAAAGTTTTATTTCCTGCCATCTATCAGCCAAATTCCAAATGTTTTGCAAGATGGAGTGTTTCAGGCAGCTCTCACCTATTCAGAAGTGTACATTAGTACATCTCATTTAGACAGAGGGTCTCAGTCTGTCCTTACTTACAGCCTATGAAGCTGAAATGTCAATGTTAAGTACTGATTTCTCTTTTCCTCATGAAACATCTTGGCCTCAACCAAATTGGCCCTCTCTGAAATAAGATGAGAGGTGCAGGTGAGCTCTGTCGTGCACCACACGAGCCCCACTCCTCACCATCCACACTGTCTGACCACATCCCCTTTCCTTCCAGAAGGGGCACATCTGGATGCCAGACCTGAGAGTAGGCACAGCTACTTGAGGCGTACCAAAATTTGCATGGGACAGTCAGTGTTTCCTTAAGTGGAAAACCAATTGGTTCCTAAGGTGCTTCTACATAAGAGCTTTAGTTCAGATGAGAAATGAGATTTTTTAAGCAAATTTCTCGGTTGTCACCCTTACTCTGCTCTGTTTCATATTTGTATTGGAAACACCAAAAGATACACTCTGGGTGCACACTGATATGCTCCAAACACTAACAGGCATTCAGTTCATAGGACCAAACCAGACATAGTGCAAAGTAAACCCTTCTAAAAGGTGTACAGCATTCATGTCATATCCTCCATATCAGCTGTTTCGCTCTACAGATCCTCCTTCTATCATGCAGCACTATTTGCTAATGTAGATCTAGCCTAAGAGAATATTAATGCAAAACAATTCCAGGTCACATTAAACTGTCTCAGACAAGTGGCATGTATTTGGCAATTGAAGGGAGTAATAATGTAGTATGATAAATGCTCCAGACTTATGTAAATTCTGGCATTTAATTTTCTGGTACTTTATTTCAAAACAATCTGGATGTGGACAGTATCAACACAGTTGTAGTGATGTTTGTGAATACTGCTAATAATATGAAAACCTTCCATTTGAAACACAGTAAACATTCTGATTTAGATTTTCCTGTTTCATATTTTTATATAACCTTTAAAGGATTTCATTTAAAAAATATTAGCATCAAGCACTTTCCAGAGGGCTTTATCCTGCTCTCAGAATTGTGCAACATCTCTGTGGCATCCCGTGGGAGCCCATAGCGTCTATGGGAGCAAAGGTGGCCACCACCTACTGCTCTCACTACAGGAGTGGAAATAGGAACTTCATTCCTCAGAAATAACTAAATCTCAACATCTTAGATGAGAATCAAATTTAACATCTGCTGGTGTCCTCGTCTCAGTTCTCCCATGTTTTCAGTCCTCTAACTACCTCAACTCAAGGTGGAGTTCCCATAAAAGGAAACACAATGTTCTTCTGCAGGTCTCTGGGAACACTCTGCCAATGAAATGACTCAGTCACACACCCGTGTAATCTACTGAACCACATTCTGACCTCACAGACCTTGATGTTCACTGAATTCTATGCTAAGAAGAATGGAAGCTCTAGTGTTCTTTTGCTCTAGCCTGATAAGTGTACGCGATCACAATGTATCACAGTATCACAAGGTTGGAAAGGACCTCTGAGATCAAGTCCAACCTATAACCTAACACTAACACCAACCATCTTCTAAACCATGGCACATCAGTGCCACATCCAATCTCCCCTTAAACACCTCCAGGGTCGGCGACTCCACCACCTCCCTGGGCAACGCATTCCAATGGCCGATCACCCTTTCAGTGAAGAACTTTTTCCTAAGATCAAGCCTAAACCTCCCCTGACGAAGCTGGTAGGCTTTTGAGTCTGTCATGTTTGGGATCAAATAAATTAAAGCTATCATAGATAGAGAAGCTGGAAAAAGGCAATAGAAGGCTCATACTGTGGAAGACATAAGAGTTCATAACAGGATAACCAGATGAGAGGGGAAAAGCACAGTAGAACTATGGCAATAGGCACTGCATCTTAAGTCACATATGTTCATCTATCACCAACCTTTAAAACTGGAAGCTGCGTTTATAGGCAACTTGCTTGCTCCTAGCCCTGTGACCCTCAGAACCCCAGGTATAAATGAGACACGGAGGATAGCAGCCTCTCTGCTCCTGGGTCACTAGGTAGGTAAAAGAACATGCAGAGAGGCAGTTCCTCAGCTTATTTTCCCATAACTTGAAATTAGCAGGACATTCTGGAATGGGGGAATTCTTTGCCTATTCCTATTCAGAGATTAGAGAACTCAGTAGAGAAAGTGTCTGTGTATCAACTTCATTCTAAGTTTCCACTAACAATACTGTGGCAGCCACCACAGGTACCAACAAAAGCAGAATTAACTGGAGAATCAAGTAAAACTGAGAACAAGAGAAAGATTTTATTCTCCAAGGAGGACTATGTTTCTGCCAGAGTGATTGTTTCCTATGGAAAGACTAAACAGCTGGCAGCACTCTTCAGTGTAACGTGGCCAAGGACAACTCCTCAGTCAAGGATGACTTAAATTGTCCTCCCAGTGAGACATGTTGCAACTGCAGAGGATGAGAGTAGGGCTTAGTGATTTCTTATGATGCCTCTCCTGCCTGTTCATGCAACAAAACAGAAATCATCAGAGATGTTTTAATTGCAGAAGCCTCAAAGCAAAGCTGGATAATATTTCTCAAGGGAAGAAGGTGCACCACATTGCCTGCTGTTACCAAGCCATGAATAATATTTACTGCATGGGAACTGGAATACAACAGATTACCCTTGCCTTTTTGAAATTCACACCAGCACATGAAAAAAAGGCGATGGACTACAGGTAAAGTTACCCTGGGAGTGAGAGTCATTGAATATTAAGGAAAGTACGATTGTGCAATCAATTCCTCTCATGCCAAACCAGGCACAAACCAACTAAACCAGCAGCAGTTTGGCACAGGCTCCAAAGGAGGTAAAGTCTTGGGATGCAGTCATGCCAAGAACTCCTCTAAGAAACCCATGAGTAGCATAAGGATATAGAGAACACTGGTAGGTTGTGGGTATAAGGAGCCTTGTGCTTCTCTCTCCTGTTGTATGCCATTTAACTATGAGCCAACCACTTTTATCCCACAAATATGACTGCCTAAAGGAGCCTTATTTGAACTCTCCCGTGTGTGGATACACCTTAAAGGTGCCTCTCAAAGCAATGATATCTTTTACCAATGACAGATCATTGGTGAGCCCAATTTGAATCCTCCGTGGACAGCAACTGGACTGCATGCCAAGCAATTCTCCTCTCCCATCGTATGAAGGGTGGGTAAATCGTCTGTAAGGGTATAATTGCCCAGGGTTTTCTTTGTTTGTGACTGCCTCTCTTTTCAGAGTCAACCATGCTGCTGTACCACTATTAAATTATGTATTTTATAAAATCTGATGCCAGAGAGTCTTCTTTGCAATGTCTCAGGTTCAAACTTCAGAGGGACCTCACACCGGATGGTGAGACAGAATGTAAGTGAATTGGGGATAAGTATGATAATAATTTTAGATTTTAGTTAAGTGACATAGGGAATCAGGTGTGAACATAGATTCCTTTATGTATAAACACATATATCCCGGTTTTACTTCTTCATGTTTCCTCAATGTAGTAAGTAATAGTATGACTTTGTCATTGAACTCTGTGAAGTCGTACTTTACATAAAGATGGATTTTATCATAATAAACTAATTTGTATCAATAATAACCATTTTTTCTGCCTTTTGGATGTCCCCTTCTCCTTATGACCTCCTCAGTCTTGTAAACACACTTGTTATTTGCTAATAGGGAAGTATTCCTTGGCAAGGGCACTTGGGAAACATTGAGCAGTGCTTGCAAGTTTGGGGTGTGGGGAGCCAACACCAAACAAAATTATTTTGATAGATTTTTGAAAACTACAGTTTTCTTAGTTGTGCTAAATAGAAAAGGATATTTTGCAATGCCTATTGAGGACGAGATCCTACAAATTGACACCTGCATGCAAACTGATCTCTACAAAGAATACTACAGTATGCAGCCTGCTCTTTTAAAGGAAAGATACGGTAACAGTTCCTAGAAGCTCTAGTTTGCAAAAATTTTTGCAAGTGTGGAAGGAAAAAGGCTGTGTATATACTGATGTGCTTTATTTATTTTTTTTTTTGTCATAAGGAAAGGAAAGAAACTTTACCAGTTTGATAGTGAAAGATCAGCAGATCAAGTGAAGAAGAAATTCCATGTTGCAGCTATGGAAAAAGGGTGGATGTTTCAGTTAATTTCTTTATAGAAGGCAAGATCATAAATGGCACAAGTTACTTGACCTAGTTGGCAGCTCAGGAAGGCAGGCAGGACAGAAAGAAGGTAGGCAGGAAAGTAGGATGCCAGGCAGGAAGGAAGGAAGGCAGGGAAGAAGAAATTCAGGCAGGCAGGAATGCAGGCAGGAAGAAAAGAAGGAAGAAAGGAAGGAAAAGCAGCAAAAGCAGGCGCACAGAAACTGAAAATCTTATAATCACTTTGCTGTATAAGTCAAGTTTTTACATTTTCTTTGCATTCATCTATAATAATATTTACCTGCCTAGCTTAATTTAGTTTTGTGGTTTAGTATCCTTAATAACCTTTACTATTTCAACAAAAACAAATAGTGCCAATGTCATAGACTGCTTCTGGCCTTGAATTGACATCTCAGGTCAGTGAAGCACTGTTGTTCAGGAAATCAATTAAACCCAAGGCTAGGTTATGTTAAGTTCTGCATAATTTGAGGCATGAAAGAATACCAAAAGTGAATAAGCACCTCTACTCCTATGGAGTGGTCGTCGTGTACTTGAACAGAAACGTGATATCGATGTCTGTAACAGATCTGTTTGAAACTGCAGGAGTATAAATGTGTGAAGGACTTTTCTTATCTAGTGCATTCAGTCTGGCACCTTTCGTCAATACAGCACTCAAACACCAAAACAAGCATTTGGCTGTTAATGGAACTGAAGTGAAAGTTTAAGCATTGTGTAGGATGAAAGATGAGCTTGAGAAAAATCTAGAGTATACATTTAAAAGTGTAAATACTACAAGCCCATGTAAGCCTCTCAATCTTTCCAAATTCAAGAAAACATACAAAGACAAGGCCAAGATTCTGGGAGTCTCAATCTCCACGTCTTCCTCTCTAGTAGGGCTAAACATAGGCGAATATAAAAGGCCAGTATACTGAAAAGAGTACGCATGTCCATTACTAGCCAGTGTGCTCTCATGTCTTGGTTGGAGCTCAGGCAAAAAACATACAGTGCAATTTACTGAATTTCACTTTTCCCTGTCAGGACTGCCTGTCTATAATAGTCTCCTTCCTTTCCCTTTCCTATCAGCAATGTCTGTCCTGCAGGCTAGTGAGCAAATATGGAGCCAGGAAAGAATCACTGAAGTTCCTGGTGGCTGTCTTGCACCCAGACCTTTTTTCAGGAATGGCTTTATTTTATATAGGTTTTGGGTAATGCATCTGGCAGAAAGCAAGTGAAAACTGAGCAATTTATTCTGATCTGAGAAAATGCAAAGTATTTCTTGGATAAATTTAAGACAAGTTAAAAATCTGTGGTCTGAACCTCAACACTCAGACTAAATGATAATATATCAGCTAGTGCATCCCATTCACAGCCTGAAGTCCTTAATCTTCAGGCGTTGTGGTTCTCTGATTGTTCCTTCTCTGATTCTTAATACCTCCTTCTGAGTCCTAGTACCAGGAATTATCTGCAGTAATTCTGTTTCAATTGCAGCCAATTGTCTGTAATCTGAGTTTCTGATATGCTTCATATAAAATTATTTTCAGACTAGTACATCAAGTCTGCATTTGTGTACCTTTCCTCAAAAAAAAAAAACAGAAAGAAGACTCTTATTTGCAGATTCATAAATTATGCAAGTTTGTCCATGATTGCCAAGGCAAATTAAAAGAAAACCAGCATAATGTACACTACCAGTCTGTGAAAGATACTGCTTAATTTGTCAAAATGGGATAAAAGCTTGCGGTGCTATCTGAATCATCAGCTAAGCTTAGATGAACAGCGAGAGTCAATGATTACAAAACAAAACACTGCCTTCCATACCCACACACTGTATCTAAGCTTCAGAGTTTCAGAAAATGCTGATCCTTTCTCCTGAGTGTGTCTCTGGTTCCCGGGATCCAGATAGGATATTTATCCACCCTCAACTGGGTTAACAAAATTCCCTGTACGTAAAACAGTGCATCACTTCCAGCAGTCACAAAAGTAATCTTTCTGCTGCCTCCAGAGCCTGATCATGGTCTAGAAATATTCCAGAATTTCTCTGCTAAGTGCAGTTTTTATATTATAGTAACATGGTAAGGATTAGATGATATCAGCTAGGACCTTCATTATTGTAGGTTAATTTACAGTTGTGTTGAAAGAGCCTCAGTTATCTAAGTGCCAGTCCAAAACCCTAGAACCAATAGGGAGTATCAATAACATGGGTCTGAGAAAAGGCTTGACTCATAAATTTTGAGTTATGAACATAAAATAGCATCCAGTTCTGTCTCCTCTTTCATCTTTGAAATAGTGCCTTAGGACCTGAATGAGCTCATATCCATTCCCTTGCTACTAAATGGAAGTTGTTGCATCCACACACCTATGACTTGGAAATAGCATCACCTGGAAAAACTGTTTTGAAGAGACTTCAGAATGAGACTTCTAGATACATGATCAGGCTACAATCAGACAGCATCAAAAGATACTGACACCCTGCTAGATAATTCTGTGCTGCAGCAGATGTCCAGACCCCAGTTGCATTAGCCAGATATGTGTCCTCCTGTCTGCAGGAGGCTATCAGGGAAGGCAGGGTGCACTACGTGTATAGTGCCTCAGCCATCACAGGTCACACTCTGGCATTATTGGTACAAGTCAAAGAAGAAAACTGATTTGTATTAACCTGCCAGATTTTGACATGAGACACATGAGATACAGGCACATTTTTTTCTGCCCCCTGTAGTCTGCTGTCCTAGGCAGCTGCCTGCACTGTCTCTTGGGTAGCAATAGCCCTGCCAGTCAAGAAGTGCAGAAAAAAAAGGCTCTGGAAAAGAAACTATAGCAATTCTGAATGTAAGTCGCATTGGTTTTGGGGGTTCTTTTCTATGGAAGAAGCAAGATTAGAGACTGTCTCCTTCAGCATTTAAGCAATATATAAATAGTATTCTTTCTTAGAAATGGCTATGTCATAGGATAAAAGGAATTACATTTTATATCGTGTTCCTTTTTATATATAGGGCTACTGTCTTTACTCCCTTCTTTTACTGCTTTCTACATCACGGCTATTACTGATAACATTTAACTTGCCATTTTGGTAGTGTGTCCAAGGTAACCTTGCTTCTGTATGTGTAATATGAAGTCATTCTAGGTATGCATAGGAAGTCTGGCCAATCTGTGCAATTTCAAAGCCATTGCACATGTGAAGATCAATTCTGTACTGATGGAGCAGCACAGCTTCCTCCCAGCCCCCTGCTGTGCTACCCTTTCTAGAGCTACACACACTGTCAGGGAAATACAAACATAAATGCTGCAAAAGCAAAAACGAAGGGGCTATGAGACCTGTGATGTCTGAACAAATATAAGAGCCCCAAAGTTTCAAATGAAATGAAGTGACACAGTCTTGTAAAAAAACTACCGTCAGGGAGAGAGAGAAATATATTAGGATGCTTGTAGGTCATTGTTAATTAAAAAAGCATCTGATTATCATTAACATAAATTGTCACTGAAGGAAATGGGCCCTTCATTGCAGGAGACAAACTGGCTGAGTTAGCTTAAATTGTCTGGAGTACATGTACCATGTGATGGAACCAGTGAAGAAACTGAAAGCAAATTATAAATTTGCATGTGGGTAACTAATTCCGAAAACTGTTATGCTGCTGTTAAACCTCAGTGTTTTGTTGAATTGCAATGGAGCCAGTATAGGTAAGGATAGAGCTAACACTGTAGGAGCAGCAGATTTACTGTAGCTGAAAACAACACCCCTGCATTTCCAAAAGCTAACAAATAAAAAAGTGCAATGTAAAAAGTCAGAAAGTCTTGATATTTAAAGATATACTTCCAGAAAATGAAATCCTAGCACCTAGATTAACTTGTTTCTCTCCACTTGCCAGACAATTCTGTGCCAAACACTATTATAGTTTGATTTAGTAACTCTTTCCTACAGATAATTCCTCTTAGATAGAATTTGACTTTGAAGTATTTGGTTTTCCTCTTGCTCCAGAATTCATTCTGTTTTCCTCTTGGATTGCAAGTGGATATACCAAGAACAGCCTTATGACTGACACAGCCTCCAAAGCACTTGGAAAACTGTATCTGTTTTAAACTCTACATTTTGGAGAACTTTATAAGTGAAAGTGTCTTTTGTTTTGTTTCCTTATCGTGTGGAAGAAAGAAACTTGAAAAATCATCTGAGAGAAGGAAAAATACTAAATGAAGCAAGAAAAGCTGTGAATGTTACTCAAATCTTTCATTGATCACACTCAATGTTTACAGTGCAATATGACTGATGGATATCTGTCTTGATATGAATCTGTTGCATAATTTTGAATTTCCTCTTACTATGATTACAGGGAGTTCAGCAGTTGGAGTTTTGGGGTGACTTTAGTAAGTTACCTTATTAAGTAACATTAATGAATACTGCAAGTTTTCTTATAGTTTCTTCATTTTATGTAGTGTGAGCATTGCTACATAACTTAACGACTAGGAGACTGGTGATATTTGCTATCAGAGTACACAGTATTAGAGTAGCACTGAAAAAATTGTAGCTTACAAGTGTAATACTTGTCTCAAGCAATGTGACTCAGTGATTCCATAAAGTCAGCTTGTATCATCAGAAAACAAATAGAGCTACCAAGACATATGCACACAGAGATGTATGATACAAGCGCTAAGATAATATATGTTATTTGTAATATCATTTGCAGATAGTAAACTTGTGGAAATCAACATTGTTCTCTTTACTTTGTTGGATCAAAAGGATTTACATGAACCACACATTTGACCCATCTCAAATAAATGTATTTCTCAGGGTAAAATATTCCTTTTCTAAAGCGGTGTATTTTGAGATCAGTTCTTGTGGAAAGTGCTGTATCATTAAACATTAATTAATAGCTGTTATAGTTTAGTAAAGAGTGATGTCTCTTCTACAGATTTTAAAAATGAATGTCTTATATCATTTAGAACTCATTGGGCATTTTTTAATCTTTCATCTTTTAATTGTCTTTCTTGATAGTCTTTCATTTTCAAACAAACACAAATGATACCTTCAAATGTGCAGTGCTGTTTTGGAGTGGAGACTGTTTCATCATTTCTGAAACCATTTGAAAATGTCCAGACCTTCTTTTGCTTTATTGTTACTAAAAATGTCTGTGAAATTTGAAAGTAGGTTGAGCTCTTGGAAACACTTTCTTTTTTATGATTTTTCAGCTAGGCTCTGACTATGACAAGCAGTAAGGTGCTTCCTGAAAATGTTCTCTTTTTTCCTCCTAGATTTATCTCTTGCAGGCACCCTTCTTCCACAAAAGGTGACTGGGGTCTTCTCTCCAGCTCTCATACCTCAAGGTGCTATTCATGGTAAAACCCTCTGTGCCATTGCCAGTTAAAACTCTAAATTCAGAGTCCACAGTAGAGTAGTGGTCAGACTGGAAACTGAAGGTGTGTGTCATTTCTAACAAACCAACCCCAGCTGGAATTACAGCCTAAGGAAGCCTAAGGACATGTTGTCATTGATAGAGTGACCCTGGTCTGGACCGGGTCCTAAAAAAAGCACTCAAGATGCAAGTTTGTGGACTAGCAGTTACTACTTTGAACACTCTGGATACTGAGTGCATGCTTCTCATGTTAAAATTCTTGTTTCATAGGAAGAAATATATCCTGAGTGGTTAATACACCTGTATCTGACCATCATGATTCGTCTTTAAAGGATCTTGCTCTTTAAACAGTTCTCTATACTCACCTAAAAAACTCAGACCCTTCCAAGGTATCCTAAAATTATGAAAGCAGTCCCTGTCTGGATTTAAAGGAGGTCATTTTTTATTTTTCATTCCTCAATGACTTGATCCCTGAGTTAAAGAAGAAAAACTATTATGTTTTTGTTGCAGATATTCAGTGATACTAAAATATGAATGTGTAAAAAAGGCTCAACTGTCTACAAAGTCTTTGGGGAAAATGTTAGTTGACATCAACAAGATTTTTTACTTGAGTAAGGTCCACAGGATTTGGTCTGATAGGTATCTTGAGGTTTTCTGCCTGAATTGTGCTGTGATGACAGCTACAGTGACAGCAGTAGCGGATCAGACTTTTTTTTTTAAGCCTGTAAACCCAGCTCACATATGGGTATACTGGAAGGCCAGCTTCTTAGGCTGGGCAGGTACATTTACATATGCAAAACAAAGTTTCAGATGCCTTTAAGGATGTAAATTAGCCTCTTATGTGTCTGCTTGTGAACACATGCCTCAGAATTGGCTAACGTGCCCTGAACACAGATTTTTACTATATTCCAGAGAAAGTAATGTCTTCAAAGGAAAATAAAGAAGGGACTTTTTGTCGACTTTGCGCTTATTCTATCTGTTGTAGGAAAACTGAGGACATATTTCATTTATGAAAAGCTACTTCAACCAGCTTAACAATCAAGTTAGAGGCACCTCAACGGTAACATACTGCCTTTGTCATTTTTCATACATTTCTATATTTTATGTACTGCACAGATATGGAGCTTTTCTTAGAGAGTTTTCTTTCAGATCACTAAATAGTTGAACAGACTGTCACTGAAAAACACTTTGGAACTTTTATGAGCATACTTTTATTGTAAATATTAATTTACAGTGGAGCTATTTCAGTACCAGAGCTTAAGGAACAGTGCCATAAAGATTCTCAGCTGCAATAATCTATAATTTGTGGGGTTTATTTAGTAAAATGCTCAGTCACAGATGGGAAATTTTAGTCAGAATTAATAAACATATAAGTATGTTGATTTGCTGTATTATTTTAACTTGTTTTCCTCTTCTGTGTATCCGTAAAATCTTTGAAAACTTTAAGCTTTTAGAAAAAAATGCCTTTTAGAAAGAACATAATTATGGTACAAAACTGGTTTTATCTCACTCTGTCTGTTGGGATCTCTGTGCATTTCCGGCTAATATGCAAATAGCTGTTTTCTTGTTTAACTTCTCCCCCTCCCTGAAGACAGGACTAGCATGCCAGAAGACCATAAAAGTTACCATGGCTAATAGTTGCCCCAGACCTGCATACACGGGTCTGGTCTGTCTTTGGGCTCTATGTATGCAAACTAAGACTGTGTTCTGGCATGGCGTGTTTCAAATAATTGCCTACATTTTGCTTTAGGGGAACACATGGTTCTGTTCCTGGGGGTAGCTCAACCCTGCAGCCCTGCTTCCTGCAACAGGACTTGACAGCTCTGCCTCTTTCTGCGCCATGCTAGAAGGGATGAATGAGTCCATCTACTTCCCTATTTAGAAGGGTGAGCTCAAGGCCCAAGGCAATAAGTGTAGCCTCTAGCTTTATTCACAGAGACCTTCCCCTTTTCATAAGGCTTGAGATGGTGACTGAAATTTATTAGCCTAAACTAGGCTGGGACTGATGAGATTTACAGTGATATATAGAAGAAATGCCGAGTAGGAGAAAAGGGATGAAAAATTGAAACTGTAAAGTTGTATCGGTAGCTTGTTGAGGTAATTGAAATGCTTTGTTATGTAGTATTGTGATGGGTTCAAATAAAATATCGGCACAATTTGTCAAGATCATGCCTGTAGCAAAATAAATTCCTGTCTTCTAGCATTAAGGACATGTTCAAGTTTTGCTTATCGATGGGGATTGTGAAGGGGTGAGATGAGACTAAAACTTCTTACTGACATAGTTGGCAGTTTGGCATTGTTTGGGCTACACTGCTTAAAGCAGGTTGGTGAGTGTTCTTCAAACCACCCAGGGGAACTTCTGAGGGAAGTCCAACACATCCATTTCTGTCACTCAGCAACCTCCCATACTCCATTTCCTGGTCAAAGAAAAAGGAGCAGCTCTGGAGCAGGGCTTTGCCCTCAAAGCCACCACTGAAGTTCCAGGGACAACAAGGGATGTCCGCACTCTTCACTAATGTGTATCTGCACTATGAGACCATTTGCTCTTGGACAGGCAGGACTTGCAAGTGGCTGTTCAGCGGATCCCTGAGCTTTTTTGCCTCTGCCCCTCAGCAGAACCAAAGTCCAGAAGCAACACATGTGAAAATATGGAAGGAGAACAGTTAATGAGATCCCTCTAACATGCAATGAAATTACCTAGAGATTATTATGTTGATTTAAAGAGGAAAAAAATGCTATGGTTCTCAAAAAAATTCGGTAGATTTCTGAAATTAAAGCCAAGCACCCATTGAAAATCTGAAATCTTACCTGAGCCAGGACAAGAAAATGAGGACACAGTCTGACTTGTCTTTCATTTATTTCCTATTTAGTCCTGAAGTCCACTTAGAAAAGAAAAATTCCAAGCTATTCATAGAATCATAAAATCATCTGTTTGGAAAAGACCTCTGAGATCATCAAGTCCAGCCATACCTGTTCCCTTACTAAACCATGTCCCTAAGAAACACATCTACCCACCTTTTAAACGCCTCCAGGGATGGTGACTCAACCATCTCCCTGGGCAGTATTTTACAATGCCTAAGCACCTTTTCAGTGAAGAAGTTTTTCCTGGTGTCTAATCTGAACCTCCCCTGGCACAACTTACGGCCATTTCCTCTCATCCCATCATCTGTCACATGCAAGAAGAGACCACAACCTCATTTCAGGTAGTTGTAGAAAGTGATGAGGTCCCCCCGCAACCTCCTCTTCTCTAGGCTAAGTGACCCCAGTTCCCTCAGCCGCTCCTTGTAGGACTTGTTCTCCAGCCCCTTCACCAACCTCGTTGCCCTTCTCTGGACACGCTCCAGCACCTCAATGTCCTTCTTGTACTGAGGGGCCCAAATCTGAACACAGTACTCAAGGTGCAGTTTCATCAGTTCTAAGTACAGGGTCACAATCACTTCCCTGGCCCTGCTGGCCACACTGTCTGATACAGCCCAAGATGCCATTGGCCTTCTTGGCCACCTGGGCACACTGCTGACTCGTATTCAGACGGTTGTCAACCAACATCACCAGGTCCTTCTCCACCAGGCAGCTCTCCAGCCATTCTTCCCCAAGCCTGTAACGCTCCATGGGATTGTTGTGTCCCAAGTGCAGGACTTGGCAATTGGTCTTGTTGAACCTCATCCCGTTGGTCTCAGCCCATCAATCCAGCCTGTCCAGGTCCCTCTGCAGAGCCTCCCTTCCTTCAAGCAGA
Source organism: Dromococcyx pavoninus (assembly GCA_033558185.1). Classification (NCBI taxonomy): domain Eukaryota; kingdom Metazoa; phylum Chordata; class Aves; order Cuculiformes; family Neomorphidae; genus Dromococcyx; species Dromococcyx pavoninus. The sequence goes on from JAUMJL010000067.1 coordinate 11,778,123, forward strand.
TCAACACTGCCACCCAGCTTGGTGTCATCTGCAAACTTGCTAAGGCTGTACTTGATCCCTTTGTCCAGATCATTGATAAAGATATTGAACAGGACTGGACCCAGCACTGAACCCTGCAACGATAGTGATCTCAAGGAAGAGGCAAATATAAGGCTGGTAGGTCACCTGCTAACTCTTTTTGTTACCTGTGGAAATAAGACACAGGGGTGACAGGGTATGCCTGAAAATTACTTTCCATAAACTTCCACAACATTCGTAGGCTTCAATTTGATTATTTCAGGAGAAGATTTTGTCTAAATGTATTCCCGAAACAGTAGTGAAAACATGACAAACACCACTAGTAATGCAGAGGAGTAGCCAGGTTCACGGATAGCTATTTTATAATTACATAAGACGCAGTATTGTAACAATCATGGTGATCTAAGGCTGTAACAGAAGCTAGGTTTGTGAGGAGGAATAACAACTTTTATGAAGCCAGTTTGAGTACCTAAGGAAAAAAACAGACCAGTTTTTGCTCTAGGAAGGGCTTGTGTGCCTGATCCATTTTTCCATTCTAATAAGTTGGTCTAATAAAAAATATTACCTGTGTCTACAAACCTTGCCTTGCAAATGTATGTGACTTGAATCAATAAAAGGTCTTCTTTGCAGAATAGATAGATAATCATATGATAATACACTCACAGAGAGTTTATGTCAGTAGTGACATACAGGCTGCATACGAGATCCATATTGTAATCATATTACATGTATTTTGAGAAACACTTTGTGCTTGGAAAAAAAGTAATTTTTTGCTATGAATGGAACCTGTAATGTGCTTGTGCAGTGGAATTCATCTTTCTCTGTCAATGTAGTATCTTTCTCTCTTTCTTCATAATGCCCTTCATTCTTTGCTTTCTGCTAAGGATATGTATTGACTTTGCAGAAGCACTGTAGCAAGCTGTAAATGATGTATTCAAAGAAAAATCACTGCCCAGTTCCCATAGAGAGAACATGAACAGTGCTGGGCAGTCAGAATTATGCTGCATTTTGTATTGTGACATTCAGTGCAATCAGGGAAAGCAGACCAAGCACAGACATCCCTGACTTAAATTCTGACAACAGAAGCCTGTTCCTTTTAAAATTCATATAGAGAGATCTGAGGTGGTTTTTCCTTCTTCACCTTATTCTTTTCTCATTAGCCCCTGTCATCATGCATGGGCAGAAGACAATCCTTCATTACCCACAGTTTTCTCACTGCAGACAAAGGTGTAGCTAGCAATTTGACATTTGCTTGTATACCAGCCATCACACTACCTGTGTAGTATCCATAGTACACACATCGTGTCCTGTGGGAGATATACCACAGTAAACAATTCACTCTTTTTGCCTAACTGGTGCAGTTAGAGATATTCAAAAGTGTTTTACTAAATGGCTGGAAGAGCAGAGAAACTCCTAATGAGCATTCCGTAAGAAATGTTGTTGGAGAAAAATTGTTAAAACTAAATAAAACTGTAATAATACAGTTGCATGTGTTTTGCGTTTGGAAATTCCCCGTGCCATATGATGAAAGGAAGCAAACTGAAATGGTGCTGTCAAGAAGAGGCCAGGACAAGGACAAGGTGCTGTGGTAATTCATTGGTAGCTCCCTCTGAAACTTTCAGCGATGCAGAAGCCTTACGGTGCACTCTGTCTGGGGTGAAATTTTCAGATGTGGGTAGGACTCTGTAACTTTTTTTTTTTTTTTTGCTGCTCTCTTGAAACCAAATCAGTTTCAAATTGAAGTAATAAAGTCCAGAACTTTAAAGGTGACTCTTACTCTTGGGATTCCCTGACACTGCTGTGGAGTTTTAAAGCCTCAGTGTGAAGAAAGAGATAATGCATTTGTCAGCAGAAGAAAAGGCAGTGTTTTCCACAGTGGCTCCAGACAAATGCGGGTAGCAAATTACTCTCCTGAAGATGCTGATGGAGTAGACCATGGTGATGGTCTTCTTGTAAAAGGCAGAAATAGAAGTCCATATACAATTCAGTGCCTTCCCTAAGGACAGCTGAAGAAAGAAGATGCCCCATCCTGCATCCCTTCAAAGAGACAATAGACTAAAACAAGACTAAAACAATAAACTGAGGATTAGGTTTAAGAAGAGGTGTAAGAGACAAAAAGGCTTTATTTTAAAGAGCAGGAGGTAGTCCAAACAAGGCAATGCTGCCAAAAGGCTAGTGGATTTGAATATATGTTTGAATAAGGTTTTCTTTAACTAAGGTTGAAGAAAAGATGACTTGTTGGATTGGTCTTCCCCTATCCTACATAAGCAACATAGAAGATAACTCACAGTATTAAGTGACTGAGTAACGTAAAACAAAGAAAGAAGCAGAGCAAAGACCCACAGCTCTGAGGAAAGAGACCTTTAAAAACCTTCCCTGGCAGCAGAGAGCTCAAGTAGCCCCCTGAAAAGAATGAAAATTCAGGCTCTAGTCCTGAGCTATGCCTGGGGACTGGTTACTTGGTAGAAAGAGAGAGTGGAGGCAAATAGAAAGGCATGTGACGGAAAAGCTACTGTCTTGAAGCCTGTTGAATGACAGGTTCCAAGGTATATCCATATACTTCTTTGCTTTTCCTGTGGTGTCATCATTTTAAATTCTCCATGGGATTTCATGTGCACAGACTTTTTTAAACAGACTGTGTAGTGTTGAGGAGTTTCACCATTGTAGCATGTGACATTTTGGGCTTTCTTGGATACAAGTAGAGCTGGTATTCTTGCCTGTGGACATGACAACTTGAAAGCTATTCCTATTACTGGTTTAGTAACATTTCACAAAGGTGGATGAGATTTTGTGACTGTACATATTCCTTTTACTATTCTTGTTGTTATATATGCATTGGTTTTACATGTCACTTCAGCAATGTACAGTTTTGATTTATTGCTTTGGAAACTTCTTGCTTTTGGGTCAGCCTCATTTTATTGCTTGGGATACAGAATTCTTTTTAGTTAATATTCACCTTTTCCCTTTCTCAAATAGACTCTGTAGCACCCTTAAAAATTTTTGCATTTTGAAAAGCCATGATTTATTGCACAATAAAATCCAATGCAGTTTAGGTCATGATTAATTGCAAAAACAAATCAATGGTTAAAGGAGCACCCAGTATTTGAAAAAGTCGTGAAGGTGCTCCAAAATCTACAAGGTATCAATTCCTCCAGTGCAGCCTGGTGCAAATATCTGGTTCTAATATTTGTAACAAATGAGTGGTTTGCGTCAGTGACCTCTAAAGTGATGTCACAAAACAACCAACATCTGCAAAATCCAAACCTTTTTACCAAAAGAATCCTGAAACAAGCTGGATGAAGTGAAGCAAGGGGTATAAGACAGAAACATAAAAGCTGCTGTATGACATGCAATGACAACACAAAAGTGAAAAATAGTTGGTTTTCAGCTTTCTCCTCTCTTGTTCCTTCATCTCTGTCTTTTAGGTGACTTGTAACTCATTCCTCATTTCAGTCCTGCAAGACAGAAAACTATATGAACACATAAGCAATATCCATACATAATGCTGCTTCTTCCAAGTTTTCCTTGTAGAAGAACAGTGTAAATAGCTTGCAGCATACAAAACTCTCTTGTTCAAACAGCGATAGCAAAATGCTTCTTTCATCTCTTGGAAAGCCTCTAAATTTTAAAACTACTTAGCATGCTGCATTCTTTAGTATTTTTTACTCTATTTTACACCGGTTTATCATTACATATAGTGTGGTGGCAGGGAGAACATCTAGAATCAGAGAGAAAAGATTCAGTCTTTTCATGTCAGGACATTTAATCACAACTATGCTTGATAAAATGCTCTATATTCAAGAAGTGATTTTTATGGTTTATATAATGTTTAAGAGTTAGGGTCAGCCTCAATTTAAAATTGTAATTTTATTTTTGTTTTTAAGAAAGAAGGGGAGATAATATTCACCCACCTGTTCTGTATATAATAAGCACTTTCTGCATGTGAATATTTGAAACTTTCTCTCATTCTTCCTGAAAAAGCCTGGTAATTGAAACCATATAACATTGAGACACGTGAGTTGGAGTTGATGGACACATTCATTGCAATGTACTCTCAACTCTGATTTCAGAGACACAGGAGAGCACTTTTCAGATTGTATGATTCAGCCCTGTACAAGGTGGAGGGGAACATGAGACACTAAGTGAAAATGGAAGATCCTCCTATTTTACCGCGTATCACACAACAGCTCTTAGAAAAGATAAGTCATAGGCACATTACTGAAATATGTCCTATGAAGGCAGACAACATACAAGGAAGAAAGACTATGCAGTCACATCTGCTTTAGTATATCATAGAATTCTCTTGGGGTTTTTGTGTCGTATATGAGCTCTGCATTATGTATTCAGTATTAATCCTAAATTATAACCTTAAACAATAGAGAGTACCTGCATTTTATGTTCATAGTGCTGTGTTATATGCAATAATTAAAGAGCTTCCACTGAAGCCACCACTCCATTAAAGATGTCACATGTATTTTATTCTATTTTTTTTTCCTTTACTGCAGTCCAACTTGGAGGAAAAAAACAAATTCACAAACTCCACTTTAACTGAGGTGCAGATTTTTCAAGTGGCATCTATTAAGCCTTTTAAACTATAATAAGACATATTCTGAGTATACTATATTCATACAGAGAAATAGAGATGTGTGCATACGCTACAAGAAGCAAGTACTGTGAATAAAATCCTAGTCTAGAAAAAAATGCACATTGGTACAGTAACCAGCTCAATTTTAGCAAGAGGTCATTGCCCTTCTAATCAGACACCCAGCATTAATGGTGTACTGGTAACTTTCTAGGATATTACAAGTACTCTGTCCTAATATTGGGGAAAAGTTGTACTGTGGGGCATGTTTTGCCTTATCATTATCAGAAGCACTCTGAGTCTCTGACACTGACCAACGATGCTGATGAGAGCCATTTCTGCCTTCTTGGATTATTACACTAAAAATGTTCAATCGGCCTGAGGAGCCCAAAGATGAACATGCAATAGAGGAAACCGGGAGAACATTGTACTTCTTCCCAACGCATCAAAGTATTCATTTATCATAGCTGTAATTCATCATTTGTTTTAGGCACTTTGCCAGCATACAAACTTCCAACAGCTTCTCTCCAGAGATTTGACTGCCCTTTTTCTTTTGTAATGCTGAAATGACTGTGTTGTGATCTATATGAAAAATGCAGGGCCAGAAAACCAGCCAGTGTGACCTTAGTTCTGCAAACAATCATTAGTGCAAATGTGGATAGAAAAAAAAACCTAAATCTTGACTGTATAATCTGAATCTTCATCTCAAGATCTAATTGTTGAGGAACTGGCAGTGTTCCAAGGCATTGATAATGAGATTGAGAGTCTCCTACTGCCAGTCACTGGCTTGGCCACAAGCTGCCGGGTGAAGCTCTGCTCTTCGCTTACTGGAGTTGCTTGAGATTTACCAGTTTAACTGAGATGGGGAATAGGCTCTGTGCTGGCAAGTGAAAAGTTGTTATTACTACTGGGAGCTATTACAGAAGTAATAACCTTCTCGTATCCAAGTGGACAAGTTTCCGTGTCTCTTTCACACATAGATGTCATCAAAGTTGGTAGAAGTTTGCTACCTTCCCACACTGTGCAAAAAGATGAAGGCTAGCACAGGGACGATGTAAAAAATACCTGCCCTCCTAGTTACTTCAGGTTGAGACAGGCAAATTAGTAGGCAGAGAGGATTGCCTTGTCCTGTTGCTGCCTTTGCTGCTGTCGTTCTGTGGGTAGGGAGTATTTCAGCAAGTCTGGCAGCTTTTATGAACACTAAAATGATCTTTAAAAGTGGATGTAAACCCCCTTTATTATTTGGTTGTTTTTCCAAAGTCTTACACAAACCCTCCAGGAAACTGTACTGTTTACCCTCATAAAAGTAGCTCTGACATTAGTCTCAGGATGTTTATTAAATGAAATCGTGCCTTCTAAAGAAATTCAGCTTTCATCTCCTTACCCTTTTTACTAAATAAAGCAACGCTTCGTCTCCTCAGTCTTACTTTTGCTCTATCTCAGCAGCCCGTTTTCTCACACCCCATGTGGTGCGGTTTGAAATCCTCTCGAGACGTGAAAAGCCCTGCAGAGGGGGAACACGGGGCTGCTTTTTCCACAGCCGGGGAGTTGCGTGGGGCCCGGGGGCAGCATCCACGGGGGAGGGGGTTCCCAGGAAGGGGGGCGGGAGGGAGGCGGAGGAGGGCGCAGCTCCCCGGCACCAATCGACTCCCGCAGATCCCCGCGGTAGCGTTAGCCCCGCCGCGGGATCCACGAGCACCGCGGTGCTAGGGGCAGCGGCGGCCGCTTCCAGCGGGGGCAGCGCCGGGGAGCGGAGCAGCCGCGGGGCTCCCTCCTCCTCCTCCTCCTCCGCCCGCCGCGCAGCATCCCCCACAGCCCCCCATCCTCCAGCCTCCCTCTGCATCCAGAGGCAGGAGTGAGCGGCAGCGGAGGCATCCGGCGCGGCCCCTGCGGAAGGAGCGGCCGGGGCGCGGGGATGTGAGGGGCGCACCCGGCCGAGGAGGGAAGTCCCAGCGCCAGGAAGGCAGCCGAGAGCTCCTCCGCACTGCAAGGTAACTCGTCCTATCATTCGGGGACTTTTTCTTCTGCTTTTGTCATTTCCCCCTCTTTTTTCCCCCTCTTTTTCTTTTCCTGTCTTTTATCTTTGCTTCTTTAATTTTTTTTTATTTCCCCCCTTTTCTTCTCCCTTTTTTCTTTTTTCCTTTTTTCTCCTTATTTTATTTGCTCGTCTTTTTCTTTATTTTTGTTTATCTTCCCCTTTTCCTTTTTGCTTATTTTTCTTCTTTTTTTCCTTCCTTTTTCCCCTTTTTCTTTTTTCTTTCTTCTCCCTTTTTCTTCTTTTTTCTTTTTTTCTTTTTTCTTTTATCTTTTTCTTTTATCTTTTTTCTATTCCTCTTTTTTTCCTCCTTTTTTATTTATTCTGTTTGTTGTTCTTTTGATTTTTTTTTCCACCTTCTTTCCCCGGCCCCGTAGCTGTCCACCCGCAAGCAGAGAGCAAAGAAGGGGCGGTGAGGGATGGAGCAAGCCCACACCGAGTCGCTCTGGAGTTTGCCTGGGACAGCCTTCCCCCCCTGCAGGTGCACTGCCGCGGAGAGCAGGGCAAGGCAGGGCAGGTCCGGGGATGTCCCGGGAGCGCGGCTCCCTGTTGGCACCCGGGAGCACGGTCGGAGAGGCTGAGTCGGGGCAGAACTTTCCTGTAGCGGAGACGGCAGGGAACCTCCCGCGGGGGCTTTCTGCAAAAAGCAGAAAACCTGTAGAAAAAGGGAGGGCGTGGATGTGCGTGTGTGTGCTGCACAGTAGGAGCTGGAAAATACCTTTCCTTACCACCCTCTTGCCTCGCCGGTGCTCCCGTGAAAAGAGAGCCCCCCAGCCCCCACTCATCCCCGCGGGGCTCTGCCGGAGCGACGCGGAGGGGGTGCGAGGGGCACACAGATGGTAAAAGGTACGGAAGGAAGAGACCCAGTGGCTGGGACATAAATCAGACAGAATATATGGGGAGTTGATGAGAATAGGTCTTTTCACCCTTAAAAAAAATAGCCACTTTGGAAGAGAAAAAGGAGGCTGATTATTGGCATCCAGCTCTGAAACCCAGGCAGCTGATGCTGAGGGGAGCCAAAGGGAGCAGTTCTTCTTGGTTTAAAAACAGCAAGACAGTCCCTGCCAAAGATTGCTGTAAACACTGAATAAAGATTTCATTGTGGCTTGGTGTGACTGGAATAATTAGGCAGTTAATTGTTCATTCTGATCTTAAAGTGCAGTAATCAGTAGTGCAGAGTGGGAAAAATGGGGGGAAGGCAGAAAGGGAGGGAAAATAGCAATAGGAAAATGATGGGAAATGATGGGAAAATAGCAATAGGAAAATGATAGGAAAATGTATCACTTTTTCCTCTTCCATATGTTTTCCTTTTTTTTTTTTAAGTAAGACTGGAAGCACGTGGGTCCTGGTCTAGATAGAGAACACCTTTGTAAAGCTGGGATGTAATTGTGCTTTTGCTGCCACTGTGTCAACATCGTTTCAGGCTGGACAAAATCAAATTATGAGACTTAAAGAAATCCTATTTTATGGAAATGAAATCCGAAGATGCCTAGAGAATGAGCATCTTAACTACATTGACTAATACCAATTAATGCATTTTACTTATGTCTGCACTTTATTGCCAGCTCAGCAGGGATGAAAGCTAATGGTGCCAGCTTTTGTGCTGCTCTAAGACATTTTTCAAGCAGGCACACAAGGTTTTAATGGTAAACTGTTTTGAGTTTTTAGCACTGTGATCATGTCCCTGTTCAACTCGAGTTCCTTGCAGCAGTGACTCTTTCATGGTAATCTAATGAAATGATCTCTTGTTACACTGTGTTAGCTATTCCCTGTGACACAGCAAGAAAATACAACCTGTGTTTATTTGTACTGGAGGTGGTTATAAGTTGTTGAAGAAGATGCGCTTACAAGCACTACAATATGACTTACTGATATTTACTGGAAGATGGCACCATAGGCAAATTTTTTTTTTATTTCCTACATAGCATGTTTTTCCACATATATATTTTCTTGATAAAGAAGCAGAGTAGTGGATTTCTCTTATCAGAATGAATGGAAGAAGAGTGTTATGCTTAAAACAAAGAAAACTTACAAAGAAGTCCATAGTCATTTGAGGAAAGTAAAGGAATTACTCAAAGTCTGATTGCAAAGGAAACAGACACATCCTTCATATAACTTCCTTGAGTGTAGACTAGTTGTATTAAAGATTCATTTGGCTTGGAGACATCCATGTAGCCTGCCCATCCATCATAAATGAATAAATAAATACACTGAAACTGGTCAAGATTTAAAAAGAAATTTGGTTAATTTTCTGTAACTGCACATGCAGAAAGCTAGGAGGTACCCATTACAGAGTAAAGGGGGGGAGGGGAAGGGAGCTTTCATTCAACACTGAAAAGTAAAGCAATTTGTTATAGTTTCTTGAGGTTGAGTTTGTTGAAGGTTTTGACCTGCACTTTGTGAGATTTTTGTAGAAAGACAAGTGGAGAAAACACTAGGCATGTTGTCCATCTAACCGTATAAAACTAAAATAAAACACTGCAGCCTTTGCTAAGGTCACAAAGTTTGAAAGAGCAAGGACAGAATGGTGGCTTTAGAGTTTCGTTCAAAGTTATCATAAAACAAACCTCATAACAAATGAATATGTAAGGGCCAATGTTAAAATCCACTTTAGAAGCATTTTTATTAAGCTGTTGAATGTGCTTTGTCCTACCAGTGATACTCAGTATTCTGTTCATGAAGAGTATTCCTGATTTAATAGCAAGCTATATGGAAAGAATGTCTTTGAGGTATTTTACTTACTAGTACGGTCGAGGCTGGGATATTGCTAACTTTAATTGCACCTATCCAATCCAAGAAACCTAAGGATATTCTGCTCTTGAGAAATCCAAAAAGTGTAATGATCAGGTTATCACATAAGAAACGCTTAGGTTTCTGCTTGCAATGTTTCTGACAGAGAATGTTTCTAAAAATCTGCATAGTGTCCCCTTGCATTAAACTCTAGAATAATTTCAAGACCAGTAACAAGATTTTGAGAGAAATCTGAAGTGTTTTTTCCTCCATTCTCAAAGACAAAATTTACCAGGGGGCTCCTCATTTATATGGTAAAATGCATTGAAAACACACTTTGGCCATCACAGTAAGTTTGGGAAGAGGTCTTTCTTGCATTGTTACAACATGTTTAGCAAAGTTCACATAGGATTATACACTTTTATTAAACAAAATATTTACCATCAAATTGTCATTAAATCCTGAATACTATCTTATACCTAAAAGTTGTTTGAAATGCACAGTGCGTCTTCATAATAAAATTGCATTGTCACAGACATAATTGTTATTCATAACAAGTAGTCTCACAAACAGATTCCATCCCTGTAAGTACTGAGTCTCACTCAGGCCAATTATGACTAAATTACTGCATGTTCTCTGCTGTATCAACTAATTAAAGGGTAATTAATAAAATGATAATTTCATTCCATGGCAATGTCTACATCTGGTTGTCATAGGAGAGATTGTTTGACATATGGTTAAATGGTCAACTACTACATTGTATGAATGTAACATTTGCGCAGAACACCTGGTAAGCCAGAGGAATTTTAACCCTTGATACATTAATTTCAAGAATCTCTGTCAATGTTCTCTTACACTGGGTTACTCATTCTCTGCACCTCGTCTTCTTACGCTTTTAAGAGAATTTAGTTCTCCAAGTTAATTTCAGTAACTCTCTTGGGGTGGGGGAGGAGTGGGAAAAGACTTGGGATATTAACTTGGAAATGAAAGATAGTACTGACTTGTCATTGTGGGAAATAAAATAGATGAGTCTAAATTAATTGCTGAGAGAAGACTCTCCATTGGTTCGCATATTACTGAGAGCTTCCCTGTTAAGGAAATTCATGCTAAAATTAGCATGGAGTCAAAATTATCTTTTTTTCTTAGATACAGTTGTATGCCAGGATTAAGACTGAGGTTGTGGTCACAACAGCATGGAAGAACCTGCATTGCAGCCTTCCCACACTGTACCTGTCATATGTGGATAAAACAAAATGTAGCTCCTCAAGGACAGTAACCATAAAATGCACACATGCTAGAGAAATGAAACAAGATCTTATGAAGTCAACACATGATATGAATAAACAATTCTGCTGTGGATACCTGATGTACACGATAATGTATACACATATGCTGTAATATCAGTGGCTGAAATTTTCAAGACAGCCCATACGTCTTATCTTATACATAGCTTAAGGGAATATATCTTAAGCACCAACACTACCTTGAAAAATTTCAACTACTGCTATTTCAAAGTATGTGAAAGTGTCTATTTCTGCCCTTTAAAAAAGCATAAACTGTAAGTAGTGGTACTTTAACATGGTTTAAATGACAGTTTGTTATCTGTATTGGATCAAGCTGAATCCCTCATAAAAGTAAGAGCAAGAAATGAAGTAATAGGCATAATGTTTTCCTTCTCTTTAAGAAAAAAAAGCATTAAAAAGGGAAAATAGCTAGTACTTTTTCACAAATGGAACAAAGTGAAAAGGATGCAGTAAACTGCAGGAAGACATGAAAGTCTGTCTTTTCCCATGCAAACAATCCTCAATGAACAGTTCCCCTAGTGAATAGTCAGGGCTGCTCATCACCTCGCCCAGTCAGGTGCAGAGCGTGGCCAGTGATGCTTATAAAGCGCTGTTTGTCTGTTTCTCTGAGAGCCTGAGCCCTGCTTCTTGAGAATTTCCAAGCACACGGATCCATCTCATTTTCATTCTATTCATGTAACTCATTAACACCTGGAAAATCTTTTATAGCATTTAACTGCATCAGATGCACTGTCCGGCACATGTTTTCCTAATAGGGCTTTCACTGTGGTATTGTCAAAGAGCCCTTATGTCACAGCTGGGAACATGAATCTGTCATGTCAGTACTGTACCTTGTTTCAGACAGTAATAGTGTATGAGTGTGTTTTATGGAGGAGCCGAACATGCCCATGTACTGCGTTAGCAGGGAAGAATGTGAAGCTTGTTCTCCTAAATAAAGATTCAGGCTGGTGGTAGTAGAGTACTTTGTACCATTTAAACATTGCTGCCTCTAAGGCATTGCACTTAAGGAAAGGGAAGTTTGAGGCAAGCAAGACACGTCTTAGTATTTTAGTGGTGTAATGCTGCTAGTTAACGATATGTCATCATTTACATTTCATTGGGAAAAAATTGCCAGAGGTTTCTAATTCAGCAGAAACAACTTAACTAGAAGTTGATATGAAAGCCCTTACCCTGGGAATATTTATTTTTAAAACAAGTCTGATTTAAATACATTTGGCTATATAAGAAGACGGGGAAGGGAAGTAAATGTTTCCTAATTCCATATGCTTTTTTTGCCCATTAAATCACTGTAAAACCCAGTTTTAAGTAGATTACTTTGTAGCTCTGTAATCAGAATGCCTTGGGTAATTAAAAAAGGATACAACTGTGAAAAGTGACTGTAATGTGTGTATAAGACCTACTTTTTCACAGGAATTTTTAACAGTTACATGCATTTTAAATGAAAGTTAAACACTTAAAATTCACCAGCTCAAACACTACCAAACATGTCGTGATGGTATTTCAAAAGATAGAGCCTACCTTTGAAAAGTGTTTGCAGACTTGAGGAACTGTTGTGAAGCAGTTGACTTGGGTCCTCATTTAAAGAATGAATGCATGAAAGGAGCATTTTTTACAGTCAGATAAGGTTCCAGTTTTTAAACTACTTGTTTTGCTTTGAAAAACGTAAGTATAGTTCCTATGCTAAGAAATAAATGAAAGCGATTTCAGATACTCAAGGTGAAAGTACGCTGTCAAATGCATTCTGTAGGTTTAAATTTTTTGTCTTTGATGGTTTTGTAATAGCTTTTCAAAAGCCTGAGCATGCAAAGGTTCATAGCCCAAACTGCAACCAGTCCAAGCTCATGCTGGAATCAGTGAAACACTGAGGTGTTCAGGTATAGGACTACCTTCTGAATTTCTTTCTTGATTTTCTCCTTTTCCCCATTTGTGTCATCTCCTGATTTTTCTAATGGTGACAGCATTGAGGTGCTCTCTTAGGCCCATTCCTTCAGTTCGTAGGGCTGGTTAGGCCTGTTGTAGAGCCTCTGGGGAGAACATGGGGATTTGTTTCTAAGTTGGGCGTTTCTGTAAACTCTTTCAGTCTGTTCAGAAGCACTGAAGTCCTTCATGCTTCTGTGAAGAAACACTCAGCCAGCTGTGTAGGGTTTGCCCTGCTGGACTACGCAGCACTCCACAATGTAGCCCAAGAGATGCTAACAGTTCTCAAAGTTGAGAGCACATCAGGGCTGAATTCTTCTGCACAACTCCTTTTAGCCTATTTCAGAAGCAAATCAAAGGTGAAAAATAAGTCTATGTAATTAACCTTTCTACATGCCTACGTATTGTGAGACACAGTTAAAAGTCCTTGCAATATGTAACTTAGGTACAGCAAAGCAAGTTAAGGATTGAGTAAAAGGCTTAACTATAAATTTCCTTGCTTGTATGAGTTTAATTTAGAATTGCAATCATGATGTAACATACATTAAAATAGCAGTAGTAGATCACTAGTTGGCAAATCTCTCAAGAATAATGTAAGAACCTCACTAGATTATTATATATGTATTGCCTTCTATGCACTTAGCCCATTGCTGAAATTAGTCTGTTTTTTAATTATCAGTTACTTTTAAAGAGGAGGGAATTGCTTCAACAGGTGAAGTAGTGCTGGCTGTCAGTAAGAATTAGGAGACTATCTTCGGAAAAGGGGAGCTGCCTAAAAAAAAAGCAGCATTGCCCAGAAAAAAAATAATCGAGTTTTGCCCCAGGTGTTCTCCAATCCACACATAATTTTAAGGGCTTTAACCATTCAAGTGCATATTACGTGTTGCTTGACCTGCAGGTATAATATATTAAGGCTTCACAGCAAAAATATGTTTTTAAGGAACAGAGTGAAGAAACAATAAGGAAATCAGCATGCCTCATGGAATATGTGTGAAGGGTAGACAAATGTATTCCCAGAAAGGGAAGTTTTGGAAGAGTGTGTATCAGTGGTGCATGTACATTTTATTTGGACACTGGGTTTTTTTCAGTGTCAGAGGACGGCTGCATGCATCAACCAACTACTGTATCTCCTGAGAGGAACCACAACACTTGCCTGTTTTGTTTGTGCTTTCCATATAGATTTGCAGTAGTCTTATGACTCCTTCAGAAGCTGGTGCAGAGATGGGCAGACACAATACAAACAATTAGAGGTGCCTGCTCCTTGTGAACATCTCTCTCTAAAGCACGGAGGAGTGAGCACAGACTGGTATGTTTATTCTAATAGCAAGCCTACACATCCTCTTTTCTGGGCATCCCATGGACACCCAGGGGAGATAGTGTCCATTGGCAAGTGCACATCCTTGATAATGTCAACAGGAAGAGCTACCAGACCTGTTGGAAAGGTAACAGTCAACTATTGACATTATCAGACTAGTGCCTGTGGCCCACAGGCCTGCACACCTCACATCCCTGTGACCCTCCTTGGGAGGAAGGGTCACGAGGAGCAGACACAGAATGAGCTCCACACTAAGTACTTGTAGCGAAGGAGGTGCATAGGCACAGTGCTGTAAGGAAGAGCTGAAATCATCCTTTAAGTGGATGACAAGAAAGGATCTGTCAAACCAGTCTTCAAGAGGACAGTAAGCATGTTTACAGAAAATGATGATAATAGCAACAAAACCTCACAGAGACTGAACAGAGAAAGGAACTGCAGGAGGGCAAGAAAACAGAGGGTCTGTATAGTGAGGCAGAGAGAAAGCAATGGCAAATGTCTTTGTAAAATAATAGATATAAGAAAGGAGAGATCTGATTGGTGGCGTGTACAGATTTTGGTTCTTACTTGGAGAAGGACTAATACAAAAGGAAGAAAAATAACTGTTTCATAGCCTTATGAATAAGCATGGCAGAAAGCAGAGCAGGTTGTGGTAGCAGATAGAGGTTGGAATAACAGCATCAGGATCCCACAAGAAGACTCCGGGGTGAGTACAGCATATTGGAGGGGCTTTGTAAAAAAATGAGATTTCTAGATTTTCTTGTGAAGTTTCAAGTTATAGTTCATGAACATGTCAAGAGAAAAGCATGAGTCAGCAATGTGTTGTAGTTATTAGGGTCATATACATAATGGAACCATTATGTAGAAATGCTGGACTGAATCATGGCTGGACCTTTCTTGCATAGTATAGAGTAAGGAAAGGTTAATCCTCATTAACGTGAGTTCAGGGGCATTGCTTAGGATGTTTTAAATACGCTGTGGTTGAGGATCTGCTGTTTTAGGTGGGCTGGTTGATCTCAACATGAAGTTGATGACTGAGGAACTGGATGTTAGATTCAAATGTGTAGAAGAGATAATGGGGGAAGGAAAAAGAAAAAAAAAAATAACAGCTCAACACTGAGTTGTCAGTCTTCGCTTGATTATTTTCCTTACTTGTTTGCCCCATATAGTTCTTCAAGTGCCCGCTTGTTTGATGTGATGCTGCTGTGGGGCAGTGGAAGGAGCTCCAATTAAGACATACTTGTGTTATGATGTCTGCTAAATATGTGACTATTAGTGAGGAAATAAAAGAACCATGGATAACAGTAGTGATACCCAGAATAGCTATTAACTTTTCCATACTATTTGCTATCTCCCCCCTATCTGTTTCTCACCTTTGAGAGAAGGCACTCCATTGCATTACCCCTGTAATCCCTTACTGGATTGTGTAGATGTTTATGCAGAATAAATGTATAGAATGATGTGTGGCAGGTAGGTGTTTATTTTTTACTAAAAATTCCTAGCCTCAAAGAATGCATTGTGATTAAAATCTGTTGCCACTTAATCCTGTTGCCAGTCAACGCTTTGTCCTTGTTTTGTTGAAACACCAATAAACATAGAACCAAAAATAACTATAGGGTGGTCTATTTGTTTTCTTCTTCATTTTTCAATCAGTAAAATGCTCATAGATAACCATTTTAAATAGTTTTTTATGCAGTTTATTCTCTTTCTTTTCTAATATATGACTGCTTCAGTATTAATATCTTTGCAGTGGGCAAAAAGTG
The DNA here is from genome assembly GCA_033558185.1 of Dromococcyx pavoninus. NCBI lineage: Eukaryota > Metazoa > Chordata > Aves > Cuculiformes > Neomorphidae > Dromococcyx > Dromococcyx pavoninus. Next base: position 11,793,784 of record JAUMJL010000067.1, read on the forward strand.
ATTGTCCCAGGAATGCATGGCTAAGGTTTTTGAAGCTACTGTGGTATCTGTACACTTAAGTTCCCATTATTTTTAATGATCACGGAACATCCAAATTCCCCATGTAGTTACAGTTACCTACCTACCCAAAGAGTTGGTGGACTGAAACTGTTTTTATTCTGAGGTAAATTGCCTTCTCTTTTTCCAGGAACTTACCAAGTTATTTATTGAAGAAGCGATTACCAACTGTCATAAAATGGTTGAGTTACTAGCTGTAAATATACAATCTATCAAGCATTATGTGCGTTTAAAAGTTTTTCTAAGTCCATTGGTCTTCCTTAAGCCTCTTTCGGAACTATCAAGAGGGGACTGAAACCCTTAACTTCTGTTTTAAAATATCATCCTATGCAGGATGATTTTTTTTATTTGAAGATCCTCTGCATTGTAAGGCTAGAAGTGCAATTCATCTAGAGCTAGAAGAAAGTCTGTTTTCTTTGTTAATAATTTGTGTCATCTTTGGCTAAAGGGGCGTCTTTGGTTCTGTATGCTCATGAGCTCTTCAGACACATATCTGAAATCATTGCTTTGATGAACTTCTTTCTATGATAATTTACTCATCAGGATACCATTTCACAATGTCATTCTGTTACTTGAAGAACATTTACATGATGTAGCGAAGTAGAATACAAATCAGAGCAATATTTTGTACAGAGATTTTTCTTTATTGATTTGCTTTACTGCATGGATAGAGACCACTCAAAAAGCACCCCCCTGCTGTGTAACCCTACTGCAAATAGTAACTTTAGTAACAGTCATACAGTTCTCCTTTAATGCTAGCAGTCTCTGAAAGAATAAGAAACATAAGGTAATGTAATGCTGCATAATCTGAATAGTCAGTGTTAGAAAAATCTCTCATCAATGGAAAAAAGGTAGAAAGTGGGGGTTTTTAAAGGCTCGATGATAGATGAATGTATGTAGAATGGACATAATATCAGCAAACTGCAGGGGAGGATACATTTGAAAATTCTGGCCATATTGACCAATAAACAATTTATGGAGAGAACACAAACAAACCGTTAGAATATTTTAAGACCGTAGCTTCTGACAAGTATACTTTATTTATGACTTTGCGGTGCATTCTTCTCCAGTAATGTTTACAGGAAGTAAAAAAAAAAAAAGGAGGGCGAAAAAGGGAAGAGGCAGCATTCCCAGCGTTTTATCCTCTTGTCCTCTGCTACGTGTGGAGTATTGTCAACATCAGTAAGATAACCTCAGTATTCCTGTCTCAAAAAAAACCCAAACTGGAACTAGAAAAATCACAGATGTGACATGTTAAATGTTTAAGGAGTGGAAAAACTGGTGCTGCTGTATCTGAAACTTGTACAATACTGGTGCCAATAAATGAGAGCTGTGGGCACCATAAGGCAAGGCTAGGTGAAAAAGGAGGCAGACATGGGAATGACAAGTTCTTTAGCAGAACTTCTGCCACTGCTAAGAACCCTGTTGGCAAAGCCAAATGTTCGCTATCTAATGGGATTATATGTCTAGATAAGATCAATGTTTGAGTTTGTTTCTAAATCTCCAATACAACAGAAATTTTGTTGCTTTTGTGCACACATTGGATCTGGGTGCTTGAGGGAGTACATGTGGTTGAGTTTTCTGAGACTAAAGCACCAGGCAAAGGTAAAACTTGTAGTTATAATTTGTGTTTGAGAGGTGCTAAGGTATGATGCAGACCCCTGTGCTGTACAAACACATAGGACATAGTGCTGTATTGAAGTCTCTGCAATCCAAATACCAGAGCGAGGCGATCAAGTTCCATTTTACCAAAGCTTGTATTTCAAAATCATCATGTTTTGTAAGGAAACCTAAGCCTTTAGAAAATGCTGAGACCAAAGAGGTGTCAATACGTTTGCATTTAGGAATGAATAGGTCAAAATTTTGGTTTGTTTCTCTCAGTCTTAAGAAAGAACCCTGTTCTGAGAAATCTTTCCCCAGAAAATGCTGAAGTTTGTATATTTCTGGTAAAAAAAAAAGAAGCTTTTTTTTTTACTTGAAGGAAAATGTATCTAGAAAATCAAAATGTTGCTGAACAATTTCTGACCAGTGGACTAAAAACACTAGGGAGAGTGCAGTTAAGACAAGCCCAGGGAACAGCCTGGTTCATCAAGGAGGAAGGTGGGGAGAAGCCAAACACTAGAGTCAGTCCCCTGCTTCCCAGTCCTGTACCACCAGTTTACCATCCCAATTCATCAGACATTTTCCTCTTTTCAACATGGAGTTTCTGAGTTATGAGTTGCAAGTGCTGGAGTCAGGAGGACATCAGTGCTCCTTACTTCTGACATCCATTAGTAATGCCGTGTGCATAAAGCACTAGGAGGTGGCAGCGTAAACCCTGCTGTAACAGGCATCCCCTTTGACATCTTGACATCTTGGGAGGGGGTCCTTGCAGCACCCTGTAACCAAGAGTGGCTTACTTTCTGGGGAGACACTCTGCCATCTGAGCACTGCTTCCTAGGGCATCATCAATTCCAGCCCACTGCTGGAGAAAGTGGTGTTGGAAACCTAGAGTAGAAATAAACACTTCAGAAGGGCCTTAACAATATCTTTCCTCCTTAAAAGATACTGTGACAATGTTGATTAACTAGACAAGTGTGCCTCTAACAAACCTGTTGAGCTTGATAAATGGTTCTCTATTAGTATCCTAATTTTGCTGGATCTGATGAGCAGCTTTTGGAGACCAGAGGCAGAAAAAGACTGCTTGAAAGATGGCTCTTACAAGAAGCTAATTGCATACAGGGTTTTCAGAAACTTTAGGTCAGTTCCTGTTCAGAAATTGGGTGTTTGTTCTTCTTTAGTGGCAACAAAATTAATTCTTCTGGGCTCAGGGAAAAAAAAAAGAAGTACTTTGGGTTTTACCAGTTAATGTATTGTCAAATCTTACTTCAAATAACATTTTAAAGTTTAAAAATATTCCACAAAGGAAGAGACATAATTTCAAGGATGAAGGCCAGTGTAAAACAATTCCAACAAAACTGATTGAGTTATGGGCACTATGTTTATATGACTTCTGTAAAATACTGTTTTTTAATGCTAATATTTCAGCAGTAGGGAAGAAATATTGCACTTGAGTTCTCTTCTGGAGACATACATACAAATACCCTTTATATCAGTATAACGATGAAAACAATGTGACCTGAGTGGGGAGAGATTTTTCCCCATAGGCCATTTCCTAGTTTTAATCACACCCTGTCTCTCTTAAAGATCCAGGATTTACCATCTCAGGACAGACTGGTATCTGGGAAAATGACCCATGTCAGTATTTCAAAGAAAGATGTGAAAAATCTTTACAACATTACATGTCTCTATGTTATTCTATTCTTTAATACACTAATGCAAGCTCAATGGTTTCCATGGGGTCATGCTGATGAAATTAGAGTAAGATCTCACTCAGAGAGTGTCTCAATTTTTTTGTACTAAGCAACTGATTTTTGATTGCTTAATGATCTGATTTTTTAAATTACTTCATTCTTATTGTTGTTTCACAGTGACAACCTCTCTCTTTGGCTTGGTCATTCTATTCATCATGATAGACCTTGTACAGATTCCTCATAAGGTCTCTGCCTTATAAAGAGTTTTATAGAAAAGTGTTTATTCCAGTGTGCTTTTTGATTCCCAGGTGTAAAATATTTTTTAAAACCAATGTTACTACAAAAAGTATGCTTAAAAGGGTTTAGAATTTGTGGTTGTGAAGAAAGATTAATCCAAAATGCTTTTCAAAATCCTTCTTTATCTACACATCACACTGAGTCTCTAGTTTGATACTAGTGTTCTTACCTGGTATTCTGCCTTGATAGTCCCACTCAAAGGATTCAAAAGGAAGGCTGTAATAAAACAACTACATTTGATCACAAAAGTGACAAGTTAAGTATTTTCCTGTTGTTCATTAAATTTGAAAATATTCAAAGGGAAACAGGCCTTTTGATACAATGCTTCACAGAGAAAAATCTGACTGACATAGGTATTTTGTATTTGGGATGAAATTTTGCAGCGGTGTGAAACATCTTGAGAACAGCAGCACCATGAGACTGTCATGTCTGGTGGGTCTCTAAGCCTGACTGATGAGGAGTCTTACATAGATTAAGTCAAGTGGGTCAAGAATATCAGCTCCCAGTTGTGGCCATTTAGTTTGTGTCAAGGAGCAATGTCACCACATCCCACCTGCTGCCCAACACTAAACATTTTATTTCTGAGATGTCAAGATTAGTCTTTTCATAACATAGAAGTTAACATTTTTACTTTTTTAAACTGATTTTTAAAAACTTTATGCAGAGACAAATTGTGTTATTTTGGCTTTTTAGCCTGACATGGGAGAAGTGCCAAATACTATAAGTTCTTGCAAGATGGAAATTTTGATTTTCAATAATAATATAAAAACTGTATGATCATAGTAAATATTCTGCCTTAAATCTTTTGTATGGATATGTATTGACATAGATATGAATAAAATAGATACTGCTACATTTCTTTTCAAATGATCCTTGGCTAATCTGGACTTTATAGTTGGAATGAGGTTGTAGACTCTCTGTGTATGTGCAAGCCTGGAGAAATCCAGGTCATCTGAACCTATGCTCCAAAGTTTCCTTCATGCAGAAGAACATCTTCAATGTTAAATCTCTCCAAGATCAGCATTCTATAAAAGTGAGCTCTGGGAACCATGTCAATTGAAAATATTACGGAAGATAGAATCAGTAAACCCCAAGTGAATTTCCTTCGTAAACGCAAAAATTTTTGAAGGTTTGCGAATCAGCCCTTCCCAGTGAGATGAGCCCTTGAGTGGAATGAGGGGCATGAAATTCCAAAAATCCTTTGACTTCAAGAAAGCAAAAGTGATATCTCTTATTGCAGGGTGTGAGATCCTGCCCTTTTTACCCATTAGAAGACTTATCCAGCCAATGTGGTACTGCTCTTTTTTCTGCTGATGATGTAAACTAGATCCCTACACCACCATTCTGTCCCACCTATGTTCTTTTCATAGCCTTCTGTTTCCCTGTCTTACTTGATAATGTCCCTAAAGTGGACTTGCTGTTTGTTACATGTGGTTTTAGCCTGAACTCATGCACAGTATTGAACTGTAGAAGTACTGTTTTGTGCAACCTATAGAAAGACACAAGACTAGAAAAGTGGCATCTGCCTTCTTTTTTGCAGTTCTTTCCTGATCTATACTGAAAGTATGCAATATGCTTTAAAAGTTTCCTGAACATCCTTTCATCTCTAACAGCACTTTTTCCCACTTCCATGTTTCAAAACTTACATTGATATCCTCTCTTCTATGCTTCTCTGGTGGCTGTTTGGAGATAACCTCTAGATGACCTGACATTAATCAGAAAAAAAAAAAAATTGTCTATAGAGTAGGTTTTACTATGTAATGTCCCCAGCATGTAATACACCAAAGTAACGGGCTCTTTCGAAATGTTGTGGTAGGTAGGCAGGTGCTCAAAGCTGGACTTGAACCACTTTCACACATGCAAGAGATGCAATTCCAGTGCATTATCATCTCCAGCTCCCTGCGACAGTCTGTGAAGTTCGCACCTTCCTAGCAGCCAGCGGGAAACGGCAGCTTCTGGGAAGCCAGGCTGAGACCTTGCCACTAGCTCCCGCAGAAACTAATGAACATTACAAACCCCCCCACCTTCTCCTTCACAAGTAAAGTGCTTCTTTTTTTACCTTCCTAACATATGGCAGTGTGTAGATTTAAAACAACAAAAACAAAATTCTGCCAAAACAAAACATTACACTGCATACCCAGTTCTCCCTTGGGAGTAGCTTGAGAGGGAGAATGAACCATACATGGCAGATGTTGGTCATTTAATGCCCTACAGGAAGGCTCTCAGATGCTACAGTGACGTACAACCCCATGGGGAGTGGAGCAAAAAAATTTACATTTCCCCCACCTAAGCGGTGTGGGAAATGGGGCTGATCTACGGGTGGAAGCAGTCAGCCTAAAAAGACGACCAGGAACAAGTACCAACACTAAGCAGCCTTAGTGTTTGCACCAGGTAAAACCGTTGCTTTAGAGAATTTAAGTAGGACAGAGCCCCATGCTGGGTTTTTTTTAGGGTGTGGATTCCACTCCTGTGTGCACATGTGTGTGTACGAGCATCGCCTCATCTAACCCAGGCAGTGAACACTCCAAAAGTTCAAAGCTTTTTGATTCCTCTTTGTTGCTTTTTCTAGATGCTGCCTCTGATCTTTGCTTTTCATCCCAGTGTTTATTTGGAAGCATTTCTCCCCTGTTTCTTCATGTGATAGGTTGCATGCAGGTTCATTTTTCTGGTATTCAGTGACCATCCGCATTGCTTTCTACATAGTTTACATCTTCACAGGCTGTAATGAAGCTGAGACTTGAAGGAATAACTGGATAAGCAGGCCTCTCTCCAGCTGTCATGTCTACTTGTGGCAGAAAACTGGTGTTTCATTGTAAAAGATGTTAATTTCAATCTGAGCTGTGACTGTGTAGAGAGAAGCATAAAAGGAATTCTTGATTATCTATATCAGTACCGTTGTCCCTGGGGACAGGCTCTGAATCTTCAGATCACATATGGCAAGAGTGCTGTGATAAAATATGCATCAATAAAACTTTGCAATTTATGATAATAAAGGAGTGGAAAGTTTTATACACTGTGGTAATTATTCCTGACTGGTATTTTTTCCTTCCTTTCATTCTTCCGTACGCCTTTGTTTTTAATCCTTTTCTTCATGTTGCAGCAATGATTGCATCATTGAAACTGCAGGTTCACAAGCTGGGGGGCTCGCCTTGCTTCTAGGTCCCTTGACTTTCAGTGGGCATTAGTCCACTTCTGAGGAAGCAGGCATTTGCCCTCTTTGGGAAGGCTCCACAACTCCTCACTCTTCTTCCTCTTCTGTGCACGCTTACACACTACATCCAGCATGAATTTTGGAGTAGATTCCAAAAATTATCAAATTATATCACTCTGATCTTTCTTTGCATATCTTATTACTATAATCAATGCGACATGCATACATTTGCATGAAGGTAGCATTTATCCCATATTGCATGTCACCTGCACTGTTTTAAATGTATTTCATCTAAACAGAGTTTTTATTCTTTTGAAGTAGGAAGAATACTGATATGTTTACACTCCCAGGAAGTAAACAGTGGACTATTAAATGCAACCAATATATTATCTGTGACCTTATTTTTTCCTCAGCTCATAATATCTTTGGTGGCCGTAATATGAGAGACCTTGTCTTCTGCTTCAGCACACTTGATAACAATTAATCGTATAGCTTGAAACGTATGGCCTGACAGTACAAACTGCTTGCATGCTTGGGTTGTGGCTGGCTTCAAAGGGACTTCCACATGTCGTGTTTACAGGCAGCTCTCCTTTACTGAACACCATCACTGACATGTTTGCACAGCATCTAGCGCAGTGGGATCTCAGGCTTTACTGGGACATCTAAACACTGCTGTAACACAGATAGTCATTAGTACCGTCTGTCTCGTGGTTTCCTTCTTTTTTTTTCTTTTCTCAGTGTTTTACTTAAGTTGGCCTAACAGAAATAAATCAGCCAGGCTTATTTCTCCATAATTAAGGCAAGTTGGGAAGCTATTTATGGGAAACAGTTTAGTCATCAAGCTGTCTCAGAATGTTTTGTTTACTTGTGTTCCCTCGACTAAATTGTGTACTCCTTGTGCAGTGGTAGAAAAGTACTCACCTTGAAGCACATGCTCATTTTCTATCAACTTCAGTAGTATTTATTCACATGTGCTGAAGAGCTTTGCATGTTTGAGATCCAAGGTTCCCCCTCAGGAAATCCATACCTATTCAGTCCTGCATGTTGAGCCTCTCCCCAGGTTTCTGCAGATGCTTGAATTTCATCAAAGGCAATTAGATATAGATCATTTCTGTTAGCATGTAAGTGGACTTTGACATCTTTAGAAGTTCTGCTGAACCTGGACCTTCCTGATTAGAAGAACCCAAAGATTTAGCAAAAAGAACAGATTGATTTATAATTGGAAGACTATTTGCAAGTACTTTCCTTTTTTGGTACAGCTACAGTTGAAAAGAAGAAATAAAATACTATTAGTTCCACTTTAAGTAGTGATGAGAGATTTAGGTTACAAAAATAATACTTTCTGATTATACAGATGTAAGGAGGAGTGGACGATAAAGGCAGCAGTGAAAAAAAAGGAGGGGGATCTTTTGTGGGTTTTTTTCTACCTCTGCATTCGTAGCTTGAATTTTGTTTCTTAACTTCACTGTTTTTCATTAAGGTGATCCTAAAAGCAGGTGGCTTTCAATTAGTTTTGTTGGCAGTGCTGGCTAATGTTGCAATGATCCTTAGTAGAGGGAAAGAAAAGAGATTTGTTGCAGCAGGGATAAGCTAGGTCAGGCAAAGAGACAGAGTACATAACCACTAATTAACTTATGTAGTCATTAAAAAAGAAAAAAAAAACTGAAGAAGAAGAGGAGGAAGGAAAAACAACATGCAACCTGAAAGAGGACTGTAAAGCTTTTCTGTACTGCAGATCAGGCCCTTGAGCTTTCATTACACAGTGCATATCATATTAGATGGTATATATGAGCCAATTGCATATAAATCACATTTTCCCAATGTTGCAAGTCGTTGTCACAGAGCATATTTAATTTAACATTGTAATATTTATTTTCTAAAGTTGTAAGTAGGCCAAAACATACTCAGTAAAATGAGCATTCTGCCACAGCACAGCGCCTGACCTACACTCCAGTAGAAAATTAACCCTAATTCATCTTCTTAGTGACCCTATGCCAAATAGCCATTTCAGATGCTACATTCCTGCCCTTCGCGACTTTGTAAAGTGAAGCTGTGGCAATTTTGCCTAATTCAGTTTGGATTTTTAATTACATCTACTCCATTCATTTGTTTCCGCTAAAAAACATCATGTTGTGCTTGGGTGACTTGTAAGCAAGCTTTACTTGGTCTTAGTATTCTTTAGGGACAGGCTTAAGCCAGAAGGCGCGCGTATGTCTGTTGAAACGTTGTCAAATGGGAACTGCTATCTCAGAGTCGAACTAGAAGGTTTTGTTTTCTGACACAAAGGGTCAAAGTCCACCTAGTTATTTCCATAAGTCCCTTCCCTCCCCTTACTCCCATCAGGATTATTTTAAACCCACGTTATGGATGAACATTTGTGTGCATACGCATAATACACTGGAAAACAGAGGGCCTTTGTTGTTCAAAACTCCTCCAGAAGTGATTTGTTTGGCGCATTCATCTCACAACCGTTTGCACATTTCTAAGACCAGCAAGATTTCAGTCAATTTGCTAACAAAGTCTGTTTTCAGACACCACGTAGAGAAACTTGAGGAGCTTCAGGCATTTTGATTATCTGATTTTTTTTATTATTATTATTGGTAGGAATTAGTCACAACTGATTAAAAACGTGTGCTTATTTCGCCTATTATTTGAGCGATTAATACTATGATGTTTTGCATTTTATCATAATACAGCTGGTTCTTCTGATCCTCCCAAGATTAACAGAGATTGTATGCAATTCCCGTAATGTTTTCCACATTCATAGAACTGGGCATATTTGGACTGCAATAAGGATGCAAAGTGAGAAGGCTGCAGAAAGGACACTGAGATAAGGCAATCTGAGTCTTCTTACTGAACTCCTGCCAGGCACAGATGAAAATGTTTCGTGACAAAGTCTATCAAATTAAATTTATCTTGTGAATGCAAATTATTCCTAAGAAGTTAAGGTATGGGAGGCAAAGGTGAAATTTATTTAAAGTAAAATTATTAAAAAAAAAAAAACAGATTGTCGAAGTCAGGTGACTTCTAGTTTTGACATTACAGGCACAGAAGTAAAGCTTAGCTGTCATTTCTTAACTCCAGTACAGCTCTCCTTATGAAGGAAAAATTGACCATATGGGAGCATATGGAAAAACCAGAAGGCTAATATTTACAGAAAAGTACCTCCTACAGGTGGTGTTATAATTAACCTTGTGGGTCCTGAGCACACACGTCAGTCGAGCATGCAAGTGTGCCACATCCCGGCATGGGACAAGAGTGGAGTTCCCATTCCAGGACCACCAGGAGCCTGGTGGTTGCTCTGTTAATCTTGGGAGGATCAGAAGAACCAGCTGTATTATGATATAATGCAAAACTGCCCCAGGGGCTCAGGACTCGTCCTGGGCTGGAGGTGAGGCTGTCACGATTTCCCCAGCCACCCTTCCCTGCTGGAGAACCGCTGGCAGCAGTGCCCCACACACCTAGTGGTTGAGGTAGAGAGTGGCCGCTTGGGGCAGGGTGTGGGTCCCCCCAAAGCTGAGGCCATGCTATCGGCTAACGCTCTGCGCTCCTGCAAAACCCTGTTGAAATAGCAGTTGAGACAGTGCTTTCTTGCACCTTGCGACTTCCTGCTCAATCTCGCCTTGGCACTTTCCCGGTGCCCAGGGTCTCGCCAGCTGGGAGACGAGGGGAAGCTGTGCTGCAGTCTGCTCACGTCTTGTTGCCCGGGCTATTGATAAAAGGAGTGGTACAGGGTTTGGGCACCCTCCTTCCCGTATTTGGGGCAGGAGCTTCGTGTCTCTGTCACACAACCCTATGGCCATCTCTCCTTCAGCCCCATGGGCAGCTGAAACCACACTGACCCTGGATATCTTAGCATAGGAAAGGCAAAAATTAAGAGTAGCTGCATACACAGAGGGTCATGTGTCTGGGCCATTGGTGTATCTCTTGTGGGAATGAATAGTGCAAATCCATTTGGGGCCGCAAGCTGAAGAGGGAAGATAGGGAAAGGCAGGATCAAGCTTGGACAAACAGCCGGACTCAGGGTTTTTTTCCCCAGCGTGTCTCTGCCAAACATGTTTTACCAAGAATTACTGGGGAGCGTGCAGAAATGGGAGTAACTGGATAAATACATCTTAAATAACAAGAACCAGCGCAACCAAAAACTGCTCCTCTTTGAAAAGACTTGAAGCTTTTACATAGCTTTAATAAATGCAATTTGCAGAAACAGTGCAGTGTTTTAGAATAAATGATGCTCACAAAGTCACAAGTTATGATTTATCTTTAAGCATCCTCATGCAGTGTGTTTTATTACATTTCAACCTGGGCTCTCAACTGTTCAGTTAATGTAGATAATTAATTTGATAATCAAGCTGGTTTGTGACTGACTGAAACATTCCCATACTGTTGCTACTAATATTTCACTTAGCTTGTATGAAGAAATCATACAATTTCTTTTTTGTGTGTGTATGTGCTTATTTGTTTTATTTTATTTTTGTCCTCACTAGCTTTCTTTCTGTCAGTGAGTTGTTCTGAAGTGCGTAGTGTGGGATTACTAACGTCTGCCCTAATGCTTTAAAGCTTTTTTTTTGAGCACACAGTCGGTATTCGTTCTTAGCTATGCATGCATCTTCTAGTCACATTAGGTGATCTTTTTTCCTTTCCTTCTTCATGCAGAACATAAAGGAAGAGGAAAAGCGTGGACATCCTTTGTGTTACATTGCAGTTCTTAATGACTATACGTGTATTACTTTAAAAAGAAAAAGTAGTACTAATTGTAAAATGCTGTCTGGCTACAGTGTACAGGATAAAAAGTGTTACACATGAGTACATTAGATTCTAGTAGACTTCTTGGTTGCAAAATTATATACTAAATGCATTAGTTTAGAATTAGAGGAGAATGTAAGTACCTAAATGTAGTAAATGTTCTCACCCTGTTTACTTCTTGTGACAAAAAAAAAAAGTGGGGTTTGTTTTTACTTGCATCCATTAGATGTACTTTGCTGTAAAACTTCCACCGAGTTCTTGAGATGGAGCTAATTTTATGTGGTGTCTTCTCATCAAGCACTGTAGGAAGCCTGCACACTGTGCATTACAGAGGTAGTCCAGCCTTTTACTAGAAGGTGCGTACTGCACTTCTGACTACCCAAAGGAACTTTGTAAGAAAAGATAGCAATTATTGTTGGGTCAGATGATAAAGCTGGGCAAGCTTTTGGACTCATAACTTTGATTCAGATATACCAGCCTATCTAATGAAGGATGTTAATTCTGCTCACAAGACTTGTTGCATGACACCAGTACAACTCTCTCTTACTACACGCTGCACTCTTCTGACGAGTTCCTGCATCAACACTGAAATCCCTCTCTGGGGGGGCTGGTACAGATGTGTCAGGGTTAGGAAGGTAGAACAGAAAAAAATAAAAATAGGGCTTTTTAAAAAGTGATGCAGTCCTTTTTCCCTTCCAGTAGCAACTGCAGACTTTGAATCTAGGGTGTTCGAAATAATTTTTTTCCAGGATACAAATTCCACCTTGAACTTCTAATAAGAACTTAGCATGGATTGTTGATTTCACTTAAGAAGAAGGTCTCTAAAATTGTGCTCAGTCTTGCTTCAAGCCTTCAGGAGTATTTCCGCCCAATTTATGGAGTGCATTGCAGTGGATGCTAATAAAACCAATTATTTCATGGAAGTGACTGGTAGGCTGCAAAGAATAGAAAATCCTTTCTCCTCTGGCTAAATGAGATACTTAGATACCCTAACTTGTTCATTGTACCAGCACCGGTAACCTATTGCAGTTCAGACCGATGGGTAGTGTTTGCTGCTGAAGGATAACAGTCTGTAGCAATTGTGTTTCTTCTTCCCAGTGCCCTTTGCCTCTCCCCTTCTCTGGACTGGGAATATCTTGAAAAGGTTATAGGGAAAGGCTATGATAGTAGAAGGGCAGAGTTGTCTCTTCTGACAGCAGACTTCAGTCATTGCTGATGCCAGTCTTCAAACATTAAATATTTGCTTATAAAGGTAGAATTGAAAATTGTCAAACATACCTTAAGCATCAGTTCTGAATCCGACTCCACAGAGTTTAATGAGAATTTAAGCACTGAATTCCATTGAAATATTAGGCTCGGTAATGCATACAGGAAAGAGTATACAATAGCAGAAGACCCTGGAAGAAAAAGAGCTACCCTACATCTTATGCTACTATCATTTACTGAGCCATCTCCCAAGGAGTGCTGGGTACTCAGAAAACATACTCCACAGAAACATGTAGGAAGACTCAACCCCTGTAGCAGAGAGCTTCAGACTCTAAAGCACCATGTCTAACCCCCGGTGGTCCTGGTGGCCACACCGTTTTTTATATAAGCCAATATGCTATTAGCCTTCTTGGCCACTTGCACACACTGCTGGCTCATATTCAGCCAGCTGTCAGACCACACCCTCAGGTCCTTTTCTGCCAGGCAGCTCTCCAGCCACTCTTCCCCCCAAGCCTGTAGCATTGCATGGGGTTGTTGTCACCCAACTGCAGGACCTGGCACTTGGCCTTGTTGAATCCTATACATTTGGCCTTGGCAAATCTGCACAGTCTGTCCAGATCCCTCTGTAAAGCCTTTATACCCTCAAGCAGATCAACACTCCTGCCCAGCTTGGTGTCATCTGCACACTTACTGAGTATGCAGTCAATCCCTTCATCCAGATCATTGGGAAAAACATTAAATAGGAACAGTCCAAACATGGAGTCCTGGGGAACACCAATTTTGACCAGACGCCAGCTGGATTTAACTCCTTTCACAACATCTCTTTAGGCCCTGACCTCCAGCTAGTTTTTTTACCCAGAAAAGTGTACACCTGCCCAAGCCATGAAAACCCTGTTTTCCCAGGAGAATGCTGTGGGAAACAGCGTCCAAGACTTTACCAACTCTAGGTAGACAACATCCACAGATTTTCACTCATCTACTAATCAGATCACCTTGTCGTAGAAAGAAATCAAATTAGTTAAGCAGGACCTGTCTTTCATAAACCCATGCTGACTGGGCGCGATCACCTGGCTATCCTGTAAGTTACACGTGATGGAACTCAAGATGACCTGCTCATCATAATCGTCCTCTGCACCAAGGTCAGACTGACAGGCCTGTAGTTTCCCAGATCCTCCTTCTGGCCCTTCTTGTAAATGGGTATCCCATTTCCTCATCTCCAACCAACTGGGTCCTCCCCAGTTAGCCAGGACTGCTGGTAAATGATGGAAAGTGGCTTGGTGAGCGCTTTTGCCAGTTCGTTCAGTACTCTTGGGTGGATCTCATTCTGACCCATAGACTTGTGTATGTCTGTGAGGTGGAGCAGGGCGTTAACCATTTCCTCTTGTATTATGGGGGCTCTTGTCTGCTCCCTGTCCCTGTCTTCCATCTCAGGGGGCTGGGTAGCTGGAGAACAACTGGCCTTAAAGACTGAGGCAAAAAAGGCATTAAGCACTTCAGCCTTTTACTCATCTTTTGTCACCTTGTTTCCCCCGCATCCAATAAAGGATGGAGATTCTCCTTAGCCCTCCTTTTGCTGCTAATATATTTATAGAAACATTTTTATTGTCCTGTATGTTAGTAGCCAGATTTCTTTCTAGCTGGGCTTCAACCTACCTAATTTTCTGACTGTATTATCTCACAACATCTTTGTAGTCCTCCTGAGCTGCCTGCCCCTTCTTCTCCCCAGTTGGCTTGTCTTCCAGCACATGGGGACAGCCTTCTCTTGCACCTTTAAAACTTCCTCCTTGAAGAATGTACAGTCTTCCTGGACATTAAGGCAGCAATAGGTCGTGGCAATGGTATTGTAATATTGACAATATTCTTGACAATGTAATGTTTTTTTCTCTTGAAGATAGGCACCTGAGAATAAATAGATTAGAGTTATTTGCCCATTAACCTCGGAGTTATTAGATGCCAATGAACAATTGGAAGTAAGCCTTCACAAGTTATCTGACTATAAACTAGAGACTATCTTAGGAAGGCATTTCTTTCACAGGCCATGGAGAGAGTTTAGGGAACCAGAGCAAGTGCATTCCCCAGCTGGCAAAGAAATAGGAGCAGTGCAGATGCATAAAATGGAAAGTTATATTAGGAAAATGGAACAGTTCAGAATCTTTAAAGAAAAAGATATCTCCTGATCCCAACATACCTTGACTATTAGTACTTTTGCCTAGGCAAATATAATACATGGTTAACTGAGACCAAAATGTTTGATTTTAGGACTGAAATGACCAGAGAAATAGAAGATGTGGCTACTAGTCCTGATAGCTAAAATAAGACTTCATACACTCTGCTTGTTACTGCAGAATTAATGGGTATGCACATATTGTGCTAGGCTACTTTGAACTATATGGAAAGACAGATGTTTTATTAATCTAATTCTGGTTAGACTACTTTGAACAAAGTTGCAAAGGAAATACTAAAATATTTTTGCTGAGATTATAATTAACCTAAGTAACATTAGCAAAGTAATAGAAATGGTGACAAATTACCACAGAATATTTTAGACAGCAGAGATCAGGCTTACAAGAATTCTGAATGAAGTCACTAGGGATTGCAAAGGTGATTTCCCAAATCTTAGATGCTGAGTCTCTGCTGTAGTGTGATGTGAGAGCTTCTCAGGTATTTGTTTCATATAACTTCAAAGTGAAAATTAAGCAGAGAAACAGTCGGTATCATGACATTTTACAACAAATTGCTCCAGGAGCAACGCAATAAAAAAAGCCCAGAATCCCGTAGATTTGTTTTCTATGCCTGTAGATGCCTGTCCCTCCTCTGGAGTAGTCTTATTGCCTCTGTTCTAGTTCCTATAGTCTGAGCCACTCCAACAACATCTCAAGTTTGCCACCCGGTGTCCTGTAAGTGCCTGCATAAAACTCCAGACTCTTTCACGGCCCCGGGGATCTGCTCCACAACAAGGTCCAAGCCACCCATATGCTAGTTGGCCAGACACATCCACAGCATAGGCCAAGCCCAAAACAACAACTGTGTAGGGTCCTAATGATTTCTGGTGCTGTCATTTCTGAATTAAGGCTGCTGTAAATGACAGAAATAACTGAAACTGAAATAAGCCAACAGTTTCAAACAAATTATGGGCAGCCTGGATGGACAGGCGTAGATAGAGGGCCCTGTTTTAAGGGGTATGAGTACATGAGCTCCCAGGGCACCAGCTTTGAAAAGACCCTGGAGGCTCATGAGCTGGTGCTTGATAATAGATGATCCTGTATTATGCAGCCCTGTGTGGATGATCTGATTCCAGATCTCAGATGGGAAAATCTTACAAGGGGACAGGCTTTTTCTGTATTTTTGTGACAACAGGATGGTCAGCTCTCCAGGCTACTGCACGTCCAGAAACTGACTGCTGTTTGCTTGCAGATAAGTCAGATGTGGGCTGCAAATCTGATGTACTGGACTGCATCTGCATGAGCTGTACTGCGTGGGCAGTGTGCCTACCCAGACACTACTCCACAGGCACTGAAGAGTCATTCTCCTCATGTAACATGTATTTATCCAGAATTGCCCAGTCCACACTGTCCTTCAGCATTCATATGGTAGCCCTGTCACAGGCAGAGGGATGGCAAAATTGTGTCATTTCTGTATGAGACCATGCTTGAAATGGTTCAGTCGCTGAAAGGGATTATATTCACAGAAGGATGAGAAAGCAAAGAGGTATCAGCAAGGCAGGAAAAACTCTGCCTAAACTGCAGATGAATATTCCTCTTTTTTGTTCTAAAATGAAGTGAATTCATGATTGGCCAGTTTAAAAATGAATGTGATGCAAGTCTCTTGTATGCAATAAAACTGAGACATAAGCCTGACCCTGTTTTTCAGTAGCACCCCATCCTCTGGCACTGTTCACTTAAGGACATGCTTAAGAAAAGATGCACGTTTCTGTCTTGGTGAATTTAGTGGTGCTGAAGTCCATCTGGCTGTAGGACTGCAGTTAAGTACCTGCTTAACTTTTAGAAAGTCTGTAAGTACCTACTGTAATCCACTCCTGAAGCAGATAATCATCTCCAGTACAAAGACTTCTGCCTAGAAGTGAAGGTGCTTTGAACTGTTCACTTCATTACAGGTATTTAGGAGATTTAATTGTTATGCATTAATAGGGTAATACATTATTATTTAAAAATGTATTAATAGCTATTGGATAACAATATAATTAATGCCTACCTGCAATTAAAATCTGTGTTGATTAGTGTTGTGTTATACATTGGTACTGCTGGAAAATCTTTTGTAATGAAATGTCTGCATTGCCAAAACCTGAACAATCCTGTAGTCTGTTATCCCTCTTCCAAAAACTGGCAAAATAGTAAACAGGAAAGCAAAATCTCTCCAATAGGCTCATTCAGTTATGAAATACTGTGGAGGAGATGGAGGAGGAGAAGAAGGAATTCTTTCTAACTCTTGCGGTAATTAGTTGTTTGGCCTGAAGATGAAACCCGAAGTCCCTGACTTGGATTTAATGCTTGTTTAAACAGCAATTGCTTTTGTGTCCTAGAAATGATGCAACCCACATAATGTCCATAATGCAAAACCAATAGAAAATTCTCGCCATTTTAGTGACGATTGCTTCTCTTCTGTTTAGGAACTTGCCTTGCCCTTCAAATGAACAGCCAGCTTCTATCTCCAGAAAATATAGGGCTGAATCATTATCTTCTTGGAGTCAATGACTGAATGCACCCATGCTTCAGTGGGATGAGGCTCACAATGAGCTGGTGAACAAAGCTTTTCCATTCATGCACCAAAGTCAAAGAATAAGGTATTCAGCTGATATAATTACCTGTCCAAACAAGGTAAAACAAGTAGAAACAGAAGACCACAAGTCAGATTGGGATCTGTGTTACAATGCTGAAAACTTCAGGGTAATCAGCAATGCTACTTCATGTTTAAATTTGAGTCTGTGTCCACTTAGCGGATTAGCCCAAGTCTCAGTAATTGTAATCAGCAACCTGCAATTAACTCACTATGTTTTTACCCTTCTGACTAATCATAACACTCCATATTATTATTAATGCAAATAGTTACCATAAAGCATTTCTTCATTAGTTCTGGCTGGTTGACTTTTTGGTTTTTTCTCTTTCCTACTGGAAAAAATAATTAGCCAGGAATAACACAATTAAGAGTGCTTTAAATCAATTCTGTTAACTTGCTTTGTCTAATCAGTCATGTGTTCCTCAGTCTGCTTTAAGTTTTATCAGAGGAGCTTCTTCTGCATCAGTGCTTCTTCAAGGACTGTTATGTGAGCTGACTGTCCTTCCCTGGTGACCCTGTGACGTACATATCAGTGGGGGCAGTGCCATGTAAGGCCTTGACCTTTAATTGGGATGGGTGAGTTATCTGGATGGTGGTTGCATTTGAATTGCAGCCAGCACTATTAGGCAACCCCAACCTGAGTACATCCTCCCCTCGAATTGCTTCCATCTGGCATCATCAGACAATATCGCTTTGCAAAATGGTATGATGTTACAAACCCAGTGGGCAGGAGCAACCAGATGGAAGGACAAAGAATTTTCCTTCTCCTTCCCCTTCCTTATGGATGAACTGCCAGGCAAGAGAGATGGATTTCACTGGAGATGGGTGCAGTTTTGGTACTTGGTTGGGCACTAAGCCATGAGCTTGTGCTTTTCTAGAACAGTGCTGTAAATTCATGCTAAGAAGATAGCATGAAATCATCATATTGCAGCATCTATATTTGCAGAGTGCAAACTCCATCCAGCAAACTTTAACTTGGTTAGTTTTGATTTAATTGCTTCCCTCTTCTCTTCTCTTCTCTTCTCTTCTCTTCTCTTCTCTTCTCTTCTCTTCTCTTCTCTTCTCTTCTCTTCTCTTCTCTTCTCTTCTCTTCTCTTCTCTTCTCTTCTCTTCTCTTCTCTTCTCTTCTCTTCTCTTCTCTTCTCTTCTCTTCTCTTCTCTTCTCTTCTCTTCTCTTCTCTTCTCTTCTCTTCTCTTCTCTCCTCTCCTCTCCTCTCCTCTCCTCTCCTCTCCTCTCCTCTCCTCTCCTCTCCTCTCCTCTCCTCTCCTCTCCTCTCCTCTCCTCTCCTTTTACCTTTTCCTCTTCTCCTTTTACCTTTTCCCCTTCTCCATCCACCTCCCCTTCCTTTTTTCCCCTGTGAGACAAAACCAAGTGTTCAGGACATCTATATGGGTAACTAAATTATTTTAGGGATTGCTAGAAAACATAAAGCCTTTTGGCCAGAGGTTCAAAGGCAGAGTACTCAAAGGTCAGAAAATTGTGGTAGCCTTTCGGTGACATGTTTTCTTGTTAGTGAAGAGTTAACTGATAAAATCAACTGGCCAAACTACCTTCTCAGTCACTATGAGGATGAAGGATGTTGGCAGGCCCAGGTGGATGAGTGCAACTGTCTTCTGTAGGGTCATAGAAGACATCAGTCTCTAGGACAGAACCCCAGACCCACTTGCCAGCTTCTCAGTGATCCTGGCCAAGTCTGGCTCCTCATCAATTCTGACAGAAAAGATCAAAAGGAAATGTGTGACTCATTCTCTGTTGTTGAGAGCATGATATACAAAAGGACAAAAGTAGGAAAGGGATTTGCTTGATGCCTTGTCATGCCACTATTTGGCAAGATTTGCTCTAAAGACCATTCAGTAATTCTTCAGATCAAGTCTGGAGCAGCAGGCAGGACTGGGAAGTATTTTCTTCATAGGTAGGCAAAGTCATTTTGATTTTGCTCTTCTGGCCTCCTAGGATTTGAATGAGACATTGCCTTTCGGTGTTATTTGAATATCAACAAAAGCAGCATTTGATTTTCAGGAATTGAAGCTCTATTACCGCTCAAGCAGCCTCTTGTCTCTCGCCTCTACAATTTCTAAGTTGGGCAAAATCAGATCCTAGCTCTGTTAAAGTCTAGAAAAACCTAGTGAAATGTTGTGTTTTGAGCCTATGCAATCCTTGAAAGCTTAGGGGCAAGTTTTGTTCTCATTAAACTGAGGTAAAGCTAGGTTACTTTACATTTGTGGTTGTTATTGGTTTATTTCCTGGTAGTTTTTTGTCTTCATTCCTCTCATTAGTTAAGTCAGGTCTCTCTTGCTGGAAAAATGGAGGGTCTAAAAGGTCAGCCATGGCTTCCCTTACATCTCCCCAAAACAATATATCCATTTGAGAGGAGGCATCAGAGGAGGGAGAATTAAGAATCAATTGTGTGATTGAAATTAAATGGGTTAAGGCTTCATTTCTGAGAAAAAATGTGCCCAAAAGTATAATCACAGCGGTAGACAGAGACATTATTAATGTAAATGACACATTAGAATGAGAAGTTTGTAACTGGAGGCTTGCTGCAGCCAAGCTATAAATGTAGTTTCTTTAACAATTGCCAGTGGAGAGAAAATCAGAAGTAAGCAGTAACATTTTCAGCCAAGGCACATTTGCCTTCATGGTACCTGAAAATGAGAATACCTGCTCTACCCCAGTGCTGTTGTATTCTGATGCAGAGAGGCAGAGACAAACACAACAGAGGAAAATCCTTGATTAGGGATGACGTGGGAGGTGACCAAAATTTCCAGGTGAAGAGAGATGACCAGCATCAGTGCTTTGGCTTTCCTAACGAAACATCTATGTTTTTAATTCCAGAAAGAGTTCTTAACACTGAAGTGTCCTGCTGGGCCTCATGGTAAACTTCATTGCAGAAGACCAGCTAAACTGAACAGAGATTACCTTGCCTCCATGGTTCCTGCCTTAGTTTTTTTCTTCGGTAGCTTCAAGCTTATTAATTTCTGACTTGAGGTCTGATCTTTTCTATTTCTTTCTCTTTCGTCCTGGCTTTTTCTTTTGGCTTTGTTTCAGGCCTGACCAGTTTGTTCTTTTAACCATTTTTTAACACTTCAGTCCTGAAGGCAGGTTTCCTAGATATTCAGGGGTGCAATGCAAGTTGTTGGTGGTGATTTCACAGTATTTGCCCCTGTCTGCTTCCTGTCCCCAAGTCCTCCACCACTGTTACCCACTGTTCCTCACCTCTCCAGACTGGCTCAGTGTCCTATA
The DNA here is from genome assembly GCA_033558185.1 of Dromococcyx pavoninus. Classification (NCBI taxonomy): domain Eukaryota; kingdom Metazoa; phylum Chordata; class Aves; order Cuculiformes; family Neomorphidae; genus Dromococcyx; species Dromococcyx pavoninus. The sequence goes on from JAUMJL010000067.1 coordinate 11,814,572, forward strand.
ATTTTCTTTTGCCATCCTGATTCCAGCTTCCCTGGTGGAAGGGCTTGTAGGCAGTGCTCTCCTGCTGCTTGCCACAGGAGAGGAGACCAGCTCTTCTGTAGGAAGTCTGGGTTCTGCACAAAGCTTTCTGAAAGTAGCCACTCCATCCCAGTGCTCATTTATCAGCAAAGGCAAAGCTTCCTTGTTGAGGGTGGGTGAGAGGAGAAAAAGGATTATGAGACCCATTAACTGCAATGTCTATGTAAAATAACTTCTGCTCCTTTAATTCTTCACTTTATTCTAGTCTTTTCGATAGCTATGTTAATGGTTTGTTTTCCCTCTCACTGCTCCTACAGAGATTGTCCCCTCTCCCGTTTTGTCTCTGTGGGATCTGCTCCTCCTTGCTGTCGCAGCTTTTTAATTTTGGCTTTCAGCCCGGTTTCTCCACAGAAGACACCTGTAAAAGGAAACTTTTCCTTTTATACTATTGCTTTATATTTCTTTTACCTGCTTGCTTTTTTTCTTGTTCCCTCTCTGATTTACAGCTTTCTTTTTGCAACCATTTTCTTGACATGTTTTCACTCTTTTTTGATTTTTCACATTTGCAGCTGCCAGGAAATAGCCCAGAGCTTAGGGTGAGGTGCAGCATTTCTTTCAGACATGATATTTAGGTAGTTTGGAGACCACCTCAGCCATGTTATCCAGAGAAGATAGTTGCTTAAAGAAACAGTGCAGCTTTGGCAGTTTTAAGAGCTCTGTTAATAGAAGTGACACAGAAAAGAAGCAGATTTCGGAGCAAGACTCTACCGCTTTGCATTTCTGTACAGTCCTTGATATCTGAAATAAAAACAGTATTGAGCCCTTTCTCTTTACAGTAACTCTGTAGTAATTTAAACAGCTGCCCAAAACTGAGGGCCCTTTTCAATACCTCTCTGAGGAGGTACTCCTGATTACAGCTCTTCTCTTTACCCTCTGCACTTTCGTATGTTTCCCCCCACGAAACCTCCAGGCATCTCCACTGGCACATCTTTGCTAATCCCTGTGATGTGCTACCATGGCCCTTTTCCAGTCTTTCCATATATTCTCCTGTCAGGTGAGCATAGATGCTCTTACTAATTTCCATGCTGCAGTGAGCAAGAAAAGGGAACATCTTGTGTTCTTAGTGCAAAAAGGGTTAGATTCTTAACTGTGCCTCCAATTTAGGGGGAAAAGGTGCCTATTTCTGCTTTTATTTGTCTTTCCCCCTTTTTTCCCCTTTTTAGGTGTGCCCTTTATTAAAAGAGTGACTTGTGTTAGGCACGTAATTTCTCCCGCAAGTTCAGTCTCGTAATTTCAAGAGTCTGTTGGTACTGTTTTATTCTTGTCATGTCCCATGCAGTAATCCAGTTTGCATTCACGATTAGATTAGGAAAGACATGAAATAACGGCATTTGCAAAATTAGTGTGGATATTTACCAGTTGGCAGCTTGTTCTCTTACTTCCTCCCCACCTCACTGCTGGAAGCCCTTAATCCACTACTCAGCTGTATAAGTTGATGCCTTGCTGTGAATCAAGAAAATGTCTTTCTGCATTGTTAATTTGTGTGACATGATCTCACCTCATGTTGTCTTCATAGACACGTGCCATAGCATAACCTGATGAGATGTAACCTGTGTTCTAATAGGCAGCAGGGAGTCAGTATGCTGACGATGCCTTCCAGCAGCCTGTCTTCAGAAAACCTCGCAGAAGGTGGGGGGGGAAGGCAAAAAAAAAAAGCAGGTTGGCTCACCTAGCTCCTGTGGAAACGCATGCAAAACCAACATCGCTGCCTCCGAAGGGATGTGCGTCATTAAGAGCCTGGTGCTGTCTATGGAGAATAATTGTCAGTGACTGCTTTTGTGTTGTTTGCCCACTTTAGCATGACCCCAGGACCTGCAGGGCAGTGAAGGGACAGAGAGCTCAGGGTAACATCTAAGCCTATAGTTTGCTCAGAGCCTGTTTCCAGAGCAGTGAGTGTTATCTGGGTGCTGAAGACAATCGATGATTTTGAGGCTCAGAAGCCCTCTAAAGCTGGCACTTACAACTCCCATCTGGGTTTAAGTTGACTCTTTGCCTCTTTTACACAAACAAGGTTCCCTGAACCTTGTTCACTATGTGTCGTCCCTCTGCTGAAACCCTGAAGACAGATTTTTTTCCTAAGTGCGCAAGTTGGCTCTTTTCATTATTAAAATGCGGGTACCTTTTTACTATCCAGCACTTTCGTAGGAACATTTGTAATAGAAATGAGCATGCCTACTCTACTTTATACCAGGAGCTAACTCCTGCCATTTAATTTCTTGGTCCTTTTTCCCACACACATGATCTCTTCTTCCTCCAGCCCCTAAAACTCTCCCAGTTCGAATTCAGACATCTTTCAGCATGCTCTTCCCTGGCTAGACAAGAGTCCAAAAGCAAAAGCAAGAAATGAAAGGCATGCCTCACAGCTAGATCTCAGTTTTGTTTCCAGTCAGCAGAGGATGAATAGATGGGCTGTGCAGCATTAGCCAAGGGCTACTGAGGTGTTTGTTCTTCAGCACTAGCCAGAGACATGCAATTCTAAGGCAATAAGTCCCTTGTGAGAAAACACTGCGGGTAGCTCTTTTATGTTTAATCTGCTGGGGTGCTAGTTTGAGCCCCATGACGTATTATGACACTATCATCCCAGAGTTGCAAACCTGTATGCTGTTCTGCCAAGGAAATGTTTTTCCAAATATGCTGAAAGCTACCAACTAGCTGTTTGTGCAGCTTAGTAAATTCTAGGCAATTTTCTTCTTAGAGAAGTGGAAAGAGAGTAGGGGAAAACAATAAAGAAAAATAATCCACAATTCCTCCAAAATTACCTAGAATCATCCCTGCCTGCAAAACTGTTCACATGCTGCCACTGCCCCATGGCGTTTTCACCCTTTGCCCTAACCACTGCAGCTTCCCTCTCTGCTCACTCTTCTCCGTTCATCCATCAGTCACATCTCTCCCTACACACAGACTGCACTTTTCCAAAGAGCAGGCTGCTCTTCTTTGGCTGCCAGAAGCTGCATCTCCTATGTCTTTTCCCTGATGCTGCCCCCAGATTTGCTGCCCAGCGAGATGCGCTTCCAGCTTGCTGGTGGCTGGGTGGGTGCAGGAGCGGGCAGGCAGCCTGCCACATCATTTCAGGGGGAGTATCAGGAAAGGAGAGCAGCCTTTCCTGGGGGTAGGCTTTTCCCAGCCGAGGATTCATTGGACCAGATCAGGGCAGTTGGCCGGTATTTCCCAGGGCGAAAGCCTTGGTGCCTCGAGCAGCCAGGAAGCTAGACAATAAAATGTCAGCAGCTGTGTCACCTCCCTGGTGCATGTCAGCGTAGAAGAGTAAAAGACTTTTTTCCTCCCCACAGTGGCCTTGCCAGAACGTAAGAGCTGAGTGGGAGATAGCATAAAGTGTGGAGAAAAGGGCTGCAGTGTTCAGGCACCCACGAGTCACTTCTGTCTTAAAGGGTGTGGGATTAGCCCCAATGTCAGTGAGGCAAGATGTTGATGGGGTGAACCTGGGCACTCATGGTTATCTCTTGCTCACAGGGAGTAAAGCAACCTGGGTGTGGCTGCCTTCAGTAGGAGCATTGCATGCATCCTCTCCCCAAATACTCCCCCCCGCCAGGAGACACTGATGGTCTCTGAGCTTCCAGAAGTGCCTGGATCCCCCTGTGAGAGTATCCTCATGCATTGCATGGTGCCACCTCACTATTGCCAGGTCATCCGGAACTGAAAGATCTGGAGATGCAGATCAGCCCAAGCTGTGGCTGAGCAGTGAGAGTGAGGCAGTGATAAAGGTTAAGTAAAACCAAAAATAAAAGCCTCTCTCAATTTTCATATAAGTGTTGACATACGAAAGCTTAGCGACAGTTTATTTAAAGCGACTCTGTTACCTATTAAATTGCAAAAGACCAAGTCCTTTGGTATTCATGAAGAAGAACTCATGAATTCCATAACAGTTAGCTTTAAAAATGCAGCAATATGTTGAATGCTGATTACGGAGCTGTGTGAAAAAGGGGGAAAAAAATCAGAGCAATATTTTATTCTTTTATTTTCATTCCAAGTTGATTTCATTACTTCAGCAGGCGCAGTGCTAACAGCTGTAACCCTATACTGCTCTCATGTTTCTCTGGCTCCAAACCCCCTTTTCTCTCACTACTGTTTGCCCACAACACCACCAAATAGCACGCTTGGTTGCTGAGAAAGTCTTGCAAGAGCTAAGGATAGGATAAAAAGCAAGGTGGGAGGATGAGTGCCAGGCATAAAGTTAAGCATTAAAGTGTGCATTTGTAGTGTATCTGTGATGCACCGGATTATTCACGCTTCTGCTCCACAACTTGAAATTGAAGGTGGTGAAAACAAGATGTTCAAAACCGATCTAGATGATTTCTCAGGGGGTTCTGTATAAATGCGATAACCATCACTAGTGAGAATAAAGCAAACAGCAGGAAAAAAAGTAAGCAGCCTGGTCTTTGGTGAATTCACTCTGAGTCTTACATGTCAGGAACCATTGTACTTATCATCTGAAATCCGACTCCCAGCCTTACCCCAGATCTCCATCAGCTCTTGGACTGCAGTGAGCAAACTTCTTCTGAAGGATTGTCGGTTTGTAGCCAGCGCAGGCAACGCATCTCTGTCAGGAACAGTAATGCATGTCGACAAGTGCACATTAATTTTGGATTATTCATCCTGACAAGGCTGTTGATTTGGAGGTTTGCTGCAACTGTTGGTTTAAACAGGCACAGAAGGAAGCTGGAGGCATGAGCAAAACCCAAAAGGGGACTTCTGAGAGGGGAGCTAATATCCTGATGAAAAGTCTTCCTAAATTTGTCTGGAGCTCAGTTTTGAGCTTGGAAAGCTGAAGTGAAACAGAGATGTATTTCAAGGTCTAGCTGCACAGGAGAGGTAACCATGGCAATTTAACCTATTGAGGCTGAGACAGGAAGAAGCAGGATCCAGGTCCTTTGGTCCTTTTATACAGAAAATGTTTAATATTTATTTAATATATCTCTGAGTTGTTAACCCTGAAACCAATAAAACTGAGTGAGTAAACTCCAGTCAGTGTGTTTAAGGGACGTGCAACATGTCATAGAGTAAAATAGTCTGCCATCCTCATGGGTAAGAGGAGAATCTATATAAGAAAAGGAGTGTGAGATGCTTCTTATTCAGGTTTCATTATTATTTTTAAAAGGTGCAGACAAATAACAAAAATATAGGTGGGTGTGATAGCATCAGTGCGTCTTGCTCATAACAGTGGTGAGGAATTTTACAGCTGTGGGGTTTGGAGGCTGATTCTGTACTTCCTACCATCAAGCATCACTGTTTGCTTTTCTCTGAAGACTACATTTTATTGTGCGTTGTACAACTGCAAGCAACACTTTTTTAACATTAGTTTTTGATAACCACAGCTTAATGATCTTCAAATTCACATAGGCAGATAATAGTGTTTCTCATAATGCATAAACTTTTCTATTATTAAAATAAAATTCCAGTAAAAAATAATTTCTTTGAGATTTTCACACAGAGAGTACAAAGATCAAAAATTGCCATCGTCTTTGAATGTTCAACAGCAAGCAGACTCCATTCAAGAGGTTTAAGTGTTTGTTGTTCTCCTTAAGGAATGGTTTAGCCCATGGACTGTTAGTATTTTCAATAATGGTTCTTTGGTGAATGTGGACCTGAGTATTCCAGATGCTTAAGGCCTTGGACTCAGGTTTCATTCATATAAAAGTGCCACTTTCTTATACTGGAGGTGACAGGGAGAGATGTGCAGATATATGGGCTTTGCTACTAAGGTTAGTAAATGTCAACACTGTGAAGTCTAACAGAAATGACAACCAGGCCTCAAGAGACTGATCCCTCTGTAATTTTGGTTTTGAGTACCAAAACTAACAACAATGACAGTTTATTGCTATTGGCTGATGATTACAGAGTGTTTTCCCACAGGCTGTGTCAGTGCATGTTTAGCATATTCCTCACCTTGAGCATCCATGCTATTTGAGCTGTGATTTTATCTGCAGCAGAAGCAGCACCAGGTAGTGAGGTGGAGAAAGGGACAATTCCACAGTTAAAATGGTTAAGCAATAGTCATCTCCCTCTGGTTGTGGAATTAATATTGGACGCAGAATTTAAACCTGTTGATGAACCTTGACATAGAGTCAGCTTGTTTGCAGAGTCGTGAAGGAAAGCTTAGCCTTTAGGTATATATAGGTTACCGCTTGGGAAACTTTGATGGCTCACAGTCATATGCAGCTGAATGCTCTGCAAGGACAAGGGGGCTCCAGACGTGGACTTTCAGAGCAACATACAGAGCAAGGTGGGCGCAGCTTTCCCAACAGAGGATGAGCAGTGAGTAATTGACTAAATAGCATGAAATCTAACTATACTCAGTCATCTGAATTCAGGTGAAAAATGTAGGCTGAGTTACTGAACCTGCTGCTGCTGGGAATCTCTAACATGCTTTTCTGCATGCTAGGCTTACCAGCCACTTGCAGCTGGATGGGTCCGAGACAGAGGGCCCTAATTTAGCCTGACTTCTTTACCTAAGGAAATTGATTGTGGCAGCATGTTACTTCTTTTTGCCTGAGCACATTTGCCCCACCACCTTAATTTTATTTTCCTTTTCCAATGCAGAACTTTGTATTCTACTGTTGCGTCCCTTTCCTTACCCTCCTGTCTGCCTCAGCGTGCTTCCTACATGCACAGGTACAGGCAAGGGATGACCAAGACCATACTATGACCTGCAGTTTATTCTCTACTTGAAAAGGTAGGTGGAAGGGGTAGGCAATACCCCCTCAAACAGCAGCAGACGGTGGAGAGTCTTACGTTGCATGTTTGATTATACAAAGAAAACCTTGTTTTGAGTCCCAAACAAATACAGCTAACTCATCTCAAAAGATTATGGCTTGTGAATGCAGTGGCATTACAGAGTGGAAGAGTGAAGTTTGCAGGCCCTTCCTTTGCTCCCAAGGAAAGCTAAAGGGAAAAAAGTCTAGAGTTGCAAGTGGAAGAGGATTTTGTTGGATGACCCTTGAAATCAGATAAACGCCGAGTAAAATCTGAGTAAGAAGCTCTTCACCAATCATCATTCTGTCCTCTCTAATGCCTTACTAACTCTTTTACATACTGATGCTTACAGCTTTTTCTTTTTCCTTTCACCATAGCTGGTTCACCAAGATTAAATAACAAATTCCAGGTTTTTCTAATATTTGAGTGTGTTGTAATTTTAGTGGTCATCCTTAATCTTTTTTTCCCTAGCATAGCTCTTTCTCTCATCAGCTTAATATTTAAACTGGATTCATTTTTAATGCCTTAATATGCAAACACATTTGTGTCAAAATTGATTCAATATTTAAACTTGTTCAGTTTCAAACACATTTTATGCTTCAGCTGCTTCAACTTGTAGGTTATTTCAAACATGGAATTGATTCCAAAATTAAGCAGGTTTAAATGTTCAGTCAATTTATTTTAAACTATATGTGTGTTTTAGAGACCTGTATTGAGAAATGATAATTTTTTTAACTGGTGCTTTTGCAGTTCATAGTGTGTCAGCAGTTTGAAAGTAAGTAAGCGTCTGTGCACACAGCTGTTCATGACGTGCCTAAAGTTTAACCAGGCCTGCTATATAACTTAGAAAATGGCAAATGGTTACACTGTGCTGAATATGGTATATAGACCAGTTAACTTCAGAAACATATTTTTTTCTGTTTTTAAAAGTGTTTCTTCAAAATTTGGGTGAAAATCTATATATCTGCCTGTCTATATATTTAAATATATTTAAATATGTCATTTACAAGCATAACTGTCAATTTAGATTGTATTTGTGGAACAGACAGAAATGGGATGGACAGACAGAAATGGGATGTGGCTGAGTGTTAGCTAAAAGGGAAGCAAGCAATAACCATTGATGTCCATTAAGAGGATGCTGGCAATCTCAGTTAATTCTCTCCTGCATGTAAGAACCTGCATACTCTGAACCCTGAAAAAGCATACAGGGTATTTCAGAAAGCAGAATCTTTCCTCTGCATCCTAGCACTGTTGCTCTACTCAGAAAAACAAACAAATATTATTTGAACTGGAAAATGAAAGCAGGTTTCCAGACTCTCAGGTGAGTTTCGTAACCGCAGAGCTATAAAGTCCCTCTCATTTCTCTTTTGCACTTATGGATGCTTAATTATTTATGCAAAGTGGCATAAAATAAATATGAGAGGTTAAAGGCAAATTACACAAGTTTCCTATGGCCCTCTGACTTTGGAAGTCCAATGTGTTATTGCTTCTTCCCCTGTTTCAAAGCAGATATTTGAAGCCTGTTTTCATACTTCGAGTATGTGTAGAATGCTCAAAAGGGCTTTAAATTTTATCGATTGCCTTTTTTTCTTTTTTTTTTCAAAAAGCTCAAGCAGCACTGAAATCTTTCTTCAGTGAAAGTGAAAAGAACAGGAGGAGGAAGAGTAAAGTGAGATATTTTGATTGATTTTTGTCCATTTCAGCGGTGAGGAGTGGAAAAATAATTGTGGCTTAAAGTAGTTCTCTTTTTGGTTTGGTTTGACTGTTGAAAAAAAACCCTCTCAGGAAGACTTGATGTTATGTAGCTCATTTTTTATATCATAGTGGAAGAACAAAATATCCGATTTTGCAGCTACCATGATTTTCTTTGTAATCTTGTAAGAGAGAAAAAGTACTGAGTGGTTGCAAATACCTTTGCAATCTGATGCACAAGTGATGTGATTTTATGATAGAAGGGAAAAGACTTTTTTTTTGTTATCTGGTTTGTATAAATGACCAGAGATGCTCTTCTTCTGTTGTTATTGATCTGGGGTTTTTAATGTACATTAAAAGAAAAAGTTTAAGGTATTGCCGGATGACCTCTTGCAATGCTGGTGATGTGTTTTAGTAAGACCTCTCCTCACAGCAGTTATTTTCAGTCCTTCAGAGAGTGGTGATTTTGCACATGCTTTTAATACATTGCAATCCAAAACAAAAAAAGCTCAGGTAAACTATTTCTCAGGTTGGTTATAATGTGTGAAAGTAGAGATTAGTTAGAGTTTTGGATATTTTTCAGGTCTTCTATAATTTAAAATTAATTTTGTTCTTCAAAACGAAAAGTTGTGTAACATCGGTTAATGATGTAGGTGAGCTCTTTTTTTTGTTCTCTTCAAATTGAAATTTCTGAGTTGAGAATATCTAAATCTTGGTTAGAGCATGCATATTATCTGCTTTCATTTCAGAACCATTTAATGTACACTGATGTATTTTCACCACAATGGCTTCGCGTTAAGAACTGATAGGTTATATATACCTGCCAACATCATCTGTAAAAACAAGAAGAAGGTTTGCACATTTGCATAAACTCAGGTTTCCAATATCAGACACATTTTATTTAAAGTTATACTTCAACAAAACCATAGATAGCAGAAGGTGATCGCATGGGTTTATCAAGAGTTTAGGAGGTTTCAGAAGATAACACACACAGACACACACAAGCACACACACATTCCTACATAATGAGTAAGCTGCTATGTCATATTTGCATATTTCCTTCTGTTAGTTTGCAATTTAGGGTCAGTTCAAGTATTCCTGAGTGGTTTTTTTCTTATGAGGGACAGCAGCAGTAAGCCAATGAAAATATTCAGGTGCTTAGCAGCAGAATCAGGTAGGAAGGTAAAAAAACGCAGCCAGTCAGCATCTGAGCAGATGATAAAAGAAACTTGAGACTGCATTTATCCTAGTTAATTAAACATGCCCAGGACTGCTCTCTGGAGCCATGACCAGTAGGCACTAAACAACCCATGAGACTGGGGACTGTTCTGACAGTCTTGAAAGACAGACGACTGCTGTCCACTGCCTAGGCATCATTATTTAATTCACTGAGTTAAAGATAGCCTAACTGTACTTAACTTACCTTCTCCAGGCATACCCAAAACTCCAAGGGTAGCACATGGTTCTATGCAGACTTACCTACTTGTTTCCAGAAGTAATATAAACGTTCTTGGATTAGTAGCTGTCATTCCCATGCAGCTTCCTTCCCAGTGGATGTGGCAGCACAGCCCCTGGATGCAGCTGGACCATGCCCAAAGACCCTGCATTGCGCTGTCCTGCAGTCAGCGTCACACACAGAAGCAGCTCTGCTCATCCAGGGAGTAGGCATGGCCTTATTTTTGAATTTCAGTTCCCTGTGTTGGAGGCTGATGGGGAGCTAGCTCTACAGTATCAAAGGCAGGTGTCCCAGGTACAATCAGGAAAAAAAGAGGAGCAGAACATGCTTCAGGAATGAGTGAGTGGGCTCGACTTCTCTGGCACAATAGGCAGGTGTCAGAAGCTCGGCCTGGAACATAGTGAGGAGGAGTAACCTTAGTGTCATGTCCACAGTCTGCTTTGCTGGAGAGAAGGATGACAATACTCAGTCCACTGGTGGGAAAATGTAACTAAGATGCAACTTCAAGGGAGATCAGGGAAGTTACATGGGTGTAAGCACTGTGAGAAATTAGGAAATAGAAAATTTCCTAACAAATCGCTGTCTGATTTTATGTAAAATACCCCCTGTACCTCCTAGGACACAGCCTGGTGTAAAGGGAAAAACAACTGAATGTGGTGTTGGTTTCAGTGGGTTAACAGGTCTAGAGGCTCAGTCGCGTTAACATGACCTTGTCACTGCAGAACATTAGACAATTAAATACATTCATGGTTTTGACAGAGGAATCTCAGTCTGCTTAATACCATAGTAAACAACTAGCTTAAAAATCTATCATACTTTATTAAAAATGCAAAATAAGAAAAGAAAAAGGTGAATGCATCTGACACACAGAGAAGTAACTTCTTTTAACAATATACCACGTTTCCTTAGACTTTAGCTATAGAGAGACCATCTGGCAACTGTTTGGCTGATATTAGAGATGATAGTAATAGTTCTTGTTAAAGAGAACACCAAATGTCATCTGGAGGTGTGATGGAGCAATTGTGTCATATCCTGGGTCCCTGAAGACAAGAAAAAATGGACAAAAAGTGCACCAAAGTAGGAGTAAAGAGCATCAAGGACAGAAAAAAATGGCTTTTGTCTCTGAGACTGGCTTTTACTTGCAATGGTGCTTCTAGAGAATGGCCAGTATTGTGCAGACTCCTCTTGGCCCTTTCAAGACCCAGTGTCTTTGGACTGGTTTGGGGCTGACTTGCTGGTAGCTCCACTTTTGATGGTATGCTTGATGTAGCAACAAAGCTGCCACCTTAGCCAAGCACATCAGACTCAAACAAAAAGACACAGGCATATCAAAAAGCAAACAAATGTGTATAAGAACATCATAATCATTCAAAAAGCAAAGTAAGAGTATGGAAAAAGAACAAATAGAGATGGAGATGGAAAGGAGCATAAAAAGAAGAGAAAAAACTAGGAATCTATTCATTACACAATAGAATTTTGCCAGAAGTTGTCCTAAAGAAAAAGAGATGTTGATGTCCTTTACATCCCTCTGATGCATCCTCGGTTAAATTTCATCATTTTCCAGGATCAGGGAAAGTCCTAAAATGTTAGGTTGCATCCTGCAACCAGAGATGATGTCACCATAGCACACACTACTATACACTTACTTATATTATACTAATTATACTTCCTTCCGATCAGTTTTCCAAATATAGCCCTCCCAAAGGAAGCAGTAGGTTGAGTAGCATCTCCACTGCATATTTTGTTTTCCAGCACATTTTAGTACCATTTATTTCTGCTATTATATTCCTGTGCCTGTTGCTCAGACTTCAGTAGAATTCCTGGTCATATCAGTTGAACACCTCATTGTTCTCCATGACTTTTTCTGACTCGGTCAGTTTTTCTCAACAAGCTGAACTGCATTCATATTACCTCAGAAAAAGTAGTTTCTTTCTCACAGCTGCTAAATTACACTATAAAAGACAATGAAGTGAAGAAAACCAGCCCTATCAGATCTGAATATTCACAAGTTGCAATCCAATAGGCACACGGTCATAAAGGATCTGTAGAGGTTTAGAAGGAGCAGCTACATGAATCTGTTCTAAACTGTGATTTGATACATGAAGTGAATAAAACAGATACTTGTATACTTCCGGTATTCAAAGGCTGGTAGCTGTGAGTTCATGTACTGTCTTTATGGGTTACTTGTATTGATATAGTATCTAAAAGGAAGATCAGCTGCCGCACTGCCCAATTTTCGCAAAGAAAACTACCGTGACCCAGAAGATCTCAAAGAATTAGATAGAGATGAGCACGGGAAATGTTAAAAGCCATCTGTCCTAAATTGCAATATATATTTATGAAATGCACAATGCATTAGATGATATGGGCTACTATTTCATTAACTGCACGTTTTAAAAAGAGATTTTTCTTTGTCTGTTAAATAGCTTTTGTAAGACTAAAGAATATCATTACATCAAAGGAAATATTCATATAACCCAAAAGATCTGACACAACCCTCAAATGCCAGGCAATCCATAGATGATATTAGAATTTTGTGTCTATCTCTAGCCATAATGCAAATCAGTAAAAAGTTCTAACAAAAGGTCATCTTTTATGCTATAAATCTGTGACAAAAGGACATGAAGGCAGACCAAGTGTGTATGCCCAGCTGATCACTTTTCACAATGGTAACATTGTCATTGAAACGTTTTTTAAATGTCATGATTTGTTACCTCATAAGGCAGGGCTTGATACCTCTCGGAGACACATCCATATACTAAAAAAGCTTGAGATTCATTTTCCCCCAAAGATGACCTTGGGATGTTCTGCCCTGTGGGAACCTTCCTCAACTCCTTGACATTATCAAACCCTCCTGCCACTATTACTTCTGCTGATGAGGGCAGTTTTGAACTTCTTACATTGCCAGTCAGCTCCTCTAGCAAGGGTATGGAGATAGAGTTGACTTTGGGATGCAGTCATGTCTTCTCAACCTCTGACTGTGTTAGGAGTCAAGACTGTACTTATGCTAGCAATTTGTGTTGGAGCAGAAGTGCAACATTGAAGCAAATGTGCAAATTATCAGCATGCACCACAGACTGGTTGAAAAATCTACACAGTTCTTAAAAAGACAGAGCAAGGAGGAGAAATTCAAGGCTCTAGTCGTAAACAGTAGACCAGGAGAACAGAGCGTACAGTACTTTGGATGCTGTCCCTTATTTCTTCATGTTTATTTAGATTAACTTTTAATTCTGTGAGAGAAAAGAATAATCTTCAATTCATTTTTGTGCTGTGATTTTAAAATGGAAGAATGTATGCCACCTGTAATAGAAATTCTAATAAGCTAATAATAACTTATCAGGATTTTTTCTAACCATCAGATTTTACGGGCTTGAGAGTTAAGTAATGAAGAAGGATCAATATAGACAAAGAAATCAATATGCCTTGCATGCACTGTTTCCTAGGTTCAGAACAAACTCTCAGAACTGTCTGTAATTCCTCCATCATAGGAGGAATATTTTGAAAGCTGTGGAAAATCAGCCATTCAAAAAATGTTCTGAAAACAAACATGTACATAAAATTTCCCCTACTCTCCCCCCAGAAAACACCTATGGATTTGCTTCTCTTGCTTCGGTCAGAAAAGAAGATATTTGCATATACTCTTTAGTCCAACAGAGATAATTCAGACACCAGTGATGAAAATTACTACAGACACAGAAAGACTTCCACATGAAGAGACAGAGAAAATCTTGAAGCTGTTTAGTCTGCAGATGAAACAATTAACGTGGAGCATGATAGAGGTATACCAAGTAATGAATGCTGTAGAGGAGGCAACTTGGGAACTCCTAATTACCTTTTCTGTATGACTTATAACTAATTGCTAAGATGAGATATACTTTACCCAAAACCACAGTTAAATGTAATATTCATTGCCACTAGCTATCACTAAGGCCAGGAATCTAGTAAAAAATGTTAAAAGGTTTGAAATACATATGTACATTGATAATGTCTATTGTCACCCTGGGTCAGCTTAAAAATACAGCAGGTCACAAAGCCATGTTCTTCCAAGTGGAAGCCAAACACTAACGTGTCTTTGACATCCAGTGGGTTTCACTATTGTGTGTTACAGTCTTTTGGCAGGTCTTCTGTAAACTCTGTTACCAGCTCCTGGCAGGGACGGGAGTCTGGGAGAGAGATGTCCGTGCTCTATGCTGGCTTAGCAGCGTTTGTACATCTCTATAATGCAAATAAAGCAGGGCTGCAGGGTCAAGAGACCATCCTTGCCCAAACACAGGATCGATTATACCTCCCATTTAGCTTGGTTTAAAAGATGTTTGGGAATTGAGGTACAAGAGCCTCCCTGTGCAATCTGCTGCAATGTTTAATGAGTCTTGTCCTTGTAAGGTCTTCCTCACATCTGACCTGATTCTTCCTCACGGGCAAGGAAGCCTCCTTTGTCATCTCTCTACCCTGGGCGCAGAGAGCCGGTTGTGCCTTTGTTCTTCACAACACCCTTTTATGTGTTTGCTGACTGTTATGATGCTGCATCCTTAGTTCTTTCTTCTTCAGTCTAATTAACTGCAGGCTTTCCTCTGAAGTCACTGTTTCCAGACCTCTAATCTGCCTCAGTGCTTGCCTCTGCCCTGTCTCCAGTTGAGCCACACACTGGTTGAAGCATAGTGCCTATATCTGGATGTAACCACACATGAAGCCTTCTCAGTGCCAAGTGTAATCAGAAGGGCGGTTTCAGATGGCTTGCTTTTTCCCTGTTCATACATTCCACTGCAGCATTTCCTTTTCTTGTACCTGCAGGACATTTTTGAGTCTTGTTCATTGTGTGATCCGTTGCAACTGATCTGAGCTTTTTCCCTAGCACTGCAAATTACAAATTATTTCCCCCTGGAACGGCAGCTGATTAACCCAAAGAAAGTATGTACCTTGCTTTTCCTCTCCCAAATACATTCAATGTAAAATAAGAACCCATTTTGAATGACTAAGTTTTGTAATATACTGTGTGAACGGGATAATATAAAGAGGATAATGGGTCACTTGGAGCTCTTATTCATTCGTTTGTTAAATGTAATTTAGTTTGCATTTTTTATTACAATAGCAAATCATCTACTTGCAACATTCTGTGTGGAGATCAGAATTTCATATGAGTGAGAAGCTCATGACAACATTTAGCAATATTGAAATATTTGGTCATGTGTGGATTTGCAAAACAGAAAGCCTTTTGCTGTTTTGACAGAGGTCAGCACTATTCTTATGGAAATATGTGATCTGACTAGTTAACTTCCCTCAGGAGTTCATGATTATTCATCTTCTAGGAAAGATAAACTACAGAAATGTATAAAATCATTAAGAGAGTGCTTTAACACAAATAAAAGCAAAGGTTTTTTCACTGATATTACAGTGATGTATAGAACAATAAATGAAAATTCTGGGATAGGTTAATCTCATGATAGAAACTGAGATTAAAAAAACAAATATTCCAAATATAATGAAGAGACTATCAAGACAATAGTTTAGTAATCATTGCTTTAATGTCTTGAACTAGAATTTTCAGAAGGTACACCATTCATTTATTTTTTTATAATTTCCAAGTTTTATTATTTTTGTTAATTCTGTAGAGAATTTTCAAATATCTCTAAATAAGAGATGCCTAAATTGCACTTTTGCTTTCCAAATGACACAGTTGTGTAAGTCATGAAGAATGTCAGACTTTCTTAGGTAGGTACATTGGCAAAATTTCCAACCACCACTGTATTGGCATTAAACTCTCTATGTAAGTAGCTTTTGTTTACCTTTTGATGTGGAAGCTTCTTTACTGTCATGACAGCAGAAGAACAGGGGTTTACACAGCCTTTTCTAGTTTGTAACGGTTAAAGCTCTCCAGCCTCAATTAAGAGACAAGTACGAAATTAACCCATGCACTCACTGACTTTCAGTGCTAATCAGTCTGGTAATTAGCTCCCAGAACCCTTTCAAAACTCCCAGTCGCACATCTTGCCTCCATACCTTTCCCTCTTGGTCAGCTCTGATTATTTTCTGGCTCCAATCTGGAAGGAAGAGCAGGAGCTCCTGTCTCCTATCTCCTGCCTCTGCAGGTACAGCTGAAGCAGCTGGAGTCAGGCAGTTTTCCTCGGCCAAGAAAAGATATAAAGCCAACCTCTCTCAGGTTTATTCCTCCCAGAAGGAAAGTGGAGAGCCAAAAAAGGGGGCCATACCCCTCTCTGGGTCATTCACTTGTTCATCTGCTCTTACATCATCACAGATAATGTGCCTAGGCAGATGGCCACATTCCTGTTTAAGTTCTAAATCTGGGGACATTTTTTATCAGGTCTTAAAACTTGAGCCCATACTTGGCAGGGTTATGTTGCTGCTGCCATTCATAGCTAGGGATTGTGCTGATCAATGGGTGAGAGAGGGTGGGACTAAACCGAGATGTTCTCTTTTTCTGCTTTATTCTCAGTTTCTGATAATGGCATTGGTCTGCTGCTAGTAATAAAAGCAATTGTTTACCTCACTCATCTGCAAACTCTTAATACGCTTGCAAACACAGCAGTGCTGCTTGCTTTATTTTCTATGAAAGCATTTTCCCTCTCTGTACTCCCACTCACAGACTAAGGCTATTAACATACCACAGCTATCTGATCACAATCAGGACTTTGCAACTTGATTTTACTTAATGGATCTTTAAGCACAGGAAAGTGTTATTATTTATTTAAAGTGAGTCAGGTGTCTTGCTTTGAACATGAAGGTTCTTTCTAATTCTTCAATTCCATCTTTGTTTATTTAAAGTTCAAAAGAAGAAAACCAAAACAAAACAGAACTAACCTTTATTTTCCTTTGTATTTAACGCAACACAACTTGCAAAACAAAATTCCCCTCAAAACCAGTCCTGGCATATTACTTAGTCAGATGTTAGGCCTGCACTTAAAGAAAATATCTGTGATTCTCTGGGCTAGACAGCCTTCAGAAGTAATACAGCCTGGATGTAAAAAGTTAGATACCCCTCTCAGCAGAAAAAGATTGGCACGTGACAGCGCTGTGGTATGAACTCCAGATGAATAGCACAGAGTTCTGTAGTCTCCACCCCTCTCGTCTCCTGTTACCTAAGCTGTTGACAAGTTTTGTTTGTATTTATCTTCACAGCCTCCCTAAGAGTCTGTATGATGTCTTCACAAGTAGCAAATGTTAGCCATAGGCAACTTGAAGAGCAGGCATGTTATTTGCCAGAGGTCTTCATGGACATGTTTTGTGCTTCCCTTCAGGCTGTGTATGATCTTCTGAATGCCCAGGAATGGAAATGAGTGGACGCCAGTTGCTCACAAAGTGTTTGCCTTAGTTATTCCCAGAAGCTACCATGGAAAGAACCAGGCAAAATGTGTTCCCTTAAAATCCTTCCAGGGCTTGTGTGTGAGAAGCGAGTTCATGAACACTTGCAGTGAAGACCCCAAATTATCATTCCAAGAGGTTGACCATCTTCTGTCAGGGATTCCTCTTACACTGGGAGAAAATCATTTAATAATGCATTCAGTTGCCCAAAGGTGGGGAAGGAGGGGGATTTTTTTCCATTTGTATGTAACTTTACTCTGAAAAATTACCACATAAAAAAGCATCTCCTTGCTCAGGGGCTCTGACGACACTCTGAGTTTCTTCTGTTGCTTTTCCCCTTATTTTGCCCTGCAGATTCTATGCAGATAGCCAGAAAGAATCTAAAGTTTACTATTCTGTCATATGCATCATCCTCAGAAGTATTTGCTACAGAAAACTCATTAGTCACAACCTGCCTAATTGCAGTGAGGCCACTAGAACTGCATGAGATTCAGTAGCAGCACAGTTATTAGCCATTCATACTTGATAGCTGCGTAGAAGACATTGCCTATCCAGATCTATGTACAGTTTGCAAGGTCTGCAGTCAGGAAACAAATATGAATTTTAATCTCAAGCTGAATGTATTTTATGCAAAAATCAACATGAAAGAATAAATATAGGCATGTGATTTTTGCTGTAGCAGATCTTCCTAGAATAACATTGCATTTTATCACTCCCGATTATGCTGTGGGACAGAAAGGTCTTGGAAGTCTTCACATGTAGATGTCTTTTTACGTTTTTTTTCTGAATTTAATCTTGGAATCATATCTATCATAATATATATAGGCTTAATGTTTAATTCATTATTTCCCCAAGGAAATCTGCAGGTTCTACACAAAGCTGTGAAAATCTGCCTTTTCTATGCAGACACCCTATTGTCAGGCCCACCTCGACACCTCTTCACAGCTAACATCTCTTGATTAGAGGAAAACAATATTAGGTCTCAGCTGTGATGTGGCGATTGAGCTGTTTAAAGCTTCTCACTTTAGTAATTCAGAGTAATATTAAAATATGCAAGCCTTGGTAATTTAGACCAGAATTAAGGGAAGATTGTAAAGAAAAGGCAACTTGGGAATGGCAATAAACAGTTCCCTGAGATATGTTCCCTGAAATATGTTCCCTGAAACAGTTCCCTGAAATATGAACTGCTGAATGTCGAGCAATGGAGCAGGGTCTGCAGGATGCAGACAGGGAAGAAGGAAGAGAATTTGGGAAAAAGCAAACTAAATCTTTCGATCTGAGAAAGTTGCCACTTTACGCCAAAGCTGAGGAGCAGATATAGCACTTGGCTCCCTTGTTCTTGCAGCAGGATGAGTGCCAAAGTGGTCCCTACCTGTTTTACCGCCACTTCAGGGCTCAGCTCAGCCCTGGAGGGACGTGGCTGTACTTACACCTTCATTCACTCCAAGCATTTAGCTGGGTCCTGGAAGGGGCCATGAATCACCCAAGGCACCTAGAGGGCTCTACACCACAGAAATTGCATGCTCAGGCTGTGACAAACACAGCCCACCGAGACCTTATCAGAATGCTGAAGAAAAAGCTAGGCTGATAAAAAGACTGAGATCAACAGAGAGGCACACAATAAAGAGAAAGAGGAACCATGGACAAAACAGGCCAGGAGAAGTGGAGATATAAAGACAAAGGGACTGGTCATGGTTTTCTACCCTAGACCTGTTCCTCAGTGCCTTCTTGCATCTGCAGTCTACTGATACTTGTTTACAACTCTGTCCCTTCACAGATAACACCATAGCCAAACCTCTTTATGGCTGAACCACTCTGTAAAACTTCAGAAGAAGAGTGAATGAGTGTTCCCCATCACTACTTTGTTTAAGAAAAAAAACACCTACAATGATTTCAGTCTCGTGACAGTCATTCCTTCTCAACTGGCTCCTTTGAGTCCTTTTCTCACCCACTTCTGATCCCCTTTCTGCTTCTTTTGTGTGATATTTTTGGTAGACAGGCCATGAAAAGGAAAGGCAATAAATAAAGTGTGTTCAACCATTGCCAAAAGCTGGAGTCACTTCATAGAGACAGAAGAATCTAGGATTTACTGTGTAATTTCATACGTGTGAAAACTGAAACAAGTCATTGTGGGGCTCCGATAACAAGAAGCATTGTTACAGGCTGTCTAGGTTTTCTGTCCTGTCAGTCAAAATAAATCTTTATTATGTTATTCTTTATTTAAAAAAAAATGCAAAATGTCATGCCTAAATAATCTACTGTGATGGATTAGAAGCAGTTTGGTTTCATTGCTCAGGACCAATTTATAATAGTCTTAAATAAGCTTTTTTTAACAGGTGTTGCTACTGTAAATCACATGCCTCAGTTTACTTGCTAACGAATACAATTAAACCAGCACAAAGCTGGTTGTGACTCACGTATAATGAAATGAAAGCAGTATCATCATCATTAAACAGCAAATAAAGCTATTGATTCCTTGCATTATCCTGTCAACTTTAATTCAATTGCAGTTTTTCCTCCTTTCAGTCCTTAATTGTGCAGTTCATGCTGAATCCTCATTTTAATGCACAGAATGGAACAATGTCTTACCTTCTTACCTTAGTATCTAAAACACAAACCTACTGAGCCTCAGTGTTTCTTAGTTGGACTTAATTAAAGCCAGGTGTTCATAGTTTCTGATAAGAGCAGGTATTTCAGTCCTGAAACTGTTTGGGCATGGCAAGACCATGGGCTAGCTTTGTGCACAACATTGGCACTGTTAGCCTATGGCTGGGTTTTTTTCTGCCCTTCCCCAGCTGAAAGCACCAACAGTGCCTTCCATTTAGCTTGCAAAGATAAACCAGGCAGCTAACGAATAGCCTGTAGAGCTGGAGCAAAGGAGAGGAAGGCAAAAAAGTGCTCTGGCAGTCAAAATGTGAAAGAAAAATCCTGAATGACTTTGTGATCTGGCCAAAGGTGGCTGTGTGAGGGAGAGGGGCATCTTCTCTGAATCCTTTGTATCGATATCAGGTACAGAGAGCCTTGAAAAGGAGCACACAGACACTGGGAGCCCTTCATTATGCTGTGCCCTAGATGTACTGTTGGTGTGGGTTGGGCTGCTGGTTGCTTACAAAGGCAGGGACATATTGTACCGTTTCTGGCAAAGAAAGCAATCTGAATAGTGGGAAAAGAGGGGGAGGTTTTGTTGATTTTATTTAAACAACAACGATACAGATCAGTTGACTAGCAAATTCACTGGATATGGTTCAAGCAGCACTTTTCCCTGCTTGTGGCCGGTTTGCAATACATGTATTCATGCTGAGGGCTACCTTATTCTGTGAGATATTCATGAAGTACTTTCTTCATATGCATCAATGGCAAATGTGGTCCTGGTTGAGTGGCTGTATTAGGAACAGTCTAGACCGATGCTTTTCTCCCGCTTCTGACTTTCTGATGAATATGACCCATGACTTATAGACTGGTTCTGCTCTCTTGCCTCAGACCTTCCAAAGTGATCTCCCTCACTCCAGCTATCGCAACACTGACTTCCACAAGACCACTCCTTGACTACATTCCCTCCGCTAGCTGAAAACCAGGAAGTCAGAGTGCATGGCAGACAATGAGGACTGATTCTTTTAGAGGTGACATATTTGAATGATGTTTCTCCTCTGCCCAGATTCACAGGGATTTCCAACATAATTATGGGAGTATGTGAGTCTCCTTCACAAGAAGTAGAGAATAATTTTTTCTGCTCCTCCAGGTGAGCATATCAAAAAAGGAAGAGATTATAATAAACCCTCAGGCATAAATTCAAGCAAACTGTTCCTGCCAGCGTCTTAATTAAAGACAGATCAAGTGAATTTGTGAAAATACTGATTGTGGGCTAAAAAAGTCAGGAAAGTACCTCGCAGTGTTCATCTCCTTACGAGGTACTAGACTCTATGCTTTGCGTGTTTTTTGCAACAGCTGCTTAGACTTTGCAAAAGTCTGCCTTTCCTCTTTCTACCTCACCTGTTTGTTTCTCATAAGAATGAGCCAAATGAAATATTAAGAAAGTTGATGTTGAAGTACTGTTTTCACTCGGGGTGTTTTTTAAAAAAGTATTTCTACTCTTGGGAAAGCTATAATTGTCTGATTGCTATTTGAGTTTATTTTTTGAGGTGCCCTACACCACTTTATGTGAAGACCCTCAAGGCAGTGAAACTGTCTCCACCTGCAAGAGAGCTCAGGCAATTATCTGGTAATACGTAGTCATGAACATACTGCGGAGAAAAATTAGGGTTGATTGAGACTACTCCAGTCTTCTGAGGATGCCACTGCTGAATCTCACACAACTTGAGTTTCAGCTTCAGCTTCATAATGATCTGAGGTTACTTTTCCCTAAAAAAATGAATGTTGATATTTGGTATAAGTTTTCATCACCATTGTTTTCGTCACCAAAAGAACTTGGCATAAAATGCTTCTAAATTCCATTTCATATCCTGTACAAGTCTGTGTGGGCATTGTGGAGCCTGCTTCCATTCTCTAAACATATTTTTTATCCTGTCTATCATGCTGAAAATGCAAAACAGAAAAGAAATACTGATTTGGGATCTGTCTTTTGAATGAAGTAGTTTTAGATCTATGTAGGCTTCACTTTCCTGCAGATGATAGTAATGTAGAAGAGTTTGAAATTAATACAAGTGGGTCCGTCACCTCAGTGATTTCCTGCAAAAGCACACAGATATAATTAAGCTCATATTTCTCTCCTATATGGACAGGATATTTCTTACTCTATAGATATTTTCCTGAACATCTGTGAGAAAAAAATAATACAGCTGTCTTAAAAATCCCTACTGTTTCAAAATGCTTTATAGTTTCAAGGTCTCTATTTTTTCTTGTTTCAGGGTCTCCTTTTCTGCAATTTTCCTCTCCCTCCTCCTCCATTTTGTTTTTCTGTTGCAGTATGCTATATGCTGAATTAAATAAAAGCAATTATTTGCAAACTTATAGATGCAAGTGATGAAGCCAGCAAAACCAAATGGGAATTTCCTTAAGTATGTTTGCTTGCAGCTTGTTTACTGCTCTTTGCAGCTGTTTCAGATGATCTTTCCCCATAATCTGCCCTGGACTGGTTGCAGTAGGGTGAGACTATCTTGTGAGAGGTGGAGCTCCCCAAATTCCCTGCTCTGTCAGAGAATCCCTCACCAACCATGGCTGCAGAGGGTCCTCAGCTGCTTGTGAGGCTGAACCTCCAGGCAATAGCACTGGAAACAGCAAATTCATTTGGGTGGGTTTTTTTTTTTTTGCATCTGATTCTCCAACTCAGTGAATCATTAATATGGTTTAGAATGGAAATGAAAATGCCACAAAAGAGCATCTCATTGCAGGATGTCTGTAAGGATATATAAAAGGATCTTTTCATGGGTAATTATTCAAACCACTTCATATAACTGTCACCATTAAAAGGTCACTAACTTTTACCACACAGGGATTGCTGAAGATGCAGTATTGGCACCATCTTCTAAAACTAGAAGTATTCTAGTGTCACTCCTGGTCATCTATGATACTGCCCGTTTTTATCTTCTCTTAACTTAATTTAACTCAACTTATTTTACTATACAGATATGAACAAGGTGACCACTGTGACAGGCAGAGTACCACCTCATAACAAACAGTGGTTCTATCCCTGAAAAACTTTCACTCACAAAATGATAGACAGACCATATCTCAAGCATGTCGTCTTTCTACTGGTAATAATTGCAATTACAACCTACAATGTTCTTTCTATATTTCATTTCAGATTTTAATTGCATACTATCATTCCAAATTAAGATCCCAGTGCATATTTTAAACTGTCTGTAAATACACATTAAAAAGGTGACATCTATTACACAGTCTTACAAGCAGTGTATATGTGGCACATTAAAGAATGTAGAAGTTCTACACCGGTAGAAGAGCTTGCTCTCAACCCAAATGCATGCATATACAACATTTCTGTGAAAACAAACCCTTTGGGTATATCACACATAATCCTTTTCCTTATACACTAGAACATCTCCTCTGTCAAATGGGGTTGAAATTGGCTAAATGGGTTCCAGTTTTATTAGATGAGGGCTGACAGGCAGAAAGAAACTACTGTACACCCATTTATTTGGGAAATCCAGATAAAAATCCTTTATTATCAATGTTGATGACAAAAGAGGTATGACTCCTAGCAATGTGATATGCAGCTGTATTTTGAGGCTAAAAATAATGGCACGCTACACAGATTCTGTATATCAGAGGCAGCTCTTCTGCTGGCTGAGCAAGTCAAGTCCTGGACACTCCTGAGGCTTTGAACATCTGCAGAGCCTTGAGAGGTTGGGGGGGGGGGGGGCAGCAAATATTGCATGCTATCTTTATATTCAGACATCAGTGCCCCTGTTGCACAGTAAGTCGAGTAAACTCTGAGACTTCACAAAAGACAGAAGAAAAGAGGTGCTGAAGGTTTGGGAGTGCAGAGGAAGGTGCAAAAAATCTGCATAAAAACTTTACCTTGCTTGGAGTAGGAATTCAAGGGTGATTTGGAGAAACTCAAGGACAAGATGCAAGAATCCACCTTAGTGAGATAATAGGCAAGGTATAAGTGTCCTGAAAGGGTGGAGAGTTAGCATAGAGCTTCCTTCCTTGGTCAAAGAGAAAATTTTTCCATGTAGTTAACTCTTAAGAACAGCAACATTGTGCTAGCACAGACCAGAGTAGGCTGTATGCTTTAACCTTCTCTTATTCTTGCTCTCTGTTTATCCTGCCTGCCTCCTCGGTAGCCAACAGTATAGGAAGAAAAAAAAAAGAAAATAAAAAACAAAGGAAAAAAATTGCTTGAAGATTTCATTTATAATGAGAAGCCTGAAGGAAAGTGCTTGTTTCAGCTGAATTACTCCTACAAATATATGTTATACTATGGAAAATTATGCTTTCCAATCACATTAACTGGAGATTAAAATGCCCTAAAATGCATGCTAACTTTTCCACAACCAAGTTGTCTGCTAGTGTACCATCCTAAACACGTCACAACCTGAAATGTGATCAGTGAATGTGTCTCTGGATGCCTCATTTGGAACCTACCAGTGTCCAGGGCCCTTAAATAACTGCACAATTATTAATCCAAATATCTAATTACAAACAGGTTTTAGTATGTTTTAGTAGCATTGGAGATTGGTTATTTGGATACTGTAGCTTATGTTTTGATAGATAATGTAGAAATTAGTGCAATGTTCATTATTAGTGATTATTCCTTACTGGGAACACTTGTTGAAGGGGCCTTTCTCCTGCATCCATAATGGGTGGTTGATTGGTGCTGATTTAATGATGTATGGTGTCTTATCTCCTGATAAGGCAAGAAGTGCCAGGGAAATGCCTTTTGAAAAGCTGACATGGGCTGCATATTTCATGTACTCTTGAAGAGTACAGGCAGGCTGTGTAGTGATCAAACCCCAGAAGATGTACATATATACAATTTTCCTGTCTAACAAAAATCCTGTCATCTCTTGACATAAAAGACATGAGATAACAGCTCTATGACCCTACATATTTCTTCAGTCTGGACAGATGAGACAAATCTAAATAATTGAGCATGAGCTACTCTGATTTTCTTCATGTTAATGCAGTGCCACATCCAAAACATAAAACGCTTCTGAACTTACTGCAGTCATCTCCCACTTGCAGGCATCATTGTGCTTTCCAGTCACCGTTAATAAAAAGGCCAGCAAGGTAAATGTTGTATTTATAGAGGGTACCATAGGTAAGACTTCCCCACTGGCCAGCAGCAGCTTCCTGCTCTGTCTTTTCTGTCACACATCTTTGCGACACTGCCATTTCCTCTTTGATACTAGGATGTTTAGGTAGCTAAAAATATATAACCGTGCGTATCTAGATACACAAGCACACACATGCATATACCCCGACACGTTTCCATCTAGCAATAGGATCACATCCAACATCCTTTCTCACTTCACTGCTCACAGCCTTTAGTCCGTCATTTCATTTCAGCCTTTGGCTTTGTCAGGCTTGTGAGGGAAGAAAATTCCAGCTTTCATACCCCTTTATTGAGTGGAAAGTTCCAAGATGCCTCCCATTTGAAACTGCAGAAATTTCCTTTTTACAGTTTAAACTTATTTCCTTTTAGTAGCATCTGGTGGTAGAATTTAGAAAAAGTGGACCAACATCCGAACGCTCACCGGCACATTCATAACAACCTAATACTAGTGCTTTTTTATTGCTATCCCTATTTAAAATGACTGCAGTTTGTATTGAATTTACCTGAGATTCACAATAACATTTCCAACTTACTATCTGATTTTGAGTACTTTTTTCCTTTAAAGCTTTATTTGTTAATGCATTTTTCTATACTTATACCACGATCACTCCTTGGAGTTATATTGAACAGAGCCCTTAAGGGTTACTGCTGGTAGTTGAGTTTTTCACACAGTTGTGCAGAGGTCTTTCTATTTCAACCCAGAACAGCTTTATAGGGCAAGAATATATTTAGCTTCAGGAATTTCCAGTCACTATTTTTGTTGACGTCAGTAGTTAATCAGGCTGCACAGCCCACAGGGTAATTGTGAAGCTGGTGTTAGGCAGTTCCGTGCTCGGTAAAGAACTCAGTATCCTTGCTGTGCATATGGTGATGTGCTTTAGTGGCTGGCTTTGAATTATGATCTATCTGATGCTAAGACTTCATGGCATACTAGAAGCTATCAAAAACGCATATTTTTGAACTCTTTGTTGCTTTCTTCTCTAAACTCATCCCTAGGTGAGGAAGAGATTTTATATTCACAAAATCTGATCTTGATCCTAACTCTTTCGTGGAATTCATTTGAGTTCTCTGCCAAATTTAAATGAAAAACTACAGCTCTTTAACATATTTACAGCTCAGTAGGGTACACTATAGTTTGAGGAAAACATTACTATGTGTGATACTGCTCGTGATGAATGATTAAGATACAGTTAGAACACCTTTCATCTTTATGGATTTTATATGTGCAAGATTCATATAATTTTTCCCCGGATCACATATGGAATAACACAGAGCATCAGTTAAAGAGGAGGTACATTCTCAAATAGTCCGGGTTAGGAACTGAAGGTGACTGCTACACACAGGTGAAACAACAGAGGGAGTTTAGTTAGGCAGGAAGCACTAGCAGGAATCAAGCACCTAGTAATGGAGCTTTGCACAGTGACATACACGTTAGCTGAATTGGAATTTGGAAAGGACACAGAAGACTTCACTGCCCTTGCTGAAAGGACTACTGCATCTTTTAATAGCCTCACGTAAGCAAGAGCTTATTTTAATGTTCTGTTCAGAAGAAAGAACATGCCATCTGCAGCATTAGAAAGAAGTATCTGTGGCAAGTGGGAGTACCTCTGGGATTACCCACTCGCAACATTTTCCAGACTTTCCCTAGCTTTTAAAAGCCCCATAATCATAATGCAGAGTGACATGAGTGCTTAAAAGCCACTGCAGGCTGCCTCTATTTGGGCACTGTGGGTTTGCTGAATCAGCAAAGAAAATGTTATGCACATATGTAGAGAAAGCTTGAGCAACCACAGTGGCTTTAGGAGAGCTCTGTGCTCTAAACATGGAGTTAGCACAAAGGTTGTCAGGACCAACTGGGTGTCATTTCTGCCTTTGTACATCAAACAGCAAAACAGGAGTTACTCAACAGACAGGAAATAGGATTAGGTTGTTCAAGCCTAACATCTTTGGCCTGGTGTTTTGAAATAATTGATTTAGAGCTGCAGGGAGGAAGAATTTGGATTCATTTGCAAACAAAGCCAGCCCAAAGTGCTGATAAATTAAGTAGCTACATGGAGCAGCTCACTGAGAGAAGGAGCATGGTCATGGGAGCAAGAGAGCTTCCACCCTTAGACACGACCTTTTGTTGCACCAAAGTTTGGGAATTTCCAGCTGATCAGGATCCCCTTCTTCTATCCAAATGGAGGCCCATTTACCTGCACATTCAAGGGAGAGACTCTGCAAGAAATTATCTGGACCATCAGTAACGGGGGGAAGGAGGAAGGAATTGAGTCAGGCAGTGGATTCTCTCCCCCTCGTCACCACCGGCATGGCTGGTGATGCTGCCTTGTTGCAGGGACACCCTGCACCTCCTCCAAGGACTGCCAAGATGGAGGAAAACCCATGGCTGGAGAGCTCTCCAGTAAGACCATCCATATCCAAGGACAGGCAACAGCAGGACAGCCACCGCCCCACCGGCACAAACCTGTGTTTGGCTGCTGCTGCACTCACTATGAATGCAGCAGAGCTTTTTGAGGCTTTAACAACAGCCATAGTGAGATGATAAAGGGCTACAGACTTCAGTTCTGCAAGGTAGACTTGACTGGTTTGGGAAAGTTTGTTCTCTGCCCAGCCGCATGGCCAAATGACAAGGCACCCTGTGCCTTTTGGAGTCTTTGGTTGCCTTCCTGTTTAAAGTAGCAGGCCAGGCAGGTTCAGTGTCATAACGAGCAAAGTCAGTCCTCTGTTCCTGAGGTTCTAAAGAGAGGTCTTCAGTGGACAGGCAGATGGGTGATAATTCCCCTTGTGAGCACTACCGCTTTTCATGTTATATTGTCAGTTGCTTCAGAGGTCACCCCTAACTTCATCCTGGCATACCATTAGTTTTTGATCTTTATCTTTCTGCAAAAGTTTGTTTGCTGATTTTATATTTATTTATTTATAAAGAGAAAGGACAATTTTATCCATATTCAGATTTCTCCAGCATGACATTAATTGAAGCCAATGACAGCCGAACTCATTTTATAGACATAGAATCCCTGTTGTTATTTCCTCCTAAGAGAGGTTTCTAAGTTATAAATAGTGACTGAAATTGATCTTGCTTTATTTGCAGGAATGTAGTTTTTATTGACTTTGCTGTCTTTTCAAGATGGAAACAGAGCAGCTGAGTTCTGTTTATGTTCTAAAAATATGTCTCTCCAATGACAGCATTTGTTCATTGGGCAGGGCAGTGACAAGCCCCTATCTGCCCTGATCAAAAAGAATAGCTAGAAATGAGAATAATGTAGAGTTTCTGAAGTGTATGCTTTTGAAAAAGTTGAATTCACAGCCATGTATCTATAAAACAGTCAATTCAGAATGTATTTGCCATTCCAGTTTTGCTGACTGTTCACAATTTTTAGAACTGAATATCACACTGTAAAACTTGCACTTTTCTAATTTTTTTCTCAAGCACCTAATGAAAAATGAACCTATTATGAATTTTGCATAGGTTCCTCCTGAGGCATTTAAAAATGAACTAAAATTATAGCACCTCTTTAGGTAATTAGTTTAGTTACAGGCTGTTTAAGAAACAAAATTGGTTATTTAAGACTCACAAGATACAGAAGTTATTAAGGTCAAAGGGCTGCTCTCAGGATTGACATTGAAAATTGAAAATGTGACTTTGCATTTTACTTTTTTTCAATCCATCTGTTTGTTCCCCATTTTTTTCACTTCTTTTACTATGTTTTTACTTTTTGTGTGTGATGTTAAAATGAACTCTTCTATGTAAAAGACAAAATCAAGATCCTATGCTTTCTTGTTGTGGAATAACACTTGTCCCAAGATCTATACAAAATATTCTACAACTCAACATTGCCATGGGCTCACCTCAGGTACAGTGTGCAGTTTTGAGCTCCACAATATAAGAAGGTTATATAAATATTAAAGCGTGTCCAAAGGACGGCAACAAAGATTGTGAAAGGACCAGAGAGCGTGACTTATGAGGAGTGGCTGAGGATAGTAGGTTTGTTCAGCTTAGAGGAGTATGGAGGGTGATCTTCTCACAGCCTACAGCTTTTTCATGAGGAGGATGTCCCCTCTTGTGTCCAGTGGTAGGATGCAAGGGTGACCTTACTGACAGATGTTGCATCCAGTTCCAGTAATCTGAAGTTACAGCCTCTAGTCTTCATTAATGACTCTACCACAACTTCGTTCTTGCTTTTATGATATGGAGCAGGAACGTGATAGGAGCTTGAGAGCAAAAGAGAAGAAACTCTGACAGCACTAAGTGCTATTGGATTTTTTTTTTCACTGTTAGTTTCTCACTGACTGAGATTGGGAGAGCCTGACTGAGGTAGCTGAGAAGATAGTTTACAGTGAATACTGGCTTTTTAGAGCTTGACTGACAACAGTATGTTGAAAGGTGTTTGATGTATTCTCGTTTGATAGCAGTAATCATGTTGGCCAAGATAAGATCCTAGTATTTCTCATTGGCATTCAGCAACCCCAAGAATTAAGGGTCCCTTTCAAATCTGATGGTTCACGTTTCTATCTGTCAGACACTGTCAAAGAATTCATTTCCTCTGCATGGTTTTGAGTTTGTCTTTGCCTGGAGAAAGCACTTTGAACTCACTTTATCTCATCTGCAAAAGAAGATGACAGCTCTTTGCTATAGAAAATATGTGTCTGATAACTGTATTATCTCTTAAAACATTTTTCAGCCCCAGACTGCCAAATCCACACCGCAAAGACATGGCCACCGCAAAGAACCCTGCACTGCTCTGTCAAGGTTTAAGACTGTATTTTGTGATACTGGTCCATAGACTAAGAAGGCACCAGGTGTACATTGTGGAGAACAAGGAGCAGAAAGGAGCTGGGGGGTGGGGTGTGGAATATGCAAAAGTCATTGTACCCTTCATTTGTGTTTTTCAAAATATGCCACATCTGTCATTTTTACACTTTACAGTCCATTTTGCTTTTCTGGGCTGCCTGGTCCACTCCAGAATGGTCAGAAATAATCCTTTATTCATCTCCACCTGTGACAATGGTGACTAGATGGACTGCTCTTAATCTCTAAACTCATTTTTTATTCTTGTCAGATCAGAAGGATTGGCCGAGTCTATGTAGCACAACATTACCTTGTTACTCAAAGCGGTGTCTTGCCACTGGTGTCTACAACATGACTTCACACAAGCTGTATCCAATCCATTTCTATGCTGCATTGTCACCAGTTGAAATTGGTCTTGTTCCTCCATTTTCAAGCTGAAAAGAGAGAGGAACAGATAAGCCCCAGTTTAATTTGTTCTGGCAATTATTGGAAATCTCCAACAGAGAGAGAAGCCCTTGCCTATCGGTGCGGAATGAAATACAGCCATAAGGGGCCCAGACAAAAGGAGACCCGGCTTTTCTGCAAGTCTATTCAGGCATGTATGGACATATTGGATGAGGTACCAGCACATTCAGATCGTAATGGGGAAAAAAGAGAGAGGAGGACCTTAAAAAAAAAAAATTAAAAAATAAAAACTACCAAATGAGAGTGGGATTGAAGGTTTGAAAACTAGCTGTGCACTGTTGAAGACAGGGGAAGGAAACTTTTGACTATTTAATCCAGTAGATAACCACCCTGCTGCTGTATGTGTTTTAGAGGTATCAGAATAATACTGTTATTACAGATAAAGGTTACTGTAAGAGTGATTCGGAAATGTGGATTGAAGATAAGTGTGTTTTGGAGCTGGAGTACAAACTAAGCTTCTCTTTTGTTTCCTCTTTCCCTCTCTTCCTCTGCCTCTATTTCTGCAAATCAGGATTCAACATTAATTCAACCCAAATGAAATTGTTAGGATGAAACACCTCTGAGAAGCATTTTAAAATATAATTTCCTGCAAAATGAGAGTGTAAGCTTAATAAAAAAAACCAAAGCGCTAGTCAAAAGGTGAAAGAAATATATTACATGATTATGGAGGAAGAAAGAGGTTATTTAAGAAATAGCTGAAATGGCAGTTCTTTTAAAATTTTCATGTGCATGCTTTTAAAATGCAATGACAATGGCAGCTATTCTTTAAGGCTTTTTCCTTATACTGTGCTCCCAAGCTGAGGGGAAGAGTGTTTGTGGAGCAAATCACTCTATATTCCAGGTAGACTTTTTTTCCCTGCCTCTGGATTAATTTTCTCAATTTATCCTTTTAACAATACTTAATAATATTTCTTATGACCACATAACTTGTCTACATTGAAAACAGCTGATGAGAATTAATGTCAAAGTTTGGTCATTAACATCCCAGAAATTATTTCTCATTATGTTAATGACATGTTATAGAAGAAGAGTCATAATGTAAACTTAGAAAACAACATTCTTCCCTCACCCTGTCCCTGCCCCACCTTGTTTTTAAAGAAACTGTCGGGACTGATCCAAAGCTCATTGAATTGATTGAAAATGTTTTTGCTAGCTTTGATGGATTTGGAGCTGATGCATTGTTTATAGGGATTATAACCTCTGCTGTTGTTGTCTGCAACAAAAATTTAATAATGTACAAATCTAACAGAAAATCAGCTTTCTTTTTGTTAATCATGATTTCTGTGCAGGATGATTAGCGAATAATTTTTCTGACTGACTAACGCTCTAGTTAGACAAGTTAAAAACTGAAGTTTAAAAACAAAAAATATGCCGCCAGATAGTTAGAAAATGAATGTGTAATTCCAGGGAAATTAGTTCTTATTGCAATTAGTGGCCATTGTGTTTGAGCATTAATAGCCTGGGGTAAACATAATAAACCAGTTCCTAACTGTTGGTAATGACAGATTTCTCAGGAATTATTACTTAATTAACAATAATTTGAAAGGGTAGTTCAGCTGAGATGAAGCATTCGTTTATATGCCATATCTAAACAATACCACATCAAAAGAACATGCAGCTTTTTAACATTTCTCTTTGTCCTTTGGTATCATTTATGTATATCTGCCTCTCTGCCTACCTACATAAAATATTTTTTTTTCATCCAAGCTGCTTTTTTTGTGGGTCCACATAATGGTAACTTGTTCCCACTTAGATATTTGCAGATTGTTTTCTGGTTATACGGGGTCTTCTGGATCTATGCAGACAATGGTATTAATTAGAAATGCTAACTTCATCAGGAAAGTACCTCCCCCTCCCACTGTTTCCATGCCCTCTGCACCAGAATGGGGCAACTGTTTCCCCAACACATGCATTATTCATTCCCAGCCACCTCAACATGAAATGTTTGCTATTGTTCCCACCATCCACTCATGTAGCTTATGTCGTCCCAGCATCCTTTCTAGTGAATGGCATTTGTATACCTCACCTCATGGATTACTGGACCCATTCACATACTGATGCATCAGTTAGGAAAGAGGCTTGATTGTTAGACGAAGAGTGTTCTGATCGGTTTGGAATGATGTCTTTTTTTTTTGTTCTGAAAGTTGCTGCCTACTATATTACAAATGCAACTTTTTCTTTAGAGTGGGTCACGTTAAAAAGAGGACAGAGCTGTTGAAACGTCTGTGCACCTGCTGCCCAAAGGCGTGCAAGAGAAAGGCAGTACATAAACTGAGCTACTGTAGCAAATGGGAGGAGAATAGAGAATTGCAAACATTGTGAAAGGTATGTTGTAAAGCTACTATTATTTTTCTCAGAGGCATAAAGTATATTTTCTGTATTGCTTCTTGCTGAATACAGTGGATTGGTCAAAAACAGGAAAGATTTAGAAAGCATTGTATTTTTGTGTCAGTAAGAAACAAATGAATATTCTCTATTCTCTAAGATGTGGACAAGCTGTCTGAAACAGTTCTTCAGAAATATTAGGTAGCTGTCTGTTGCAGTCATTGGTATCCACATAAAAGGCTCAGGAATAATTCCCCTGTTTGTTCTTCAAAGTCTGTTCAAGGAGGCTGCAAGTTTAGACTTGTGCATTACTTGACAGTTACATGGACATGTTATTCTTAAACAAGTTGTAAAACTCGCCTAATTGTAAACTTGATTTGTAAGATAGGCATTAGGCACATCCATTTCGATTTGTGCTTTCAGAAAATTCCTGTTCAAAGAGCTAACTGCGTGTCTTGACTCTTATATTTGGAAGTAGATTAGAATGGCACATGTGCAGAGCCCAAACTTCTACAATGAATCAAGATTGATTACAGTGACATAGAACATCACTTTTATTTCAGTAGAATTTAAAGATTTCCTTAGTTCACGGAACATCAAAGGTGCCCTTCTAAATAAATATCTGTGCAATGCTCTGTCTTAGGGCATATCTTATTATGTACGATATAATCAGACTGATATGGTATTGCATCAGAAAAAGCATGTGTAATTTTGAAATGTGCCTTGTGGGAAAACAAAATGGGGATATATAACAATATATGTGTTTCTTTGAAGAAAAAGAAGAGTTACAGTGAATGACGTTCATGCTAAATAATAATATTGGACAGACACTACAGCTTTTCTTGAAATACTGAATGAATGTTAAACCAGAAATCAAAAGTTTTATTGTCCTTGACACATTACTTTCTGATTCACTTTTAACATTTTTCTAGTTTATTCAGTTTTCTTCATAGCAAAATGACTAGGAACTACTGTTCCGGAGTCCACCCTCTGAAATTAATGATGTGTGGGGAATATCACTAAAGAAAAACTCCCACATTTTTTTTAACAAAAGATGCAGAGACAGGCAAATGCCCTTAAAACCCTCTGCAAGTAGAGCATTCTGGCTCCTGCACACAGAGAAATACTCACTTTCCTGTTCCTGCCTCTGACACAGTGATTATTTTGCTGCTCCATCAGGGCTATCCCTCCAGCTTCCCAGTCAGCCTCATTCCCCGCACAGTGGGGCAGCACTATCACAGGGGGGCTGTGAGACCTACCTGAGTGGGTAGCCAGAGTGGGTAGCGACCTGCAGCCCTTGGGACAGCTCCTGGAAAGGGTGGCTTTCCTCTGCCCAGATTTTAAGTGTACAAACTCCTCCAGGTGCCCAACTTCTGTCCAGGGCAGCCACAAGAGTGTCTTTCATCTCCTTTTCAAAATGGCTGGAGAAGGGTGTAATCCAGGCACCTGCAGCTTGCCCACGGACATTTTTAGGTGCTTCTCAAAGTTGGGATCCCAACTCTGCTAACCGGGGCAGGTGAGAGATGTAGGTGGGCAGAGCAGGTGTAGAAGACCAACAGCAGGACAAGAAGAAGACGTTGTTCCAGCCTTGGCCAGCAGTGCTTTAGGCTACCTCTGTGCAGAACCAGGACAGCCCAGCCATCAGCATCTCCATGTCACTGCAGCAGCCTGAACGCTGCTCTTCCTACATGAGTTTGACAAGATACCACTTCCCTAGTTGAATCCTCCTGAAATTGCAGCTGTTCATTGGGGCCTCCTGAGTCAGTCCCATTCATTGGTTTATTACTCTACCTTCGATATTTAACTAGAAATTAGCAGCAACTGACTTTAATCAAATCTAATCATTTTTTCACTACAACTCAAACTGCGGACTTAAAGGTGGCTCATATCCCACCACCGCTTTAAAGCTGTCCAAATACGTATGGATGAGAGGTGCATGTGTGTTGATGCATATTCACAAGCATGTGATATCTTCTAGGAAAAATGGACACCATACTTTCCATATGTGTCATATTATATTGCATTGTGTTATATCACTTTACAGAATATTATATTACATTATATAACACTGTTTTATTTCAGTTGAGTGAAATATTGATCAAGAAATCCAGTCCCCTTATATTATGCAAGTGGAGATCATTCTGGCATTAAAAAGTAGAAAATTTCATTTAAGCTGTATTTTGCTTATTATCATGTGATTGGCAGGAAAAATGTTCCTTGAAAGAATGATATTCCAGTAGCTGGAGAAGACGGGATAGATTTTTGACAGGTAATACTATGAATTTATATTGCATTTCCATCCCAAGGAATGTCATATTAATATAAATAGTATTGGAATAAACTTTTAGTGTCTTCAGACGTATTTTGTACCTGCAGTTATTCTTTGTTGCTAAGGAGATAATTAATAGGCTAATGAGTCCAAATTATATAATATAGACTTTTAACTCTGCCATGTGAATGTCAAATCTACATTTGTGCCTAGAAAGTGTATAGCTAGGTGTCATAATTCTTTTATGTATCTTTTATGTGTTTGTGTAGGACTGCAGGTCATATCTTCATGTTCTGTTCACCTGAACATTCTTACTGAAGTCAACTGGAAGGTGTGAATGAGCAGAGCAAGTAAGATTTGCCCTGTGTAAAACTGGTACAAATCTAGAGACTAGGCCAGAAGCTTTTATGGGAAAATTTGATCTTATGCACATCAAGACACTTAATTTCACATTTCAACATGGCAAGATCAAATGCAGTAGTGTAGAGTATTGCTGCAAGACTGTATAGACCGGAAGTGAGAGAATCAATGTCAACTTTGAGTAGATTTAGATAAACAGAAAAGTGAGTTCATAGGACATGAAAAAGAACACTTTTACTCTTGCAGGAGTTGTTGATCAATTCTTAAAATGTGAAAATAGCTATAGGGTCTCTTTTATATCTTAACTGCCTAACGTGAAGAGGAATGTCTGACTGTGCCCCATGATGTTGTATAGCAAGCTATGATGGAGTCACAAGGGTTCAAACTTGGTTTTACTGAAAAGAAGTTGTACGTAACAAGAAGGGTCAGTAGTTATTTTTGTTTGGACACATAGACTGTGAACATATCCTCTGAGGCAGGAATCAATGAGAAGCTGGGTAATCCTTATCTTCTCATATGGGCATTTAAAAGGCAATGGGGAGCAATGGTCTTTTACAAAACTGCAGAGAGTTTGACCTAGTTAGGACTTTTGCATGCTAACTTGGACTTTAATAAAGTATAATTAGCACATGCAGAAACAGAAGCCCCTTCTGAATCAATGCAACATTGTTTGATGGTCATTTTATGAAATAAGGTGACAGTACAATGTGGTTAGTCTGATTACAGAGTAGTTTGCACCACAAAAGTCCTTATGCTGGAATCAAGGATATAACCACCAGCTTGAAAGGATAATCTAAAAGAATACCATTTAAGCATACATGGCTCTGGATGCGATTTACCTGTCACGGAACTATTTCTGGTGTAGAAGTGGGGACCCACAAGGGCAATCAAAGTGCAGTTGGAGTGAATGCTTTATACCCAGTTTGCCTCATGGTATAGTAATCACCACCAAGCACCTTCTGATCATCTTTTTCTTGGAAAGATCCATTTCTTATGATGATCAAGAAAAGAGTGAGATTTTTTCTTCGTGCTTTTAACTAATTATGAGAAGCACTGATCATCCTAGGGTTAACGTAAGCTTAAAAATAATATGCATGCCTGGTAAGGTTTCTCTCTACCACTTAGTAAAACTAACTGGTTTATTTGAGTACTTCTACAGTAGAGGCAAATCACAGCACATGTGAATTCAGCCTAACAGAGGAGGAGGGAAGAGGTGAAAAGACCAAAAGAAATGATAGAGGAAGACTAGTGTTATGCATGATGAGTATTGAAGCCTTTTGTTTTATATTCTAAGATGTATACATGCATTTCAAGGTAATAGAAATGTAGGACTTTTCTGATTTCTTCTGTTGTTTTCTTCCGATACAAGATCAGAGGTCATCTGAACAACTTCCAACAGACTAGTCTTAAGCCTTTACTTAAAAGCTGAAAAAAAAAATGAGATGTCGCAGTTTTTATCAGTCATCTGTCCCAGTATTTCACCCATTTTATCCCTAGAGCTTGAATTTGCTTGTAACCTAAATTCCTCTTGCTTCAAATTAGGTTTATTGCACCTATACCTGTCCTTGGAAACTAAGCTTCATATTATACCTGTCCATATGTATTGCACTTTTTTAAAGTCTGATTTTATGTCCTTCTTCGAGTCTCATTTTTCCAATCCAAACAAATAATTTTTTTTTAACTTTTTCACAGGTCCTGTTTTTTCAGACCTCTCCTCAAATTT
Organism: Dromococcyx pavoninus; assembly: GCA_033558185.1. Classification (NCBI taxonomy): domain Eukaryota; kingdom Metazoa; phylum Chordata; class Aves; order Cuculiformes; family Neomorphidae; genus Dromococcyx; species Dromococcyx pavoninus. The sequence continues at coordinate 11,851,513 of JAUMJL010000067.1, forward strand.
CTTGCTCTCTTCTTGGCAGCAGTTTTGCACTTTGTTCATATCTCCTGTAAGATGTGATGCACTGCTGTTCTATGCTGAGGCTACTTCACATATGTGACATGAGCAACTTGTCCAACACCCTGCTGACACAGCACAGAGTCGTACTTTCCTCCTCCATGTATCAAAGTGCTGGCTCCTATTCTGTTTGTGATCAGCTCCTTTCCTATGGTGCTGACTCCTAGGCTGTTATTCACTTCTCTATGCCTTGGCATTTGATCTTGCAGTTCCAAGGCCCGTGCTTTCCGCTTGTCTTTATTGAATTTTCTGGTATTGATTTTCTACCATTTCTCCAATATATCTAGATTATTTTGAACTCTAGGCCGATCTTCCCAAGTGTTTGCAACATCTCCCAGCCTGATGTCATCCTCAGATTTTGTAACTGTACTGCATCATCCAAACTGTTAGCATAAACATTGAACAGTACTAGTCACGAAGGAAAATATTACAGGACCTCTTGATATGGACTCCCAGTTTGACACTGAGCTGTATACTGATAGCAATTCCTTGAATTGTTTTCCAGTATGTCTTACCCTCATTTTACCTATGTTGCCTATGACAATGAGTTGTGCACTTGTGTGAAACGTTTTGCAAAGATCAAGATGCATTACACTTATCTCACATCTGCTAGGCCAGTTATCTTACCAAAGAGAGGGAAATCAAGCTGGTTTTTTGTCAACCTGTTCTTCACAAATTCATGTTGGCTATTCCTTAGCACCTCATTATTCCCTAGATGCTGAAAAATTGGTTTTGTTCCACTAAATTTCCACATATTGAAGCTGGAAAAAAGGTTCTATAATTCAATAGTTCCTTCTTCTCCACTGTCCTCTCCCTCTTTATGTTATATAGGTATAATGTTTTCCCTCTGCCAGTCCTCTAAGAACTCACTCATCTTCTGTTAGCTAATGCAGATAATCACTAATGTTTTGGCTATTACTTTAGCCGGTTTCTGAAGTACCTGAAGGTAAATTCTGTGCAGACTGTTTAATTTGGCAAGAGATTTCAAAAATGTAGGTTAGATGGCTTGAGAGAAGACAGAACATAATATCTAAATATGCCACCGATTTTCACTGGGCACTAGATCAGGCTTTTGGCTAACATCAAGCTAAGTTAATGAAGTGAAAATGGATCCGTCCTATTTCTTCATGCTTCCCCCAAGTTTTAAAAAAAGAAGATGCTGCAAAAGGCTGAAAACCTGGGAGAAATGGGAGGTGGTATTTATACTGCTAGATGTTTTAAAGAGACAAAATCATTCTTCAGTCAAAGGAAGAAATCAAAACTCATGCTTCACTGCATATACCAATCACAAGGGTCAGCCAGGAATTCTCACCATTTCCAGCGTCTCACAACAGTATAGTATCATTTTTTATGATTACCTAGAGATTATATATCACACAATATCACATTATTGCCCCCAACATTTAGCACTGGTGCTTATTTTCTTTATTTTCCACTTCTTCTTCCCCTCTCTGAAACTTCAAATACAAAATATTTAATTAATCAAGTCTCTCCCCCTTAGAAAAAGAAATAATTACATCAAGGCTGGATTTTTCAGCTTCACCTGGAAGCAGTTTCTAATGCAATTGTCTTTCAGGCAAATTATTTAAGTTTGCATGTAAGTCTTTCAAGTTTCATACATTTTCCCAGCAATCCATAGCTCAATATCTCAGAAAAATGCCACTTTTTCTCCATCTCTTAAATCTTCTCTGATTAGGATCTCACTTGTGCCAGAATAGATTCCTACTCCATTTCCACTTAGGAAGTACTGTCTTTCCAGTCTCTTGGTGTAATCCTCTTTGCTGCTGTTAATAACAGCTATTCTGATGTCATGCTTCTTTTGTTGGAATTTCCTTCCATTCTCGACTATCACCTCCAAAGACAGACTTCAGCTATTTGCAAATACCAGCTATTAGCAATTTCCAAAGATAAAAAAATCTCAATATTAGAGTAGAGGTCTGGTTTACCAGGGCACTACTGATATCTCAAAAAGGTACAGTGCAGAACTTGTTAGTAAAATTGCAGCTTCACAAAGAAGAATAGATTTAGCAGGTATGTAAGAAAAATCTTTTTGCTGCAAGGCACATACAGATGGGCTAACAGCAAAGCTGCAGTCTCATTTGAGTTCTTCTGCAATGTATTTTAATTTGCTTACCTTTAAGCCATCCTGCATTTTCTGCATTTCCTTGCTTTCTTTTGACTGCACATTTGCAATTCTATTTCTGAATTCTTGAGAATTAAGAAGAGATCTTCAAACTGTTTGAGGGATTACAAGAAGTGAATATGGACAGTGGGAGAAATAGGCCTTGATGTCCCATGGAGCTGCTGCTAGTAGGGCCTTCCTGTGTTTACATGCTGTCGTCAGGGTAATTAATTCTTCGTACACTGGCTGATGTCTCCCTACCCAAAGAGAAGGCATACTTAGATACTAAAAATGCCTCAAATGACCTGCTGGTGATCACCACTGAACAACAGTGAATGAAAGTCATACCTTACTCTCAAGTCCATACTCAGAGTTTGTACTGGTGTGCACCATTGGATCACTAAGAAGGCTTTCGGCAGTGGGATGGTCCCTGGAATTTATATATGGATAAAATTTCCCTATAAGGTTATTAACGAACAAGCAAAAAGTGATTTATAATAGTTACGTCTTTTCCCCATAACTCTTCCTTCATGCACACAATAAATCCAGTTCCTTCCAGCTCCCTTAGCATACCAGATAAAACATCTCAGTTACTGCTCTGGAACTGCATTCAAGATGATCACTTGGTCAAAGAGGTTATATAACTGTCCATCCTTTCCTCAATGTGGACGTTAATCTGGGTCTCTCTTCCCTAATGTGTCTGCTAATTCCCAGGACGCAGATAGAAATACAGTACCCCTTGGTATCTCTATCTGGTTTTCACAGTATTACTGAAATATCGATGTAATTGTATCACTGCATAAACTTATTTCATTGAAAAGTTGGGCTGAAACCAGCAGTAAAAGATCCTCCCCTGTGAAGAAGGACAGCAACCAGATGGCTCACAGCAGATAATGAAAGAATGGGAATTTTGGCCGAGAGTACCTCAGCTCTTACAAAAGCTGCTATTATACTACCGTTACATATTGAATACTAAAACAGATAGAGCATTGGGTTTTGGAGTCTCCTCTGATAGAGTCACCTGTAATAAATTGCCAAGCCAAGAGTTTGCCAGCAAGATGAAGCCTAAGTAATCTTCTGTAGTCTAGTAAATGCTAGTTCTTAGCCATTATGTATTCCAGGCAGAGGAACCACTTCATCTAGAATACTCACCTTCTGGAATAGGAGGGGGGGCTGGGAAAGCTGGAAACACGTTCCAGCAGTGGATTATGAAGAGCATAGAAAATAGATAATGGAGTCCTCTTCATGAGGAGTATTGTTAGTGCACACCGCATTTTTGGAGGATAATTAGATAGCACAACATACAGTCCCTGTGGATACTGCAGCAAATGAGTTTGAAGACCAAAATCTAGAGGTTGGCACACAGAGCATCTGAAGTTGTTTTTCAGGCTTTATGAACCTTATTCTTGCTATATTAGAAAAGTCCTGAGATGAATATGGTCAGCAAGTCTTTATCGCTTCTTACTTTATTCTTTCAGTTTGAAAAGTCATGTGAAGGCCAGGCATTCATATTCTGTATTTATAGAAACACTAAATTACCCATTCACTTCTTTGTCTTCAACATCTCCTTTTGTAAGCGTGTTGGTTGGGGTCCATTTCTAATATGTCAAAAAGTTGTATAAATGCCAAATTAATCAGGAGCACAGTCATAATGAAACTAGGAAGTTGTCTTCACCAGTGACAGCACATAGCCCTTACCTATCATTATTTGTGATCTTCATACATGGGGAAAAAATAGTATGTCTATACGCTCCAGGCAGAGAGCTGCTTCTCATATGTATATCCAGACAGGAGACAACTCTTTTTCCATCATTGGCATTTAGGGGTATCAGAGAGCCTTATCATCTGTCCAGCAGTTGTGGTGTAAAAAAGAGTCCAGTTTGGGAATATGCAATATTCTGGGGACTAGCATTATGCTAATGCAATGTTTAGTAGCTAAAGAACATGATTTGCTACCATAGCCACAATGCATTCCAGGTGTGCAATAGGAACAGGTTTTATCCCACTCCAGGGGAATGGCAGGTATTAGCTCAGGATCTGGAAGAGGAGAGGGACATGGGCACAATGAAACAAATGAAAATTGAAGGAAGGTGTTAGTATATTTCTCTCAGAAGAAGATTGTAACAATTGTGAGTAAGTCCTGTTCAGGGCATAAGTACTCCACTGCTTAGTGTATCAGGCTACATCCCTGAGCTTTATCTCTGCTGGTCTCTCACCTTGCAGAGCTTAAGTGGTTACAGCAGTGTTCACCATCTCATCTTCTCATTGCCTTTGCAGAAACCCTTGTTCTCTGACGGCCACCAGTGCCTCACTCCATAGCTGGAGTGATTTCACCCTTCTTACCCAGCCCTCTAATTCTTGGCAGGAAAATACAGATTTGGCCTATACTCCCTAGAAGCCTTGAGACAGGTCTGATCTAAGGCTCCTGGTACAGCTGCAGAGCAAGCAATAAAGGTCGCACTACGGGGCGAGAAGGAGAGAGTTTACGTTGTGAGAAAAAAGATAAATGCTTAAGATGGTTATCACAGTTTATATGAAAATCACACTGAGTAAAAGCTGGGGATAGGGTCCTCATGTGATGCAAGTTATCAGCATCATTTTATTTGGAAATGTTTACTTTGTGATTGTTATTCATTCTTTTTGATCTTTTTACGCATTTATAACCATAAGGCTGGGATTTATACGATGGGACTCCCTCTGTCGTTCTGTGGGATTTTTTGCTCTGCAGGCACTCCAGCTTTGAAGGACTTCAGATCTTGAGTAAAATGAGTTCACTGATGTGTCCCAGGAGAGATTGTTGGCTCGTCTTGTAAATGTACTTTTATGACAATGGATTGTATTCTGAGTTCATGTTTATGCATCATATGGTATGTTGTCAAGTTTCATTGTATTTATGAAGATCTCAATAAAATGAAGTAAAACTAAAAATACATATTCAGGACCAGTCTACTTTCAAGAACAGTAACAAATGCCTCTATATTTTTCCTTTTAATGTAAACTTGACCAGGAAGTATAACAATAGATAATAATAACAGTAGGACTGGACTGGACCAGATATAAAACATATGAAGTTCTGGAAGTAGTACAAAAACATTTAGGACCTCAGTCACACAGCCCGATTAGAGGTAACTAAAGTACTGCAAGGATTAAGATTTCTAAAATGAGGCAAATTTTGCATGAATTGTTTAAGAAATTTTAGATCATCCTGCCTAGCAGAGCCTCCACCCCCAGACGCTGGTGTTGGGCACCTATTGTGGTTGGTCTCCCTCATACAGAATACAGCCTACACTTTCATACAGGACTGGTGCTCCCGTGGGAGCATTTTATGGCACAGCTGTGAGAAACTAAGAGACTGGGAAAGCTAAGAAGTAACCCGTGAAAACAAAAAAGAATAATCTGTTTAATGGGGGCAAAAAACTGCGCAATACTGACACTCCCACCTTGGGTTTAAAATACGACAAGAAATTCAAGGAACAAAGTAAATAGCTCACTTTTAGAACATTCTTTTCACTCAAATTTAATTTCTTCCTACTGCGTTCATTCCTGAGTTGTTTGGTTTCTTATGACAAAATAGTGGAGGAAATCTCTGTAAATGTGTCACTGAGCAGAGAAATAATTTTCTATTAACACTTTCGTAGTGCAGTGTATGGGCTCCTAAGTAGCATTTCCATATATATATATTTGAAATATCACATATATTTGTGTATTTATGTATAGAGAAAGTGGAGCAGGGAGTTTAAAAGTGATTGCCTCTTTCTTCCCCACTTTCTCAGTGTAATATAACTCCTGCAAATGAATTGCCTCTGCTCAGAAGATGTGCCTGCATGGGATCCACTAAGGTCTGTAACTTTCTACGAGTGCTGGGTCCACAGAGCAAAAAAAAACATTGGAAGGAGCAGGCATAAAAGATGTAAGCATGTAATTAATTTTATGAATGCAAGTAGTCTCCTGACTTTCTGGGCGACCACTTGCTCAACATGATAAATACACTAAGCTTGTGACTAAACCTTTTCAAGTCTGAGCTTTTTGACTAAAAAATCCTTGGTGTTTATGTAAATATGTAGTGAGCACAATACATTTAAATCCCAGTGTAACTCTCTGGTTGCCCATATGGTCAACCAAACTATTGATATTTTTATCCTTTCTTCGGAAGGGCTGTTCCCTTCAGTATTAACAAGATAAATGGGTCGCTTGCAAGAAATACTAGAAGTTGGTTCAGGAAGACATTTTTTTTTTCCCTTTTCATCTTTGCCCAGAATTAGATATTCAATTAAAAATATCTTAATTATGGTACAAATATGTTGGGGGAGGGGAGTTGTCTTTAAAATTAGAGCATGAAGAGTAGCTCACACTTAGAGTATGCCTAGTCTGATTCCTAATGTGGCCTGAATGAGAAGTTTGTATTTGCAGTGGTGGAAAGTACATTATTGCGACTCTTTTGTGTAGAACAATTCAGTAGTTCCTTTGTACTGTGCATAGACCACCCATTGCACAGACTTCAATCAGATCTTCACAGGTCTTTATGAAGTCAAAAGTCATATTTGTAACTGTTGAGTGACAAGAAAAAAGATTTTCAGCAATGTCTGCAAGGCAAGAACAGAGAAAGTAACCTCAATAACAGAGTTGATAATCAAATATTCATCACAAAAGCAGGGGCAAGAAAGGTAATCACTTTGGGTCAGAGATCTAAACTGTACAGATGCAGCTAGGCCTATTACAATGGGATACTCAGCTGTGGATAAGGAACTGGGTTCTGAAACATTTAAATTGTTCTTGAAAAAAATACCCTCTGCAGAAATCCTAAAGGTCTTGGTCATGTAGTCTTCCTGGGCTCAATATCTTTTTTGTATGAGCAAGAAGAACATGATTTCCCTCCCTTTACTGCCTTGTATAACCCCACCCTGAGCCATGAAACATGTTTCTATGATGTATTTTAAATGACAAGCAGAGGCTTATCAATTCCATCTTTGCAGATGTCCTTAAGAAAATGTTTTGGAGGGCTCCAAGAAACAAATTCCATTAAGAGAACATTAAAAGTTCAATTCTGCATCATTGGGTCATGCCAAAAAGTGCCTCCCTGTATGACTGGTCTCTCTGCAAGGAAATACCCAGCCTGAGGCATAAGAACAGACTCTGCCTCAAAGCCTGTGTCATCCATGTGCGCTAAAACCCACTAAGGTCCGTTTGAGGCTAGTGATCCCACCAAGCTAGCACATTCTAAGCATATGGCTAATATCCCAACCAAGTGTTGTGTCTACAGTTTAAGTGACCCCATACTCATCCATTGCACTCAGCTGCTGAAGAAGCCATCTGCATGAATCCTCTGAAAGACTCAGTTGTCCATGACCTTAACTGCAGCTCAGCTGTTATTTGTGATACCACACAATTCAAGCCCTAAATATACAAGTGCCTTCTATACTGCTGAGAAAGACCTTGCTTGACCAGTAGGCCTTGCAGATGCAGAGGTCAATAGTAGACACCTGCGGTTAGTGAAGCTGCAGGAAAGCAGCCTCAGAGAGACGAACAGCACTGCAGGCCAGAAGTTAAGAAAGGTGGGTTTCGTTCTTTTAATACCAGTTGAGGACCTGAGACAGAAAAAAAGATTGTTCTCCTTCAGCCTCAGAGACAGAGGAACCATTCTTGATTAAACACTGTTATAATAGTAGTAAATTGCCTTTAGGCAAGAAGGAAATTGTGAGAATTTTGAACCTGCTTTCTCACAGTTTTCATAAGTCATGAGACACCAGAAACACTGGTATTAACGTTAAAAAATATGTGCCACCTCATCACTAGTGCTTTCTTCCATTCTTCCAAGACTATATGGCTGTGCCACCATAGGCAGGCATTAAAGGAAGAAATTACAGGTATTTAGGGAAGGAATAGCCCATTACAAAACTTTACTTAATGGCAAGTTTCCTTATAGTTGCTACCCCAAAATGAGGTTGCATTGGGAATAAGACGTTATCTTAGGGATATTGCTCCTAGGGGTCACTGAGTTGCACAGTATTTTCAAGAAAGATTCCTCATGGAACTGCACTATTATTCCAAGTGACATTCAAATGACAAAAGCTATTATCGCATAAAGCCTGACACATATATCCCTACTCTTGACCTTTATTTCACTGCTTCTACTTACTTTGCCTTCTGCTGTTATAATGCACATGTGCAGAAAAAGCATCCTGATGATCAGATTTCTTTTCTATTGCCTCATTACAGGTATACTGGTAACTCTTCATGTTTGTTTAACCATACTTTCATGCTACCTTTCCTGAACGCTATTGATCCTTGTTGGCTGAACCTAATTGCAGGAGGTATCTGGCAACATTAGTTTTGAATTTGTGTTTTAGGAGTTCACCTACAAACACAGTTCTCATTGCCATGGGAACTGGTCCTTCACATTGCGTCATCTCTTTTGTCGTGTGGACAAAAATGTAACTGACTTATACAATAAGTGGAATTTCTCAAATTAAAAACTCCAGATGGGACCTTAGCAGCTTCCTGCCTCTGTTTTCCCTTCCTGTTGCATGGCAGAAGCAGTGCTAGGTTCCTTCAAGTCATGTTGAGGGATGGTAGGAGGCCATTCCCGACATTTACTTGCCAGCAAAACACAAGTTGTCAATAATGTCTTGACTTTGCTGAGAAAAACTTGCTGTTGACAACACAGAATCATAGAGTCATAGAATCATAAAATGGTTTGGGTTGGAAGGGACTTTTAAAGGTCATCAAGTCTCACTCCCCTGCAATAAGGAGGGACATCTTCAACTAGATCACGTTTCTCAGAGCCCTGTGCAGCCTCACCTTGAATGTTTCCAGAGATGGGGCATCTATTAACTTTATGGGCAACTTATTTCACCACTCTTATCACAAAAATTTTCTTCCTTATATCTAGCCTGATCTACCCTCTTTTAGTGTAAAAACATTACCCCTTGTTCTATTAGGCCCTGCTAAAAAAATCCGTCCCCGTCTTTCTTATAAGCCCTCTTTAAATATTGAAAGGCTTTAATAAAGTGTCCTCAACAGGAGAGGTGTTCCATCCCTCTGATCATTTTTGTGGCCCTCCTCTGGATTTGCTCCAACAGGTCCATGTCTTTTCTGTGCTGAAGACTCCAGAACTGAATGCAGTACTCCAAGTGGGGTCTCACCAGAGCAGAAAAATGGGGTAGAATCACCTCCCTAGACCTACTGGCCATGCTGCTTCTGATGCAGCTCAGGATACGGTTGGCTGCCTGGGCTGTGAGTGCACATTGGCAGCTCATGTCCAGAACAAGGTGGATGTACCTTGTGTGAAGAGGACTTCAGCCTCTTTTCCAAAGTGTATTAGTTAGTGAGAGCTACGGACTCATGGGACAGAGAGAGGCAAGCAGTGAATGCACAGCTCTTAGACTCCTTAGACTTTGGGAATCCAGCATGCTGAGCCTCATCCCTCCCTCTCACAAACAGCTGCCAGCTTCTTCATGAAGTGACAGACACACAGAGATTACTGTGGTCCTTTTGGACTTGTATTTAGATAAATCCTCATTCTTTGGTTTTGCAGACTATAAGCCCTAGCACATTACGTAGCCAATGTGATAACAACCAGTAGTTCTGTACACTGCTCAGCTTAGAGAGATTTACCATGTTTTGTGCTTACAGTTTGTCCTTTCTTTGTCGTATCTATTGAGGCTTAGGTTGCAAACTTTTCAGCATAAAGGACCTGTTAGTTGTTTGTGACACTTCACAATGTATAGTCTGACGGCACTGTGTAGTCATATTCCTTCTGGGCTTTATACTTGGAACCAATATTTTGTGTAGAAATTAGTCTAAGATAGATAATTATTCTGTCTTTACTTCCCCTGCAGGCATCTATTCCAGACTTAAGCTGCCTTTTTGAGACTTCAGCCAACTTTTGGATTAAGTTCTGAATTTCTATTTCAGTAGATTTCTAAGTGTGCCCAGTCCTCCAGTTGTACTAACTTGGATGCTGGGGACTTTTCAAACAATCTCTTCTTCAAAACATTGAATTGTCTCAGTCTTCACTTCAAAATAGTATCATACAACCCTATAAAATATTAGTTATGATTTTGAAATCTTTCAAGAATTTCAATTAGAAATATTTTATTTCCATAGGATGAAACAATTAATTTAGCCTAAAGACTTAAGTATAAGACAATAGTAAAATAAAGTGTGAACTACTTTCTTAAGCCTCAGAGCCTCATAGACCTTTCCTAATGAGTCTGTTTGTCCTGAAAAGAGAAAGAAGAGTTCTTAAAAAGAACGGCAAAAGTACTAGGCCCACAGAGGATGCATGGGGTGTTTTGGCAGACTAACCTGAGTGCAGCACCATGTCATTAAACTCATCAAAATGGTGAAGGAAAAGTTTGGTATAAACCATAGTTTGGACTGAGATCATCAACTGAACTGACTTCATAACAACAAAAGATCCTCGATTGATGAGAAAGTGTCCTCTGACAGAGGTCAGCATCCCTCTGCCTAAACAGTTCTTTCAGGCTTGCAGAAGAAAATATGTGTTAGCTTGACTTGCTTGGACGTGTCACACAATAGCATGTGACCGCCAGCACTGCGAAACCTTTTGTGGGTTATAAAATGATTAACTGACCATTCAAATTGTAGAAATGTTGCATTTGTGGCAGAAATGAGCTCCTCAGAGAGGAGGCAGCAGAATGTGAAACCTGAATTCAGGGAACAGGGAGGTTGAAAGAATAATTAAAATCAGAAATAATAGAAGCTGCTAGAAATTATATTTAAGGTTTGCAATATAGCAATAATATCTGTACTTATGTAGATTTGCATGCCTGCATATGTGTGTAATGGCAATGACAGCTTCCAAACAGAAAGAGGTGATTGCCAGAAAGTATTCACCAACTATTATAATTTTCCAGAGTGAACTGGTTTTAAATATTCTCTAAGGACTTCTGGTCATAAATATTTTTAAAGAGTATGCACTTAACTCCTGCCAATCAATACCATAAAGCAACACTAAGCTAAGTTAGCAAAGTAGAAAACTCTTACTTATTGGCTAAACTCTGACTATTCTTGTATCTAAGGCTTCAGTTCTACAGCTTGTATGGTAATAATATTCCTAGTTTCATAAGGTTTGCATCCTGATATTATATTTTTAAATAGAAGATTAAACATTTTTAGTGTATTTGCCTATTGAGGAAACTCTTTTACCGTGGGGAAAAAAAAAAAAACATCTTCCTATGAATTTCCTTTAACTTTACAGGAGACTGCCATTCTCAGAACCAGGACCTCTCCTGGACATTTCAAAGGACTACACACAGGACCTACTTTCTACTCAAGGGACCTAAGATACTGTGTTTTGACTTTTAAGTCAGGCCTAGCATACAGATGTGGACTTCAGGTAGAATGAGCAATGCGAAGAACTTGCTTGGACTTGGCGTGTCCTTGTATTTTTGGGGTCTGATGGATCTTACTACAACTGTGCTGTCAGGAAGTGCCAGACCCCCTGCTGAAGGACAAGAAGACAACCTGTCAGACAAGCTGCATCAGCGTATGAAGCGGAGCTGGGTGTGGAACCAGTTCTTTGTTCTGGAGGAATACACAGGAACTGACCCTCTCTATGTTGGGAAGGTAAGACCCACACTAGGAGGATATCTGGCAGAGTGTATACATCTGTGTTATTTGTGGACTGTGATGAAAAGCTGGAAGTTTGTCTGAGTGCCCTTATCTTCTTTCTGGCAGTGAATTTATCCGCATTAATTTCACTTCTGCTCCCAAGAGTTTTTGACCAGTGTCATCTTCATTTGACAACAATTTGTATTTCAAGGGGCTACTGATATATTTGCCTATTTCAAAGAGATCATCTGTAATTCAGGCAGTGTTGGAAAATCTGCGGTGATCTTTCCAGGGACTCCTACAATGTCAAGGCAAAGCAAGGTTATACTGACATATGAAGATTAGGAAAGAAAGGAAGATTTTGTGTTCATGCTTCCATCTGTGATCAAGTCTACTGGAAGCCAAAATTCACAATCAAATTAAATAGCCAGTTTCTCTTGAAAACTGGCATTTCAATTTTTGTTTTCTGCAGATTTCTAGGGTCAGAGCATCTTCTTGCTTACCACAGCTTGACCGCAGTTTAGTTCCGTGCACTACAAAGAAGTTACTCCAGATATAGAAGGGTAGAAGGACAGCTTATTAAATCCAGCCATTAAGGGGCCTGTTTTTTGATCACCTATGCCTTAAGAACCTATACATCAGTACAGATAAGTGTAAAATGGATCCCTAACCTCACCACATCTACTTGGTAGTGTTTTGCATTCACTTTCCTGTAGCTACTTGAGGAAAAAGCTGATGGAAATCAGACCAGTGATGTCTGCCATCACAATATGCGTCACCATAACCATCCTCATTTTTTCTGTTTTCTGGCTATTTTTTAAGGACTCTAAATTGTTTAAAGTATTGATCCTGTTATTCAAGTGGTCAACACCAAACATGCTTCTGGTCTACACCAAGGTGACATATCTGGAAAAAGGAGGGAGTGGGAGGGCTAATGTGCTTAAGTGTTTGAACAATACAGTTAAGATTTTACATGCCTACACTATCAGATACTTCTGTGATGAGTGCAGACTACCTGTAGGTAGATATGAAAAAAATTAAGAACTGAGAAAGGATGTCAGAAAACAATTTATTCGGATTTTATTGCTTATTTTGACAAGATCATGGCTCCTTCTTTCCTTCCAAGCTATCCATCTGCAGAAAGAAAAAAAAAGAATCCCATATCCAGAGGCTCATTTTGGGATTGTATTTATCATTCTACAACCTCACAGAGCTAAACTGTGCCCACAGTCACACCAGTATAAATCAAAATGAATCCACAGGCTTCAGAAGACCTCCCTCTGATTTATTTCTGTGTGACTGACAGCAAGATGTGCTCTCCTTCCTCCCACAGCAATAGCATTACTAGTGATTGCAGCCAAATGAGACCTCATTAGTCTTCATTCATCTCTGCACCTAGCTTTTCAGCTCTTGATATCTCTATTGATTAAAGAAATTATTATTTGGTTTCGTGCAATTTCCAGCTTTGGAACAGGGGCCAGACTTTATTTCATAAACTCAGTGTCATCTGAAATGACTCCAGACTTGCACTGTGAGCTGAATTTCAACTAAAACAAGGACTAGAAGAAACCAACTCATCTTTGGTTTAGACTTAATTATGTCATCAGGAGCGCAAAAACTTGGCATGCTCAGCAGTGCTCTTGAGCTTGCTGCTGCTCAGCTCCGCTGAACAGGGGAGAGCACAGATGACTCTTCATGGTCTGTGTCCACCACACAAAGGCCCAAGCTGCCATGAATTAGCTCTCTCCAGGACCACCTACACCATGGCTGTGTTAGCATAGGGGTACACAAGGGCTAATTAGCTCCCAGAGTTAACAGGGCTAATTAGCCCCATACACTGCTGAGCTGACGTGGCTGGATCACTCTGAAGGCATCCTAGGTCTGCACTGCTCTGTGTAGACCAGACAACAGGGAACTCTGGTGCCAAAACATGTCTCTGGGGGAGCAAACATTTCATCTTCTCTGGGTGCAGAGCAACCAGCCAAGCAGTGGATGACCATGGTGGGGGCTGCCATGAGGGAAAGTCTTCTCTTTGTCTCATGCAGCAGAAGTCACAGGCTCTCAAAAGAAGCTGCAGCACCCCACAATTTGTCACCCCACCAGCTTTCCTGCAGCCTGTGGCTTAGGTAGTCTTAGGAAAGAGGTCAACAGGGAATAGTCTGTGGGCTGCAGTAATTGTTCTGTCAGGCCAGAAATTTTTCAGCCTGACTCACCCCACGGTGGGTCAGAAATTGCTCTGGAAGAGCTTGTGCAGAGCAGAGTGGAGGTGCAGAAGGACTCCCAGCCTACTGCTTGCTGCTACCACCAGTCCTCCAAACAGCCCTGAGTTCCACGCCTGGCCAGGCAGCGCGCGTCTTCTAACTGATATACCCATGATACTCTGAAACATCCTGCTAGCCAGGTCTTGCTTTTATCCATCTGCTCTCTCCAAACCTGTGTCAGAAGGAGAACAGCATAGATCCACTCTAATGGTTTCCCATAAGACAAGTCCTCTTCTGATGCTTTTGTACAACTGTTTCTGGCTAGCTATGTATGACTGGAGGAACACAAAAAGCACCTTGACTTGAACCATAGATCCTGACTTGCCTAATATGATTTTCAAGGCTGCTATGAAAAATGTACTTTCCTATGTAACTGTAAGGCAAGGTGCAAAATGTCTTCTGGATAGGGAAATTAAAAGAAACCTCCTGAGGTGAATTCAGTACAATTTTTGCTTTTCTCTATTGCTTATGATCCTAATTTAAAGTATTCTAGCTTTAGAGGGTTCCCGGTCCTGTCACAGATAAATAGGAGGCTTCAGCTTTCCTAGAGGTAACCATTATGGGCTAATAGGATGAACTAGGGAAACCACAGCCCCCGCATTTGGTACAGCAGGTATTTTCTGCATTCATACAGCAGCCTAAATTGCATCAGTAATTGAACTAGAGACAGACTTCACCACTTTGCCATGTCATGTTGGAGACTCTCTAACCCTGTTTGAAAGGAAAGAGGCATTTGAACTACAGTAGCTGAAGGAGTGAATAAAATGCATCCTTTCAACAGACTATCACTGCAGATGCGCCAAACTCACTCAAGCATCCTCACAAAAATCCCCTGCAGGTGCTACCTCCCTGGAGGCAGAGAAGGGAGGGCACATCAAGGGTGAAGTCACGGTTGGCAGAGCTGCTAGAGTCCTCTGAGCTGCTTTCAGCAGCACCACCCTCTTCCACATGCCCTTTGCTGGGAAACGTGTTATTCGGATGCAGGTGTAGCCTCCTTAATTTTTTGTACTATCCTCATCAAAAGAAGCAACCCAGTTGACACAGTTAACTTTCTCAGGAGTTAATGACTTTGTTTGTCCCATAGTCCATTCCTTAATATGGAAGAGAAAGTACAAATGAATTCCTCATATTTTGTCAGCCACATGCAGCACAATTTATTGCACCCCCCATAAAACAGAGCCAACTGAAAACTGGATCACCTTTCCAACACAGTCACTTCTACATACACCCCAAAACACAGCATCCTGATACTGCATTTGACATTGCAATACTGTGAGCTTCAGTCCCTTCAGGCACCAAATTCTTTCAGATTTGTTGCAGTCTGGAAGTATTAAGTCTTTTTATGCTCTTTTCTGCTTTGTCTAGAAAGAGCAGGTTATACGAGAAGCGGCAAAAAGTGCTGCTAGTATTTCTTACTGCCTAACTGTGGTTGAGACCAAATGGTTTTAACAAATCACAGTTAGACAGAGATCCTCTTGTACTCTCAAATTCTTATTAGTGTTCCATGTTCATTCCTTGTTCGCTCCCTAAACAACTGCATTCATTCCAAATAGGGCTTTGGACGGAAGGTGCAATTTAACCCATGAGGTTGATTCAGTATCTTCTTTTAAGTCTTTTGAACGTTCCAGAACACCTTCTGGTATTTTAAAAGATGCTTTCATATTCTCCTTTTTCTTTTTGGTTTGTTTTTGGTTTTTTTCTTTCTGTTTTAATTTTAAATTTGCTTTGTCTATGCCTCTTTCTTTTATAATTATTTTTCTTTTGCCTTTTCTTTCACTTTAAATTTGACTTAGACAACTTCTTTATTTTTCTTTCCTTTTTTCTATGTAATGAAGACTTGTTGATGTTCTGAAACACGTTTTCTTCCATCAGGCCCAACTCTAACTCCCCAGTCAAGTCCAACATCTGCATCTGTCTCAGTAGCTGCATTCTCTCATTGAAGCACTAACGCACTAAAACAAATGCCCAAGATGTAGCTTAGTGGTTCTGAACCATTTTGAAAAGCTATAATAGTGTCCTTCTTCTGGAGGCATCCATGTTTACTAGTTCATATAGCGATAATCTCTGAGTTATGGGTGTTTAGGGTAAATAATGACAACCATTGTCTTATTTTTTAAATGAATCACAAGATGGTGTTTCCTGAAGGTTTGCAGTCCTGGCACCTGCATGTGTATTAATACTCGTGGCAGTCATCTCAATTTCATTGTTTGCCACTGCCAAATTTTTCTGGGCTTTTTCTTCCTCCATTTAGCTGATACTTCACCTGGGATCTTCCAACACAGCTCCAAAGGACCAATGTCTCTGAGAAGCAGTAGACATAGCAGTAGCATACCAATGGCAAAGCAATGATATGAATTATCAATGACCCGACAAAGCAGTTACAATCTACACTTCTAACAGCAGTGCTTCTGTGGCAGATGAGAACCTGCCCTTAACATTCACTGTTCCAGCAATGTTTAGGTCGGATAAGACAATTTGTCCACTTCTCTCTAAAGCTTTTGCTATGTGATAAATTTTTGTATAGTTTTCTGTGTGTTTTTAAATAGCTCAGTGATGGGATTTCTTCTTTGTTAACTGAGAGAACAGCTTGTAACCAAATGCATCAGGTTTGACTTCTATTTTTCCGTACATATTACCCATTTCTGTTTGGATTCTTTTTTCAAATCATACAAATCCTGCATTCATATATCCAGTTTATTATTCAAAAATCTTTCTGTCCAGTGCAAGCATTTACTTATGTAAGTAAATACACAGTTATTCCCATATATCCTTTGAATTCACCAAAGCATTAAACAAACACTTCATTCTGACCATATTTCTTGAGATAATTAACTTATGTGTTCATTTTAAAATTTGCTTAGATTAATCCGGCCTGTTTTGACCACTTTTTTTTTATCTATTCCTTATTCATCTCTCAAAATGATAATCACATTGGAAAATGGTATTCACACTTGAGCCAGTCTTGAAAATCCCGTTTTGATTATTGCGTCTCAGGTCTATTGCTCTCCTGTCTTTTGGGACCGAACCAATACCATCTCTGGGCATTCATCCTTATGCCCTATTCCTCAATAGCATGGAAGTATGAGCATGCTGTTAAGGATCTTCATAATGTGAGTGAAATTTAGTGATTTGTTTGTCTTTTGATAGTCATTCCAGCATTTCATGCAAACCAGGTGTTTAACAGAATGGTGGTCCCCAGGATGATTTGTTTCTCTGTTTTAGAAGATAATTAGCACTGTATTCAGTTTTCTTCTGTTCTGTTACATTCACAGCTATATGTGGCTGCTCAGAACTAATTAGCAGTCATGCAATAAATCCATAATTCCCTAGAAAACATGGGATGCCTCTCATCTCTATAGCCTGCCATGGACACAAATCAAATATTCCTCACAGCTTACCTTACCTACTGTTTGACAATAATTCTTTTCTGAAGATGTAAGGGCACAGCCTAATTTTTATTGCTAAAATTTCAAGAAAAGAGAAATTAAAGTATTTCTGATTCATGACAGTTACTGAGTAGTTCTCCTATCCTGCTTTCCCCTTGGTCTCAAACAGTTTTACCTCATCTGCCCCAACGTTGTGCTAACCCTGGAATATATGACTCCTCTCAAGCCAGATGAGCTAGCACAGTTTGTGGCTGAGTTCACCTTACCCCAAGACTGGCAGTGAGTCTTTCTCAAGAGCTATTGCAACCAGGCAAAATATAATTCTTGTATTGAGAGTTGAGTGAGGCTTCAAAAATGCAGAGAGCCTGTTTGGGTGTCTCTGACTTCTCTTTTGGCACAGCTGTGGGTGCAGAAGTTGGAAGACTGCGACAGCTCTGTGATACTTTACTGAGAATTTGTCTCTTTCAGCAAAACAAGTTCTTTAAAACCAGCTTGTGAGGCCCAACAGTGTGATCAAAGTGCTCTGGATGCTCATGTACTTAGTGTCTTGGCAACTGCTCACTCAGCTCGTGGTCTAATTGAATCCCATTCCTTTCTGTAGCTTCACTCTGACATGGACAGGGGTGATGGTTCGATCAAATACATCCTCTCAGGAGAGGGAGCTGGCATTGTGTTTACAATTGATGATACCACAGGGGACATTCATGCCATTCAGCGACTGGACCGGGAAGAAAGGTCACAGTACACTCTGAGGGCACAGGCTCTGGACAGGAGAACAGGTCGGCCAATGGAACCAGAGTCAGAGTTCATCATCAAAATCCAAGACATCAATGACAATGAACCGAAGTTCCTGGATGGACCTTACGTAGCCTCCGTTCCAGAAATGTCCCCTGTGGGTAAGTGAAGTCTCTTCCCCTTATAAGTAAATTGGAGATGGTCACTACAGTGTAAATGTCCTGACTCCTTGGATTCAGCCTTTGCCCTTTGTGCAGGAGCTGCAGGGCAGAAGAGCTTCCCCTGGGGTGCCTGACTGCCATAAAAGAGGGATAGCAGGTTTTACACCATCGTCAGCTGGGCCCTTCTGGAAGAAAACATGTCAGGAGAAGCAGGAGAGCTGAAAAAATGTGTGTTTCAACCATGCCATCCTCAGACAATTTGCCGTAACAGTGCCCCTTCTCCCCTGCTGTCAGATGGTAGCAACAGTAATGACAGTTAGACATCCATTACCATCCAGAAAATGACACAATTTTAGGAACCTATTCTAGTTTGTTCTGAGAGCTGAAATACTGTCCAGGAGCTCTAGAAATCATGGAGACATGACAACAATTATTAGCAGCTTTGCTTCTTCTAATCCATGCAAGCCTGCACTGAACACAGTTCAGTGGATCCCAAAGTTCTGGTACCATTTGCTCTCCACTTTTAGAGAACGGGATCATGTCAAAGATGGTCCTGTTGTTGCACTGGAGCCAGAGCACAAACAGCAACCTTCCTACCTACACAAGTCAGGAGAAACCATTTCCATATAACAAATCCAATAGTCAGATAAAATATTGTTTTTCTGGACTTCTTTATTTTGGAGATGCTTATTGCTTTTTGACTCTGTGACATCATTACAGAGATAATACCATAGAAATCACATATCCTGAAGTTACAGATATGCTTCAACTTCTCATTCTTCAATATTATGTTGGCATAAAGCTAGAGACAAGCATCAGATATAAAAGTTCCATTCAGAAATAATGTTTCTTAATGGTAATGGCTAGCTTGAATTCAGATTTATGTTCCAGTGCATATCTAGTAACACTGGATTTGTTTCTTACACAAAACATTATGTAGAAGGCTAGATACATTCATAAAGGCATTGTCTGACATTTTAAGGAGTCAAAACTCACATATATTTCAAACAGTTATGCCTTACCTTCTCCTTGTTCTTGATAAATTACATTACCTGCAAGCCGTTATTAGCTTCAGAGGAAACAGACCTTGAAAACCAACTGAAGAAAAGAAATATATATGCATCTGTGCAGGTTCCAAAAGGCACTTCAGCAGGGTATAATCTCTAGGCCACGCAATGTAAAGGCAATGCCACAGAAAGATTATCTCAGAGACACCCTCCTTCGTGCTCATTGTTTGTGCACGATTTCCACCCTTAGTCAACATAAAGCATCCATGGGCCTGCTGCAGCAGTTTGTGATTTATGCCAGCACAACTATAGATCTTATTTGAGCTGCCTTTAAATAACGCTTCAAATCAAGAAAATGGGAAAAGAAGCAAGCAGTATATAACTACCAGCTCTCTGCAAACCCTGACAATGTACTGTTAGATCAGCAATTCTGTAACTATGCTCCATAGAATACTTTTTTCTTTTTTATTTTCTTGTATACAAATGTTGAATTTATGCCTATTAATTCCTTTAGTACAAGTATGAGCAATAACTACAAGCACTATGAGCATCAAGTGAAGTTCAGTGTTGGAAACCTCTTGTTAGGTATTTCAATTTATTTTGAACTGTGTGCTTTTCATTACAGCTCTTTATCCCATAAGGTCTTACTTGATGGAGGTTTTTTTTGTCAGGCACCTCTGTTATCCAAGTGACAGCAACAGATGCTGATGACCCAACCTATGGGAACAGTGCGAGAGTAGTATACAGTATTCTCCAAGGACAACCATATTTCTCTGTGGACTCTCGAACAGGTATGTTATTTCATTAGGAAATGAGGCAGTGTGAGAACTGAAAGAAAACGTTTCAAGCAGAAGGAAAAGGCAGTACATCATGACTGTGGTCAGAAAAACATATTTCTATGGCCTGGAGCCAAGATAGAGCAGCACTGTAAAAGGGTTAAAAAAAGGCTGTGGTAATGAGCTCCAGAAGAAGGATGTGCTTTCTGTAGTGATATTTATTCATCTGAATGACCATAGTCTGCAGTTTGGGAGCTGGATGGGTTTGGTGCTGCAAATATTCTTGTTGGCTTCTATCATTGCGAGAACACCTTCAACAGATCTAGTCAGTAACAAGGCTTAGAGGAAAACAAAAGAAATCTATGGAACAACCAGGACTGGAAAGTGCAGGCTAAAGGATGCAGTTATCTGGAGTATTTTTACCTAAGGGTGTTCTTGTCAATAACCTTAAATTTGTCTATAAGACACCCTTTCTGTTTTACTTGCGCTCTCTCTCTCTTTTTCTGTATATAGCCAAGGTTTATATCCAAAAGAGGAATCTGACAGGTTTTGACAGTTTCTAAAGGGCATCTGTAGTGCTAAGGTCAGAAACTCATGAGACAATAGTCACTGCTGAGCCCTAGGGAACAAAACAGAAAACACGCTGTACAACCTACTTCTAAAAGTTAGCAGTTTATGGAGTAGGTGCTCTAGCCAAAGATAAATTTGTATGTGGTATGTTATTTCCTCAGCTCTTTACAATATAAATAAAACAATGATCTTTATTTTGTAATCAGGTTATCAACCACAGACAAATAAGGGCATAATCTCAGATTTGCTAAGTACTGAGTGATTTCTAAGAAAGCAGAGGACCAATATTTAGGGTCAGATCCAGGCCAAATTTAACCACTAGAGTGCGACTTAGACTCAACTTCCTTGAGTCCAAAATCATGTTCTTGTTTGGTATTTAACCCAGAAAAGGTCTTTTTTTCTCCACTTATTAATTTCCCAGTGGCTTACACCTGAATCTCTGGACATGTCCAGAGCTACCTCAGCCATCCCAAGTGGGCAACAGGGCACCTATTTAGGCTAAGCGCGGTTGTGTACCAGAAACCATTTCCCCACCACAAGCACAGGACTCTAACTGGCTTCCCAAATGCAAACCCACCTGCAGGATTTGGTAACTCACAAAACGCAATTGCAGCTCTCACATTGTTCTAAAAGAGAGCTACAGCATAAAACATCACTGGCTCCTTTATATTGATGGGTAGTGATGAAGGCACCCAAAGGCAGGAAAACCCATTTCAATACAGTCTGCTAGAAGCATTTGGGGTTATCCTTCACCTCCTGACACAATCTCTTGGTTCCAGAACTACACTCCTGTTTCTGTTCAGTCACTGGCCTCACAAGTGTTGAATAAATTTATACATGAGGGCACAGCTTCAAAGGAAAGCTGAGTTCCTCCTCTTCCCTTTTTTCCAGAATACTTTTACAGTCTGTGCATGATCGTTTTCTCCTGGATTTAAATCCATGGATTTAAATCCCCTCAGGTGGAACAGGCAAAGGCACCTGAGTCTCCCACTTCCCAGGAAACCATCTGGCTATTACAGAAAAGAAAGGACATCACCTCTTCTCTTCACTACATTTTTTAAGAGAGCAAACCTCACTCAGTTTTGTGAAAGAAGTACTACCAGCACCTATATTTTGGAAAATTTGAGGATCCAAGCCTTTCCCATAGCCCTAAGGATCATTTTAAAGTTCATCACCACTCTCAGCACTTCCTTGCTGACCAGTTGTGTGCAGCAGCATTGGAGACTCCTTGCTTAGCGTGACTACTCCTTTGGGTCTTTTTTAGAGGAGCATGAACACTAACCTCGCTCTGAATCCTGGTGTCCTGGATTGGCCCTCCTCTAGGGAACAGAGGCCCCAAACACAGGTATTGCAGAGCATGACTTTTAGACGCTGGTGTCTTTTTTTCAGATCTAGCCTGGTCTGTATTAAGGACAAGCCAAGAGTGGAAATTCCCTACGAAGTATTTGTATATGGAGAAAATACTTCCCAAAACGCTTTACTTTTTCATGTCTTATGTCCATGGGAGTTGAAAAGCTACAGTACTTCATGGGAGTCACTTGAAATTGCAGGATGAGACTCTTAAAGTCTCCAGGAAGCAAGATCAAAATAGCACATTGTGAATTGTTCAGTACTGGTCACTATTTCTTTCCTTCCACACACAGTGATAATTGCCAATGCAATATCATTTTACTGTTTTTTTATTAAACCCATACATCGTCTTTCTGCTAAAAATAAACACTGAATGCAGATCACTAAAGTTAATAGTGTCCTGATCTGCAAGTACTGCATGTCGAGCCATGCGGTGATTCCTGGGACTGACACATATTTGCCTACACACAGGAGAGTACCCCGAATGTGTCACAGCCCATGTCTAGCAAGGACCATTAGTGCCCTGGCAGCACATCCCCAGGGCTGCATCACCAGCCCCTGCTTCTCTCCTGCTCAGGGCCCCTCGTGCAGCCGAACAGCCTGTTTGAGCAGTTGTGTTGCAAAGGAACGAGCTGCATGCATGCTGCGAGCAAGGAGGTTCTGAAGATGTGAGGAATGGGTCGCACTGGGAGGACTGGAGGTTTGACAGCCCTATGCGCCTCCATCCTTGCAGACTGACGTGTGGAACGGCAGAATTCGGTGGGGGGCTGACAAGGGAAAGGAGCGTGTTCACCCACAGACCTGACGCCCAAGGCAAAAACGAGAGCATCATCCAGAGCCTGAGGCAGACACCCGACGAGCCTGGGTGAGGCGAGGCTGATGTGGCAGACAGAGACCGGGGGCTGTGGCTGCGGGCAGCGGGGGCCGGCAGGAGCGTCCTGGCCGTGCCACCACCCCAGCGGCAAGAGCTGCTTCCCAGCCGGCGGCTGCAGCGCTGCCCGAGCTGGCTCCCCACAGCCTCCGTCAGAGAAGTGTTGCTGCCACCTGATGTCCTCTTGCAGTATAGAATCATAGAATCTCTTGGTTGGAAAAGACCTTTGAGACCATCGAGCCCAACCGCACCTGTCCGCTACTAAATCATATCCCTCAGCACCTCATTACCTGTCTTTTAAACACCTCCAGGGAAGGTAACTCAACCACCTCCCTGGGCGGCCTGTTCCAGTGCCAGCAGCATTACTGCGAGGGAAAGGAAGGCTCTGAAGGGTTGGGGGGAGCAGGGTGACCACCCCATGCCTCCCCACGCCCTTTCCCGGTGCAGGAGCAACCTGCCCGGACCAGCCATTATCTCCCCAAATTCTGCTCTTGTAGCCCCCCCCCCAGCACTGGTCGAAAAGGACCTGAGTAAAGACCATAGGCTTCTGCCTCCAGGACTGTGTGTGTAGGGAAACTCAAGCAGACTGACCTTGATGTGTCTTTTAACTAATCACATCAATTCCACCTTTTGTGCACTGGAACAGGTTTCCAAGAGAAGTCATGGATGCCCCATCCCTGGAAGTGTTCAGGACCAGGTTAGGACAGGGCTTTGAGCAACCTGACCTAGTGGAAGATGTCCCTACCCGTGGCAGGGTTTTGAAACTGGATGATCTCTAAGATCCCTTCCAACCCAAACCATTCTGATTCTATGATAGTTAAGCCTTAATTCAGCACAGCACACAGTGTTCCCAAAATGCTTTTCTAGCTCCCTTGAAAGGCACCATTTCAATTTTGGACAGACAGACCCACAGCTGATGCATTTTAACTGGTCTTCTTTAAAATTCACACCTTCTGTTAACCTAGATTTAATTTGAGTCAGGCTTACTCAGCCAGGAAAGGTGAGACTGAAGGCAGAGTCAGATGTCATTCTTGACAGGAAATACGATGCAGGAGGAAGAGCACTCACCCTTGTTTGTGTACTCTTTAACTGCCTTTTCTTTTGTTCCCAAAACCTCTTTCCTCCCTCAATCTCAGGCTTAATTAGAACAGCTCTAATGAACATGGACAGAGAAGCAAAAGAATATTATGAAGTGATTATCCAGGCCAAGGATATGGGTGGACAGCTGGGAGGATTAGCTGGAACAACGACAGTCAACATCACCCTCTCTGATGTCAATGACAATCCACCCAGATTTCCACAGAGTGAGTACCCGCTGTGCCAGGGCTGGCAAAAAGGGGTGGCTGAGTTACACGGCTGCTGTTTGCTCTCATTACAGTCATTTTCAAACTCAGAATAGTAACAATTAGAGGCAGACAGAATTTCATATTGAAGAAAGACTTCAGAAAATGTCGAAATGAAGCATTCATCAGCTTATCTTTCAGAAGAGGTTTCTGACCTCAAAAAACATAAAAACCAATGCTTTTTTTTAGAAGGTGGGAAATTAATTTACAGAAAAAGGAAATAAGGAGATCTTTTGTGTTCCTAGGCTGCTCAAGGCCATTGCCTTTGGCTACTAATTGCTGCCCTGATTCTCTTTTCATCCTATCTCCAGAAGGTTGTCAGTCAAATCAGGGACATGGAGTGGTCCTGGAAGCTGAAAGATAATTCATTCAACACCACAGCCAGGCCAGTGCAGGGGAGGGTCTGGTAGCTATGCTGCCAGTGTGGAGTGATTATCTTACAGGCTGCTCTTCAGGAAAAGTCATCCAAACCTTGGCAATATATGGTTAAACTCTAAGATATGTAACAACCACAGTTAATGGAATGCAAAAATAGGCAACTTGGCTTTTATCAGAAACTTATTTACAGAAGTGAATCTCAAAGCAAGATTGCAATACTTTGCTCTTTCTTTTTAAAGTTTTTTTACATAAATCTGTATTACTGTTAAAAATTTGAAATAAACTTTTCAGATTTGATTGAACTAAATCTTTCGAGTGATCTACTTTTGTTTTTGTTAAGGAAAGTTGATTCTTTTGGTGATGTAGATCAGTCTCAAGACATTTTGGGTTTGCCATTTTTGTCATCTAGCTGAGAAATGAAAATTCCCGGGGTTCTTTTTGTTACTATTATTCTTCTCCATCTGTTTCTGCACGTTGCACTGCTAAATCACTGAGATCAGCCAGAAGCATCAATTTCCACTGCTCTTCTTCTGTCAGAGCAACTTGTTTAATGCACTATTGCCAAGCTTGTTTTGAAAGTGGCATGAATTGTAACCGTTCAATATCAAACTCTTAAGAAAAATTAGAATAGACTAACACCAAGGGTGTTAGTCTGCCTTGTAAAGCTCAATAATTGGTGATGTTAACAGAGAGGGTGCAGTAAGGAAGGTTTGAACATAAAGTATGATGGCAGATAAGTATTTTAGATACAACATCTATGTTTTTATAATATATTTTTAAAATAGCAGCTCTCTCTTTCCCCAGGCTTGGTGCAAAGTAAATTAGTGATGCACCAAATGTACTCCAGACAGGGTTTTAGGGAGAAGTAGTATGTTTTAATAGAGTAACTGGAAAATTTGGAAGAAACAAAGGCTCTCAAAGCCTTGCTCAAGGTGGAAAAGAAGTTTATATGGACTTGAGAAAGGATTTGTGGTGCTTAAAACTTCTGTGTTTATTCTCGTTGTACAAACTTATCTAATAAAAGATGCCTATTCTATTAAATCTATTTCGTATCCTGCTTTTTATCATGGTTGCAATAGCACTGGTGTTAATTGCCCTATTCTTCTAGTTGAAGTTCCCATTTTCAGGTATATTGCTGATTTGAAAAGAATCCATTGAACAAACCTGTTGAATAAACACCTAAATAAAACTTTCCCAGGCAATTCAGTCTAGCTTTGGCTTTTTAAAGAAAATCACACCCTGGCTGCAGCTTTGGGAAAGGTACTTGCTATTCCCTGCAGGTTATGAAGTATTATGGCCTGTCCTTATCCACTCTTTGCATTGCTGTGCAGTTTTCAATTGCTTTTCACAGCTTGTTTTTAATCTCTCTTTCTCTGCTGCTTATGCCAGAGCATTATCAGATGAGCGTGCTGGAGTCTGCTCCCATCAGCTCCACAGTGGGCCGTGTGGTTGCTAAAGACCTGGACGAAGGCATTAATGCAGAGATGAAATACAGCCTTGTGGATGGAGATGGATTGGATGTCTTTGATATTAACACTGATCCTAATTACCAAGTTGGCATCATAACTGTGAGAAAGGTAGTAAAGTTTCCTTTTTATAGTAATTTATACGACTAACAGTCCTGGCTACATTTTATGTGTGCAATATTCCCTTACTCCTGTAGTAACTTGGTTCCCATTACATGACAGTAGCTCCTTTCCTGCTATAAAACACAAATTCTTTAACATTCATTGCTGAAATATGAAAGCAGACTGTGTTCCTAGGAGCAACCTTTAAAAAGTGGGGACAGCATTAGCATAAGCATGACTTTTCCCACCAAAGGAATGTTCTGATTCACTATTTATCTATTTAAATATTCTCTGTAGCTTCATTATCCCACAATGCAAGAAATTAGATCAATATTTGCATTTGAACTGTACACATTTTTCACTCCAGTGTCCCACAAACAATAATAAAGCATGCCTTAGAATTATTTATAAACCAATAAAACCCAAGCAGGTTTTTTTTTAATTGCTGCTTGAAGATCCATAAATGCTAATTAGACTAGAAGAAGCTGTCTCTAAAATGGCAGCTGTGAAAC
This sequence comes from Dromococcyx pavoninus, assembly GCA_033558185.1. Classification (NCBI taxonomy): domain Eukaryota; kingdom Metazoa; phylum Chordata; class Aves; order Cuculiformes; family Neomorphidae; genus Dromococcyx; species Dromococcyx pavoninus. The sequence continues at coordinate 11,878,183 of JAUMJL010000067.1, forward strand.
TGCTAGTACTCTGTACTGCAGGCTATACAGAAAGGCATAGAGTATTTTGCTTAGGCTCCCTGCTATAGGATATTTATTCTACAATGTTACATAAATGCTAGAAGTTCAACTCTGTTTCTAGGTTATGAAATTGTAACCATATTTCTGCCTAAGCATATCTAGTGTACTAATAAGGAAGTATTGTCTCCATTTAAATAGCCTGGGACTACATTGTGCACTAAAAATGGAACAACACATGGGAGAGATCTGACCCCGCAAGCCTCTATGCTCTACAGCAAAGCATTTAAGCACGTATTTATGGCTACCTTTCTCCAGCTCATGGGGTTTTTTGCAATGTTATGATTATAAGCAGCCAAACCTTAGGAAAGTTGTCCTCAATTGAAAAAAAAAATTAAAAAACGAACCAATGTTAATAGAAAAGGATGTGAAAATGGGGGGAAGGAGAGAGAGAATTTCTAAACCCATAATGAAATCTTCTTTGAAGAAAGCAAAACTTCCTTTTCCTTTTTTTAGATAGCATCAAAATGTTGTCATGTACAGTCAAAGATAAAATCACTGCTTGTACTCTTGTGGCCGCTTATCTCAGCTCACTAATCTCACAAGATGTTGAGTGCCTCCTGAAGAGTTACATCTCCTTCAAAGCTCCCTGCCTGTGAGGCTGGTTGATACGCACCTCAATGACAGCCTCTCCTTTCTCCCTGCCTTCACTGCCTGTAGGAGGGGTGGTGGGTTACCCAGCCAAGACAAGAACCCAATGCCAGGGGAGTCCCACTCTGCCCTCCTGCCCTGCCACTGCTAAGTCAGTTCCTTTCTCACAGCAGCTCCTGCTAAATCCCACCTGTGTGATGCACCTCCAGAGGGAACAAGGACAAGGAGAAGGAAAGGTGTCTGTGGGATGCCTCTCTTCTAGACCGTATTTTGCAGAGTGCTTGGTTCATGGGAGAAGGCAACCTGCCCTCCCCACAGTACCAGTGTTGTAAAGAGTGTTTTTTGAACACAGCCATGGAAGACAAAGCCGATGGGGGCGGGGGGTGTGATGATGAGGCATCGGCATGTGAGAGCATTAGGAGGGAAAGCCACAGCTCACCATGAAGGAGCCCAAGACAAACTGAGGGGGTCTGAATCCAGGAGCATCAAAAATGTAATGACCTAGAGCACTTGTTTGATTTTTGTCATTTTTCTAACTTGATCATTCTGGGCAGTTATGTCTTTTCATAATGTACTTGAGTTTTATAGCTATTAAGTGCTTCTGTGATTTAACTGGTTTTTTATAACTTGGCTTTTTAGTGTACATGCAATGTTTCTCATGCAGTTTTCTTCACATGAGAAACTGTGAAACGTAATGGCCTCTTTCTTAGTGTATGTTTTAGTATATGTTTAGGCAGCTTTGCATTACGCATTCCTTGTCAGATGGACAGTAGATGTTGCTTTGTCTTGTAAATATATTTTAATACTATTTTTAAATGCGCAAGTATGGAACTGGTAGACTATAATGACTCTGCAATAATGAGCAATATATTTCCAGATCTAGCTAAATCCTTAATGATGAGCATTGTGCCTGCAGTAGTCACTGGTTTACCAGGTGGAACTAAGGGCAGCAGGAGCAAGTTTCAGATCATCTGTTCGTACCTGCTGCCACAGATAGTACGACTCGTGCTGTATTGCTGCACAGCATCTTCAGTAATACCAGACTGTCATCTTCCCCAGCACAAGACAACCAGTTCCCATTCCTCTCTCCCATGTAGTAAATGCTGACTAAGTTCTAGTTTTATAATTTCGTCAGGCATTCCTGTGCAGCACTTTTGTACTGGTAATTTTACAGTGAAATCGTGAGCTTTTGTATGGCACTGCAATGTTTCCACTTCTGAAGAAATAAGCTGTTGTGGCAGTAGACAAGTACTGAAGCCTCCACTGAATTCAAGGGTCTTTTAGAGGCTCATAGTATATACTCCTGCCATGCCTAAGCATGTGAAACTTCTGCTGATGTTGGCTAAATTAATACACATATCAAGGCTGCAGAACTGGCCAGCTGCACTATTGAGCAGGGCAGAAAAGCAATGGGTTATGACTGACTGGCCAAGGAAGACTTCATTGCTACAGTAGTGATCTTCACACATTTGACTTCCAGTTGCTTTGGCACCCTCCTTCTTCTCTGTTTTCCTGCCTATCATCTCCTTGCCCCAGTCTTGTGGTAGGTCTTCAAGAAGCGCTGAATGGGAAAAGCAAAGATATTGAATGTGAACAGCAGTAATGTTACTGGACTCTGAATGAACAAAGGCTGTATGTGGCAGTTCCACACTCAACATTCAAATTCCTATGTACAAATAAAGCCACATGTTTTGAAAGCCACTTGTAACAAAAAGGAGTATGTCCCACTGGGAGATCCTGAGAATTGGGCAGTTTCTTTTCTGTTAAGAAGTTTGTCTTGCTCGGGATCTGTGCCAGCTAAGGGCGGGGTCCAGTTATGCTGGTTTTCAGCTTTAAAACTGCAAGTAAAGGGTAGTGACTATTTAGCCACAGTGGATTGCTTGCAACTTCTAACTGCAACTTGGGAAGTATGACTTGGGTCCTCTGTAATGTGTACTTCATCAGGTGAAACATTTTTTAATGTTTTGGAATGATCCTTCCCTACTGCCATTCTGTTTGTCAGATGCTTTCAGTCATGTCTTATGGAGACTGGTAAATTGCACGTCAAATACAGAACTCTGCATTTAGGTTAAACATTTTGGAGAGGACCTACTTTCTTCAGAGGTCTGTGAAAAGAAGGGGGAAAGGAGATAAAAAATCATTGAAAAATTCAGTGCCAACATCAATTATTTCTATACCCATGTTCACCAAATAATTAGTTTTATCTAGAAAGGAAATCAAATGCATAAAATTACAAGGAGAGGAAGTTGACCACCTTTTAAACATAATCCTTGGGAAAAAAAAATCACCTCCTTGTTTCAAATAACTTTTGTGTATTTAATACAAAGTAGAAGGGCTCCCACAGGAAAAAGTCAGGGTAGCTCATAGTGCCTTGAAATGAAACTAGATAGAGAGGAGATTCAAATCCTAGCATACAGCACACCTAGATTTTGAACCAGTGTTTAGTACACTTACTGAGGAGGTGAAAAACCCCACTTCTAGAAAGGGTGAGTTGCTAATACAATCTGGAGCGAGATCCTGCAAGAGAGGCTGACCATGTCCCCTGCTCCAACTGGAGCCCTTTGGTAGCTTGGCAGACAGGGTGTTCTGGAGATAAGACTCACCAGGAGGAAAGAGTATCCTAACCGTGACCTCCACCTCATATGTGAGCATCCTTGTCCCTGCCACCAGGACCCATTTTTGAGGAACTGACTCCTTGTATTTTTATCTTATTTTCAGGTGCTCCAATACTGCCTGTTTCTACATTTTTTTCCCCCAGAGTGGAATGAAACATACTGTGTGAATCACAACACAATAGTGGTGTGGCACTTTTGTTTTCATTTCAGCAAGAAGGATAAAAGAATATGTATACTGCAGTGATCTGCAAATATTTTCTCCTGGTTTTTTCAGTTCAACCGTCAAATTTTAAAAAAAAAATGTAGGCAGTGCCATTCTTAATACTACTGTCACTTGATGCTTTGTCTCCATCTGCAAATATTTATCTTTGTTACTTTCATGATTAAAAATCATGGTAAAGATTTTTTTAAATAAAAAAGCATCAGTTTCTATTAGAGGGCACCTTTTATTTTTGCAAATTAATATTCTGTAGCCTAAATAATATGGCTCAGTGTGCCTAATGCTAGCTATATTTTTTCTTCTCAGCCTTTAAGTTTTGAGAGCAAGAAAAGCTACACCTTGAAAGTAGAGGGTGCCAACCCCCACCTGGAAATGCGATTCCTGAACCTGGGTCCCTTCCGCGACACTACCACTGTCCACATCAGTGTGGAGGATGTGGATGAACCTCCTGTGTTTGACCCCAGCTTCTACTTTGTGGAAGTGCCTGAGAACGTGGATATTGGAACCACCATACAGATAATTTCTGCCAAAGACCCAGATGTGACCAACAACTCCATCAGGTCTGACCTCTCTTTGCGTGTTTCCCCAGGATCACTCCCTGGTACTTTTAGTTGATGGAGCCATAATGAGACTGAAATAGGAGGAACTCTCTTTCTTTTTAGTGAATGGTAGTTATCAGTAGGTTTAGTCGAACCAGATCTCACACACTGAAGCTACAGCTGACAAAGCAATGCAGAAATTCACCCTTGCTTTTTCTGTAGTATGGAGAACATCGGCATCTAACATTGCAATGAGCTTGTCAGGCGTGTCCTGATAGCGTACGTTAAAATCAAACCCCAGACTCTCTTGCTTTTGTTGGTACAAAACCTGACAGCATTGCTAAGAGTCAGCTGCCATATTGAGGGTAAGGTAATCAATTTGCTTCTCCTATCCCCTCATTCTGTTTCAATACCTGCCTTTGTCAACAGCTCAAATACGCAACTACTTTTGGAATAGATTGAATACATGCTAATAAATATTCATGAACTGCTAAATTATATAGTTTCTGGTCAAAGCTGCAGAGCTAGATATCCCCAAAAGGAGTTAATAAAGGTAAAGGTGTATTTACAGCCATGGGAGCTTCGTGGCTGCAACTCAGCAAGGATCCTAAGGAGTAGATTTGTGTCATCACAGCACTCTTTTCCACAGTGGCTGTCAAGTCAACCCAGTTTATCAGAGAAGATTTCATCTCTGAGGACAGCCCACATACTAATTTTCACAATCTTCAGAAGCTCTGGGTGTCTGTAAGTTAATAATCCTAGCATGTTGACTGTTTCTCCTATCTGAAAAATGCTTTGGGTCTTGAGCTGCTGTTTGCCTGACCTTGTGTCAGTCCAGCTTCTGAATAGTTTGTGTCCAGGACCAGTCCTGGGAAATACAGGAGGGAGTTGAAATGTCAAGTATTTGGAGTTTTTGGAGAAAGCTAAACCTATATTAGCAATACTGTGAGCTTCAGCTAGGAGATCTGAGCAGACACCATGCCTGTTCTTCTTAATGATATTGCTTTCTGTGTTGCTGCTGTTATTTTTTCATCTCCAGAACCTTAGCATACCTATATTTTCTACCTATATTATAAGATTATCATACTTGTCATAACATTGTCTCAAATTCTTCAATAAAACTAAGTATTATACTATCTGCATCATGATTTCATAACCCAGAACTTTTTTCCACTTGCATTGTATTTTGTTGATTACTGTCTAGTATTAAACAAATAAGGCAATGCAAAAACTTTCTGTTAATCTGCTTAAAATAGTATAAAAATAATTCTGCAGACTATGAGAGGGTAGCATTCATTGTTATTTTTAATGAGTTTTTTCTTAGCATTCTTCAGAACTTTCCAGTGACTACACCCTTGATGAAACACCACCTATACAGCAGAGAATGCATCACCAAAGATATATTTAAAAAAAAAGTTGCAAACATGCACAGATTCCTTTGTAATTCTGCTCCTTCCCAACTTCCTTCCTCCTTTTCTTCCCATCTTCCTTCCTTCCCACTTTCCTTCCTTTCTACCATCCTTCTCTCCTCCCTCCCACACGCCTTGTACATAAAAACATAAATGATTGGGGTAGAGGAAACAGGAAAAAATAAATACCATTTGTGGTCATATCTAAAATGCAAACAATAAGAATTCGTCTCTTTGCCTCTTATGTGGTCTCCTCCATCCATGCCAACTCTGTGCAGTACCAGTCTGGCAGTGCTTTAGGCTTGCTCTGCATTCACTTTGCACAGGGCAAGGCAAGATAAGAAAAACATAATCCTAGATACATATTTTGTTACACCACATGATCTGACTCCTCCTTTTGCTATTTTTTCAAGTACGGAAAAGCCAGGACACCTTTCAGAAGGGCTCACTAAACAGGAAGAAACTCTTAAATTCTCATTTTCCCACTGTCCTCTATCTGGACTCCCACACTGTGAAATCCTGATGGCCGGAAAAACACCATGATTGTAGTTAAGCAATTCGAGAAGATTACCTAGAGAGTACAGTGGGAGTGTGAAGGAGCAGGTATTATTAACAGGAGAACTTATATGTGGAGAATCCAGACAGAATCCACCTGTGCCTCTTGACACCGGTGATTAATACTGCACCACTAATCACAAGGCCATCTTCAATTTCAGATAGTCATTGGCCCTAAACTGTCAGAAATTCTTTTTATAGCCCTCATACAAGAATAATTATTATAGCAAAATATAGGAACACTCATACCTATTCCCTAAATAAATCAAATGCCTCAGAAACTGTTTTGCTTAATAAGAGATGTGAAGGTCTGGGAAGAAAAGCCAAGCAAACCTGACATCCTACCCTCTTTGATTTTTCTGAAGAAGAAGTAGGAAAGAATTTCCCAGCAACGTAGCTTAATAGTATTTTATATCCCAGTTTAATAAGTTCCTATGCTTGTTCCAGTGAATGCATTTATTTTGAGAGGAGAAAATTCAGAAGAATAAGCCCTATTCAGCACCCGTTAGGGCTAATGCTTTCAATTCCCATCAACTTTGAAGAAAGAACCAACAAAAATAAGAATAAGTCTGGGCTCTGTTCTGTGGTATTTACATAGGCACGTAGGTGGCTTTTGCCAAAGGATCTCTTACCTTGCGGATATAGCTAGCTGGGAATGTGAGTCACACTAACTGCTCTTAAGAGCAACGTGATGCATATGAAGGGTATTAATAATTTTATACACTCTGCAAAACTGTTCCTGTGACCAAGTACAGCAGTGACAGCTGTCAATCAGCTGCCTCCCTGCCTGAGTTTTCTGGCCTGCGGGTACCGCCACACTCCCCTGCTCACAGGTGTGAGAAGCTTGTTCCCAGCATTAAACTGACATGATATTGTCCAGGCAGATTCAGTAATTAGGATGAATCAACCTCGCAGTGTGAGCTGTTTTTCTGGCTGGATGATATGAGAAAGCCACTCATCATTCCCTTTGCAGTGACATGGCTCAGTCAGTAGGAGGATCCAGGATGCAGGTGGAGCTTAGTCCCCTGAAGAAGAAGAGAATGCAAAAGCATGAGGAAGAGAACGATTCCTCCTTAACAGCCTAGGCACCCAGAGAATGAGCTGATATAAAGTCATTTTCATCTTGTCTGAATTGTACCCAAGGAAAGGGCATAATTATTTTGCTTAGAAAAAAAAAAATCACACTCCTCACTGACAGATTTTCTCTGTAAAGCAGATGTTCCTGTGCTGAGCTGTGCCTTGCTTTGAGGCTTCTTCCTTTAAATCTTCCTGTCTTCCAGCTCCATTCAAGTATTACTCACTGCTAAATGCCATTAGCCACATGGACTCCTAGCTTTTAGAGCATCTCACTCTGTACAAGTCAACGGAGCACATAACGAGGTTGTGGAGGGACATAAATCTGCTGTGTATGACAGTATTCCCATTGCTGGGGTGCTTTTTTAGCTATAACACATAGTTTTCGCAAGGGTTGCATAATATTTCCAATATGTACTCTTGCAGATACTCGATTGACAGGAGCAGCGATCCAGGACGGTTCTTTTATGTTGACATTACATCAGGAGCACTAATGACTGCAAGACCTCTTGACCGGGAGGACATTTCTTGGCACAACATCACTGTGCTGGCTGTGGAACTGAGTAAGAAGAATGCAGACTGTACATAGATTAAAGAGAGACAATAGACAAAGCAGTAAATCACACGTTCTTATGCACTGAGTGGGAAGTGGTATTAACTGAATTACTCTTCTGACATCAACAAGCGAATACTGCATTTTATTTATTTTTCATGCTCTTTTTCACAGGGTGGTGGGAGGAGTAGAGGCTGACAATTAAATGCAGAGTGCTGCCTTTTTGATTCATTAGTATTCCAGGGATTTATTTAAAACTCCTCCTGATGTGTTTCTGTGAGAGCTCTCTCTTCAGAAGTGCTAGGCAGCTAAAGCAGACATTGCAAGGGCTGTACAGCTGCCAGAGCTGCCCGTCCTACCTGGGACGATTGAGTAGTGCAGGGGCTGGTAGGCAGCAGCGATCGTACACTGCTAGGTCACTAGTTGAAATCTGCTTTGGTTCAGCAGCAAGTAAATGTCTTCACCATCTGCTTGCTGCATAACTAATGTGGGCCAGAGTGCTTTGAGATCTTCAACTATGCTGAATTTGTTATGCTTTTGGGTGATACAATGAGCTAAAACTCAGCTCAGGATTCATCCATGCCAGGTATTTGCCAAGGCTATGAGAACAAGGAGATGCTGATCATTGCATAGTGTCAGTATGAAAAATGTAGCTGAACTTGAAATACTAACAGATGTGAGCTTTGTAAAGAAGCTCAGTATATATAAGAAAATAAAATAAAAGCTTCATCCTGTCTTCATCTGAAATCTCTTTGGTCCACATAGCTTTTGCTCAGGATCTCGGTATGTGATCTCAGGATCACATAGCATTTGCTGAGGGGCTGCAGCTTTTCAGAAGCTTGTTGCCAAGAGCTGAGCCATTCCTCACATCTGAGAGCGCTTCCTGCACATCCAGGCTGTACTAGAGATGTGGGGCAGTTTGAGAGGAAAAGAGTTTTGAGAAGCTTGCCCAAAACTGAGTCAGACAATTTGAAGTTAGCAGAAGGAATATTTCACGAGAGTCAGGGTGAGTCTACCCAGTATCTCTCGGTTCTTCCAGTGCACAGTGCCTTTCTGTCCCCTTTTTAAGTAGTGAGAGGGGTTGGTGACATGATAGGACCTCACCCCCGTCTATCACGATGCTGGTTTTATTTTCAGCCGCTGATGGCCTCTGTAATTCCATGTAAAGCCCCATACACAGATGAATCTATTAAAGCTGCCCTCGTAGCAGCAGTTGAGGATGAGAGCAACATGGAGGCATGTCTTCCTTTGACTCACCCTCCATCAGTCCTCAGTCAGTTTTGCTCTGTACAAGTGCAGCACAATATTTTAATTTAGTGTATAGTTTTGAATATGTCATAGTTGTGCAGTCCTGAATAAAGCTCATAGTTGTAAAAGTTAGATCAATAGTACTAAGAACATAAATGTGGGCATTCATCTGCCACAATGACAGGTGTGTTAGCAAGATATGTATAGGTATGTGGGAGGATAGAGGATTAAATTATAAATTAGGGAGAAACAATATAGTTTAAGAGTATTATCTCAATGATACAATGTGACACATGTTATGGATACAGTACATTGAACTTCAAAAAAATATTCCAGAGTGTAAGAAAATTCTCTGTTGTTTATATGAACTAATCATTTCTTGTTACAAAGGGACATATATATGGAGATAAAAGTACAAAGTTTTAGGACTGAAAAGGAGATGAGAAGACTAATTTTTGAGGATTTTCTGGATTTTTTCACCTTTTCTGACCTTTTTATAATGATTCCTCTTTTTTTCTGTTCTTCTTGGTGTTTCGTTTTATCATTAAATAAGGGAAAAAGAGGTGTTCTAGGACAGAAAAAAACAGTAAGGAAAAAATTATTCTGTGGCCACTTATTTTGGAAACTGAAGATATGTGAAATTATATCTGGATTTACTGGCAAAGAGAGCTAATGAAACAGTGGGACAGAAATAGCACAAATTATGTCATGCAGAATGTAAAGTTTTCATTGCAATTTTAAGCTTCAGTGAAAGCTTTTCTCTACAATTTCATGTGTTATTACAGTTTAAACCCCTCTGTACAAAGTATCAAAACCTTGACACTATTTTTAAGTTCAAGGAACATAAATTCTAAGCAAAAACATATCTGAATTGCAGAATTACCAGTTTCAACAAGCTCTAAATAGCAAGCCTATCCTTAAAAACAGTCCCTTCCTAATTCATACCACCAGCACCAAGGCTCAGCAAAGAGCCTGTCAAAGCAAGGAAAAAAACCTACAGGGTATCGTCTAGAACTTTTGTTACCTAAATAGTCCCATTGGCCTGAACCAGGTTGAAGTCTTTCAAGGACTTTCTTTGAAAAAGATGTGCTTAGGCAGAAAGCCAGGATAGACAGAGCAGCATTTGCAACCTCACTCCAGTCACACAATGCACAAGTGGCCACAGTACCCAATGGAAAACTGTCATGCAACGAGAGTCAGTAGTGAAAATGCTGCTTTACCTCTGGAGCAGAGTGAGGAGCAGCCCCTTCCACTTCCTGTATATTTCCTTTCTTTATCTTGTGCCTCTTCCTTCCAGACAACCCCTCGCAGGTGGGCAGCGTCTCCGTGACGGTGAAAGTCCTGGATGTGAACGACAACGCACCAGAGTTTGCGAGGTTTTATGAAGCTTTTGTTTGTGAAAACGCCAAAGCAGGGCAGGTGAGAAATGCAACGCCAGGGGATGGGGAGGTGATGCTGTCCTGTATGGAGACAGTGTGTCAGAAAGGGTGAGCATTGGAAAGAGGGCTCAGCTAATCACACATCTGAACTCCTTTCAACAGCTGTCTGCTGCTTTCCAAAGGCAATCCCATGGCACCAGAATTAACGTCACGTATAGCACCTTTTTTTTTGTCCCATGGTAGTTTCCAGACTTACTGTGCTATATACTTCATAACTGAAATAAAGCTTCCCCTGGGCAGGTGTCAGCAAGTGAATACCCAACGTGTCCTGTAGCAGCAACAAAGAAAGTATAAATGTCATGAGAAGTGCCACGGAGTCAGCCTGGTCTCTGTGTGGCAGACCCTATTTATAGGAATCTTATGTAATCCTGGGTTTACGGGAGCTGGACATAGATACTACATCAGCTTCAAAGGGGTGACACACTGAATCTGTTCTGCTTTGGAGTTGAGATGACAGAGGGTTGTAGATAACACAAACTTCCAGTTCTGCACTCTGTAAAAATCAGCACCTCTAAGTACGTGGTGATGCCTCTTTGTTCGTCTCCCTTCCAAAACCCCATCAAAGCCCTTGAAAAAAGTCTGCCTGTGTCACAGGTGGGCACGAGCTCTCCCTTGCTGGAGCTGGTGTGAGTTCTACTGCTGATTGCTTGTGGGGAGCTTCACTGCCCAGGGTCCGTGATGGGGACTTACGTCGCCTGACCAGCTGACCATCACCATTTAAATGCACAGATGCACCACTCATGATTTGTGAAAGAAAATTATGCCAGCCATATCACTGCATGTTCTCTGAAGCTTCTCCCAGCTTGCTGTGAAGCAGAATGAAGTAGCTGTTCATTGCTGGGACAACTGTCCTCACAATTATCATATACCAGATAATTTCATGCCACTAATTTACAGAGGTCCTTAATAATATAGAGAATAGAAATCATTACCTAGCTTTTTTCCTGGTTTTGCAGGTTGTGTCCTAAATAATAAGCTTTCCAAGAAACACATGCTGATTTGGGCTGCTTCTTTCAGTGGAGAAAGTCAGATTTTGTTGCCATGTTTTGAAAAGTTATTATATCAGTTTTAGTGTGCTGAATAAGACTTTATGGGCCTGTCATTTGCCTTTGAATCCAAAAATAACTTCTGAATGCAAAAACACAGGTGAAGGTTTATTCCTTGTCTAAAAAGATGTCAGAATGTTTATTCAGACAGAGCTATAGCTCACTGTGCTTCAAGCTGTTAAATCTATTTTACTAAGCCTCTATGACAAATTTCTTTCTCGGTTTAGCATTGTCATAGTTGCTTTCTATGGTGTTATTCAGTGCATATGCAGAGTGTCAGCATGGTTGTCTTTTCTTCTTTCTTTTTTAACTGTCATCTTGGGAAGAGTTTAATTGATCTAAAATTAAAAGATTAATAAAATACTCAACCTGAAGTCCTTTTCTACCTGCAAAATGAAGCTGAAAATAAGTATGGGCTTTCTTAGAAGCGCTGTAATGTACTATCCCCTTTTTTAAAAAAAGTAATTTGCATGGACCCAGCAAAAAATGAAGCCTGCAGTATTTTGAGTCTCTTCTCGATTAAGCTATTGTACCTCAGCAAGACAGTTTTCTTCAAATGGTCTCTGTGCTTATTTTTATATACATAAATGTGTTATATACATAAATCTGATTGTTTGTTTGTGTTTTGCTTCTCACCTGTTTCTGCTTTTTTCTTATATTCTGCAGCTGATCCAGACAGTGAGTGCCATTGACAGGGATGACCCACAGGAGGGTCAGCACTTCTACTACAGCCTGGCTCCAGAGGCAGCCAACAACCCCAACTTTACTCTAAGGGACAATCAAGGTAATCAGAGTGGACACAGACAGTTAGCTACTGTAATTTCTAATCTCTGAGTTGGACTTGAGAGGCTGTGATTTACAGTTTGTGATAAGACTGCCATTTCCAATAATACCAAGTGACACCTGCTCCTTAAAGGCAGTGATAAAATGACGTATTATTTAATACACTTGAAGGTTATATGATATTTTCTTCTCTAGAAATATTCTCTAGCAATAGGCCCCTTTTTCTACTTCAAGGAAATGTGCCAGTGTTTTGTGCAAACTCAAGTCTTGTGGTCAGGTTGCAGGCATCTCAGATTACCAGAGTAGAAATTGTATTCATTCAAAAGGAGATGCTTAAAGGGAGGATAGCAACTGGAACGAGGAGACAAATCTAAAGGGAATTACATTGCTCTTTTTTTTTTTTGTACTCTTCGTGTTTTCTCCCTAGCACAGAATGGGAAGGTTCCCCCCAAGCACTTTTATTTTTCCCCTTTGCACATCCCCATTTCCCTAGGAAAGGAGGGAGGGAGGGAGGGAGGGAGGGAGGGAGGGAGGGAGGGAGGGAGAAGATGCAGAGCCTTAGGGGGGTAACTTGGCATACAGCTAAAAGTCTGTGTAAGATGCGCTAAGTAGAAACTGAAACACCAGTGGGAAGAGTCATGGCAAAGCGCTGACATTTGAGTGTTCTAACCCACAGAACTTGCCTCTTTCATGGAAGCTTTGGTAGTTTTGGAGCTGGTAGGAAAGCCATGCTGGGGCAGGCCTTCACCTGACTACTTCTGATGGAGGATCTCCACAGGCAATAAACAGTGCTAAGGTCAGGTCCACACCAGCTTTAATCCAGAAAGAGGGACAACCTTGATTGACCTGGTGCAGAGCTTTGAATTTCAATATGAAGGAGCTGGATTTCAGTAGGAGTTTAGTGTGTAAGGTATCACAAATCAGCAAGCAATTCCAGAATAAATGGGGAGAAAGGCACCTGCAGCATGCATGGCTAGTCTCCAAGCACAGTACCTGCCCGTTTCCAGACATCTGCTTGTCACACTTATTTCCATAAGCTCCTATCTGTGCCTCTGCAGGCATACGAAAGAGCAACATAGAAGCTAATAAAGAAGCCACTGCCTTCATTAATCAAACTTGTCTTAAAAGATGCTACTTGCAGACTCGGACACTCTTCTCAACAGGCTGCTATTGCTTTTTCATCCCAAAAGCATTTTTTCCTACAACGTTCCTGAAGCTTACACACAAAATTTCTTTCTTTTTTATCCCTCTCTCTCTCTCATTCTCTCTCTTTTTTTATTTTTAATATATATTGCCAAAATAAATGAACCAATAAAACATAACTACAGCTAAAACATTTGGTAAACTAGCTCATTTCATCCTCAAGGCATTGTTCTAAAAAAAAGACTCACAAAATTCCCAGCATCGGATGCACTTTTTGTGTCTGAGGCCATACTTGGAATAATTTATAGTGACAGGAGTGACTGAATGGCTGTGCATCTCGCTCTCTGTAAAATACCAGTTTTCCAGATATATATATGTATCACAAGAAGCTTAGGGTAGTATTGGTTACAAATGTGAAATAAAAAATGATAAGTATCAAACCACTGATTATTGGAAATATAAACATTAAGGATTAATTTACTGCCTCAGCAATTTAGAGTGCAATAGTTGTTTCAGTAACAATAATTTATATTTTCTTCTAGGGATCACTAAGGACTACATAAATTATATGACTTACTCACAGAGAGGGCAGCTATACTGTGTGTCACAGAGTACCAAGACAAGAACCAGAACCCACCTTGCTAGTCACAGGCTGTGCACGTAAACATGAGACAGCAATGCTTCCCAAGCTGTGGGAAGGCACTAGTAAGATTAACAATTGTGTTGATTACTTGGTTGTCCAGTATAGCAGTAAGAGAAACTGCAAGACATGCAGCCTTCCTGGCAACAATTAAAACCTTGATTTGTACTGAGCAACAGATAGATCACAGTTTGCATTCTGATGAGCTGTTTTACATATTTCTTTGGCCCTTGTTATTTTAGTCTCTGAGAACTTCTTCAGCCTATTCATTCTCCACATATCTCTGGCAGACAGAGAAATCCTATTGTTCTCCACTTTATAGATGGGGATCCAGGGCAAGGAGAAATTAAGCTTTTTAGAAGCTTGGTTCCTGTTGAGTTCAGTAAAATCAGTGTGAGATAAACATGTAAGTATCTTCAAAGATATGAGCCTAAAGGACTTCCCAAGGCCATTTAGGATATATATGATGAAGCAGGGAATTGAGCTGGTGTCTCCTATCTCTTTGGTTACTGATGTACGGTCTTGGCAAGCCATCTTCACTCACTTCTAATTCAAGGTGAGATTATGCTGGGAAAAAGTTGGCAAAAGAGGCTTGCTGTAAGAATGAGATAAACAATGAAGTAAGCTTACTGCATTTCCAGATTAAAAGCTGAGCTGATCTTCTGTACCCTTTGGGTACCTGGAATTGTTCAATAGCCATGTTAATGGGAGCAAGCACTGGTGTCATACCACTACCAGGCCTGTCATTGTAAGCCTCTGGCAGTCCCCATCATTCCATTTAAATTTGTCCTAGGAAAAATTTTAGCTATTTCTTCCTTCCCTAAAACTGTGATCTATCTCATGCTTTGGCAAAGCACAACAGCAGTAAGCTGAAAATCCCCAAGAAAAAATGGGACACCTTTTATAAGATGTTGGTGTCTGTAATGCCTTCTTCCCTGTGCTCTTTCTGCCACTCCTAGTCAAATGTTTCTTTATATTATTCCTAACTATTCTAATTATTACGATTAGATTTTAAACACTAACACAATTTCTGGGCTCATCATCACCAGTTCCTGTACAGATGCATTGCAGAAAGAAACCAAGCATTTCTTGTGAGAAGAGTGGTGGTTAGCACACAGTGGTTAATTTCCCTGACCTCTCCAGGGAGGTACATCACTTCCACAGAGGCAGGAATCAGAAGGAAGGAGATGCTTCATGGCTTGCACTCACCACCACATGAAGATACCCTCCTGAATGCCCACAGGAAGTACAGCTTTCACCTCCTGCTGATCACAGGATCTGCCATGTTGCAGTCCTCAGGATCTCTGCTCGGCACTGTAGCTAAATGCTACTATCCAGATCACTGCGAGCCAAAGATGCTGTGTTGCAAAAATATTGTGCATTCTTATCGTGCTTCCTTTTTTTTTTTAATATAATGGGGCTTTCATGTCCTCACAAGCCCTCTTCTCTTGATAGCTGGGGTTTAGCAGATATCAAATTTGGAAGAAAATTGTGTATTCGGGTTTCTGCCATGCTGCATCGCATTCCAGCACGTCCTTCGCACTGCAGTAGCACATCAAATTACATTGGCTTTTGATGAGTCACACAAGATTTGGCTTCAATGTTATGGAGTTGCAGAGTAACAGGTATAGTGATTGTTCAGGGATAATTTGGGTGCCTGCCTTGTATGAAGGAAAACAGAGCTAAAATGTAATGCCAAGAGTCACCAAAAGAATTTTGTCACCAAGAACATTTAAGACCTGGGTGATAAGGTCAGCATATCACAGCAAAAGAATATATATACATATATGTCTTTCAGTGCTTGATTATAGAAACTTGGTTTTAACCTGGAATTGTGGTTTAAAAAAACTTGAGGTCTCTCATCAGTTGATTTTGCACAGCTTTAGTAAAGTTCAGTGCTTGAGACTCCTTTTAGAGGCAAAATATGACCAGCTCGGAATAATGAAGTCTTTTTCCCTTGCAAAGAAAAATTTTACATAAAATGAAGGTTTAGTGTTGCCTGAATAGAATCTGTGACTTCTATTGTAACTCAGTTTAAAGAGATGTCTTTCACCCAGGAAAGAGTAATGGAACCAAATTACTACACTGTTAAGACGATTCAGACATTTCAATTGACAGAGCATAAATGCATGCACTTTGCCATTTTCTGCCCTTTGGCTGCTTTACCTCCTTCTAAAACAGGCCCAGTGACAAAAAAAAAAAAAGATGTTGTATTAATAGCTGGGGATCTCATACTAGAGGGCATTTAAACAGCTTAAGGGAGAGAAAGAACTTGTGTGTGCCCCAGGAGGGAGGAGGGGGACGTTTACAGGAGGTGAGAGCTCCTGACCACAGCACACCCCTTGCCCAGGAGCCATGGGAGCTGCAGGGTGCTGCTCTCTGCTGGGTTTTGGGACACATTCCTGAAAATTATCCACAGCACATACTCAGAGCTGCATGACAGTAATCAGTTACAAGCAACTTTGGGGATTTCAACTTGCGCATAGTGGGTTTTCCTCAGAACTCCAGCTCTTGGGATCACATGATTTAAATAGACTCTGCACACATAGAGACATGTATATTCACTTCAGAATTTTACACTTTCAGAGTAAAAGCTTGAAATGTCATTAATAAGCAAGAAATAAAAGGTCCTGAGATTCCTTTTAAAAACATGTCACAAATTCAAATTAATCTCATGAACTGTGGAGCCCAAAGTCTCAAATTTTATGTGAACCAATACTGTCTGATGCCATAAGATTTGCAGCACAAAGTATGGAACTTGAAGCATAATTTAAGTCTAACAGGCAAGTCTGGTTTGAGTTTGCATTTATTCCGTAGGTGGCTGTGTATGACATTCCTGATTTCACTCCTAAAAGCCATCAAATCTTTTCTAATATCCACAGTACTGAGGATAATACAGCTGATTTACCTGCATGCAACCTGAGTCTCTGCACTGGGGAAAATCTCCCAAGATTTAAATTTTAGCAGTGAATTATAGGGAAATAATAAGGAAATGGAGCAATGCCTTGTTGATATTTTGTTTTTTTTCACAGTCTACTTGTGATCAGAAGGTTTCTTGACATTTCCAGGTGGCAGCACTCCATTGTGCCAATCCACCTGGGAACAGCTGATTGGCATCCTGCATTTCTAAGCATAGCAAATGTACATCGGTAACAACATGGAGATGCAGATGGCCAGACTGTGACCTGTTTTGAACCAAAGGAACAGGAAACAAAATTAAGCAGTAAAATAAACTGCATGAAGTTCAGCTTCCAAAAATCCCACAGCTTCATTGCTTGAGGGCCAGGGCTTGTAAGTCTGCCAAAAAGAAAAAGTACTTGTGTTCCCCATTTATCTTTGGTGACCCAAGATTTGCAGATACATTTGTAAAGAGGGTCAGTTTTCCTGTAAGTCCCTTTAGAGACCCTGGTGGCCCAGATTACATTGGAGACATTCAGTCTTGTATTTTCTGAAAGTCTCTGAGGCCAAAAAGTGTTGAAAGTCAGCACTGACAAAATCATCGCTGATCTCCAAAGATTTTGCATTGGCATTCCTGAGATGAGAATTGAGAAGAACAAATTCCTGAATCCAGTTGCTTGCTGACGAGTAATCTTGGTGCATAGTCTGAGGAATCTGAGGGAGGGGGCAGATGGGAATTCAAATGTCACTGGGAAATTCTGACATCTTAAAAAACTTGCTGAATATGGAGGAAAAAGGCCCAAAGGTAGGAATTTCCCTTGAAATTACCAACAGCAACTGACTCCTAGGTCACTCTCTTACGATTTTCTTTCAGCAGCAGCATTTTGATTCGTTTTGATTTAAGTTTTTATAAAAACAGGCGGTCACACTAAATGAGCAGAATGGTCAAATCAAAGCAGAATAACTCTGACAATGTGACATGAAGCATTCAGGTTTCTTTTTCAATGGCAAAAGTGCCAATGAAATTGCATGTATTTCACTGAAAAATGTTTAGTTGCAAATTTTCAACTCACTGCTGCTTTAGGATAGCAAGCTGTTTTTTTCCTTTGTCTTCTTGTTGCCTCAAGCAGATGACCATGCCATGTATCAAAAAACACAGAGAACCTAAACATGTCCACAACAGTTATACACCAGCATCTCCATAATGGTGGCAGCACTTAAAAGTGAGGTCTAGAAAATCTGCTGAGCATAAACAAACAGGGATAGCAAGTTGCCTTCAACTGTCTTGCCTTCTGAAAGCTCTTTTAGCTAAATCTGAAGCCTGTGAGTTTGCTCTGGGCACTTTATGTCAGAAAGGGTAAAGGCAATTCCTAAGGTGTGTATGCCTTGCACATTTGGAGCTATGGCCTGAGAAGATACTGGAAAAGGGGAGGCAGAGGCAAAATGCTGATTAGTGACAAACTGATAAAAAACAAAGAAAAAAAGACAAACAGATTTGGGTCTAGGGCTGATTTTTTTTAACATTCCTGCTCTGTTTAATGTATTTATTCTGCATATAAGCTCTTCTCTCCATTTATTTTCTTCCCTTAGACAATACGGCATGGATTTTGACAAGGCGCTCTGGCTTCAGACAACATGAGCAGAACGTATTTTACCTCCCCATCCTAATCAGCGACAATGGTCGCCCTGTGCTGAGCAGTACAGGCACGCTGACTGTGCACGTGTGCAGCTGTGATGAAGACGGCATGGTGATGTCCTGCAACGCGGAGGCCTATGTCCTCCCCGTCAGCCTGAGCAGAGGAGCACTCATTGCAATCCTCGCCTGCATCTTTGTCCTGCTAGGTAAACCCTTGGCTTTTTCTTGGGAGGGGACAAACTCTTTGGTTCTGGCCAGGGGGTTGCTGATCCACCAATGAAGAAGGACACAAACACACACATGCACATATGTATATATATATATATATATATCATATGTAGACACGCAAATACCTAAAGGGCCAAATTAAGGACCAGAAGGTGTAGTCAGCTGCATATGGCTTCACACTCTGGGGTGTAGAATGGGAGAAAACAGTCTGCAAATATTTCTGCCAGGTGCCCAAAGTGCCAGGGTTTCTGGTATGGCCCTGCTTTCCTGGAAGAGGGGTATGCCAGGAGGAATTACTGAGAGCTGTGGCTGGGAACAGGTTGCTTTCTCATCCTCAGCACTTTCTGATCATAATCTCCCACAAGAAACAGGAGTGGTAAACCCATTTCCATCTGTTGTCTTTTGGCAGGAGATATCGCTACCTCTATCTTTTTGTCTTGAAACTACATTTAAATGGTGCCTGTGCTGGTATAAAGAGGCTGAGCATCTTGCGTGTCTTTTGTTCCACAAATAAATTTCATTCTTTCCTTGCACACACCTTCTATGTACCCTATGAGCAGGTGGTATCAAAAGAACTTCAGCACCCTCATTCACTCTGTTCAGCCATGAGATACTGGTTCAAAACACAAGTGAAATTTCGGAGAGCCAAGTTTGAGAAGCATCTATAGAAAAAAAATCTGTGTAAGTGCCTCAATTCTAGTTGCTCAAAGGAGCCTAGATACCTCAGTTCAACATTTCAGCATTCAAAACCTTTGCTGAGTTCTAGTCTTTGAAACACAGTCACCAGGTTATGGCACATTTTCAACAGTAAGTCTCTGGTACCTTGATGACCAGTTCTCCCCATGCTAAGAACTATCTGCATCCCACTAATGCAAAGCAACTGATAGTAGGACTACCCAGCCCAAGGCAGATAAACGAAAAATGCTTTGGAGCAGACTAAGGGACTAGCTCTGCATTTTGCTGTGTAGGCAGACATATCACTGTGGTTCCTCAGCACGACCTATGTCATGTACAGTGCCCAGCCCAAGGGGGATCCCCAAAGCAGACTGCAAAACCCAGCTACACAGCAGGCAAAAAATATCTCTGTGGAGCTGCTGCTGGTAAACTGTTACTGTTACCTGATCTGACTAGCTTAAAAGTAGCTCAAGTGTCGCTGCAGTGCATTGTAAGCACTGCTGGATATACATGTCCTAAGTGTCACCAAGAGTTAAGAATTAAGGTGAGAAAAGGGACAGATTAGCAGAGCCTCAAGCTACTAATTTTGACTGGGAGGGAGAGATTTCTACATCCCTTTACCTGCAAACACCAAAGCTCTTTAAATCCAAGGAGCTGGCTGGGCTCTCCAAGGGGAAAATAGAGCAGCAGAGAATCTGAAGCCCTTTCAAGAAGTGCCCCCTCACTGATAGCCCCATGTTTCAATTGCTTCCCACAGTGCTGGTGCTCCTCATCCTCTCCATGCGGCGCCAGCGGAAGCAGCCATACATCATTGATGAGGAGGAGAACATCCACGAGAACATCGTCAGGTACGATGATGAGGGTGGCGGTGAGGAGGACACAGAGGCCTTCGATATTGCTGCCATGTGGAACCCGCGGGAGGCCCAGCTGGTGGTGAAAAATCGGCAGGACATGCTCCCTGAAATAGAGAGCCTCTCCCAATACGTGCCTCAGGCGTGCGTCATGGACAACAACGTCCACAACTACGTGCTTGCCAAACTGTATGAAGCTGACATGGACCTGTGGGCACCTCCCTTCGACTCCCTCCAGACATACATGTTTGAAGGGAATGGCTCAGTGGCGGAGTCCCTCAGCTCCCTACAGTCGGTGACGACAGACTCAGACCAGAGCTACGACTACCTGACGGACTGGGGGCCACGCTTCAAAAAGCTGGCCGAGATGTATGGTGCCACAGACAGCAGTGGGGCCCTGTGGTAACGGATGAGGAATGGCAGAGGGGTTTCCATGCGAAACAATATCTGGTTTGGCCCGTTCTCGTCAGATGCTTCCATGGACATTGGTGAGGCCCCCTAAAAAATAGCAATACGGTGCTTGGATGAGAATGGGGAGAAGGGTGTGAATGAAAGTCTCTCTGGATCAGCTTTACTCAGTTAAATTAAGTCACGTTTATGAAACAGTGAGAAGCAGAAGGAAGGAAGCTTTCTCCTGTTTTTTACAGCAAAATTGGGAAGTCCACACCTGGAATATAGTGACATTACTCTCTCTCTCCCTTCTCTCTCCTTTTCTCTCTCCCTTTTATACGGCAGCTTACTGAGCTCTATATGTCTGGCTTCAAAGATCTGTAAACTCCAATTGTAATCTCCAACTCACTGAGAAACTGCCAGCACAAAAAACAGTTGTTCCTCACTGGTTATTTTTCCCCCATTAGAAAGGAAAAATATTGCTTGCTAAGAAGAGGGGAAAAAAAATCCCACAAAGCAGAAAATTGAAACTGGAATCTCAGAGAACTCTTTGTAAACTAAACCTCCTCTCTCTGTTGCTAACAGAGTCCTTTTTTAATCCTTTAGAAACAAGGCTGAGTTTTTTCACCTGGCCGAGAGGGCTGGGGAAGGGGCTTTGAATTTCTGCTCTAGTTTAATGGCTGATCTATGAGTCATTGGCGTTAACACTAATCCAGCTCCTATCAAGTTTGTGTAAATTTATTCTTGGCTCTTTAACACCATGACTCTGCTAAACTGCTCAGAACAAAACCAGAAAATCTGCCTCTTTTGCACTGTTGGTGTCTCTTCCATGTGCCAAATGTGAAGATTAGATTCTACCAATGAAAGCCAAATAAATTTTAAAAAAAAGAAAAAGCTATTTGGTAACTACATGGGTTAGATGGGCTTTCCTAATCTGTGTAAGGTCAATCCAAGGGATGTTTACATACTGTAGATAACCTACTTGAACAAATGCAGTATTATAGACCAATAAATGGATGTAAGAAAATTACATGTATAAGTTTTGTATATTTGTTAATTTTGGTAATAAATATGATGTACTGCATACAGTACAGTACCTTAGCACCTCTTTTAATAAAAGTTAAACAGAAGAGAAAGTCTGATGGCAATTTATTGACTACTTTGCACTACTTTGGTAGTTAGTGCTTATCTGTAGCTTTACATGCCTTGAGCATCAAGAAAAAAATAGTTTATCACATTATGTCAAGGAAATAAGCCTTCACTTTGCAGGTTTGAGCAGACCGTCTCCTTCTTTTATCAGTGTTCACTTGGACGTCATCTTTAGCAGTAAATCAGCCCAAGTGTTGCCCACCAGACTAGTTACTTTTCTATTCCAATCATGCTGAAAACAAAAGAAAATCTTGACTGACTTTTTTTTTAAATGTTATGGCTGGGGCATTGAGTAGATTGGAAACTAGTTGAACAGTCCTGAGAGAATCTCATGCTTTCAGAGATGTGATGGACTGTAACATGCAATATCTATTTATGGTCATTCTTACTCTGTAATCAAAGTTTTGAGCCTGGATCTTACCTTGTTTGCATGTGCAAATGGGAATGGCCAGAGAAATTACACTAACATGAGTTTTATGGAAGGCTTTTGAAAGTGAAACTGTCTGCAGTGGTATTTGCAGGTTTCTTTCTAGCTAAGGACACTCTCCATTTCAAATTGCCCAGAAAATAAATATGCAGACATAATCATTTAGTTGCCACACTTTTACCACGTGCATACTGTGCTCAGTTTCTGTTACAGATGTTGACTGCTTCTACTTAGCCTAGTCTTAGGCTGTATGAATTTAAAACAGGAGTCTTGTTTTCACAGACTCTTGCAAAGTAATGCACCCTGGAGAGCTGCCTGGCCAGCAAGGAAAAATTTTTAGTGACTTCTCAAACGTATGCTCATCTGATGTGATGAAAACCTGTGCCTTCACAAACATAATATGCCATTGCTTCTTCTTGTCACTTGAACTTACCTTAGACCATTGCAGAAAAAGCACTTAAAATTATGTGATAATGATTATTTTACTCACCTCGTAGCGCTCCCCCTCATATTTCATATTGATTTAATAACACTAGAAAAAACTGCAACCACCATGATGAAGAAGTGGTGTACAGGATGCAAAACTGCTGCTGAGAGACTTATGAGAGCTTCCTCACCTCCTGATGCGAGAGAAGTCACAGAACATGAGACAGGAAGGATGATAGGGAGGACAGCTATTCCATCATTTCCCTCTCTGAATTAATCATCAGTTTTACATATTTTAAGCAGATGCCTGTTGGTTCTTAAAACCTCCAACTGTTAAGGCTCTGTAGCCTTTCTAGGCAATCTTCCACTACAAAAATATATTCAGTGCTTAAAGCCTTCCCTGGGGCATATAAGGCAAGCATCCCTTGCTGCCATATGAGCCTGAAATGCACATAGATGACTGTCCCTCTGCAGAGCATTTTCAGACCATTCCTGTCTCTCCATTTAGTCACAGTCTACAGTAACAAAAAGCCTCTGGCTGAGTCTTCTCCCATTGTAGGCAGAGTGGGAGGAAGGGAGGTAGAAATGCAGTCCAGCATCATATTGACTTCAGCTTGAAGATACCTGCTGTATTTACTGAGGGCTTTCCAAGTTTCTCCAATGTTTGGTTTTACTCCACAGAAGGCCCCCAGCAATAGCATCTGCAAAACAGGTTATGCAGCAGCTGAGATCATCTTTCTGGTTTATGTATCATTCAGAGGGGAAGGATCAAAGTTCTTTTGTTAGGTGCTTGCACTTGTGCCATGGAGGAGTTTGCAGAGAGAACAGGTTCTGAACCTGCCTTCCTAAGCTGTCACTATTAGGCTATCTGATTATCCTTGGGTTTGCCTTAGCTTGTGAGCTCAGTCTATACCTGGACAGCTTGATGCTCTGACACTTAGCAGCTGGTGTTTAGTAGACACTTCGCAGCCAGGCCTTTTATTTTCCCATTTTATGGAACAGGTGACAGTGTTTTTGCAGTCTGTGGAATCTCTGTGCAAACAACCAACATTTGCATCTATCACCCTCCCACAAACAAAACTGAATAATGTTCTGGGTTTGCTAATGAGATATAAAAAGCATCCATTTATGGACACATCAGGGCTCAGCAGGCCTAGCCCAAAGTAGAAGAGGGGAGAGGACTCTAAGCTCAAAGGAAATGTGTGGTGCCATAGACTGGCAGTGAAACAAACGTGCTGATCACACAGGTCCTCAGTCTCCTGCCCTGGGCTCCTCAAGGCCGGGCTGGGCAGCATGCATGGACTTCTGCAGCAGTACATAAAACCTGCTAGTAGTTTACAGCCAAGGACCTCAGCTTTCCATGGTGGAGGAACTGGACTTTGTCACACAAGCAAACACCTCAAAATGACAGCCCCAGTCCTTCATGGGACCTGTATTCTACCACTGCCCCGATACAAGGGCTGAAATGTCAGAAGACCAGGACAAGATCACATGTGGCCTCATCAGTGCTCCCAGTTCCCCTGTGCTCCCACGCCAGCTTGAGGGCATACAGCTTTATCTCTATTCATTTCATTTTTCCCCTATAATGAAAATTATTTTCCACAGATGCCATTTCTCAGGGTAAAACAAAAGGACTTATCATCCAGGAACAATCACCTAGTCTCAGCTGTGGCTGAAAATCGTTAGAGGAAAAAAGGAACAGAGGCTGTAAGTCATTTTACCAGTTCCAGCCACTTAAAAGTCGAGCATATGGCCTAAGCAACTCATCTTATCTCTCTCTCTAATGAACAGAGGTATACAAAGAGTGATTCATTCCCCTTGTCTTGGCCATCTGTATGATGCTATGGCCCTCTGTAGATGCTTCTCTCTCATTTAATGGTCTGGTTTCTGGGGATTTTTCCATATGGTTCAGAATCTGGCCCTAAGCATGACATTCTCAAGCCTTCTGCTCTGTATTTGGTTTTATGAGTGAGCATGGGCAAACACTATTGTCTCTGATGTTTTCCTTTCCTACCACCCACCCCTTTCTTGTCTAGGTAGACTGCATGACCAGCCATCTCTTCTAATGCATTGGTCGTCACATCTAAGCTTTGAATAGCAGCTCTCCTTAAGCTGTCTGTCAAGAGTCTGGGTCTTGTCAGAGAAAAATGCAAAACTCAAGATTGCACAAAAAGAGTTAACTTCATTCTTTTTGGCATAAATTTTCTTGCAATGCTGCGTTTCATTTGCTGCTGCATTACCCATTTATCGAGCTTTATTAGGTCCCTCTTATTTTTTTCATTTCTCCTTCAGCTTTTATCTCTCTTAATCATTTTACGCTACCATCACATTTGCTGCCTACAACCCCCTATTAGACGATTCATTAAACCTAATAGTGACATAGATCCTTGGGGCACTCAAAAGTTATATTTTGGTCACCTTGAAGTATGATTTACTAGCCTATGCCTGGGTTTTGCTTGGTGCAACTGTCACATAGCACAAACTAGAACCTGCTTTATTGCCTGCTGCCCAACCACAGCTCCCAGGAACCATCCACCCAGAGGGACAGATGGATCCCAGAGGTCTGCCCTGCATGTGCACCATGTCTTACCCATCCTGGCCATGAGTAAGAGAAATGAGGCACATATAAGATGCACAAATGATGCCTGACAGACTCCAGAAAAGTTCTGACCTGGACAAATTCAAAGTTGAGGCGATTCAGTTGCTTTTGCCTTTGTACTGTTAGGGTCTTAACACTAATGTGCTGTCAGACATCATCAACTTTGGTTTATGCTACCTTAGCCATCAGTTAGACCATACCTCAAATCTAGGGAAGGCTCTGCTCCCCAGGAGAGAAGGTGAGTTCAATAAAAAGAGAGGACAGCGTGTGAGGAAATACATACTGTTGCAAGCTAAATGTGTAGCTGCCCTCCCTCCTCCTGTCTGTCAGGATGTTAGGTAGCCCGTTGCATTTGCTGAAAGAATAGCCCTTAACATATTCTCTTCACATGCATCTGATGTAAATAGGGAGTGGGTCGGTCTGTCCAATACATCCTAATTTGTGCATGCTGAGATCGGCAGTACTCAGAAGAGGAGGAGCTGCCTTTTCACTCAATAGTATCCTGACTCTCTCAGGGCAATGCATATGCCATCAGAGTGCTTCAAGATAGCTGCTGCTACAAAACAGCTGTATTACCTAAGGGATTCGTTCTCATGCATAGAGGTCAGTGATTTGCCTCTCATTTGGACTGTCATGTAGTAATAATCTGTATCAGTGCATCCCCCTTAAACAGACAGCAGAAAATTAGCAGGGACAGCAGTGAACCCGAGGTGGAGTCAGAGCTATGATTTGAGGAAAGAAATGGGGTCTAGGGAGCCTCACTGCCAAACCAAGACTTTAGGGACAGATTTTCAGTTTTGCTTTCCTATATCTACCTTCTAAAGATCCAGCTACCACTGACATGCAAATTATTTTACTGTTGGCCTCAGAGGTATCAAATCAGGCCACCTGTGTCACTGGCTCTGAGCAGAAGTAGTAGTGCAATGTTGATACTCTACTTCCCAAAAGATGTTAGAGTAATATGGTGGAGGAGGTTGAAGAGAGTCACTTTACAATGACTTTAAAAAATCATGCGTTTTTTTTTTGAGCTGATGTAGAAGACAATACACAGCACACATTTTCATACCTCATTTATTATTAAGCCCGCCATTAAGGAATGGGCCTCTTGGGGAATATGAATTTTCAAGCTAGCAACTTAATATCTGTAGGCCAGTCTCACAATGACTGATCCTATAATTTTTCCTCAAAGGTGCATGAGCTACAACAGTTAATACTAGAAGTAGAAGTGCTTGTCATGCCACATAACAAAATAATAAAATAATGGTAATATCTATTTCAATGAGGGGTCAGATTTTGCTCCTGTTTTGTGGGGAGGGTGAAGGTTCCCAGACTCTTCATGGGACTTCGGAAGCTGAAGCCCTAGTTAAAAGCTTATTATTTCCAGACATTCACCCTGCCAAGAATATGTGAGTAAGTCAGCATATAACGCGATCCTGCTCAGCACCAGAGCACCACAATAAGTGTAGAATAGGAGATTTTGCCTTTTCCACCAAGTCTAGAAAAAGAAATATCTGGAAAATGTCATTTGGATGACGTGCCCCAAAATGTCTACTTGGAGCATGCAGGAAGCCTGGAGCACTTTGCAATTCCCTGTTCCTCCCAGCACAGCTTAAGCTCTTGGGCTTTATTGCTACCAGACCTTCAGCACAAGGATCACCCCTCCCAGGTGGGAAAGACAAAGGAAAAAGATCTACTTGAAACCAGTAGTGAAGATAACCCTTGGCCAAAGGAACCTGTCCTCCCTCTTGCTCCCACTCTCCTGGCTGTCACTCTGGTGGTACAGTAAAACTTCTCTGTACCTCTTTGTCACACTTTACAATGGGAAGAGGTTTCACTGCCATGGTCACTGCAGAGCGTCAGCCCCACTGCTGGTCTCCAGTGGCTCTCTAATTACCCCAGATTGCCTTAAGGTAGTCCTCGTTCAAATCAGTTATGACAGAGAAATCAGGAAACACAAGAATCCCCCTTTTCCTTCAGAGCAAGAAGGAAGCTTGAGATGTAGTTCAGAACAGAATGTTCTGAACATTCATGTACATGAACATGCATGTAGCTTGGGGAATAAACAAGAGGAGTTAGAGATGTGAACATGTCTGCGGGGCTATGATCTCACTGGCATCGCAGAGACGTGGTGGGATGGATCCTATGACTGGAATGTTGGAATGGAGGGATTCAGGCTTTTTAGGAAGGACAGGCAGGGGAGACGAGTAGGGAGTGTTGCCCTCTAGGTCAATGACCAACTGGAGTGTGTGGATCTCCACCTACAGATGGATGAGGAGCGGACTGAGAGCTTATGGATCAGGATTAAAGGGAGGACAGGTGGCATTACAGTGGGTGTGTGCTGCAGACCACCAGACCAGGAAGAACAAGTGGATGAGGCCCTGTATAGACAGACAGGCACAGCCTGACATTCAGAACCCCTGGTTCTCGTAAGGGAAATCAACCACACCGGTATCTGTTGGAGGGGCAATGCAGCCACAGCAGGGCATAAGCAATCCAGGAGGTTCCTGAAGTCTGTTGATGATAACTTTCCTGTCCAAGTGACAGAAGAGCCAAAAAGGGGGAGTGCTATGCTGTACTTTGTTCTCACCAACGAGGAAGGGCTGATGGGGAATGTGAAGCTCAAGGGAAGCCCTTGGTACTGTGACCATGAAATGGTAGAATTCAAGATCCTTAGGGCAGTGATAAGGGCTTGCAGAAAGCTCAATCCCTTGGACTTCTGGAGAGCAGACTTTGGCCTCTTCAAAGATCTGCTTGGTAAATTACCATGGAATGAAGCCCTGAAGGGAAGAGGAGACCAAGAAAGCCGACTAACGTTCAAGGATCACCTCCTCCAAGCTCTAGTGGATCCCAACAGAGAGGCAAAAACAGTCAGGCAAAAACACCAGGTGGAACTGCATGAATGAACAAGGAACTCCTGGACAAACTTTAATACAAATAGGAAACCTACAGAGGGTGGAAGCAAGGGCAAGCAATTCCTTGTGAGAAATACAGAGAAATTGTCCAAGCAGCCAGGGATCAGGTTAGGAAAACTAAAGCCCTGATAGAATTAAATCTGTCCAAAGATGCCAAGGGCAACAAGAAAAGCTTCTGTAGGTATGTCAGCGATTAAAGGCGGAAGAGGGAGAATATAGGCCCTTTCTGGAAAGAAACAAGAGATCTGGTTGCCAAGGATATGAAGAAGGCTGAGGTACTCATTGAATTTTTTCCTCAGTCTTCACCAGGAAGGGCTCAAGACACACTGCCCAAGTCGCAGAAGGCAAAGGCAGGGGCAGAGGAAGAACTGCCCACTGTAGGAGAAGATCGGGTTCAAGACCATCTGATGAACACAAAGCTGCACAAGTTCATGGGACCTGATGAGATGTATACACGGATCCTGAAGGAACTGGCGGATGAAGCTGTTAAGCCACTACCATTAAATATCTGAGAAGTCATGGCAGTCTGGTGACGTTCCTACTGACTGGAAAAGGGGAAATAAAACTCTCACTTATAAAGAAGGGGAAAAAAAGGAAGACCCATGGAACTACAGATCCGTCAGTCTCACATCTGTGCACCCAAGATCATGGAGCACATCCTCCTGGGAAATCTGCTGAAGTACATGGAAAATAAGGAGGTGATTGGTGACAGCCAGCATGGCTTCACTAAAAGCAAATCGTGCCCGACTAACCTGACAGCCTTCTACGATGGGGCCACAGTATTGGTGGATATGGGAAGAACACCTGACATCACCTACTTGGACTTGTGCAAAGCATTCAACACTGCCCCACACAACATTCTCGTCTCTAAACTGCAGACACATGGATCTGACGTATGGACCACCTTGTGAATAAGGAATTGGCTGGATAGTTGCACTCAAAAGGTTGTGGTAAACAGCTCAGTGTCCAAGTGGAGGCCAGTAACAAATGGCATTCCACAGGGCTTGATATTGGGACTTTATGTGTTGTTTAACATCTTTGTCAGAGGCATGGACAGTGAGATTGAGGGCACCCGCAGCAAGTTTGCAGATGACAGCAAGCTGAGTGGCACAGTCAACATGCTGGAGGGAAGGGACGCCATCCAGAGGGACCTTGACAGGCTTGAGAGGTGGGCCTGTTGAACCTTGTGAAGTTCAACAAGGCGAAGTGGAAGATCCTGTACCTGGGTTGGGGCAATCCCAAGCACAAATACAGGCTGGGCAGAGAATGGATTGAGAGTAGCCATGAAGAGAAGGACTTGGGCATGTTGGTGGATGAGAAGTTCAACGTGAGCCAGCAATGTGCACCTGCAGCCAAGAAAGCAAATCATATCCTGGGCTGCATCAAAAAAAGTGTGACCAGCAGGCTGAGGGAAGTGATTTTACCCCTCTACTCTGCTCTTGTGAGACCCCACCTGGATTACCATTTTCAGTTCTGGAGTCCTCAGCACAGGAAGAACATAGATTTCTTAGAGGGAGTCCAGATGATCCAAGGGCTGGAGCATCTATCATAAGAGGAGAGGCCAAGAGAGTTGGGCTTGTTTGGCCTAGAAAAGAGAAGGCTCTGTGGAGACCTTAGAGCTGTCTGCTGGTTCTTAACAGGTTTCACAGTAATGATGGGGGGGGACTCTTTATCAGAGAGTGCAGTGACAGGATGAGGGGTAATGGTTTTAAGCTGAAAGAGGAGAGATTTAGATTAGATATTAGGAAGAAAGTTTTTACTATGAGGGTGGTGAGGCACTGACACAGGTTGCCCAGAGAACAAGTGGAAACCTCATCCCTGGAAGTGCTCAAGAACAGGTTGGATGAGGCTTTGATGAACCTGATCTGGTGGAAGGTGTCCTTGCCTGTAACAGGGAATTTGGAACTGGATGGTCTTTAACATCCTTTCCAACCCAACCCAAACCATTCTCTAATTTTATGATTCTATAAATTTTCACAGCCTCATAACCTTCATGTTGTCTTCCTGAAATGTAACATATATCACCATGAACTTACAGGAAAAGTGTTTCTAAGCTCAGAGGAGAAAAGCTGCTCTTCTCCGAAGTAGTAGTGCTAACACAGGGAGGATTGTTTGGGTTTATTTG
The DNA here is from genome assembly GCA_033558185.1 of Dromococcyx pavoninus. Taxonomy (NCBI): domain Eukaryota; kingdom Metazoa; phylum Chordata; class Aves; order Cuculiformes; family Neomorphidae; genus Dromococcyx; species Dromococcyx pavoninus. Next base: position 11,908,411 of record JAUMJL010000067.1, read on the forward strand.
TTTTTCTTTTTGTGTGTATTCCTCCTGGAGCAATCAAAGGGAGACAACCTGTCCAGAAAGGCCATTTCTTTTTGAAGGACCTCAAACAACTATTCTGTAAGTTCAGAAGTACCACGGATGGAAAAGATAGAAAAAAGAGATACAAAACAATCAAGTGACTTTCTGATGGTAACAGAAATAGATTCACAGCCTGCGTATTATCTCCTCCAACCTTGGAGCATCATTTTGGTTTAGAAAACTCTGGCTTGGAGCCATATTCTCAAAAAGAAAACTAACTAGTTGAGGTATGTACTTTCAACAGCTTCAGTCTCGTGCTTACTGACCATGGTCTTACATTTAAGATGTCCACTAGAGTTAAGGAAAAACGTGCACATTCTGCCTTTAGACTCTATGTTCTTGTCCAGAGATGGTAAAGTGTTTTGCAAACATCAGTTAAGTAAGACTCTCATATCCAATACAGAGTAATCATAGGAGTTTTTACAGACAAATATAAATGGAAATACAGAGAAGTTTAAAAAAATAGAAAGATTTCAGAGAAAATAATTGCAGAAAAAATAACCTGTCCAAATGGTCTGTTGATCTAAGTAGACCTCCTCTTATGGCTTTGTAAATTATGCCTATGGCATAGGTGGCAGGTGAGCAATGGAATTTCAAGCTATAAGTTATTTTTTACTGATAATGTAAGCATGTTTATGGGTTAAATGAGAAACATAGTTCCACAACCGAAAATTATCTCTTCTACTAACCCAAGGAAACTTCAGCCAGTTGTCCAACTACTAAAGAAATCAAAAGTCAATGTTGCATTTATAATTCAAAACAGATGAATAGGATAAAAATATGTGAAAGCTCTTATTAAATCTTATCATCCAGAGTTAATTGTAAAGTATTTTCCTGAACTGCTAGAGTATTGAGCAACCACAACATAAATTACGTGTAATTTTGAGAAATTAGAGATTACGTTAGCATTTTAGAAACACCACTCACAGTGAGAGCTTCAAAGTGACCAACTTATAAGACACTGAACACATTTCATCTTACTTGAAAAAAATTCAGCCATCTCATGGATCTGCTTGATAAATGAACAACACATTCAAAGATGTGCTAAATTTTGGCTTTGCTTAGAACAAGACCAAATAAAACAAGCATTTTCTGTCAGCATTTTCTTATGGGGCAAGGCTCAGTGCCTTATGAGCCCTCACTTCATTTGCAGAATGGTGCAAGAAAATGTGGTGTCAGTGAGGAAAATGTTTCCATCCCACAGGTAAAGTTAAGACTGCATAAACAACTGCAGCAGCCACCCTGATAACGTCTGGTGGAGGAGAAGGGAAGGCTAAAGATCTTCCACAATCATCCCTGTATAATATTTTTACATCTGGCCTCACAGAGAGCAAGGCATCTCCCACCAACACTTTTGTGAACCAGCATAACACTGTATAAGCCACAAACTACAAAATGTACTTTCTCAGCTCATTGCTAACAAGCAACATCAAAGCACTGTGAGACCTGGAGTCTGGTTGTGACTCTGATGTTGATGCTACACGCAAGAATGATGAATTTTCACAGTCTTTCCATGTTGTGGCTTTCTACCCAGCATACCACAGGGATAAGCATCTTTGCTACCCACTCTAAAGTAGCATAACAATGTGAAGAGTTTTTGTATCTATCTAAGCAGACTGCTAAGCACTTTAGGGCCCCAGGCACATGGGGATATAAAGCTGCATATTTATTTTCAAAAAGCACATACCCTTCTAGCTCTGGGAAAAGAGGAAAAAAACGGTGAATCACAAGTAGCAGATGTTGGCAGTATCTCTTAATGCACTACTGGAAGGCTCTCAGAGATTGTACTGATGCAGGCTCCCTTAAAGCCTACCTAGAATAGAGTTGAACAAGCAAGCTAGACCTTAATCCATTCCCTTTGTCTCACTTTATCAGCTGTAGTCACAATATTTTTCTTCTTTGTTAGACCTTTGCTCAGAAAAATCAAAGCTCACAGTAAATATGAATTACTGAAGCAGCACAGCATCCTTGATGTGTATGGTGACTCTGTTATCAGTAGCCCTTGGAGAGTATTACATGTTAATACTACTACTAAAGAAAATCAGCTGAGTATCTTGGTGCAGCCCTGCAGGATTTGAGAACAATAATACAGCAGATACTGTTTTTCCAGGAAAATGTAGGACAGATCTGAAAATTAAATGTCTAATCTCCTTCTATAGCTGAGAGAGAGAGATAAAGAAGGATTCCCTAGAAAGAAAACCACATTACCTTAGACACCCACCTCAGGAGAGGAAGATCTGGCCCCTGGAGGAGTATTTCTCTCTCCCCAGGCCATGGGCTGCTGGGTGCATAGGAGATGTCTACGTGGACCAGAGGTGTGTGACTTGTGACTGCATATTTCCAACAGGGTTGAAGAGGGCTTTCACTGAGACATTAGTGCTGAAGACACTAATGAAGAATAAAATCTCAGAGAAATCTGAATTGCCAGGCTTGGTCCCTATAGTGCTGCACACACTGCTTCACAACAGTGTATACATCAGAAAAGAGGTGAAACCTGTCGCTGCTGGTGGATATACCTGCTGTCAGAACCAATTACCTCTGCTGCTCACTTCTACATGTGGCAAAACCAAGTTGGCCAGCGTCTTTTCTAAATAAAAGACATCCATACTGAAGACAAGATGCAAGAACATGGCATTGTTTTGGTACATAGTTGAGGTAAAGAATTTGCTTGGATCTGTAGCAAGTTATTTATTCTATTAGTTTCAGATCCATGTCCACAAAACAGAGATACTTGTCTCCTCCACCTCAGCTACTCTGCCTTTAAGGCTGGGGCACCTTCTCTCATTTTGTGCATGGATAATGGCTACTGCAATGTACCAGAATTACAACAAGAAAAATTATGCTATTTAGCTACTTTTGCTGTAGCATCCTCCCTGCCAGCTTTTGCCTGCAAGTCATTGTCCTGTCTCTGCAAGTAAATACTGTGATAGAGTCTAAAAGCAAAACACAGCTGTAGTGAAATATCTGATCAGCTTGCAGCCATTAAACAAACAGAATGCCAGCTCTTTCCTTTTGTTTAAAATATCATTACTGGGAACAAGTCATTTCTCTCGCTGCCTTTGCACTTCAGTGCACACGTTAGGCTTCTAAACCTGACCTAGTTTTGGCTGGAAAGTTTTGCAGAGAGAGCCTACAGACAGCATCACCACACATGTTATTTTCCGTGCTAATCAATACATTATAAAAGCTGCAGTATCTCCCTTTGTTGAAAATGAGGCAAGGGATCATGTGACACAGTAGTCAGGCTCTAATGCTGCAACTTATTTTGTGCCAACAGCATCACTGCACTTGCCAGCCTTCTGACTTCCCTCATCCTTTTTGACTTCCCTGATTCTTCACAGCTAACGAAGTTCACACTGACCCTACAACGGCTCCAACGGCAATTCTCTGAAAGCAGAAAAGCTTTGCTTTCCCTGCAACAAGCAATCAGCTTTGACACACTGCAGCAGTGTTTGTGGAGCCCGGTGGTATTTTTAAGGTGATCAGATGAGCTGAGTTTAAAACTCAAGTCATTCGTGACTGGAAACTCCTACCTTCAGGGCTCATATCTTTGTTTTAACTGTGCTCAGGATTTTCCTCAGTGTTGAGCTGCTTCAAGCATGGTTGATAACGGGGTCAAGTTGTGCAGAGGACAGGCAAGACAGAGTTCATGTAGAATAATAACGACTTTGCATTAATTAGCCAGCAAAGGCTAATTAAATCCTGAGTTTTGTGCAGGAGTGGGTGGGCTCAATCTAGAAATGCCAACATCATAGGGGATCAAAATGCATCTAATCATGAACTGAGACCCCACTGAGGCTGCACCTATCCCAAACAATTACCAGCTGCAAATATTTTCCCCCTGTTGCTTCATGCAGTCCTGTGGCACCCACACAACGTGTCAGCCAAGGCACAAGAGTGCACAGCTTAAATGTGCAAGTGAACTCGTATTCAGGGCAGTACAGCTGACAAGAAAAGGCAGGATGCAGCATCTTAGGGCTGGGGAGTGTGCAGATTCAAGAGCAATAGAAAGCAGGAGGGAAGCTGCTCTGTGATGGTATTTGCAGCACATCAGACAAGAAGCACTATTTAAAAGGGATGGGAATCAGACAGAGGAGAGAAGCTGAAGGCATTCAGCTGTGAGGATGTTCAACTTATCCCTGCAAAGAGCACATTCAGAACATGAAGACAAGACAACAATAATAGGAAAACATTGATCCCACTTCACATCCTTTTAACTGAAGAGGAAAAAGGACAGACAGTGAAGTAAAGACCATGTCAGAAATGTCTGAACAAAGTTCTGAGGATGAACAGAAAGCAATGGCTGCAGCAGCTACTTCATGCTGGAATTTCTGATGCACGTTAGGGTGCTACACAGTCACGGGCTGAAAGAAAATGGGCCCCCTATCCTTATACCTGTGCTTGCTAATTTGAACCTTTCCAGAAGCCCTTCTCTGGTAGGTGTTCAATAAAGAAGCTAAAAAGTGCACAACAACAACAACAAAAATTTCTTTATATTTTCAGGGGGTTTTAATACTAAGTATCCAGGTGAAGTGTAAACCATACTCAAATTAGAAGGAGACGTAAAGGACAGCTAATCCCGCTTTACTCCTTTGGTTGTTTTTGTAGGGGAGAACAGTTATACCAGTTACAAGCATTCAGAAAAACACGTCAGCTATCCCTGAATTATTAAACTTTCTTTGCTTCATTGTAATATGTTTTTTCTTTTAAGAAAAAATTGGATTTTGTTTTTAACAATTTGCCACTAACTTTGGAGCTCATGTCCCAGAGCTGCCAATCATTAAAACCTTGCCTCTCTAAATAATTGAAAAGCTGCACTTCTTTTATAGGAGGCTATTTTTTTAATGAAAACACACAAATTGCTTGAATTTTGTGATTAAATCCCCAAAGCCAGCAACAATGACCAGGATTCCTGGAGTCAGGTTTTTATCGTAAAAGAAGGGACTGATTTTCCTAGTATCTCATACCTAAAGTTAATCCCTTGACAAGAAGGAAAGGGACATGGAAAGAGAAATGACAGGCATAGTCTTATCACCTGCTTTATGGTGCTGATGCATCCTGAGAGGTGATGGGTTTCAGAGGCATAGTGCCAGGAAGCCCAGGCTGAGTCAGCGTCACCTCCAGACAGCTGCATGACATCACACACCCTATCGCACTAACAAGACATGGAGAGAAATTGGCATAACTTGTAGGACCAATGTTCTATGTCCAGCTTTCGTGACAACATGTCCTGAGGCATAATGTAGTATATGCCATAATGAGACACATTTCATTTGGGACTCTTAATTGTTCTGCAAGTGAGCACAGTCTCAAGGACATAGGACAGACCTAGGTGAATAACCTTCTGAAACATGTATCAGACATGAGGCATTCCAGAAGCTATAAACATCTTTGTCACATAGCACAGAGACTTGCATGGAACGACATAGGATTTATAGACTTCATTGTCTGGCATTAGTTGCTTGTTGGCAACCTAAATCTGTGCTATAGCCACACAGAGGCATTTATAGGATGTTAATATTACCTGTAGTGTCCTTGATTTCCTGTCCATGTCTTTCTGCCAAATATATTAACATCCTCCCTATCTCAATATAGTACTGTTTGTTTCTTTGCTTGTTTCATTTCATGAACTTACAGGCTGCCTTTAAAAAGCAACCATGAAATGCTCCAGCAATATGGGGGGAGGGAGGAAAACCTGAGGGAGAAAACAGATTTCAATTTCCAATTTCCAAGAGGGTAACATAAAAAGTAAAGGGGTAGGAGGGAAGCATTTGAAATTTTAATTTTAAAAAATGCCTGGCAGTCTCTTCCTAGCAGTAGTGTTGGACAACACATTTGTAGGTGAACTGAGGAGAAAAAGAAAAAGAAAAAGAAAAAGAAAAAGAAAAAGAAAAAGAAAAAGAAAAAGAAAAAGAAAAAGAAAAAGAAAAAGAAAAAGAAAAAGAAAAAGAAAAAGAAAAAGAAAAAGAAAAAGAAAAAGAAAAAGAAAAAGAAAAAGAAAAAGAAAAAGAAAAAGAAAAAGAGAAAGAAAGAAAAAGAAAAAGAGAAAGAGAAAGAAAAAGAAAAAGAAAAAGAAAGGAAAAAGAAAAAGAAAGGAAAAAGAGAAAGAAAGGAAAAAAGAAAAAGAAAGGAAAAAAAGGAAAAGAAAAAGAAAGGAAAAAATAAAAAGAGAGAAGAAAGGAAAAAAGGAAAAGAAAAAGAAAAAGAAAAAGAAAAAGAAAAAGAAAAAGAAAAAGAAAAAGAAAAAGAAAAAGAAAAAGAAAAAGAAAAAGAAAAAGAAAAAGAAAAAGAAAAAGAAAAAGAAAAAGAAAAAGAAAAAGAAAAAGAAAAAGAAAAAGAAAAAGAAAAAGAGAAAAAAGAAAGGAAAAAAAAAAAGGAAAGAAAAAAAGAAAAAAAGGAAACGGAAACGGAAAAACCCCACAAGTCCTGTGTGAGTTTCGCCAGCGCCCCCAATGCGGAACACCCTCCCCAGCACCCCCGGCTCCAGGCAGGCAGCGCCAGGGGCAGCGGATCCTGCCGGGACACACTGGCACCTAGTGGCCTCCTAGCAGGAGACACCTCCCTTTGAGATCACGGGTCCCAGAGCACCAACAAAGAACGAATCGTGCAAAAAACTGTGGCCATGAGAATAACCAGGAATATAGTGCCAGCCTAGCGACACAGCTTTCAAGTCAGTCTACAGGATCTGCAAGTCCTTAACAGGGTCTCCCCAACAGCAGGGAAATCATGGGATGGCCCACAACTGGCATAGCCCTCGTCCATTCAGACAGAGAAGGTTTCACTGAAGAAAGAGAGTTTGGGAACACATTTCACTCCCAGGTTTCCACACTCCATGGAACCATTTCTCAGCGCCACAAATAGGCATAAGTAAGCAGAACTCATTGGGTTAAACCAAGCTACTCACAACTTGATCAAACCAATAGAATATTTGCCAAGAGCTAACGTCATTCTTCGTAAACCACTGAGAACCCCACCAGCTTCCACTGGAAAGAACCACCTGGCATTTGGCAGACACACTTTGATTCTCACAGTGGGGTAGCGGCCCAAGACGTGGTACTTCCCACAAACTGATCTGTGTTCCAGTCAGCTCCAATAGCTATACAGGCTTTTACAACAGCCTTTGTAGAGCATCTTCAAAGGCAGCGTGGTAACTTTTGCAAAGATAAAGACCAAAACTTGGAGAGGAAAATAAGCAGCCACTATGAAACACACGGGATCCTTTCTATTCAATTGCCCAATACAGTAGACAGCTCGCATGCAGTACTATCATCATATGTGTAATTTAAAAATACAGGGCATAAAGATGAAGATCAATCTTGCTTTAGTCTAAAGAATAGGTTCATAAATGAATTATAAGGTCTCTTAAATGATTTATAGCTGTTATAACCATTTTATAGATGAGTAATACATTTTATAAGTCCATCAACAGAAGATTTAATAGATAGGCAATCAATCAGCCTGCATGATAACTAATTAACTATATATTAAAAGATCTCTCGGTGCCCTGTTAACCCCTAATGCTCTGGTCATGAACATACCCTTAGCACAATCCCAACTACAAGTATTATAACAAATGCTAGCTGACCTATCCAGTCCCTGAAAGCCATTCATCTCTGGCTTTTAGCCTGCAGCTCAAGGGTGAAGGAGTGCAGCTAACCTGGCAGTCTGCTCCTGAAGGCCAGCAGACTCCTGCTCTTCTGGAGCAGTGGGAAATGCAGCATCTTCCATCTCATTACCTGGATTTCCACTAGCAAAGGCTTCTGACAGAGGTCTCTGTCATGTGTACCAGGACACTGGTATTACTCCTCTGCTCTTTAGTATTAATACTTTGCCACTACCAAGAGACAGTTAGAAGCCATAAAAGCACCCTGCTGCTCATTTAACAATGACGAAATGCGCTTTTCAACACTCTTACTAGACAGCTTTCTACTCTATTTCACTTACACAGTTAGCAAAACTCTTTATCCTCATCGAATAAAATAAGTATCAGAGAAAAGAAGGCATTCGGCACCTACTGTCTCAAGACCATATTCTTTAAGAAAATAATCTACCCTCTGCTCCAAGCCCTACATTGAGTAATGACTAATTATGTGTATAGTTATTCCACTTGTTTTATCTGTCAAGGGAAAAGATTGTTGTCAACATTTCTATAAGAAAAGCAAATGTAATCAAACCATCAGGCCTGTTTAGATCCACATGAAATGTCTGTGCTTAGCATAGCCACTGCAGCCCTCAGCTGGTTAAGGTTTCACTGAGCTCACAAGCTGAAGGATCCCAGGCTCTGTGAAGAAACTGCTTCTTAATGTCTTCTAAATTCAGAAAATATTTACAAAAATTTGAAAATACACACCTGCAATTTTAAACAAGCACACACATACACCTCTCAAAAAAAAAATTTACAACCTTCCCCTTGCATGAGCTTTCAGAGGTCCTGTGAGTTACTGAATATTCTTGTCTCATAGAAAAAGGTCACATGTTAATTAGCTGCAATCTGGCTGCAAGAAAATTTCATTTTTCTCAAAACAATAACCCCTGCTTCCTAGCAGTGCTAGGGCAGAACACCACAATACCAAACTCTACTGCTCCCAACGCGTGAGCTAGGCAATGAGGTATCCTATACATACCACATGGCATAGTGGGATGTAAACATCTTGGCATTTCTATATTCAAATGGCAACACCAGAGCGGCCATTTTCCACTGCAGAATCAACTTATTCTAGGGTCTTATAATTGGATAGATCTGTTACTCAGAAAAAAAATCATGCTCACCATCATCTACTTTTTATGATGACCTGTGCACGTGCTGTCTCTCACACATACAGGGAGGGAAAAGAAGGAACAACTTCTGTCACTGTAATGTATTCATGCTTAAAAGAAGTCACCATCTAGCCACTGCCACAGACTGGATTGGTATCAGTATTCTGTTTTACTGTGCTAGATGTACAACTCAGCTTCCTCATCCAACTGTGTGTTGTTGCCAGTCTGATTACTCAGACTCACATCACAAGGGCTGTACAGCTCCAGGCACTGGTCGGATTTGGTGATATGGTGATGGTGAGAGCACCTGCTCTCACTGAAATAAGTACACTGCTTTCAAGGGCACACACCTGGACCTTATATTTTAATAGCTAGAGAAACTCTCATGGTATATCCCTGCTACAACTATTTCTTCCCCAGGATTGCTTTAAATACCCTTTAACTGCCACTTCACTCAGAAGGATCTCACCAAGCTAACAAATATCACGTATGTGATTTTCCCCTGGTTAGTTTTCAGGAAAGGATCTGTAACCCAAAAAAAGCAAGTTTTTCAGCTGGCTCCAACTGTTGTAGCTCACCTGCTTCAAGGGGGGCTGCATCCTTGCCAGTAGCAACCTTTACACCACCAGGCTATGAGAACATACAGGGAAGAACAAAATTACAGACAGCCCTTTCAATCCCATGCAGTGATCCATTCAGTTGTTGAGTTTGCAGTTCAGCACGTCTAGAGACAAGTAGTCAACAATCGTGTGAATTAGTATAACTATAAATTGCTGAAAGAAGCAAGAGCATAGCTGAGCCTAGAGAGAAAACCAGCTTTCCTGGTAACACACAGCAGATTTTTAAAGCAAAACTTTGACTCTTTTGGGCCTTCCTGATTGTAGCAAACGGGGCTGATCTTGAATAACTGGTGCTTTTTATTTTTGCTTTCACAACCAAAATTAAACTAGCCATGCAGCAAACCCTCCAAAACCAAGGCATTCAGGCCATTGATTTTACAAAACCAGAGCGAAGATTTTGTGCCCTGCTCTAACAAGCTCCTCTAATTCCTCTGTGTAGAGTCTCTCACACAATTTCCCTGTTGCATTCAGGCTTTATACACATCCTTTCTAATTCTTCATTCTTTTATTGGGTTTCTATTTTGAGCAGGTTCCTCAGCACTTAGACAGGCATATAATGCTGTTACTGCCATACTCTTAATTATTCCTCTTTTTCTTTTTTACACATAAGCACTAATTGGGTCATGATCTCTTTGCAAATATAACTTAACCTGCTGTTCTCCTGCTTGCTCAGGCAATGCAAATAAAAAAATAATGGCCTTGGTAATTAACTGCGGCCTGGCAATATAACTTGCCTCAGCCTGTGACTGGTAGAAGGTGAATTGAAAAGTAAGGTGTATAAATGCATATTCAGTGAACCAGAACTAAGCACAAATTAGGCATGCAAGAAAAGCACAAGCAGAAAAGAAATTAACTTCAGATATCAAGTTGAAGAAATGGGCAAAACGTAGAGAAGGTTTACTTTTTTTTTTTAAAAAAAGAATTTTTAGTAGCTACATGGGAGGACAGACAACAAAGACACATGTGTTTCAGCTGAATGTGTCAGGTAGCATCCACCTACAGAGGAATATTTTTTGCCTCAGAAAACATTTTTGAAAACTTACAATCAGGTATTCATAGGATACCTTAGCATAGCCCAGCAGGAAAGAAACCAAGAGAAATCAAAAGATACAAGGTACAGAGATGTGGTTCAGTCTGAAGCAAGACGAACTGAAGAAGCTGGTGTTTCTGTATCTGCTCTCAGTGGTGCAAAGCCTTTTTCATCAGAGATGAGTATCAGGTGGCACAGAGGCTGCTCCTTATAGGGCAGGAAAAAGCATACATGTTCAGAGCAGAAAAATACTTCTATATGGGGAACACACATAAACAACAATGCAAGTGAGAAAAACACTTCCAGCTTTCTTACTAGAGAAACCAAACCCCTAGGTAGTGTAGATGATGGACTGGGAACAGGCATTGTATAAGCTAAATATTTTTTTGCCCTCACTCTTCATTTTCTTTGCTGTTCCCCTGCAACTATTTCCTTCTTTTCCCCTTACTCTTATGCTATTCATGAAAGTCTTCATGTAGCCAATGTAATACCTTCAAATACCCATCAGTTATAATCACAGCTGTGGAGTGTAGTGGCTAAAGAGACTGCCTCATATTTCAAAGTTTAATGATTTCCATTCCTGTTAATATTACATTTCTATTAAAATTCATTGTCATTTTTTCCATTAATTTAATTTCTAAATTAATTTCTTCCAATTTACTAGAGCATTAACATGACCAGAGACTTATGTAGGTCATCCAAAGGGAGTGCCAGTAAAATCTTTATAATGCAATATATTGTATTCTGTACTCTTGATGGTGATCCTCACACAATTTATAACTGGGTTTCACAAGGCAGAGAGGAAGAAAAGGGACAACTTTCATAGTTTATATTCAGAGAATGGTGAAAAATTAACACAATCCAGATGACTAAATGAGCTCCTGTATAAATGGAATGCTACACCTACGAACTAAGAGAGTTCTGTTTCACTTAGTAACAGAGAATAATATATGGGCAGAAAGAGTAAAAAGCCTGGATGTTACACTCTCTTCTTCTTTCCTCTTTTTCTGCTTGAAAACTCATGAGCATGCCAGAAGACAATCATGTCCTGAAGGTAAGTGGAATAAGAAACTAAAAATAATGAAAAGCAGCAATGTAAGGCTGCTTACAGTGCAAGAACACTTCAAGAAAAAGTGCTGAAAATTTACTAGGATGTTTTTGAAGACCTAGGATATTGTAGAAGATGCATCACATACATGAAAATTATTCAGCCAGTACAGTGTATACATACAAAATTTTATCAGAAAACAGCAGAAGCAATAAAGTAAACATAATAAAGAAGGCACAAAGTCCACAAGTGCCAAGAGGCAACATGGCAGTCATTGAAAGGCTGGTCTTTTTTATAACCTTAGCAACTAAAAGTTTAAAGAGTTGTCATTGCCCAAAGCTTACCTGGAAAAGAAAGGTTGCAAATGTATCCAATGTTTGATATGAAATTTGCAGTGAAGCATTTTCGAGAAGTATCATAGAATCATAAGGCTGGAAAAGACCTCTGAGATCATCAAGTCCAAGCGTACCTGTCCCCTTCCTAAATCATATCCCTAAGAAACTCATCTACCCACCTTTAAACACCTCCAGGGATGGTGACTCAACCACCTCCCTGGGCAGCTGTGCCAGTGCCTGACCACCATTTCAGAGAAAAAATTTTTATTGATGTCCAGTCTGAACCTCCCCTGGCGCAACATACGGCCATTTCCTCGCATCCTATCATCTGTCACTTGTGAGAACAGACCTGCACCCACCTCGCCACAACCTCCTTTCAGGCAGTTGTAGACTGATGAGGTCTCCCCTCAGCCTCCTCTTCTCTATGCTAAACCACCCAAATTTCCTCAGCCGTTCCTTATTCTTCAGCCCCTTCACCAGCCTCGTCGCCCTTATCTGGACGTGCTCCAACACCTCAATGTCCTTCTTGTACTGAGGGGCCCAAAACTGAACACAGCACTCAAGGTGTGGCCTCACCAATGCCGAGTACAGGGGCACAATCACTTCCCTGGCCCTGCTGGCCACACTGTGTTTGATACAGCCCAAGATGCTATTGGCCCTCTTGGCCACCTGGGCACACTGCTGGCTCATATTCAGCCGGTTGTCAACAAACACCCCCAGGTCCTTCTCTCCCAGGCAGCTCTCCAGCCAGTCTTCTCCAAGCCTGTAATGCTGCATGGGGTTGTTGTGTCCCAAGTGCAGGACTTGGCACTTGGTCTTGTTGAACCTCATCCCATTGTTTTCAGCCCATAGATCCAGCCTGTCCAGATCCCTCTGCAGAGCCTCCCTTCCTTCAAGCAGATCGACACTGCCACCCATCTCGTTGTTATCTGCAAACTTACTAAGGATGCACTCGATCCCTTTGTCCAGATCATTGATAAAGATATTGAACAGGACTGGACCCAGCATGTGACTGGTTTCCAACTGGATTTAACTCCATTTACCACCACCCTCTGGGCCTGGCCATCCAGCCAGTTTTTCACCCAGCAGAGGGTGTGCCTGTCCATGCCGATGGCAGCCAGATTCTCAAGCAGAATGCTGTGAGAAACGGTGTTAAAGGCTTTACTGAAGCCCAAGCGCACCACATCCACAACCTTCCCGTCGTCCATTAACCGGGTAACCTTGTCATGTTCCTGTCTTCACAGTTCTGACCTACAGTTTTCACCCAGATGTGCACTGACACAGGACAGGTAGCTAGTGTCCCAACGGTGGGTTGCATCATGCTGCAGCTGGACAGCCGATGAACAGCAGCCAAAATGCAAGGGCTGCTTCATGGAAGGTTTTTTAGAAGGAAGCTCAGTAAAACTGGGTAATTTGCTACCCAAGGATGGTAATTACTTAGCAGTATCTGAAGTGTCTTCCTGCTCTGGTAATGTGCACTGATAAGAACATCACTTTGTCGACTGACTGGTACAAGCAGTCATTGCATAACCTCTTTGTTCTCTCCAAACAGTCAGTAACCCAGCGTAAGTCTCACAGGCCTACCTTACACAAAGTACAGCTGAGTGCCGTTGCAAAGGGCCATATTTCCTTCACTCACACACTGATTCACCATCCCATTGCAGCAGTGGACTTCTTAAGAATTCAAAGTCAGTCTCGGATGTAATTTTTAATGCTATACCTGGGTTAGTTGAAACAAACAAAACAAAGTGAAAAACATTATTTTTATGCTCCAAAGTGTTTGCACTGTGGTATCAGTGCATTTGCTATTGCTATGCACGCTCTACTTTACACATATTAAAAAGATTCCCATGGAGCTGCTCACAATTTACAGGGAGAAATTTATTTTTTAGTTGCACAAGTGAATGCTGCAGACACTAGCTGGCAGCTCTTGGAGCTTATTATACATTGCTTCCTCAGCAAAAAAACAGTTCTGTACATAAACCTGCAAATTTTGAATCACCAGCAAACTCTAGGCACATAGTTATTATCCAATTAAATCATCTAGCTGGAAGTAGCAGTCCTTAAAACACCCAAAGATATCATTATTTTGTTCCAGGGAAAACTAAATTGCATTAAAATGTCAGAGAATGTCCAAAACATTTGCAAAACTAGGGTGGCTTGAGCTCCAAGGAAACACAGAGTATTGTAAAGCCAAAGTAAAGAAGGTTTTATAACTCTGATGTCTCCACGGTCAGGTGTTTCCACGGTCAGGGGAAAGTATTAAATACAAAATGTGCTAACTTCTCCATAGCATAGCTGGAAAAAAACAAAGGAAATGCAGTCTCTGGGTGTGGTTTTGCTCTAGAGGATTTCAGGGTCCCCAGAACACTAATCACACTGCTTACTGCAGTGCCAGTAGGATCTCAAATGCTAGAATGACATATGGCACTTACACAGAATAGAATAACAGCACTTCATGGACATTAGATAAGACAAGATCCCTCTCTCAATCTAATTATTTGAAAACTTTGGATTCTCCAAACACAAATGCATTGCCCTCCACTATCAACACAACTGCTTTAAAAAGCAATTATAATTCACAGACGGGATTCTGAACAATTAGGGAAGAAAGAATCAGAACAATCATCAAAAAAGTGGATCTATTATCTTGTTAGGAAAAGAAAAGAAGAGAAAAAGAAAAAGAGAGAATAAGACCATATAAAGATGTTTCAGCACTCAAATTCTAGTCCAAGAACTATCAAGCATTTATGTGGATACTATTTTAAGAAGTCACTGATTAATACAGAGCTATTTAATATAGCTCTTCTTTTACTTGTCTGGATGAGATTTTAATGATTGAAAATCATAGAATCATAGAATAGTTTGGAAGGGTCCTTAAAAGTCATCCAGTTTCAATCTCCATGCCATGGGCAGGGATAGCTCCCACTAAACCAGGCTGCTCAATCCAACCTGGCCTTGAACCCTTCCAGGGAGGGGTCATCCACAGCTTCCCTGGGAAACCTGGGCCAGGGCCTCACCACCACCAGCATGAAGAATTTATTCCTAATGCCTAACCTAAATCTTCCCCCTTCCAATTTAAAGCCATTCCCTCTTGTCCTATCACTACAAGCCCTTGTAAAAAGTCCTTCCTCAGCTTACTTGTACGCTCCCTTCAGGCACTAGAAGGTTGCTATGAGGTCTCCCTGGAGCCTTCTGTTCTCCAGGCTGAAGAACCCCAACTCTCTCAGCCTGTCCTCATAGCAGAGGTGCTCCAGGCCTCTGATTATCTTTGTAGCCCTCCTCTATTCCTGTTCCAACAGCTCCACATCCTTTTTAGGTTGAGGATTCCAGAACTGGACACAATACTTCAGGTGGGGTCTCGTGAGAGCAGAGTCAAGGGGCAGAATCACCTCCCTCTATCTGCTGGTCACCCTTCTTTTAATGCAGCCCAGGACATGGTTTGCCTTCTGGGCCACGAGCGCACATTGCCTGCTCGTGTCGAGCTTCTCATGGATCAGCACCCCCAAGTCTTTCGCCACTGCTGCTCTCAATCATGTTGTCCCCCAGCCTGTATTGAAACCATAGACTGCCATGACCCAGCTGCACCAAGCACCACTTAGCTTGGTGTCATCTGCAAACTTGCTGAGGGTGCACTCGATCTTGCTGCCTATTCAGCAATGAAAATATTAAAGAGCACTAGTCCCAGTACAGACCCCTGAGGGACACCACTTGTCACGGGTCTCCATGTGGACACCAAGCCTTTGACCACTACTCTCTGAATGCAACCATCCAACTAATTTCTTATCCACCGAACAGTCCACCCATCAAATATATGCTATGTTCCTGATTTGAAACATCCACTTTTAGGTTCTTTTTGAAAGCTAATTTAGCAAAATAAGTGGTATTATCCTTTGACTCAGCCAAAAGTTCTAATGTTTGATTCAAGTAGAGATTAAGAACACCCACTCCTAATGCAGCAGTAAGAATTATTCAGTTTTCAAATCTCAGTTAGGAGTTACCACTTCTACTTCTGCCCTACAGTGGGGCAGACACACATATGCAACACCCTGTGACAAAGGCTGCTCTTAGCTCATTTTCAGTCTCAAAAGCGATGTAGAACAACGAGATGTAAATAGGACTTACTAATACAGAGCAAAAGGCGGGATCAGGCCACATAGCTCCCCTAAAGCACTTCCTGGAATTCACAGGGGTTTCAGCTGCCCGAACATAGGCATGAAGTGTCATATTAGATGGTCTTAAGTATGTGAGACTTCCATGTATGCGAGACTTCATGGAATGAGACTGCAAATCCACAACCTTCTGGAGAAGCAGCTAGATTGCAGGAGATGCAGGGCATCTGAAAGCACGCTGACACCTCTGTTTTGAAAACTGTATCCCATTTCCTGTCTTTTAAAATCCATTTCAAAAGCAATTTACTCAGAGCACATTTGGTTGATGCTCGTATGTGTGATTCACATCATGCACTCTCTGACTGCATCACTTCTTTAATTATAATAGTTTCATCTGCCCTGTTTTTGTCCTACAGCAATAAACAGTCCTGTGGAAAGATCTTTTGAACATACTATGAAAGAATTAACAACTTCATCCACTGCTTCTTCAAGGAGAAAAATTTAGAAGACTCATTCTCACAGGTGCATAGAGAGGTTGGAGCCACATGACACTACCAATAACCTATACGTTTTTTCCCTCTTGAGTCATCAGCTTGAATCCCATTCAGCTTGAGAAGATGGCATAGCTTAGTCCCAAATGAATTTCTCATAGTCAGGGCTATGTGCTGTAATAGACTGGGAAAAATAGAATCCAGAACAAGTTTTTCCTCAAGCAAACTGACACTTTCATCACCAACTTTCACCACTGGGAACACCAAGTATAGAAGGGGCCAGGGTGAGCCTGTGTTTCTCCGTATCACCTGGCAGCAAGATATTAGCAAGGGCAAGAAGGCATAAGCTTTATAATGCAAGAATTCATCCTAAGCATGTGTTCTGAATGCTCCAGGAAGTCACCACGTCTCCACATGCCTGACCTGCAGGCATGAGGGGCCTAAAACTGTCACCCCTTCTCACCCTTGCCCAGTAAACTGCATTTGGTGGAAGGGCAATATAGTGACTCACTGTGATCTCTAATTCTTATTATCCTCCGTGTATTCCCCCATTTCTAGCACACTGCTGTTCTCAATAATTAATAAGAAATAAGACTGGAATGTTTAGCTAAGCTAAACTCTTTGCAAGTTGCCCAGCAGCCCTGTTTACTTTCATTTAGTGTCATCATTACAGCAGAAATACTTTTATTCTAAAGAGACAGGACATACAAGAAAGGAAAGGCAGTGCTTGGGCTTCCTTGTCCTGAATTGCCTTGGGGCAAGGCACGGCTTCTGCTGTTTGTTACAGGCTGTACCGCTCTGATCTGGTTAAGAGCTCTGCTACTCCTACACTCAAGGGAAGTAGCAAAGCTGCAAGCACAAGATCAGCATTTTTTAAACATAACTTGAATCGTCATTTCTGGTTTTATTTCCAAGGGAAACAGCTATGATGCATTAAACGACATGCTGAGACAGGAAACATGGATAGTGTAGTGACATGAAAAATTCATGTCCAGTAACAGTTAAAATGACCTTACTGAATATACTGATGTAATCACTTCTGCATCCTAACAGCTCAGCTGGCTGCAGTCAAAAGGAAAAGAGGGTATTTATCTAAGGTAACTAAATATAAATATTAAAAAAAAATAATTAATTCTACCTGAAATAACTATTTTGCTAATCAGAAAGCATAAGAAGCCTGGCTGTACACAGCAAGAAGGGGCAAAATCTGCAAATGAAATATGAATGGGAAGAGTTCTGTGATTCTTTTTAATTTTCCATTTTTAATTTTAATTGCTGTAGCAATACTATTTGGTAACACAGGTCCTGGGACCCTCAGCACATAGAGTTTGTTACCCATCGGTTTTGCCTTGACTCCTGTTCCAGTCTTCTTTCCATCCCACCCATCCTGTTTCAGCATCTTTTCCATCAACTCAAACCTGTTACCTTATGATTATAAATACAATAGTGGTGTCATGACATAAAGTGTATTCCTTCCCTGACGACTTCTCTTTCTGGTTAAGAAAAAAATGAACTATCCACTTTTTCAATGAAAAATCAGGTTCATCTTCTGAACATTTTGCCTAATTAGTAAAGTTTATTTAAATTCTTCCTGAGAAAATCCTCACTCAGTTTCCAGCTGGTTCCTCCCAGTGTTTCATCTACACTACAGTTTCTTCAATGTTAGAAATCGGTTTTTAAACACAAGTTTAATTTGGTTGATTGGTTCTTACAGGATGTGCAAATAGCACAGCTCTAAATGTCAGTTTTTCTAATCAAAAACAAAGGGACAGATTTACAAGGGGAAATCCCTTGCAGAGAAGCAATTAATAAAAGGTAAACATTATGGTTGCTTTTATTGACTTCAATAGCACCTGGTAGTTGCTGTCTTTCTGTTAACCAGGCAGCTCACTGGAAAATAAAATGGAAAGAATGAACTTCAGGAATTCGCTTCTTAAGCTTTAACTAAGGCATTGTAACAAGATAACTGTCATGGGTTCTGCTGTGATTTTTCACAAGAAGCTGGGAGGGGACACAGCTAAGGCAGCTGATCCAAACTTGCCAAAGGGATGTTCTGTAATAAGACATTATGCTGAGTATATAAAGGGGTAGTTGCTGGGGACAAGGGTCACGGCTCAGTTTGCAGTTTGGTAATGGTGGCTTGTCTTCGTGGCATGGTTGCGTGACTTGAGATTCCAGAGTGAAAGCACATGGGTCATTGCTTTTTCCAAGCAGTGAGCAGTTTGCACTTTCTATCATTTGTTTTGTTATTGTTATTGTTCTTATTGTTTTTTCCTCCTTTTATTGTCCTGTTAAACTGTTTTGATCACAGCCCACAAGTTTTACCTTGTTTGTTTCTGATTCCACTCCCTATCCCACAAGGGACTGGGGGAGAGTGAGTGAGCAGCCGCATAGTTCTTTGTTTCCAGCTGGGGCTACACTATGACAGTCCTGTCAACATCTAGCCAAAGCCACCTGCTTAGTTAACACTAGCAAACCTACCAGTTGAGCCAGCCTTGCCCTATCAGACTTTCTACGTACTGTATAAGGGGATAAATTCCCCATAGTGCATACGAAGAATATGTTAGGGAAGACAGTCTGGAATATTCCTGCCTGATGCAAGAGCAAACCCATCCATGGAACTGCTTTTGCTCAAGGACCTGAGGGCACTTGGTGGGTGATGAGGAAGGATGGGGAAATCTGCTGTGTACCTCAAGGGGATTTGATTTGGGGTGAGAATAGACAATAAATTGAAATATGATGTTAATTGCTAAATAACCTGCCATTCTATGCCATCACTATTACAGTTGGTATATGACATATCAAGGGTATTAAAGTAAGAATCATCTAAATTAAAGAAGAATGAACTTTGATGAATTCGAGCAAAGTGCAGCAGTGATGGAACCAGAACTGGCTTCAGAAACTGGTGCCTGGCAACCTCCTCAAGATCAACTTCTTCAACCCTTAGACTGTGGGGATGGGCCACACCAGATATACTACCCACGATCTCCAGATGCAGCAGTTCAGGTCTTCTGCCCTGAAAGACTGTAATGACAGATGGAGCCCAAAGTTATGGATTAAACAAACTCAACGGACATTTTAGAGGGATGGCCCATAAGGGAATTATATCTTTGTGTGTGTGTGTATATAGAAGCATATATCAATATATATTAAAGACAGGAAAGGTTATGGTGATTAAGGGGAAACTATGGACATGACATAGATGGTCTAGGATAAGTTCAGCTCAGATAAGACACAGTTGGGGCAGCTGACCCAAACTGGCCAAAGGGATACTGCATACCATGATGTCATGCCCAGTGTATAAGGGAGTTTGTTGGCCAGGAGGCATGGTTCACAGCTCAGCTCAAAGCTCAGGTGCATGGTTTGGGAGCACAGCTCAAGAGCACGCAGGGCATTGTTTTTTCCAGGCAATGACCAGTCCCGTGCTGTCCTGTTAAATTGCTTTTATCCCAACCCACAACTTTTACATTCATTGTATATGATTCTCCTCCCCATCCCACCAGTGACAGGTGGGGAGTGGGGATTGAGTGAGCAACCATGTTGTTCTTTGTTGCCAGCTGGGAACATCAGAGTCTTCTTCCATTGCCAAAACAATGTCTTCTTTGAAGTTATAACTCAGCCCCACCCAGTGAAAAATTTTCTTTCCCTATTTCAGCTTCACTTTTCTGGCACAAAGGGCAAAATGAGGATTCTTTCTTATTTCTTGCATTAATAACCCTATCACAGCTGTGTGTGGCAAACTCTGGCACAGCTCTTCAGCTGCCATCATAGTGTGGAAGTGACCTGGATAGGACATTCTTAAGTTTCATTTGCAATTTAGCTCTAACGAGGGCAATGATATTATCAGCCACTGTAATTTCAAATCTTTAGAAACAAAACGATCATGCGGCTGACTGTATTGAATGCTGGCAATCGTTTGTGTTCTGGTGATTAATTAAGAAGACCTCAGAGCTGTAAACACTCACTTTAGAGTTATTTTAAAAAAAATCAACCTCCCTGCAGCTTGTTTATTTCCTAACAGCCCAGACTTACCGTAGGCTGCTTTCTGTAAGGAAGGAAGGACATGTCTGTTCAGCTGTAATTCACAGCAGGCTTTTCACAGCTGATGTAGGGAGCTTGTAAAGTGCCTTCTGCTTCACTTTGTTACCTCCTCAGACAATACCTAATGGAGAACAGGTGCATGAGAATGTGAAATACAGGAAGAGTCACATCATCCTGCAGAAAAGGAAACACAAAAGGGGAAGAAAACACCCAGAGTCATGAGTATTCACTGATGAGGAGCATTTCCAGTAGTTATTCAGTTGGATCTTACCCAGTTTCTTACTGTCTCTTATGGTTTGCATTGGTTGTACAAAGTTAATACCTTCTTACCACACCAGAGGAGTTTCACTTTCCAAATGAAACTGAAAAGTTATTTCAGATGAGTAAGAAAAGAGAGGCACTCAGTGAAGATGACAGTTATTTCATGTGGCTTATTGTATTTCCATAGTACTATGAGGAAGTTTAGGCTCCAGTTCACAAACCAGCAATGTGATGCAAAGATGCTGTGAAGCCCTTTATCAAGGGCCACACATCAAACTAGTGCCTGAGCCCAGAAGTACAGAAGGGTCCAAGCTCACATCTTTCTTATTAGGATCTGCACCCCTAATCACAGCTCACCTCAATGGGAGATGATACTGCCAGAGCCAGTGTAGAGGTCAGTCCGTAAATGACTGTTAAAGGTCTACCCAACCACATACACAATTGGTGGAGTAAAAGAAATGCTGTGAGATGCCTCTCCCTGCTCTGAAAGTGAGGAAAATGTTGTTCCTTAACTCTCTGTACTAAGACAGCCTGGGTCTATTCATCAGCCAGGGGGGGCCTGGTCTGTATTTAGGAAGTGGTATTTATAATGCAGTGCTACACTCAATGTCAGTTCCCAGAGGACAGTGAACAGTTGTTTTCTAGATTTCCCAAAGTCCTGGTGCAAAATAGAAGAGCAGGGGATATATGCAGGAGAGGAACAAAAGCAAGGAATTAATTGTTTTATATATTTTTTCTTTTGTATTATCTGTAAAATTAGCATTTAAACTACAAAATCGACAAAATTGAAAGTACAATCATGGGTGCAAGAGGGTAACCGCCACAAGTTGCAAACAGAAACTCCCTCTTCCCCTCTCCAAGCTATATTCACTCTTCCCTATTGCACAAAGTCTTTACTAAAATCAAGGGAAAGAAAAATGAGTCTGTAAAATTAAACATATTTCATTCAAGAGAAAGAAAGAAATTGAGAGTAAACAATGTATAGATTTACTTCACTTCCCAGAAGCTAGCCTTCACAGGACTAAGGTCAGGACTGACTTGTTGTTTCCATTTCATTTCTTATTTTTAGCAGGTTTATACAGCTCTGCTGAATTACTACACTGCAGACTTAAATCCAGTTTACAAAGCAGGGGAGACAATTGTTTACTCTGAAGAGGTCACAAAACTAGTCTCAGAGTTACCTTATATTACTTTCATTTCTGGCCACACGGGACTTTAAAATTCAGTCTTTTAAAAGCTGAGACAAGTCTTTAAGTTTTTCCATTAAGAAAGCTAGAAGGAGCAGTTTTTGTCCCCTGACTATTCATCCTACATGTTTTTAAGCATTCCTCAGAGCCCTCTTTTTTAGCACATACCCATAGTAGAAAGAGGTGTTGGTATTCAAGCTAAGACACACTGGGAAAGAGCAAGCATGCTTGCTCTTTCTCTTATTTATAGGGAGATGAATTCCAATATATTTTAATATTTACACCACCTGTCTACTTTTGCAGTCATCATTGAGTGCACTAACTCACACAAGCTTATACTTATGGTGCTACACTTTACATTCAGACAGTTTTACTAATGTAGAGCATATCTGATAGAAATTTGCCTAATGTCTGAACTTCACCTAGTGTTTAGTAACATGCTCCTGTATCTCCAAATGCAATCATGGTTCAATGCAGTAATGTCTCATCTCTCGTTTCCTGACTAGAAAGAAGCCAAAGTAAATAAATAGTAATGTGTATACTTCTATATACCCATTCTGCTCTCTCATACATGTGCCTGCATTTACATACATGCACACAGACACACAGAACTCAGAGGCAGGGACTGTAGATTATATGTATTCACACATACATCAATTTAATGTCCTCTCTTCTTTAATCAATTATCCATGATAATCCATTGTATTCCCCCAGGTACTTAGTCATCAAAGCCACTTTAAACCTCTTCTTGAAGATCAAATGGCTCTTTAATCCGTTTATTTACAGTTTACTGAGTTATAGAAAATTAATCAGGATCATAAGTTGGCTAGTGCAGCAAGTCTCTTCTGAAGCCTGCTATCATTATAAACAGTAATTCACAGTGAGCCAACGGGATGGGGAAGAAAGGAACAAATCTCCTGACGTCTGTTCCTCCCATCATTTGCCGTCAATGACTGCCTCTCTCTGATCCTTATTTCATCAAACTGTACTCCATCAAATCCATTTAAATGAATTAGCACTACTAAGGTAACAGAAGAGCTAAGTAGTCTTAAACTTTGTAGTTAAGTTCTTCAAATAGTGTCTTCTGGTATCTAACAGGCTGAGCTAGAAGTATCCCTCTGAAGTTCATTGGGCACAATATTGCATATGTGAGAAAGTATGCGAATTACACAAGAGAGACCACATTACTTCGAACTCTGCTAAAGTTTCTCTTTATTGTTTCATGTCTTCATCCAAATATTCCTTTCTTCACACATAGTTGTGTATACTAGACAGCCTACCGATGAATATTTAATGGCCAGTTTTCTAGATATCATCAATACTGAACCACTCTAATCGTTCTTTTACTAGATGAGGTTCAACAAATTCAGGGCCCAACAGTAATTATTACACATTCACACGTGAGCTGTGCATATTCACACCAGTTCTTCTCTATAGTGGTAGAGAAACTCAGCCAGCAAAACTCATACACAGTGAGTACCTGAATGAATTTCTTATCAATTTGGCAAACCCCTAGGTTATTATTAATAGTTATGTTCATATACACATGCAAAGAGAGATACAGCAACCCCTGAAATGCCTGTAGAAATAGTAGGAGCAGAGAGAAGTAACAAAACATAGCTGTGAAGACAAAGAAGGGAACAAAACTAGCATTGCCAGTGGGTGCTGCTGGAGGTGTTCAAGCAGGCTCAACAGTATTTCACAAAATAGGATTCATCTGGTAGCGAGGAGAACCAACTTTCCATTCTTACTTTCCCCACAAATTCAGCAGCATGAATTACCAAGACCTCAGTTTTGCTTCTCCTCCACAGAAGATATTACAATCATGACCTATATTTTCCAGAAGTATACAGTGCAGTAAAACAGACATACTAAACCTTTGTTTATAGTGTAACGAATCCTCATAAGGAGATAGCATTTAAACCCTCTCTTCATCACAAAAGGTTTAGACTATGTCATTCCACTCAGAAAATACTCATATCTCAGTTTTTTTGACATAGTTCCTCCAAACAACTTCACAACTGACCGCTTCATTTCCATTATTTCTGTATTTTAGTGATAATCACATTAGACTAGAACATTGTCAGAGGGTAAACATCCCTTCCTGCTATAGAACATTTATTTACTTTATTTTTGTTACACCAAATAATTAAGGAGCTAGATCCTGGCTAAAAGACAATATGTATCTGACGGTACTATTGCTGAAAAGCTACAATCTGGCTGTTCCTGAGGTAAGTGTTTCCACACTACAGCTAATTCCAGCCAGGTTAAGTGTTAAAACATAATTTTCTGTTGTTTTTTTGTCTTTTTTTTAATTACATACCTTCATAAAAAATCTGGGTCCTGACAGATTGAAATTCTGTGTATTAAAAATTGTATCGATAAACAAATGCTATTTAAGCAACTAGACTGCTCAGTACTCATTTAGTAGAATTACTGAATACAAGCACTTGGACCAAATCAATAGGAGGATGTCAGGAGGAGGAAATTAAAATAGATCCTCCTAATTTAATGTGACAATTTTTTTGACTCTCTGCCAAGAAATATAGTACCAACTTTTATTCTTGTATAATCACATACCAGTAAGCGTCTACTAGTAAGTCTGAGTAGCTAATTCTTCTTTCATGTTTTCAGTCTGCTACTAGAGAGGTGTTATCAAAGCGTGAGTTATCTACATCACACAGTCTAATTCTGCTTTTCCTTGCACTGATGTAAATCTTCAGTAATATAGTTAACTCCACCAAAAAAAGCTACATAGGGGACAAGAAAGGCTAGCCTAGTCAATATAACTTCAATATCATATCCTTTTTTTTTTCCTGATTTCAGTCCTACTTTATAATCACCTTAATCATCTCTCAAAATTCTACAATTCTCATGTAACACAGTTGGATAAAGATACAACAGAAACCTTGTGAAAGATTCAGGCCACTGTAAGAGTTTCCTTGGTTGTATTCACCTTCAGCACAGAGAACAGCCTGTGAATCCTATGTCTAGTGCTACCATGCCATGGACTTGCCCCCGGAGAATATCTGCGGTTTCTTCCCCCATTCTCCCTATTTCCAGGTTTCATTCCCAAGCTGCCCAATCTAAAGCCAAAGGTCTGTAGCAGTACTGAAAAAAAATTTTAGCAGAAAGTTAGGCAGTCCTCAAAACTCTTCATAAATGTACAAGACATAGAAACAGGATGAAAGTCCTCTGAATTGGAAGATATGGGCAACTTCAAAGAGGGAATTAGACTCATGTTTCCCAAAAATGTACAACAGATGTTCAAAATGTTCAAAGCATGCTTATTAACCTTTTATCCTTCATATCCTAAAGCAGGACTGTCAAACCCACGGCTCCCCCCCGTTCTCCTGCTCAGCAGAGCATCAAACAACTCTGCTATGCGTAGTTCATTCTTCCTTTTGCCTAAGGAGAAAGCTGTGTGCATTTCCTGGATGGGGGCAGGAAGGAAAGTAATGCATGGCGGCATAGGATAAAATCATCGTGGACTATAAATACTGCTCTCTCCTCTCACACACCTACAAGGAATTTGAAACAAATCATACAATACATTTTCCAGTGGCCAAAAGATGGCAGTGTTTCAGAGCATTAAACATATCTATGTATGGTTTGGGCTAGTCTTACATGTTGTCCTTATAATAGTAAAGAATCAGCTGAATTGTGATTCTGTAATCCAGCCACAGAGAAGTTAGTAAAATGGGTTTTCACCATTTCATTACAAGGTGACCTACAAAGCCATAGTAACCAACTGCAAAATCTACTAATGTACTCTGAATATTCCTCAAGACCAAGAAGCCAAAGCCATGTCCAAACTTATATATATGCTTGTAGGATAGATATGTGTGTGTGATACGGTAAAGATTTTCAGATTAAAAACTATATTTTAAAAAATTTTCTTCCAAAAGGTCTAGGCAAGGAGCTGTGCTGAGCTAAACTTTCATCAGAAAGGTTACATGGTAACCAAATACAGGGAGGGAAACTCATGCATATGTCTGTGGAAGTACTGCAGTTTGCTTTCAGTTGTGCAAATCACCCGAGAATCTAACAGCTGCAGTTTTTTAGTCTCTATCAGCATCATTGTAACATGGAGATGAGACATCATTATATAAGAGCCCTGCCATTCTCCACACCTTTGTAAGGAAAACCCTTGTTTCCCCCTTCAGTATCTGTAGTCCTACAACATTTATGGAGAAGCCTGCATCCCTCAAATGACTGCAGAGAAATGCAAGCTCATTACCCCTATTTTAATTGTCTAGCCGCATGCAGATTTCAAAGACTTGGGAATCTATCTGTGTTTCAACAAGCTGTGCTACCCCCAGCCTCCCATAGATGTACTAGCAGATTAGGTAGGTGTTAAGTAATGCAGATCAGCACAAAGAGGCCACATATATCTTGCAGAGGTATTCCTCATCTTTCTGTGCAATTGCCTAATTCTATTTCCAGCTTCAGAAGGAAGCAGAGCAGGTGCTTTCTGTCTGTTCTCATTCCACAGCTTTGTATATTTCTAAGTTTCTCTGTTCCATATCGGTTTTCACTGATACATCATTAAGATTCCCTTTGCATTTATATGGGTGTATACAGCAGGTAGCTTTTCTGTGTCCGTTCCTGATACACAGCTAAGCCCTCCCACCTTGTACTAGCCATTTAGCTTTTGGGTTTTTTCCTATATTTCCTGCAGTTTCAAAACTGTCACTACTCTGTTTCATCATTGCATTTCTGCAGATCTTTTTCTTGTCTTCATTGACTGTCTTAATTCTACAGTCACCAGCTCATGCGAGGGCAGTGCACAACACTCCTCTCAAACACGCCAGTTGCTGTGTTTCCTGAAATGTCTGCAGTCTCTCACATCCCACAACGTTTCCACACACAGAATCTTCCCTGGATTTAACCTTCCCAATTCACTTTTTTCTCTTCATTTTACAGAACAAATCTGTTCAAGGGAGGAACTGTGATTTTTTTAATGGAAAGAGCATTTGTCTGTAGGACCCAAAGTTATTCGTTACTGGCATAGGAAGACTTAGGCATAGTAATGAGACAGGAAACTGGAGGAGGAGCAAAAACATTTAATAGCTAAAGAAACTGAAAGTTACCCTGAAGAACAGCATCTAATCTCTATCTCTGCTACTGGGTTTCCTTTTGATGCTACTGCTTTAATCTTCAGGTCTCAGTCTGCAGTCAGTAAAAAGTGGATGATACTATCCCCTCCACTTGAGAGTTCTTCTCATGCACACAGAAAATGATGTCCAGCAACTTCAGTGCAGAATATAGGGTGTTTTCAAAGTAAAAATAAAGGATAAAATAAAACCTTTTTTTTTCCTTCTGAAAAGAAACTACAGCCAGATTTCTTTGAGAAGAAAGAGTAGCTGAAGCAAACAACCAAACACTGAATAAGTTTAGCAGGGCTTAAAATTCTGTTGTAGGACAAGAAAATCATAAAGAAAGTTATCACTTGCTTCAAAGTGGCTTTGCATTCCTGGGGTGGCTGTGCTGTGCTCATTAGTTCTGCCATAACACAATGTTACAAGAGCTTTCTCTTCATTTCAGTTGCCATGTTCTTACAGAGAAATAACAGAGGTCTGCATGTACCCACTACCTCTTCTCTTGCTGGAGAATGGCAAATCACCTTTGAAAGCCTGGGAAGAGGCAGATAAATATAGGCAGCTGCATAGAGGTAGCTTTGAAAAAAGCTAAGGTAAAACCTCCGTGAAAAGATTAGATGAACTGGAAGGGCTACCTGCAAACACCCCCCATGCATTTTTCAGCATCAGCAAGGTCTCCAGTAATCCAGCTTGTCATTAGTCTTTATGCTACTGCCATTGTAATCACCAGCCTTATCTCAAAACCAGATACTTCTAATACATGTTTTCAAAGTAGTCTCATTAAAAAAAATGGCAGTGCAATGAAAGCACAAATCTCAGAAAATCAAAGGTGAACTACTGCCTCTATATCAAGAATTTGGGGTTAAACATGAACTGCTCACATCACAATTCTTCTTTTACTCCTTGGATGATATTTTAAAGTCTATAATACTACATAAGAACACCCAAAACCGGGACAGGAAAATTGATTTTTATAGGAGGAACAGCAATTAGTGATTGTGCTTTCATTCCTTTCTGGGGAGAAATACCTAATTTTGTTATGATAAAATGTCCCATTTTACATCTCCCTCTATCAGTGTTTACATGACATGACATTTTTCATGTATCTGCTATGCCACAATACCTATGAACATATTCAATACACTATTTATTGTATACAGTGTTTTACATAGCATATACATCATCTCAAAATATTGGCAGATAGAATAAAAGAATGCTGAACTGTTTAGCATTTCTTTTCTGCAACACCTCTCATGTAAAGCAGGGAAAAAGACCACCGTGGAAGAGAAGTTGGTCATCATTTCCTTCATATTTTCCCAGCAGGAAAAGGAAAAATAGAACTTCCTCTTTACCCTGCACTCTCTCTCAGTGATTTGTTGTTCTGGTTTGAGCTCAAGAAGAACTAATTCTCTAACTTTTCACCTAAGCTTCATCTGTATATCTTTTATTTTCTCAAAGTTAACTCTCCCTGTGCCTGCTCTGCAGCATCAGTGGTGATGTATAGTCACTGGTTACTATTGTTTCATTAAAGATGTTTTGGTTTTAGGTTCCAGCCCACATGTCTCTCTTATTTTCCTTTCCCTGGGAATGGATTCACAATTGCATGCATTTAGCTGACAATCAATCTGGGAGCTTGGGTTAAACCATGACATCTATTATACCTCCACAGTACCACTGACAACATGATCCCCTGTATTTCTTTTGTTACTAAGTCCCAGCATGCCAGCCTCTTGCTGAGAATATTTGCCTTTCTGGAAACCCCTGAACTAGCTGGGCTAGCTTCTAAACAGATCCCCTCAATGGATGATGGACACTAATGGGCTCCTCTCTGTTACTCATCCTTATACTGCCAGACCCTCCCACTTTTGAGCCACGAATCTACAACATAAATAGCCAAAGCTATAGAGGGAATCCTGAAAATGGGCAATGCAAAGCTACACCCAGATGCAGGGACAGCAGCCTTTAGGGCTGGCACTGCAGAGGGTCATTCAGGTCTTCAACCTGGTCCTGCCTCCATTCATGTTCAAAGTTTGTTCATCTCATTCAAAAATTCTTTCAGCTTTTGCTTACTGTAAAAGGGAAGTGTGGAGTTTTCACCCATAGGCACCCTTATCTTCTAAAATACCACCAGTATCTTTCAAGGCTCCATACACGGTGAGTCAAACACTACAGAGCATTTCTTTCCTCTTCTGATAAAAGTTATTAAAATATTCTGTCATTTTTTACTTCATCGAGATCTTTTCCTTGTTTCTCATCTTTCACTTCTACACAACCTCTTCAATGCTGTTTTCCACCAACCCTCAGAACCTGACACAACATTCTCTGTGCAGCGACAGAAAGACATTGCCAGAAAGGTGCCTCTCAAGAAGCTACTTTTCAGAACCGTATGTCTGCCCTCCTGCCAGACATGTGATTCTAGCATCAGTGCAAGCTCTGCTGCCCCAAGGTCCGTGGCTCACAAGGTCTCTACCAGCTTGGGGAGGTTCTGGTGGTTTTACACTGCAATTTTGTTTAGTTTGTTGGGAGTAATTATTTCAGTCATCTGTCTTTTAGTAAGAGTGGACTGCTTTTCCAGTATTTCTTGCTGTTGTTCTACAGTGTAAAATATAACTGATAAGTTTGAGCTAAGACACCACAGGCATATTTTCTAAGTGACAATGCAAGACCACAAGAATCAGAAGACTCCACTGAGGAGTTGTGACTGCCAGGCTGTGGAAAATAAGGAAGATGTCATTTCTCAGTTATGTACACAGCATCTGATTGAGCTATAGCATCTGTCTAGGAAAAACACCTGTGACAAATTGCAGTCTGTACATCAAATTATGATTATTAAACTAATTAATGGAATAAAGTACATAAAAAATGACCAGGATGTTTTCTTTCAAGATTTTATTTTAAAATTGGCTATTTATAAGTAGTCAGTGCACCACTTGCTAATAGTCCATGGGTACGTACGTTCTTGGAGGCTAGTTCATATTCAAGTAAATACAGTAATTTTCTCACTTCAACCTTCAGTATCACTTAAACTCCCAGCTTAAAAACAAGAATAAACCCTGTCCTTTTAGGCTTCTCTAACTTCAAAAGTATTATATTGGCAGACAGCCATCTGATGTAACAAAATCATCGACTTTTAACAACTTTTTACCATAGTTATCCCACAGCGATTTGAGGCATAAAAACATCCAGAAAAAACTAAGAGGAAAGGTAGCACTTAAACATTAAGAAAAGTGAACTTTAGACAAAGAACTGAAGGACACTGATTTAATCCATTGAATGTCATCAGGAGAAACTGTTTCAGGAGGATGAAGAAAATGTTGCATCCAGATAGGTATTGATTTCTATGGACTTGTAGTCTTCCTGAACTCTTTAAAGTCATGTATCTGTGGTTGGGAAGTTCCTTTGCCCGTCCTGTGTTCTTTAGTTCAACTGCCATGAAGCTCCCCAAAGTGGTTGAATTGTAAACTAGAATGTATAGACTTTAGGATGTATCAATGCTGTCTTTGAGATGCAGGAAAGGGACAAGAAAATAGAGATGTACCCCTGAAAAAGCATTTAAGAAGCTCCATATCATGAAGAGAGGAATGAGTAGAGCTTGAAGGAGATGGCTCTACTATACAGTTTAAATACTAGGTCCAAATAACACAAACTGGTTACCATCCACTAGGGAGGCTCAGCCAGACTATGACAAAATTCACAGGCAGCAGATCACAGAAAATCCTCTCTTTGATGACAGATGATGAAAGGACATGCAGAATTTTCTAGCTGAATTATGCCTGAAGTTGAAAACGGAGACAAGGAGAATAAGGCAATGGATCTTGAGATTACGAATCAAAGGACTTGCAGTTCTCATGGGATTGGCGTTGTGTCACCTTGAGAATATTTTCAAGTCAGTCAATGATTGTTTGACTCAGTTTTCCCTAAATATTAAATATGAAATAGAAAATATTAATCAGTTAGATATATTTTCTATTTCTTAAAAGGCAGAGAAATTGAATATAATAATACAGTAATTGTAAAACATCTGCGGTGTTTTACAGGTAGTTTGCAGCCCCTGACTAAAGAGTTCCCCATCATTCATACCTTTTGAGTTGCACACTCAAGGGAGGGCAAGCCTTCCCCACCCTGCAGAGAAGATCACATTTGTAGTATTTGTGGTCCAATTGTCCTCTTGACAACAATCTCTTCTTAAAAATACTTTGATCAAATATTCAGAAATAAATATTAAATAGTCACTGCATATAAAATTTGGTAAGTGACACAATAAAGCAGAGTACACAGTGTCATGCCCTCCTGTCAGAAGAACCTATGCCTTACACAGCTGAAGGACTGGGGAAAAAAAATCTCGCGGCCACAGCGAACAAGTAATTCCATGCAGACTCCAATGCTGTAATAAAAAGAAGCCTTGATCCATAAAGAATAGAGTCATTAGGAGGAAAAGGAGGTGACATTATCTCTCTATTTCATGTACTTTATACTAATCTCAGAAAAACATATGGAGTTCTTTTGGCTGGTTTTCCTGAAGGATGTTGAAAAATGGGTGCAAAAAAGAAAACATATTTAAAAAAAATCTGAGAGCTTTACAGGGGCAAAGGCATTGAGTACAATGCCTTTAACAACTAATAAATAAGTAATTGCAATGATGAGAAAGAGGCATCTTAAACTTAAAACATTGGCAATACCTTAAAAGAGATGAGAAAAGTAGAATACTGACCAGTAGCTGAGGATAAATTTAAACATGAAATCAGGTACAAGATATTTTTTTGGTTTCCTTTTTATAGTGATGGTAAGTAACCATTTTATTTTTCCTTCAAAGTTAGGAGGACTGGATGACTGTTAAAACTATGCATGTTAGTTATCTTCCAAGATCGTGAAAAGGAGAAGCCACAGCCAGGACAATTCTTTTGCAGAGGAGAGGTGAGTGTAGTAATGACTTTCTGCAGAGGCTCATCCCATCTGGCAGACGTGGTTGGTACTTTCTGGCCTCATAGACACTCCCAGATGATACATGGAGGTCAGGAACGCACAGCAGGAGGAAATCCCAGAGGTGGTTGTGGCATTTTACACACCTTCCTTTCATGATCTTTCCTTAACAGATTTATAGCCCTTATGAATTCACCTAGCAGAGAAGATGCCTCCCAGGCATCTGTCTGTTTACAGGGTAGCATTCGGACTTCCACCACATAGAAAAGAACTTCAGTGACAGTTTGGAAATTCTTGATTGCATCCATCTTCTACCAGCTGGTCTTTCGTAATAAAAACAATAGGTGAACCTGGGTGAGCCATCTCCTTCTGGCCTTTTCTTCTTAGCCTCACCAGCACCTTTTGGAGTCCTCTTTTCCTCTCTTCTACTTATCTATACAAGTAGACAAATTTCTATTTGTCTGTCTTCATTATACTTTATTCTATTATGTCAATAGAAATTATACATAATAGCATGACATGTTGTGAGCTCTTGTGATAAATTGATGTGTTGTGATAGGATATTATAATCTCAAAATATCTTTTCATTTGTGTAACTTTTCAAGATGGTTGTCAGCATAAAGTTTAGAGCAGACAACCAGCAGTCAAGAAACTAAAAAGAAATATGAACATTCTTTTACCACGGAGTGTTTAATGCATCTTTCTACATTAAAACACCCAAAGCTAAGTAAGTGTGTAGAAACACAACAGAATTTGAAGCGTGTAATCTGGTTGCAAGCGCCTCTCTCTACTGCTTGGACAAATTCCTCAGATGACAATAATTTTAAATTCTTGTTATCATTTTGAACAAAGCATCAGAAACAGCTAAGGAAGCACAGGAGTGGGCTTGTAACACCGATTACACACTGAAACAAATCAGCTTGCAAGGGTCTCCATGCCTTTATGATCTGAGGATCCAGAAGGCCCTTCTACAGACCTCAAAGTTTTCTCACAGGATGCCTAGAAATTGACTCTCAACATCAAATTCATAAACCACTCCCAAGGCTCAGCTCTTTTATTTGCCATGTTGCATGAAGCATTCATTGCAGATTTGAGGAGAAGGAGCAAGAAGACAGAAAATAAAGATTAAAGAGTCCATGTTCACTAAAGCATTCATGCCTCCACTCAAGATCAAGTTTATTGAGTCCTGCTATTAGCAAACATCTTTGAAACCTTTTGGCAAAGCATATTTTCCTCATCTTACTTTAGTGGTATTCAAAGCAGAGTTTCACAGAGCTCAAGGCAAGCGAGGACCACTACATTCTTTCCTCTATTGAAGCAGCATCTGTGCCAAAGCTAAATGCTTTTAGCTAAAAGCATGTTTTTCAGTCCACAGTGTTACTGTGAAACCACAGGTGAAGTCAAAGTGCTACTTGTGCTTGAGATTTCTATAAAATGGCCCTGTCAGACTAAGCATGCAGAGGAAAGATTAAAACTCCCAACTTCTCATCCCACCTGACACTGAGAAATTATGTCTTGCTCAAAACACAGAAATGACTATGACCCCAAGCAAGTGAGTAAGACACATCAGCCAGATGGCTTAGGAAAAGGCTCTGTGTTGACCCATATAATCTTCCAACTGCTTCAGGAGGAAAGGAAAAATGTAGAATGGATATAGCTGGCTGTACACTGAGAAAACAGAAATGCTTCCTGCCCAATGCAAGCAACAAACAGTTGCTATCCTGAAACATAAACTATGATTTAAATCAGTCTCAAAGAGAGAGAGAGCTGCAAATATTAGTATTATGTTGAAGATAATGCAGGCAACACGTTGTTCTCAATACCCAAGAAGAAAAGGATATATACGGGAGATCTGCCGGAACCTCTGCATCCAGCCACTCCAGCACCCTTCCCGAATACGTAGACTAGCTTGATAATTGTAATTTTTTTCCCTCAAAATTATTATAATTCGTGTCTTAAAAAAGCAACACAAAAAAACCACCGAAAACCGCTACCAAAAAAACCAGCTTCACTTTGAAAAGTCACAAACAATAGTGAATCCACCACTTCTCATGGCAGCTTTTACAATTTCTAAGCCTCGCTGCTAAGCAATTGCCTTTTACTTCAAAATAAAAGCTATCTAATTTCATCTTTGGATCTTTATACACCTTTGTTAGCAAAATTGTAATGCTCTCTTACCCTGAGATGAGCTATTTCCCATCAATAAGTAGCTATGTCCAGTGATAAGATCACTTTGCAATTTCATTTTGATTAATGGAGTAGCTGCTACTGCTACCAGTTACTCTAGCATTTTACTGCAAAAATAACTTATTTTTTGACACACCAGTTAAGACAAGGAATACAAGAAAAAAAAATGGTTCAGATCCAGAAAAAAAATGGTCAACATATTTTACTTAAGGTAAACCCAAACCATTTTGTTCAACCTAAGTCTACTGCCTGGTGCGATTTTTTGTGTTACCTAACCATATCAATGTTTTTCTAAGGGTTTGTGTTTATTTTTAAGGCCATGTCTAAAGATACCCTGCTCTCAAACAAAACAGATACATGGGCTCGGGTTGAAACGTTGATCCAATCCGTTTCAGTGCTTCTAGAATGCAAAAATGTTGTTTCTTTTTTTTTTTACATTTTTAGATTTCCCCTTGCTCTGAATTTTTGAAGGGATGTTGAAGGATCACCATAGAGAATTCTTCAACTTTCCCAAATTTCATCTTTCTCCCTTAAACACCATTTTTTCTGCAAATGGTCTGGTGATCTGTCCCCTCGCTCTCTTTGTAGATAATAGGGAATTTGACACATCTAAAGTGTCTGACTGAAATATCATAAACAATCCTAGCACCACCCACTAAGAAAGCATGAGTGCAAAATATCAATTAGCTGGCTTATAAAGACAGTACTGGCCATCCTGGCACTGAGTGTGGGAAAAACAGTATGTGATCGTATAATCAAAGGGCTGGATCACAAAGCCCATGCACAAGGGGATTGAGTTAAGCCTGCACAGGCAAATACCTTAATTCTGTCATTTATAAACTCAACTGACTTTGCAATCTGAATAGCATTAATTAATTTAGGGGTTGTGTGTAACGAATAATAACTAATATGACAGACCCATAATCACCTACCTATCATGGTGGGAAAGACTGATAGCTAGATAGCCAAGTTTTTTACATAATAACATAATAAAGCAGAACCTAATTCCACGTTAAAACTCACAGGGCTTGAGAGTTAATTACATGTTGGATAGCATTCTGCATGTTCTTGTAATTCACACAATGGCACATACCTACCCACCACATTGCCAAACACAAAAAGGAGCATAGTTTTTGTGCCTTGATGATGCCTTACACTCCCCATGAATTCTTACCATGAAAACAGTGATTGCCCTCTAAGAAAGACCCTTGCAATTTTTCACTGTTGTACCAGTCTATTCAGGATGCACCAATTTTTTGTCATCATCTAACAGAGTAGATCCACCAGGCATGAGGTTAACAGTAGTGGGAAAATACTTTTCCTGTGATGTGAATGCTTTTATTTTTCAGTGTTCTCACTTTTCAGCATTTTTTCCTTCTCTTTTTCTCTTTCCCTTTTTTTTTTTTCCCCAAATCGCTGTTAAGAAGGATCTGAATGTTGCTGTTGTGCTGACTTGGTCGTTACTTTGCCCAAGACATTTTTGATGCTGGCAGAAGTTTCATCCGTTAACAACAGCAGGAGAGAAAGGTAAGTCTAAAATAATGGCCTGCCAATCACTGCTGCACAAGAAAGATTATGGGCCCTAACCAGAGCCTAAAGTAGTAATGGGAAATTGGCCTTATTAGACTTCATCTTGGACTACAAAGTAAAAGTCAATGTAGCTAGAGGAATTTTCTTAAAGACGATTATCTTCCAGCTCTTCATGTTAACATCCTCAGACAGTCCAAAACAGGGGGAATGAGATGACAGTAATCTTCAGAACGTCCTAAGAGGTATGTTAACAAGTACTAAAGACATGCATAAAATGTAACCTGGTGTATTTCAGATATTAAGAGTCTAGAATTACCATAGAGAACCATGGCAACAACAGGCAATTAATTCACACTTATTCAGATTGCCATAGAAACTGGACCAACATACCAGAAATTATCTATAATTTCTCACTCCAAACATTCAAGCACAGCCTATAATTTCCATAGTAATTGACTGCTTGTAATAACTGCAGAAATATTATAAAATCTCTGTGAAACACTATGAAACCTTGACATAATGAAGGCCAAACATAATTTTTAAAAACTTGTACAGCTTTTTCCTGTATTATAATATACCACATGGGAGCCAAAAAACTTTTCATCTCCCAACATGGTACTGCAGGAGAAATTAACACTGTTCTGTCAGATGAAATGAAAAATGCGCTCACATCACAACAAATCACAACAAAAATCTGCCGAGGCAGAGCTGGAGTGTGAAGCATCACATTGCTCTTTTATTCAAGAAGTCTCCTTACCTCAGAGCTGAACGGCCATTTTGTTGCTGAAGCTTGTATCCAGTAGGAGTAATCCTACATTAAACATATTGGGGTACTATTTATATGGGATTTTCAGTGGTTTCAATTAAAGTATTGCCAGCAAACCCATTAAATAGTAATTCATACTAATTAATAATTCATACTAATTAAATAATAATTCATACTAATCAATGCTGCTAATAAGGGTGCGGAATTATTAATTCAGTGGCATTTTGAAGGCGTCATACAGGCAGGCCTGGAGCAGAAGTGAATGCAAATCATTGACTCAAAGAGCTGTGACAAGGAAGAACAGCCCAGAAGAGAAATTGCCTTTTCACTTGTGATTCTACAGGAAGACTAAACATAACTTAACGGCTCTCCCCATGCTAAAATTATGCCCTGAGCATTTCTCCTCACCACCATCATCAGCCCACAACTCCATTACTTATTATGCATTACACATGACATACTTCAAAGCACATGTAAGTCAATGGGAACATTCCTATTAACTCCAATTGCCCTTGAATCAATTCTTCAGAGTAGTTTCACACCAGTTGAGCTTCATAGCTTTTGACTGAGTTACTCCTAATTTACAATGGCAGTAGAGATCTCTGTCGGTGAATGTGAGAAGATTTGTATATATATTTTCACACAACAGATAATGAAAAGTCAAATAAACATTTGGTGCCTGTGGGAAAACGAGAAAGGTAATCACTCTGTGCTGAAGATTTTCAAAATATAGTGTGAGAGATCCTTCTGTCTTAAAGATGTAGCCAGCTGTAAAGGAAAAGGTCACAGTATACAATATATGTGTCAAGGACTTGCTGAACAAAGAGTTAGTGATAATTAGTGAAAGTGACTGAAATACTCAGAACTTTGAACCCTGCTTTGGATAAATATCCACTTTCAAACTTTTGTGTAATTCCTCAGTATTCCCAAGTGTTACCAATCAGGAAGTAAAACTTACAAAGAAAGCCTGTATGCAATATTTTCCTATTCCAGTGGTATAATGATGCTAAAAGAGCAGTTAGCTCGCTCTTTCTTTCTCTTCTTGGAATGCATAAATTTAGGAAGCTCACAGAAAGAAAATGCCCAATTCAAACTCTATTGAAGATCAACAAAGTCTAGTTCTTATTTGTTTAGGAATCCTGGTACACAATCATTCCAAAATAGCCACACTGTCTGATGTAATTAGACATCAGGTATCCTCAATTATAGATGAGGTACTGAACGACTTGTTGGAAGTCACTTAGAGTGACTCTGTCATTATAACATACATTAGATGTTGCGAATGTATTGTAAATCATTTGTCATTGATTCTCGAAAAACACTAATTCTTGGCTGAAATTGCTAGAGTGTGACTGTACTTTTCATTGTGCTTGAATGAGTTTTGGTTTGAAGTTCCTTCTTTCATCCACCACATCATATTTTTCAGGAAACTCAATACTGTCAGGAAGGTACAAATTTCTTCAGGCTGCAAATGCACCACATAAAATATTTAAAGTGAAATCTGGGCTTGGTGACAGTCGTAAACTCAATCTACCTCTGCTTTTCAGCCTCTACAATCACTTGAGCACATCACAAGCCATAAGATAAACTGCTCTCGGAAAGCCAGCGATGGGTAATTTAAAATTCAAGGCTTTCACAAACACCACCTACATAAAGTATCGGCTGTGATTTCAGCTGCGCAACTAGCAGCACTTTCTGCCAGCTGTCAGGTGCACGTGCACATCCAAAGGCCACCCAGCCCCTTATGGCCATAGTTGAGAGGCCAGGGCAGAGCAGCACCTTACAGCGTGTATCCAGCCAGCATAAAATAGGCATAGATATTGTGGCCACCTGGCCTTCCTCCTGTCAAGGCAGCTGAGATTCATAGCCACCTTCTCCAACAGAAAGGGACCTCACCACAAAGAAGTGAGGCTTATGAAACATTTACAGACACTAGATTAGAGGTGGTGTTGTTGTAAAGGAGCTGAAGAGCAGACTGGCAAATTATCACAGTCTAGTGAAATATTTGACCCTCTAGCAAGGGTCAAATGAGGAGCTGCTCTCAAAATTTAAGATTCATTTCAGTGTGGTATAAATACAAGTGATTTTATACACGGGTATTTCCATGCAGCTGTTATGCCGAGTGTTAAGAGTTTCCGTTTGATGTGCTGATGTCCTTAAGTACCTAAGCAGAAAAACAACTCACTTGCTTTACATTACATATGCAAGTATCTTGCTGACTCAGTGCCAGGTCCTGGATGAAGCTCATGCTTGAGGAAGACCATCATTCCTACTGAAACGGCCTGCTGTCATCTCCAGAAGAGGGCAGTGCTGGCTTAAGCTAGCAGGACACGGGCCCTCTGAAAATCCTGTCTTGCAAAGGGTAGTAGATTGCTCAAAGCAAAAAGTCCCAGTCAAAGTATTGTGAATATGTATAAAAACTACTATGCTACACAGGAACAGCCAGTAGAGCAGTCCTGACTGAGACACCAAGTTTTTAAACATTCATAAACAATGCTCATATTTTGTCCAGAGATTTGGCCAGAAACAGGGTCTGTTTCTGACAACCTTTCTGTCTTTAGAAAGCCTATTCCTAGGAAAAGTGAAGTGATTGATAGCAGTTGTTATCTCCCATTTGATATTGTAGAGCTCAATCTGCTTGCTCCTTTTATCAGAGGCATTAGGAAGGGCTTCGTGCTCAGAGTGACCCAGATATTACACTCTCAGAGGCACAGAGAAGCTTGTGGGAAGGAGCTCTTGGTTCAGCTCCTCCTCTTAACTGGGTAACTCACGTAAAACCAGTGAAGAAACTGCACATATATGAAACTGATGTTACTTACAGAAATGAGGGCCCAAAACTAAGAACTGCAAGAGTATTGTTTGTCAACTTTCAAGAAACAAATAAAGAAATTAGTTGTGGGAATGGTACTGAAATAAACTCCATATGAGGGCAAATAACAGATTCAAAGGTCAGCCTGCTCTTAGCAGATCCTCTGACTTTTCTGACAACCACCTGTTCTCATTAAGCAAAAGCAAAGGGATTGTGAGGAACTGTACATGCTCTGGGTGTTCTGTGAAGAGGCAGCCAAAGGAAGAAGGTGTTCGGCCACAAGTGAGTCTGGGATGATGGATTCACACCCTGGATGGTCCAGGTTTGTTGTTGGCCTCCTTGGCTGTGAGCAATTCCCAAACAAAGCATTGGCCCTGTGGGTAAAAAAAAATTTCAGGAAACACCTCAAAAGAATAGAGCAATTCAAAGTCCAGCCAGAGCCAAAACTCATGGGAAATGAAAAGAAAGAAAGGAGGCTACTGCCAAGGATTTAAACAGAGCTTCATTATTTATCAGCAAGAAATAGGTGCCAGCAAAGCAGAGGGCAATCAGAAGATAGCTTTGTCTCTGACAGGCTCCATTCCTGATAGGCTTTGACTCTGATCATTTGACATTTTAAAGAGCTTTTAGTTATTTCAGGTACAGGAGGTTATGAAATGCAATTATAGGAGCTGGAGGAGGCCTGCACACCAGATAAAAACCTGGCAGAGATGCTTTCAAGCAAGAGGCAGGGAAACTGAAAGCTTTGTGCACATTTTGATGCAAAGAACAGGAGCACTTTTTGGGTCATGCTTGTGCCTCGGGACCGAGCACAGGCAAACAATTTTCCAGAGTAGCTGTGAAAACACAATTGAGCAAAGTTGAGCTTAGGAAATTTGGACAATGGCTTCGCACTGTGAACATGATAGAAACAAGATACTCCTCAAAATAAAACTGGAAAACAAAGGCCACACAAAGGTCAATGTCAGGGCACTGCAGGAGCTGGCCGCTCCCTGGAGCCAGGCACTGGGATCGTTGGGGGCTCCCCAGATGGGTGATGGCAGGGCTTGGAAGCCATGGCTTATCCCACTACCGCAGTCAGGAGCAGGGCAACCGGGTAACAAAGGCAGCCCCAGCCCTGGGCATCAGACACCTCCCTGGGAACTGGGACAGGCAAGGATGGGCCAGGAAATGGGCTGCAGGTGGAGAGCCAGGTCCTGTGAGGGGAACTGGGGTCAAGGACAGCAAGGCCTGGTAGCACTCTCAGAGCCATGACACTTAGTGGAAACATGCAAAATTCAAGAAAATGAGAAGCCCTACAACACAAAATGCTACTACCTTCAGAGTTAAAAAAGCACAACCTAGGACGAGGAACAGAACTCGGAACAACAAATGAAATACTATAGATCATAACCATATCGGAAGAGGTAATGACGTGTGTCCAGCATGGATAAGAGGGCTGCTAGCATAGGCAAGAGAGCTACTCCTCCCCAGTGAAATGCTCTCCACAAAGCAATCACAGAGTAACAAGAGATTAAAAGCAGTGACAGAAGCTGTCCACTTAGAAAGAAAAGTCATATTTACACATTTCAAATTTTGGCACAGGTACAAGGAAATGGAGTGTCAGAAAAGGACTGATTTGATGTGTTGAAACTCTGAAGGGAATGAACTAGTTAGGAGAAAATAGCAGCCTGCCATTGAGACAGTGTTAGTGGAGGGAATAAATGTTCTCTTCTAGCTCTAACATCAAACGGAAAACAAGAACAGTCTTGTGTCTTTTACTACACTTTCCATATCTAGCTTTGAGAAATAGGCAGGACTAGCAGAAAGTGGACCTTCATCAAGCATCACTGCTCATTTCTTACATCTGAGTTTTTGCAGTGAAAGTCAGTGCTACCAGGTACTGTGGTCTTCCATGCAGTACTCCTTTCCAGGTAATCTCAAGAGGGGCAAAAGCTATTAGCAATTTGTAGTCTACCACTAAATGATTGAGTCCTAATCCAACAAACAAAACTTTTTTCCCCACAGCTGCACTGCTGGCTGACTCCTTGAAGGCTTGATTTTTGCTCTTGATAATAATGAACCAATAGGTATCTATAAGGCTTTTCTGTGTCCAAGATCACTGCATTCAAAAAGCTTTACAATATTCACTATTTCAGTATAGCTTCCCAAAAGAGGATCCAGGTACTCCTCCACTCCCCCAAGTTAACGGTGTCCAGAAGCAGGTCTGTGACTAGCACTTGCAGGGCATTTTCCTTTGAAGGAGGCACGGGAACTTTCACTTCCACAGAGTATCAATCAGTCTCGTATACAGGAAAATAAAAGTAAAGGAGATGGGAGAGGAAAGAAGAGGGATTTATAAAGAGACAGTAAAGAGACTTACCATCTTCAATCTGTCAACAAGATGATACTAACACTGCCCCCATCCCACATTCCCCCGGCAACCCTTCTTGCTTTTGTAATTACACTTACCCTTAAAATTACTTTTCCTCCTTCATTGTTGTGGAAAAAAATCCACATAAGCAACAAGGGAATCATTTGACCGTACCTCAGGGGAAGAGTGAAATTATTCAGTGCAAAAGTGCTTTGAAATACACAAAAGGAATGTAATAAAAGAATTGCAGTCTCTTGGATAATCTGTAACATTAATAGGCACAGTCATGCAGACAGAAGTGCGATTCTTTTTTAATCTGGCACCATGCATCAGGAGCCTAAATCATCTCCTTAATCCACATACAAAACAGCGTTTCCAAGAAAATTATCTATTACCTAACGTTTTCTTTTTCTC
The DNA here is from genome assembly GCA_033558185.1 of Dromococcyx pavoninus. NCBI lineage: Eukaryota > Metazoa > Chordata > Aves > Cuculiformes > Neomorphidae > Dromococcyx > Dromococcyx pavoninus. The sequence continues at coordinate 11,950,431 of JAUMJL010000067.1, forward strand.
TTTACCTTTATCATATTCCTTCTTTACTTAAAAGCTGTATGTTCCACTTGTTCTTTATAGAAACAAACTAATTGAGCTAACAAATGAAATCTCTGCACATGCAACACGGCAAATGTGTATTTTCTCTAATTTAATTCAATTAGTTCAGGAAAGTTTCTTAAAAAAAGTATTGGGATTCTTTAATGAGACTATTACAGTACTGGCATCATACTGTAAGGGTGAACTTCATCTGCATCCTGAGTGATTCTAAGGGCAGGACACTGCTACTAAAACACAGCCAAAAGCAGGCTTTTCTAAATTAGCCCTCAGAAAACATTGCCTATGCTTCATCTGGACTTCCAACTTTCAAGAATCAGGAAGAGGTGGATATGTACATTGTGGATTTACAAATGAACCAGTCTAAATCCATTTATTCTGCTACTAAAGCCAGTAAGAAAGCAACCAGTGATAATGCAGTAGTCACAAGCAAGCAGGCTTTATCATTTCAAATTGAAGGCTGACTGACAGAGGAAATATGTTGCTGGATAATTCACAAGGACATGATTAATGCACGACTTCAGTAAATTTATCATGTGGCAGACTCTGATGGGAAAAAGCAGTGGGTGGGAAGGAGTATATTGAATACAGTGAAGAAAAAGAGGAAATGCAGCGCAACATGGATCACTCTCTTTGATTTCATTTTAGCAACGGCTTGACATAAAAAATGCAGTCAGAGCACATAGCCTTGTGTAGCAACCAGACAGCTATTAGGTACGATTCTGTGATGATCTGACTCACTTATGTAATGACAATTAAGTTGCTCTACTAAATGACAGCTCCTGATTAAATGCCACAGTGCAGGTGCTATTCTGATTTACATCCATCATCTGAAAAGTGCAGTTTAATGCTGAGGCTATTTACAAATTAACATCTGGGGTTGATGGAAACACACATGGACCTCAGTAGTGAATAGCTGGACTGCTTTAGCCACACAGGATACACCCAGAGCAGTCAGCCTTTCTAAAGCATCTCCTTTTACTGAGGGAAGGAATCCCCATACCAGTGAAGATAATGGCTGACATGGGACCATGCAGTTTCTGGTTACTTCTTCCATCTTCCATCTCCCTTGCATTGGTACCATCAGCATCCAGCACTACAAGGTACATAGCAACTAAAGTCATAAGGAGGCACTTAAGGGCTCCCTCAAAGCTTCAGAAAATGGTTTCCACTAATCTTCACTCTGTTCCTTACAATCTTTTCCTAAAAGTCTTTCACTGGCCACTGCCACACTTGGGGACACTAACTCATGTGGATTTTTCTTCTGATTCAGCACTGCGACTCCTGATGCTCCAGCAAAACAGTGGCTGTCTCCCTTGCCCGCCTGCTCCTCAGCACTGTCTGAGAAGTTATATTCCTTCTGAGAAGAAAGACTTTGCATTTCACCCAGCTGAAAATAACCTTCATGAAACTGGGACAGTAACTGTGACAATATTATATCCTGCTTGACAGACTGGGTTTTTTCATTTTTTTTTTCAACCTGGCATTTCTGCTGCTACACTACGCCAGGAAGAGTAAAACAGCTTAAAAGCCTATGTAAATGACACCAAAGAAAACCAGTCAAAAGTCAAGCTCTCCCTATAGCCAGTTGCTCCATAGTTAAACATGTTGGAGTACAGTAACTCACCTCACTGCACTGGTTGAGAACCACCAGTACAAAGAGGCAGAAAAGCATCCTCACACCTCTGCAGTTTCTTCCACCACTGGCTCATGGTTGTTAAAAAAACTAAATGCCAATATGCTACAAGAGAAAACTTGATCTTACAGTGCAGATGAGAGAAGATCTTAAATTCCACACAGAGCATAGCTAACAAGTGCTGAGGTAACAGTTATGCCAAATATATCAGATCAGCATCATACACCAAAACTACCCCAAGGTTGAAAACCACTAGAGCAGAAACCATATCACAGGGCCCCTAAAATTTTGTTTCTTGAGGCTATCTATAATGTGACAGTCAGTAGTCCCAGGCTGACATGAACAATAAAGGCTGGTAGGCTACCCCATTCTTGTAAAAAACTAAAAACAGCATGAGCTACATGGATAGATTTATGTCTCCAGCCAAGAGATGACTGTAGGAAGACTGCTTGGACAGCTGGCCCAGTAATCAGAAAACAACTGACCTGCAAAGATAATACTCCAGTTATCATTCAGTATATTTTCCCCCATCCTCAATGAGAGTTATCTGTATTTTCTCAAGTAGCTGTGTTCAAAATACATTAGAGTCATATTTTTCTCGTAAAATCCATCTCCCAGCTCATTTTAAATGATTACTAGTGGGTGGAAAGAGAAAATATAAACAAGTAAGCATTTTCAAAGTCTAAATAGCTGCTTCACCTGTAACTCTCAGCTAGAGCTTGTGCAGAATAAAAGGTCTGCATCAGTCAACCCCAACATCCAACCTTAATCTTCATATATTATTGAGTTTATCCTTGTCTATTGCTGTGACAGAACTGCTCATATATGAGGAAGAAAACGAGCAGAGTCCTGTTGTATTATTTACAAGGTGTCAAAGATGCACAAAGCTTTACTTACAAATAAAAAGAAAGTCCCTACCCTTGAGATTTTAATCTAATCTTGAAGAGACGCTGCCAGTGGTCTCAGTTTCACATGGCCAGCATCATCATGTATGCAGACTGGTGATATACACTTGGAGACCCCAGAAGTTGTTTTAGTGACTGTTGTGCAAGGCCTAATGTGTTCTAATTGGCATTTCCACATGCACATTTTCAGATATCAGCCTACAAACTGCACATGATAGCCCATATAAATAATAGAAATTCATTATGAACAGTATCTCTGTGCTTGACACATTTAAAAAGCTTTAAAAGTTTTTTAATAGCTTTCTGGTTGAAAGAAATTTTGTGTTGGTCTGTTGTGTTACTCGTTTTCATGTTAGTTATCAGTACCAGTAATGATGCTGTTCTTCAGGGGTTATGATTTCTAAATGGCATTCATTGATCTTACCATAAAAAGGCAGAATGACTTTTTGAGTTCATAAGGATTAACATGTAGTATTCCACACATAGCCAGCTTTCAGTACAGCCTTAAACTGTTCTTAAGCAGTCTCTGAATGCCATTGGATTAATATGATCAGGAACAGGATTTGAGGCTGGGACATTCTAAGGAAAGCATAGCACAGGTTAAGAAACCAAGCATCAGTGATGTACAAGAAAGATGCTCGCATACCAGCTAACAGAACTATCAGAGAAAGTGGAATCCCTACATTTTTCAAGAGGACAACAAGATTGCCTTGTTTAGTCTAGAAAAGAAGAAAGGGGAAAAAAGGTTGGCAGGTGTCAGAGCTGTTTTTATGAACACATGAAACACTGTCAGCATGAGATAGGGAAAAGAACTATTCGGGCCAAAGAGTCAGAAGATAAAGACAGGTAATGAATAAACTTAGCCTGCAAATTAGGCCCAGCAATGCAATTTGCTACACAACCAGCCTTCTAATGGGAGACAGAAGAAAGCAAGTCGGAAGATCTAACTGCTTTTAAATGGAGACGGATTAGTCTGTGGAAGAGACTGTTTGATGTGCTTGCACCCCAAAAGTAGGACTTGATGGTCTGGGACAGGAGTATCCTATGATCCTACACAACTTAAATCACAGGGACTAGGATTGAATTTGAGCACTGTGTTGTGGCACAAAGCCAGAAACCAAAAACTGTGCCTCACACAGCAATGATGGCTTCTGATCCAGCATGTGCTTGGCTGTGATCAAGGGGTTAAATCCAGCTCTGCTCTCCCTTCCACTTGTATTCTGAGTGGCCATAAGGTAGGGAAACACTGCTGGGAAGGTTAGGCTTGAGAGGTAGGCTCATGGGACTGGGCTGAACCTTACGACAGGAGATTTTCTACAGTAATTTCTTATCAGAAACAGCTGCGCAAAATATCTTGGTGACAGACTTTATGTTTTGTTGCTAAATCACTCCTTCTCATGCTATTATGAATGGTTTCAAGAGCTCAGACATACACCTCAGCAGTTTATTTCTTCAATTAAAACTTCTCAGAGAAAGCAGAGGTCTGTAACATCTACAGGAAATATGTATAACAACACGGGCCCATCCTCTACAACTCAGCAGAGCCAGGAACCGGAAAGTTGCTTCCCTCTTCACACAGAAAGATAAACCCCTAGATTTGTGCTGTTCCTGTTCAAATGCCCCCAAGATAAGTGGCCTGCCATTGTGTACATCTGGGGGCCAGAGAGATTCCACGAGATGGAAAAGTGCGTGTCTATTTATCAACGAAACAAGATAGTTTTACCCAGAGCAAAGCAAGACTAAAATGCTGCGTTCGCAGAGGCAAATTTAATCTCTTTTCATCAACAAAGGCTGAACAAATGGGAAAGGTGACTTCTGCCTTTTACACTTAGAGGGTGATGTGTTACACTTCCCCAATCACTATTACAGTTTAAAGGTGAAACCTGTGGGTTATACACGTTGTGAACCTTATCTGTTGTATACTGCATCTTAAACCCAAAACAAAAGCCGTCTGTATTATCTGGGTTCACAAAAGTTGTTGCCGCTTTCCTTGGCCATTTGGGATATAGATCTTATATTAAAAAAGATTAGCATCTCATTAGCTGGAGCTGATATTGTCCTTACAGGTATTCCACTCAGAGGTTGCCATGGTTACCCTTGTCTTGGTATCAGCAACCAGACTACCTGGGGTGACATGAGTGATTTCCCACAAAGCAGACTTGCCTCACAACCCTTGACCAGCCATTTATACACTGAGCCACTGGATCATAATCCATAGCATTTTTTCAGCCTTACTCACTGCTGCATATCTCCTCAGCTTTCCTCCAAAACAATCTGCTCTGGCCTGTTAACAAGTTAAAAATCTTGTCAGTCAGCACAGGAAACATCAGTGCTCTAGACTGCACGCTTTGCCATTAGAACTGGTGGGAAACAGAAGGATATGACAAAATTTTACAGTGATAAAATTGGGCTCTTCTGTGTAGTACCTGCACCACCACAATAGGGACCAGATGCAGAGTAGCAATGTAATTCTGTTTGGCAAGCAGTGAAGTCCAGGAAGAAAAAGAGAGACTACCACTCAACTACTAAGTTAGGTGATGGTCAAAATGCACCTGTACCTTTGAGGTAACAGAAGAGGGACGTAGGACATCTGTGGCTTGTGGACCCCAGGAGAAACAGACACAGGCAGCAGGACAAAGCATGACCCAGAGGAAGATTCATAATTCTTTAAGGAGATGGGGTCACAATGCAGTCAAGGGGAGGTTCTGGACTGGATTGTGAATATCAGGAATCAGTATTTGCTGGATCTGCAAAGCTAGCAGTAATGGAATTAAGGTCTGTTTATACTTACGCTCTACATTAAGCGATGCAGTAGTGATGATGGGCACTTCCATCTAGCCCACATCTGAAGGAGAAAGGACAATACATAGACAACAGCACCCTCCACTGGGGCAGTGACGCTCAGCAGATCTGTAGCTGTAAATTTAGGTTCATAGCACATGAAGTAGGAGAGAAGTAAGGCAGACACTCTCCACCTCTTTTGTCCAGTTACTTGGTCTTCAGGCTTGCCCCTCCAAAGGCACCGCTCTTCCTTTTGAAGGAGCCTGGGATGTAACTCACTGGAGAAACCAAGACTGGTACTTCCCAGAAAGTATGAGAATTGGGGCAGATTTTCCCCAACCCCTTTTTCACTTGTTGGTTTCAAGAAGTTGCTGCTCAGCAAGTATCTATCACTCCTAATAGGCTGCTAGGTAGCTTCCTACCAGATAGTTACAACAAGGAGGGAGGAAACAGATTTTCCTATATTTCATTACAAAATTATACAACCCACTGCAGTTGTAATCACTGCAATGGGAGATTAGTTCCTACTCTGGGGCTAGGGAAGTTAGGCAGAAATCACTGCCTGGCAGAAAGAAGTCTTCAAAGGCCCACCTGGTAAGACACAGGTGTTTGTCTAGATTTAAAGAGCATGAACAGCCTTTAGCTGGTTAAACACAGAGATAGACACATTTTCAAAGAGAGGTCACAAACAGAAATGTCATATTCCTAAAGTACTGTGACAAGGCCTTGAGAGGAGTTATGTGCAAGATGCCAAGGAAAGTGGTCTCCTGACATGAAACAAGTTCTGATGAGTCGGGAAAGCTATAAGGTCACACAAAAGCAGTGATGAAAGCACCCAGAAATGGCTTTGGTAGAGGCAGTACTCAGCAAAAGCCCTCCAGGGAACACCACATGCTGCTAACTGTTTTACTGTGAGAAGCAGATAGCAGCTTATGGCCTTAAATATCTTTCCAAGCAAGTCAAAAACTCCTTCAACTCACCAACTGACCAAAGAATGGAGATCTTGTTTTTTTACTGATATTCCTTAGACGCCTCTGCTTTTTCCTCATGGGAGAGCAACCCTTCTTTTGAAACAAAATACAGTAAATTACACTTGTATGATAACAAAATTCTCAGCAAGACTCTAGCCGTGTTTTTGGACTCCCCATATTGAGTGTATGAAAACATGTAAGAAAATAATAATAATAGCTGTATTTTCTTAAATACTTTCAGGCAGACTGTTGTTTTGGGGAGAGTTGGAAGAACACCATGACTCAGTACTAGTAGTGTCACGGCATATAAATACAATTCTCACCGAGATCATAACAATCACTCTGTTTTGATGTGCACAGCAGAGCAAGAAGTCATCACCAAAACAAACCTGATTCAAACACGCCAGAAATGTTTTTGTTTCTTTTCTTTTTGCTTGTGAGTCATATTCACTTCCCATACAAGAAAGTATAATTGCATTGAATTCTATGGTGTGCAATCTGCTTAAACTAGACCTTAATAAAACTATAAATATCCATTTTCAAAGTATCTGTTGGTTTATGGTTTTAGCCTGTTTTAACTATGGCACAATATTTTTCACTGTTCACTATTTTGTTTACAGTCCTGTGATGAAAACAATGACAAGCAGAAGAACACAGTTCTTACTTCTCTGTGGGAAAGAATATAAGTTTTATTTGCATATTTGAAAAAAGTTCTGCTTGGAAAGACAGAGAGTGACTGAAACTTCTTATCATAGAGGTCAAGGTATTTTTGAGGTATAAAGTCAAGTGTCTATAACTAGCAGGGAGTAACAGGGCGTTTTGGTGGAAATCTCCTAGTGTTAATGGTGACTGTTTGCAAACCCCTGCTTTCCATCCCTTCTCCCAAAACCAGCCACATCCCCACTGGAATCATGATAGCATGACAGTTCAAGGACACACCTTAGCTCTCTTTATTTTTAAAATCTCCTCACATAGGAGGGAAGATATTCCCTGTCAGGCAATTTTCTTCCTCATAATTCCTCTTCTAGTCTCAATTCACCACTTCTGCTGTGAATTCCTCTCTCATTTCTTACTCCTCTTCCCTATATTCGCACCTAGCAGTGATGCAATTGTCAGGCATTAACTCTCTTGGTATGAGTTTCTCCATCTCCCACACTGTGGAACAATATTAGGATAAGCATTTGTGGTTTCCGCATAGGAGTGATGACTTGCCATGGAACTGCTCAGGGAAGGGTACAGTCACCACAGTGAAAAAGGATACTCAGAGTATTCAGCTGGTACTCAAAGAGTGGTATTCTCTTCACTACTAAAGAAGATACATTGTCAATGCTGGCATTTACTATCCTGAATAAAATTTTAATGAAGACAAAGCTCCTGTATTTTTCACTTTTAGTTACAAGTTTACCCACAGGTATGGGGTAAAATGTTGAGTTCATCTTGCTACCAAAGGGTAAGAAATACAGATACCGCGTTTCAACTAGGGCTTTAGAGCACCATAAGTCTCCCATGTTAGCTATCTGTTGGGAAAAAGCCCACTTTTTTGGCAACAAAACCAATATCAAAATCTGTATTCTCAGTATCCACACTCTACTTGCATTGCAACATTAAAAAACCCACAGTAAAAGTCAGGATGCTATTATTTCTGCTCAATCATACTGAATACAGGTTGTAATATCTTCCCACTACATTAAATAAAAATGTTGTTTAATAAGATATGAGCCATGCCTACACACGAGGCCACCCATTACTTATGAGTATATGGATTTCCGCCATATGACAGCATAAAGACAAACCACAGCTGGGACATAAGGACAGTGGAAGTACCAGGCAACAAAGGCCATGATTTGAACACAAAACAGCATGCATGCAGCTGCCAGTTCTGCTGCATATCTGCATGCCTACATGGATCACCACCAGCAAATGGGTTATCCACACTGGGTTTCTTCACCCCCCAATCCTAATCAGTTGGCTCAGGCAGAGCTTTCAAGTCCTCTTCTAGACTGCAGAAAGCTTCTTTCTTTTGTTTTTAAATTAAAGTTTAATTCTTATGCAACCAAACTCCAAGACCATTCCTTAAAGAACAATATTGCCAGTCTAAAGCCATAATATAAACCACTGGAGACAGCAAATCCATCATACAGAATCAAGTCTCAGCTAACTTCAGATTATCTTCCGACAAGCGATTTCTTTATTGTTCCCATAAAAATGACTTCTAAATTAATGAGAAATACCCTGAGTGTTTATCCTATGAGCTCCTTCTCCTGCTGCCTGAAAAAAATAATTAATCACTGTTTAATGATTTAGTCATGTCCCTTTTGCAAAGTAATGTCTTCCTGTAAGCACTAGCACCACCACAGAATTAAACATTATCAGCACTCCTATATCATTTGATTTAATAGGAGATTACAAGCTAAATACCACTTTAATAATACATGCTAAACAAACACAGAAAGAAAAGCTCATCCAGGGCAAAATAGCAAGTAGGAAAGATCTAGTCTTATTTGCCTCCTACTGTGATCAAGGAGGATACTTGAGACTTAATATGGCAGGCTTGTCAGCACCACAGGATGTAGCTCTCATTAAAAGGAAATACTATTTTTAAAATAACACAGGTGTCTTAGCAGAATTCTAAGCAGATCTATGATAACACACAGTCAATCCACACACAAATAGAAATGGCCAAAGGCAGAATGGCTGATGAAATAACATGATTAGGCAAAAAGTGAGTCTTTTTCTGTTTTGATTCTTTCTGTAGATAAATATTTACTAATAAAATGCAAGAGCATTGCAACTACATTACCACTAAAGATAAGTGAATGAAATTGACGTACCAACTTCTCTCATTGTTATATTTCTTGGCTCAGGTGCACCCTGAGAAAAGTCCTTGCCGAGTGTACTTAGAAGCTGTTCTGAAGCCACCAAATTGATGAGTAACAACAATGCCAAATCTTGGCTACAAACAAAGAAGATATGACAGGAGATTTCTGCTTTGCAGTGGTGCTTAGGTGACAAGCCTTGTGGAACAAGTACATTTGAGGGACATTTGGGGCAAGCAAAACAATTCAACCAAGCAGTGAACTTTGATGACAATAATTCACGTTAAAACCTGTCAGCATCCAAAAATACAATACTGTCTGAGAAATGAAGCCATCAGCCTCATTCTCATGTTCCTTGTCTTTAAAAGCATGAACTCTGCCTCTGTTCTGAAAGGCAGCAGAGCAGTTCCTTGAAGAGCAGAGTGTTCAGAGGGACACAAACCATCTCCTCACTCATAGCAATTTTCAATTGCTTTTGTAGTTGTTTTCTTTCCCTAATGTCACAAAAAAGAAGTCGTCCTTTCCCTTCCCTCACCACCACCCTGCCACTCATGCCCCAGAGGAAGCAGGGAGTCTCTTCCGAAGAAATCACAGAGTATGTGGAGCAGAACAGAAACTCCCCCTTCCCTGGCAACCACCTACCTCAAGATCTTACATCTCTTCCTGCTACTCATCCATAACTTCAGGTTTCTCCTATGTGACATAACCAGCTCTGCAGCACAGAAGCTTTCTGACCAGGCTCCACCTCAGCACCAGGCACTTGGGAGTTTGTAATACTGTTAAAAAATGTCCCAGAACCTTCCACATCACTCACCACTCCCTGCTAGGAGAAGAACATGTGAGCACTAGGCCATGCTAATCATGGAATGGTTTGGGTTGAAAGTGACCTTAAAGATCACCCAGTTCCAACCTCCTTGCCATGGGCAGGGACACCTCCTACCAGACCACGCTGTTCAAGACCTCATCCAACCTGGCCTGGAACCCTTCCAGGTAGGGGCCATCCACACATTCCCTGGGCAACCTGTGCCAGTGCCTCACCAACCTCAGCGGGAAGAATTTCTTCCTAATGCCTAATCTGAATCTTTCTACTTCCAATTTGAAGCCATTCCCCTCTGTCCTATCACTACTTGCCCTTGCAAAAAGTCCCTCCCCATCTTTCTTGTAGGCCCCCTTATTACCTCTTCCTGTCAACAATGATGCAAGGCCAGGATGCCTCCAGCTCCGAGGATGAAAATCTGGATTTTGAGACCTACTCCCCACTGCAACAGCCTGTTCATGCTGCCCCAAGGTCTTACCCATCACACACTTCACTCTCAGTCAGAAAGACCTAGGCATTTATCCCCTTTGTGAGAGCTCAAGGCTGGGCAGCCAGGGCTGCACATTTCATCAAGCTAAGAAGAAGCACTGACCACGCTGGTGGATGGTGAACAGCAGGTACTTGTCGGTGGGTGAACAGAGATGAACGTTTTAACATCCCCATATTCCGAAAAGCCAGACAGTATCATTCATAAGAAGCTAAGAGGTCCAAAAACAAAGCTGTGTTTTGACCACACACCTTTGAGCATTGCCTCTGACTCTCCTGTTCCCAGATTTAGCTAACACCAATATTACTCCCATTTTTTCAACATGGAAACCTATACTCACTATATGCCACAGGCAATAGAGTAATGATCCCTACCAAGCAACTTCAGAAAGTCAGGATGTGCTCTGCTCCTCATCTCCTAAGGCTCTCCACCTCTTCCACCACCTCTGCCCCTCATTTACTCACCTTGAGCATCAGCTTCTTGGTGCAACCCATGGAGGATGTGTCAGCAGCAGCAGCTGTCACCTAGTATGGAAAAAAAATCGAGTTTCAATTGAAAAGAGAAAGTTTTCATTTGAAACACTCTCACTCAGATTGACTAGGGAAAGAATATTTTCTACAGCTAATAAGGTCTATACACTCTAAGTTAGATTCACTTTAAAGGGAATATATAACTAATAAATTTTTTAAATAAATTTATTTATACAAGACATTTTTAATATCAGCAAATTATAATTTCAAGCTAAACGTGTTAAACTTGAGCATATATACAAGGTTATTTCTGTTCCTCGACGTAATACTGTGTTAGTGCATTAAGATAAAATATGCTGTTGTATTTATTTTTTGAAAGGTTTTTTCCTTAGAAATGTGTATTTCTTTTATCCTTCCAGTATGGCTGTATACCATTTCTGATCCTTAACATTATGTAGAGTCTTGTTTATAGAATAACAGTATGGTATTAATTTCAACATTTTGATTGTCTGCTTAGTTTAAAGTATATTAAGAGAAAGAAAAAATGCACAAAGGTACCTTAATATGCAGCCTGTTATATTATCTTTATTCATATGCTTTAATTCGATTTGTTGTTTCAAACATTATTTGTTATTTCATAAATATATAAAAATGTAGAATCTGTATGCTAACTTAGTTATAGACAGAACACCTTTCTCATCCTTAAAAAAAGTAGCGTCCCGGAGGGGAAAGGGCTGGGAGAGTAAGGGTCAGGGCTTTTTGGGGAAAATGGAGGGGCAAAGACATCTTAGGAGGTTGGACAGAAAGGGAGGAAGAATGAAGAAATGGGGCTGCATGGAGGGTCAAACCGCTGTTGATACTGTTAGAGGCTGAAAGAAGGGGAGGGAAAAGGGAAAGAGCAAACACAGCTGCTTCCCCATGATGCCATGGCACATGCCCTTGCTCAGAAAGGATAGCAGCAGCAAGCCCAGCACCACACTAGGCCATCCTGTGGCAAGCAGCCATGGCTTGTCTAAGAAGCATGCACTGCTCAGAGAACCAGCCTTTTATCTCCTCTGGGGCAGGACATAAGCAGAGCGCTCTTACTGGGCCACCCTGCCCCATGAAGCAGTCAGCATAGGCTTTCCAACCTCATCTCCCTATAGCCATGGGAGAGAATCAGCCCCCAGGGGCACTTCACTAGTGACTCACCGGCACTGAGGTGAGGAGTTCCAGAGGGATGGTTGTCTGAATCACTGCAAGCAGTTTTGGCCTAAGGTGCTGTAACAGATAGAGCACCAAGTTCAGGCCTACTGTGTCAGTGCAGTGCTAGGTTATAGGTTGGACTCAATCATAGGTCTTTTCCAACCTAAACAATTCTATGAGTCTATACTTGGCCAACCTCTAGCCAGAGTCAGTGGGAGAGAAGCTAAAATAGCTGGTGGTCCCATTTGACTTAAGGTTTTGGAATGCTACACTGACATTGAAACAACTGATAAATACATGTGCTTCATGTCAATCACAATTAAGCCACCTAATAAATTAGTTCCTTCTGCTGAGAGAACAAGTTCCACAGCTGGCATATTCCATCTTCCAGCCAATATTTTGTCATTACTTTTAAAATATACCTTCCAGACTTTTAAAATGGAGATAGCTAAGGAAAAGAAACCCTCGTATGTTAAATGTATAGAAGTATTTGGGCCCCTGTAAGACAGAAGTAATACTACAAGCAATACCAAAAAGGCTTTGGATGTTTTTGTATCTTAATATTCCAGAAAACCCAGTCGAAAAAATGTAGTACTTTTCCCTGATAAATCTATCATTAAGACCTGGAAAAAAAGAATCCTTCCATACATGTTTTTAATTTAATTTTCCATCCATACAAAATTGAACTATATATGCATTTTCTTTTTTTACATTAACACAGTCTAAAATATACCAAAAGTATTAAAAGGATTACGGAATTTTTAAAAAATACTTTTTCAGTAGAAAAAACAAATAAAAAACCAAACCACTCTATAAAGTTGGTTCCCCCCAGTGTAGGCTTGCCATTTGAAGAATTTCTACTGTTTATAAGCACATGTATTCCTTTGGTGAGGGTGGTACACCTAAATGGAATTCTTGCTTCCTTTCTCTGTATCCAAGACCTAATAATACAAATAGAATTAGAGGCAAATATTTTTACCCTTGTTTCTCATGTCTGACAAGTCTATAAAATGATCTCTAGATAAAGTTTTAGGGCTGAAATACATTTCATGCCCTTGGCAATATGTCTAGATGGGCTGCAGAAGTAGCATTCAAATGTCATTTAATTACAGAAAACACACACTTCCTCTCTAAACCTCATACTTAACCAGTAACCTGTGGCCCTCATTTTGCCTTAAAAGACAAAAATCTCAAAGTTCAAACATTAGATATTCTTAGACCAGACCCTTCCTGTAGCAGTGGGCTTGAAAGAAATTCCTTAAGCCATATGTTGTTAATTCTAGTGGCTTCCTTGAGCACAGAGAGGTTTATGTACCATACTTGCAACAGATGCATTGTGTTGGCTCTTTGCATTTACATAGGGTTCCTCACACTTCCAGATGGAAACAAATTGGTTGCTGGTGCATCATTGTCTTTAAAAAGAGAACACCTGCTGCAGTTTCCCAAGCCACTGACAAGCAGCGCTCACACCAGCATTTCATTACCACTGTCAGAATTACAGTGAGTGACAGCCAGAAAATCATTAAGCATTTCAGCAGAATTACAGTAGAGCTCTGATTAATATTTAAGCACCCATGTTTGTAGAAGCAACATTTTTATTTGCTTTAAAAGTATTTCTGATTACACTGTAGCCCATCATTCATAAGGAAAAACATAGCCATGTGGCTTTTATGAATAATCCTATGCTTTTGTTGTTTGAGAGACTTTTCATAACCGTACAAAAGTACCTCAGCAATTCACAGTGCAATTGAACTGGAACTGGTGGATTAAGACTATTTTCCATTTTCAATGCTACCTGCTGAACCAGTTTGATTCAGGACTTATCTCTTAATGGAATACTATGGAAGCTGAAAATTTTCTGATTGCAGCTATTGGCTACAGGTGCTGGAATAGCAGGAGACCATGCTCAGTCTGTTTCTGGCTCTTATTTTCACAAAACAAATCAATTGCAAAAAAAAATTGCTCCTACGATCTTGAATTATATCTTTGTCTGCAGCAACAACAACAACAACAAAAAAAAAGCATGGAAAGGTATTGAAAGCAGAGTTATTTCCTTGGTTTGGGTATGAGTTCCTGGAATTCAAACAAGCTGAAGTGAACCTTTCTCAAAACCGTAAATGGTCTGAGTGCAAATGTGGAAAATTATAGATCTGAAGTAATTGGTCTGGAAGAAAATACATGGGCTGCTGAGGGGAGACTGAAGCACAGCTTAGAATGAGCAGGGCTCTTCCTCACCTTTACCTGTCCAATAAATCTCTTATGCTATCAATTGTTTCAGAAACATTGTCACCAGTCTTTTCTGGTGAGCTGTAGGAGTTACAGAAAATGACCTTAAAGAAGAGTGACAAGGACAAATTTTCACCATCAGTGCCAAGATGGTTGCACCTCCAGACACTATCAAAACACAAAAAGAAAGGTAATCACATCTTCAAATGAGTGCTGAGATTAGCTATTTTATGGATAAAATCCTGGAAATCAAAATGCAGTGAAATCTAATGGACATCCCAGTGCCAAGTCAGGTCAATGTCAGATGAGATCTGTTTGTATCTAAGAAAGAATCATCTTAGAAGTGTTGCAAGCTCATGTATTTATGTTGTGACTAGAAAGGACCCAGAGTTCAGTGACCCCAGATGAACTGGAAAGAGGTAACACATTAAACCCCAATTGCTGACAAGCAATATTTTTAACCAAAACTTGAAGACATCATTTCTAATGTGGGGCTGCAGGAATCTCCCTCCAAAATTAATGGCATTACACATGCATGCTCTGAAGAAAGACTGCACAATTGATATGTGGGAATAGTATTGGTATAAAAACACACATCATTTTCTGTATCAACAGGAAGGTATTAATTTACATCAACTGGATTTTGGACTCAAGGTCTGCAAAGTAATTTCTCAAAAGGGTTTGAAATATGAATCTCATTAATAAAACTGGATTTTCTTATGATGCCTTTTATCTGCTCTTCTTTCTTGCCACTGGTAAATCTATCAGATGAGTTTTCAAAGTACTCTCTAAATTCATCCTTTCAGGAACCTGCAGATCATTTCATGTATGTTAAAGCACTGTGCATTAGTACTAAAGCAGTAGATGAAGCTATAAACAAAATTCAAACAATTTTGAAAATACTATTATTTATCTTAAAGCTATCACTGTAGCACAGGAGAGAATGCTTCTACTGAACCATACCACGGCAACATGCAAAGATTCTACTACAAAAAGAGTTAAATGGCTACCAGTGAGAATAATATGGATCAGCTGTTGATGGAAATATAAAGCAGAGTGAGTTTTATGCTGAGAAACATTCCATGAATGAGTCCAACATAGTAATTTCATTTGATGAAGGAGATGTCAGTCTGTAATTCATAAGGCACTTCAGTTTTGTAAGCATTAAAAACTGAGCCAGCGTAAAACATTGCATACTTTAAGGTCCTGGTCCCTTAGTCAGGCAAAACAAAATATTTTGCCTTTGTCAAGGAAAAGCTTTGCCTCAAAGCCTTCAAGATTGGATTGTAAGGGGGAAATATTGCCCACTCCTCAGGCAGTAAAAGCTTAGCATTCAGTGAGCCAGTACGCTTCTGAAATATGAATATTACAAGATTTCTGAGCAAGGAGTAAGCAAAGCTGGTTTGGAGATGCATGTATACACTGGAGTCTGAGAGGGGGACTCTCCTTAGTCACAGTGCAAATTCCACATTTACTGTAAGATTTCATTTTGTTTAAAAACCCTTTCAAGCTTTGTTTAGAAAGGTAATTCATAAGGAGTGTTCACATATGACTAACAGCATGGGGTGGGCTCCCTTCATGGACCCTTGAAATATAATCACTCAAAATTATAAAACAGCTCCTGCTGAGGAAAGTGGATTTGTCCTAGGAGAAATGACTTCCACATCAGGGTCACCTGTCAACACTCCAAGATAGCATGGGCTTAAACCCTCCAGAAGAAGCTGTGATGTCCCTTTTCAGCAACCCATTGAGTGGCCAAAAAGAAGTATCTACCAAATCTGTTCAGAGCATGTGAGCACAGAGCTTTTACCTTCACCATCAGAGAAGTTACGAAGCAACTCCTCAAAGAAAAACAAAGGTGCCATTCCACCTGCCTTCTTCACCCTGACGGACACCACTTGTCACAGATCTCCTTGTGGACATCGAGCTGTTGACCACTACTCTCTGGATGCAGCTACCCAACCAATTACTTATCCACTGAACAGTCCACCCATCAAATCCATATCACTCCAATTTAGAGAGAAGGATGTTGTGGGGGACTGTGTCAAAGGGTTTACAGAAGTGATTTGTTCCTGTGTTTCTTCATTCAAATGTTAGCGGCAGTTAAGATGACAATCAGGAATGAGACTGTAGAGTACCAGCTTCAAATATCTTGTAGTCTTACTGGAGAAAGTATAATCTGGGCTTGAAGAAAAACAAATTTCAGTCTTAACTAAAGTGCTGCTACTTTCCTTACATCATCTCTTTTGAAAACACTAAAGGATTTCCCCCTCTGGTCCCTGAGTGGTCTGCTCCAGGTAACTGTGTTCATACTGAAATTGAGTTCTAGTGGGGAAAATCCTACAAGCAATGAAAATTCTCTGACATCATTGTATCATTATTAAAACTTTTCCTCTGTGATTTAGCTATGAAATACCACGTCTAATGTGAACTGGTTTTCTCGGCAAATTTTCAGTAATTCATTCCTCTTCCTCTATAGCTACTTGGCAGGCTATATACAGAGTCAATCACATACACAAACCCTTTTTTCTAGTGGTTTTCCAAAGCCATTGATTTCAGTATTTTCTTTATCACTGAAACTGAATGCATTGCTATCCCAAAAGGCTTAAGTAGAAGAGATAATAAATAAGAGTAATTCCCTCATTTTCTATAACTGTGACAACTTAAAGGGATCCCAACAGGATTTGTTGTTTAGTAGGTGTTACAGACCAGATTTGAACTGTTATAATCAATGGAAAACTCTCCTTTGGGCTTAAACTGGCTCTGCATAAAGACACACACAGATTCCCTTCTCTTCCCCAGTACATCAGAAAACTCTCAGGTGAAATACATCAGCCTTGTTACACCAGTTGCTGCAGCTTCCTGGTTTAAAAAAGGGAGATAGAAATGGTGTAACACAAGCACTACTGTGCTGTAAAGTCACTATTTTATGGGAAAAGGACACACAGAAATGGAGAAAACACGTATATCCTACATACACAAACTGTTTTAAAAGAGCTGCTATCAATCTTTAAAACCAGGCAATCAAAATAGCCTATGACAGAACTGGGAGTACTTGCACATTCTCACAGCTCGGTGCCACCACGGTTGCACTGCTGCTCTGCAACCTGAGTGGGGCTGGCTCCATCCATATAGCTCAGAGGTCTCTGCCTGCTGCTCCTTGCACTTCCAGCTCAAGGCTTCAACTCGGGCAGCTCGCATCTGCCTGCATCTCCTGGTGTGCACAATGGCTGCACAGCCAGGCTACCTTTCAAGGCTCCTTCTTTATATAGGCACTGCTTGAAATGACTTGACAGCTCTTCTTTCACTTCGGTGCTTGGCCCCTGTTAGGTTCAACCCAGCAGGCAAGAAAAAGCAGTTATATGAAATGCCCTGACACCCCAAATCTGCCGTCCTCTGTTCTGACTTCATTCCTCATGTCTCTCTCTTCATGCTTTTATCCTCTTTCCTCTTGCCTCCCACAACAAACGCTCTACCTCCCTCTGGCCCAGACTTCTGCTATAGCATCCTGATCAGAAAGCCCTGCTGGATTTCACTTTTAGGTATTTTTTATATTTTATGATAAATGGCCAAGTACGAGACCAGGAAACCTTAGTCCCTATGATTAACTTCTCATGTACCAGTGAAAGAGCAGCTCCATCCCAGACCCATCTAGCAGGAAAGCTTCCCAGACTACATTCTAAATTCCAAAACCAAAGAACAGCTAAGTGAGTGTAATACCTTATACACTTAGCCATTGCTTGCAACTTCTTACCCTGTGTCTAGAATTTCAGATGCTTTTTCCCAGTCTTTTCTGTATCACTTCTCTCAAGTAAACAGCAGCAAAGAGAAATAGCAGCAATGGGAAATACAGTTCTGTAATGAGGGGGCTTTTTACCCACTCTAAGAGAAACTGTAATATAGAAACGAGTTTGCATTGTACAGAATGTGATCGGTCATTACGTGCCAGAAATGACCACATTATATTCATTAACCACAGGACAATGATGCCTCAAGGTTACTACCCAAGGTTTAGGAGTTTAAAATCTAGCTGACAGCGAATGCACGAGGCATGAAAGAGATCACACTCTGTTAAACACTGTTTAACATGCTGCCTGTGTCTGCATGACAGGAATGATGGCATTATGTTCAAATCCTGTGATAACTGAAATCCTACATTTAAATGATAAGCTAGTGATGAAAGCTATAGACTGCATGACAAAGCCGCATCCACAATCTCAGTTCTAAACTCTGAGCTGGTGGGAGAAGGACCTGAATGCTAAAGGAATCTATCACTATTATATATCACTATTATATCCTGCATTTGTGACACAGAGGGAAGATACTACATCTGAACAAATAATACAAAATGATCCGGATACCTAAACACTTTGGGACTGAAAGGAGTGAGCACGATGCATTCAGGGAGCTAAAGGCCACAAAAAGCAATAATTAACTAATTTTAAAAGTTATTAACGTTCACCCACCTAGTCTTGTACTGGAACTAGTATCTTGTACTTGTTAAAGTACACTTTCCAATGAGGTGACACGAATGTCAAGGTGGGGGAAAATCTAAGGGGTTTTTGTTATGTTGTTATGCAGAGCACTTAGTTCAAAATCTGTGCTTTATTTGCTGTCTCCACTAGTGTAATTTTAGCTTCCAGCTACAAGATCCTGTCACACTCTTGTCTAGACCTCATTATTCTCTCTCCTTGAAGGAACTTCTGCACTGTAAACCTGTCACTTCTTGATTCTCATTGCTGATAAAATAAACTGAGATACTTAAATCCTGTTTCAACACCTGATTCCCAAGCCCTCAAAAAAAAATTCACTCTCACTTCCTTTATGTTTAAACTTTAGTTTTCAAAAAATCTTTAGAAAAAAGGCAGATATCGGAAGATTCTATAATGATCTCACTGTAGTCAGACGTGGCATCTGTCAAAATATTACCTAATCAGTAAATTAGTCATAAGTATTAGCTATATTTCACTACTCCTAAAGTAAAACTAACTCCCATTTCCTTGACATCTTCCTCTCTCCTTCCTCACTTGCTAATTTATGAATTCCTGTGTTTTTCAAGACTTCATCAAAGCTTGATTATATCTTTACTTTCTAAAACTTGGAGTCCCAATTTTCCAAAGTGCTAAGATACCATGTTTGACATGTTTCACTCATGTTCGTGTTTGTTAGCCAATTCCACATTAATTTTTCACGTTTTCCTACAACAGAACAAATTTTGCTCTTAATCAGCCAATTGTATTACTCTGAACTCCTATTCATAGCAATGAACACTACTGGGTGCTAGAAAACCTCCTGAGCTTTCTATATCACACTCCTGAGGGCAGTTTTCTTCTAGATCTCAAATTTAAACTCCTTTTCCTGATTATTACACTTAAAGGCCATTTTTATGGGATGTTCTGAATTACAGTAACAACTACTCCCTGTAATAAAGTACTTGATAATCCTTATTATGGTATCTATTGAGACTCATTGTGTGTCCAAATAGAGTCTTAGCCCTCACAGTAGTATTTTACAGCGCTATAATCTTGATGTTGACATCAGCAGCAGTCAATGGGCTTAACCGAGACCTTGATTGCATGGATACAGAATATGATTGAAATTAAAAGAAAGCCAAGTAAATTTGAAAAAAAAAAAAAACAGATAGCACACTGGAACAATATTTTCACACAGATATTTGGGAGAAAATAGTCAGACTGATCTTTGGTTATTCCCTTTTGGTGATGTACATCAAAAGTAGCTGCGTATCTAGATTTGCAATTCTAGTCTGAGTGAATAAAAAAAAATTAAATAATCAAGTGAAATTTATAAGTTGAATTCTTCCACTGAGGAGTTAATTTTCCTGTTAATTTTAACAATCTGAATAATGCATAGTCCAGAACCTCTTGCCTCAATAAAATTCTCATAGTTTTCAACACTTCACATGTCCAGCTCATCCATCTCTTTTGATACGTGAATACCACCTCCATCGTGGGCTGTTTTGTTCGTTTGGGTTTGGGGCTTTTTTTGGAGGAGGGGGGGAATAATGTGGAAATTGTCTGCAGGAAACTGTCCTCTTCAAAATCTCCCTCATGAGCCTAGGAATTGAAACTGGTACACCCCATGCAACAGAAGGAAGCAAAGACCTAAGGTCAGTAAGAAGAGAGACTTTGGAGAAGCAGCTGACCACCCTCAAGACCAAAAGCTCCTTGCCATTTTCTACTGACTTTGCTAAGCAGGACAAAGCAATTCAGCTATAAGAGCTCATTTATAATGTCATCCTCCAGGTCAGTCTCAGACAAACAATGCAAAGCAAAAGCACTTTTCTGTTCAATGAATCACATTGTAGGTTTTGAATATGGAATGCGAATGAGCTTGTTGCTGAGGGAGAGCAATGGGCAGGAGCCTGAAGTGTCAACAAATTGAGAAGTAGGTATGAAAAATGAGGTTGTTTGCGAGTCTGGTGAATGGAGGATGAATGGTCAGCAGGATGAGAATGAACAGAAGTGAGAGATCACTTGGCAAAGAAGTGGCATTATTTTCTACAAAAAGCTAAGATGAATATCTGAAGAGCAATCTACTATCTCTTCTCCTTTACAATCAGAAACAAGGTGGGTTTAAATTATTAAGTTGCAGAAAGCTGCATCTAGGGCCTATATTACTATGTCGAGAAAGTATACCTACCACCGTTTTGGGCTAGCCAAGGTGAAACACTCTAATGGGCAGACATCTCAAGGGCTTGGAGGCTCAGCAGTTTCTGAAAATAGGATCCATCTGACACATACCAATCCAAGCACCAAAACAATGAGGCTTTGTTGCTGCTGACAGTCAGAAACAATCTGTCAAGGACAAAGAAACAAACACAAACAAACCAAATCTCTCATTTCCTCAAAAGAAAGCTATTTTTAGATGCAGAATTAAACATAAGTGGCATACAGCCAGATTTCAGTAGATGAGTGCATGAACAAATGTGTGCACAGAGGTAGTCATTCTGATCCTGGAGGAATTTCCCCCTAACTTCATTAAGAGGAGAAATGGGCCCTAGAGGCTAATTCTGTGGCCTGGATTCTTCTGATTCTCTGCACAGCTGCATTGATTTGACCTGTGAAGTACAGTGCTTCTGGAGGTGAGAAATGATATCATCATCCAGCCCCGAGGATTTTGTGAACCCATCTGACTCTGAAAGAACCAAACATATAAACATTTTCCGAGCTCTGACCACACAACTGATCCTTGTAAAGCTGTCAGTGCAGAAGACTGACAGATAATGGTTGAAAGGTCATAAAATCAATACACAGTAAGTCAGCTAGCAGAAAAGCTAATAGGAAAGTAACTGCCCTTTGGCTCAAAACAGGAGAGAAAGGTACACATCCCTGATGGTTTCTAGGTGGCATCTTCTCTGCTGCCTTGAAGAGCCAGAGGAGTGTCTTTGTTTTTCAACATCCAGCTTATTTTTGCAATTAGTCCAATCTGTAGACACTATAATAAGAACAGTTTTTAAATCTGGAGGTAAACACTATCTCTCCTGGAGGATTTACGAGTAAGGAGTGAGAGAGGCATTAGCTGATCCTTGAGCCTTCTGGCTGGGCTGTAAGCATAGCTCCTCTGTGCAAACTATAAAGGAGCAAAGCTCTGGTGCCTGAAAATAAGCTCTGCAGATCCAGCTGCAAGGACAAAACCACACAGGCTGCAAGCACAGCCCGAAAAAGCCCTATGGCATAGCAGTGCATTGGAGAAGCCCAGTATTCATTCACTCCCACGCCACAGCCTTGCATACTTTCAGGGCTCTGCCTAAACACTTCCAAGGAACAAAACACAGCTTCAAATTGATAGCCTATGTTCTGGAAAATGTCAGTGGAAGGCAGCTCATTCTCTGGCTTATGGGTGGTTTTTAAGTCTGGACCTGGACTGTTTTGCCCAGTAGCCAAAACTCCATGGGGAGGTTTACCCTGAAAATGATGCATTTTTTTCTCTTGCATGAGGTAGCAACTGTAAGCATAGAAAAGTGAACTGTCATATTGCGGGGCGGGGGGGAGAAGTGAAAAACCCACAGAGAGGGCAACGAAAGGAACAAGACATAATTTACTATATGTGCATGTGCGTAACACAAATTGTCCCAGCACTCTTTTCCCACCAAAATCCCTGCTTTCAAGTCCCACAGTCTAATTTCTTTTATGTGGTAAGACCCAAGCATATGGTCTCCCACAGAATGTTTTCCACATTTTCAAGAACCATCTCCAAGTCACAACAACTTATCTGGGCACAGAATTATTCCTCTGCAGTGTTTCCAGTGGTCTTGAAGGACATGGACTGTAAGTGTGAACACGTGGTGTTCTCGCATCAGCTGTACTTCGAAGAAGCTCGAGAGAAAAAAAAATAATCAAAGAAGTGTTGCAACAAAAAAAAAGGAAGGTCACATTAACCAACCAAACATGGCTAAGTGTTTAACCTGCATTCAGCTGGCAGTGAAAACATACTGGAAACTCCTTCAGTTGCTCTTTTAAGCGGGTAATGAGTTCAGGAGTGTCCACTTGCGTTTGCGTCTCCCAGATACTTAACCAAAGAAATACCAGCAAAAGCAACCACCTTAAGACTACAGTGGCAACAATGCATTTTTTTTAATTTTGAATTCAAAAAATCAATCAGCAAAAACAAACCAGATCCATATGATCTCCATTGAGCCACAGCTCACCATAATTTTGCTTTTCACATATCTCTAAGTAATTTCCCCACTGACTGCTGGGCAAAAAGGTACAGTTGAGAATACACTGGGGAGCTCATAGACAATAAGTGGTAGGCTAAAATGCCCATCCATCTTCGTTGTGAAGCATTCCTTGTACTATTTATAATCGTCGTATAATATATATCAATTTGCATAGGATGTTCACGTTAAATTATTTGCAAGATGAAAGAGATAAGGAGATGGTTTTTTAACACTAGAGTACTGGTGTCTAGTAATTTGGAGTCACATCCTATGAGGAAGTATATCTATATGTGTGCATGCATGGAAGAGTGAAGGAGCAGAGAGAGAATGTTCCTTATAAAACTGAAAAGCTCCATGTTGAGGTGAATTGCACTGAAGAGTAAACTCTTCAACCTTATTATTATTTTAGATGAAAGGGTTTTGCAGGCTTTTTCCTGTGAGTCCTTTATAACCTTACAAAATCTACCCTATGCTTCTGAAGCTTCTCAGGGAATACCATGTGAAATTGTACAATGTGTACAAGGACTGACAAAAAAAAAAAAGATACTACATGTATAGTTTGGGAACCAAGGGTGGGGGAGACAAAGACATGTTTATAGAATGTGTTCTAACCTGTCACAGTGAGACAAGGCTCAACTCTGTCATTTCACTCCGTATGAGTGGACACGTGTTCAAATACAGATGTTTTCTAACCCTCAGTCTGTGCAAGAGCGAACAGCAACTTAACATCAAGACAACACATCAGCCTACGACACTTTGTCTATGAAGCAGTTTTAGCTAACAGCAACACCATTGTGCCTGAGCACCCACCCTATTCGCCAGACCTGGCTCACTCTTTCCAAAGATCAAGTTAGTACCCAAAGGAACCCATTTTTTGCCAATAGAAGATGTGAGAGCAAAAAATATGGAGATCTACAACAGCCTTTCAGAAAATGATCTGCAGAATTGATTTGAACATAGGCAACATCATATGCAGCTGTGCATCAACTCAGAAGGGAACTACTTGGAAAGCAATCATAGCTGATTTTCTTAATTTGTTAAATAAAAAGATTTACAGGCACAGTCTTGGGGTTTTTTGTGCATCAGACCTCAAATATCATTACAGATAAACACACACACATATATACACATGTACATTTATGAAATATGCTTCATCTTGCATTATTTCTGAATTTACACATAGATTTTGGATAAATGTGATGGAATATCAGACTATACTTTTTTTTTTAATTTCAACTTCACACAAACACTTTCACAGAATAATTGTTACTAACAAACTTATCCAATCCTAATACGATACCTCTATCATACTTGCTGTTTGACTAAAGCCACACATGCATACAAGAGGAATAGTTCACTAACACTGATACCTACATTGCCAAAGGAAAGGATGAAACAATGCTTGCCTGATTTTTTTTTTATTTTCTTTGCCTTTGAACTTATCAACCATTAAACAATTTTAAAAAAATAAAGGGTTGTTCAAATCACATCGATAAAGTTTTGATCTTGATACATTAATATAAATTAAATTTTGTTTCAATTTTCATATATTCTGAAATGTCTTTGGGCATTAAATAATGCATGGCAATATTTTAAACAAGTTTTAAGCAGTTCATTTTTAATTCAGCCATGTATTCTCAAGTGATCAAGGTTAGAGACTTCATTTAAAAATACGACCTGAACATATTTTTAAAATGGCATTTTAAGTTAGTTGCTGCACAAGGTCTGCAAGGAGGTGTAATCTGGAGGACTGGTAGCCTGAGGGTTTTTTTAAGGCTTGCAGAAGTAGCCTGTGCTACTTCTCAAAAAATACAGCATTATAGAACTTAAAAGTAGCAGGAATCATTAGAGCATCTAGCCTGATCCTATCTCATTTTCCAGTTTTCATATTAATATCCTGATGCCTATAGGTTGCAGCACATATCCAAAAGTCAAATTAGGGGTCACCTGCAGAAAGAAACAAAGAGCAATCATCACTACATGATGGCTCTCTGGTGTCTGCACCTGTTTGCCAGATGTGTGTAAGTGACCCTAGCAGCAGAACCTGTCCGCCTATAAAAAGATGAAACATCAGCACCCATCTCACCCTACAGAGAAATTTTCTTGCTGCCCTGAGCTTAGTTAATTGCTGGGGCCCATAGCATGTGAGCAGGGCACATCCATCAGGCATCTCAGAGGATGCTCAGCCCCAGCAGTGAGCTGCTCCATTCCATATTCTGCCTACAAGCACTGAAAAATGCCACATGTTTATCGGCAAGGTTAAAAAGCAGTGTTATTAGTTCCCCTACTGTGTTCAGGTGCCTGCATACACTAATGAAGTCACCTCCCAGCCTCCAAATAGGTCAGCTGAGGAACTTGAAACAGTCACTCTCCCCTCAGAACTGGCTCTTGACATAGGCAAAGTAATTTTTTTTTTTTAAGGCAGCAGATTGTTAACCCGAGAAAAACATCTATCTCCCAATTTCCTACTATGCTTCTACAAGGCTCCTGGTAAAACAAGCCAGCTACTGGGGAAGAAGAGTACAAGGACAGGATCTTGACATAAGGGCTGCTGCACCAGCAGTTGTCCCCACCCTCCCTTTGTTTCGGCTGTAGCACATCCCAGCCCTGCTCCTTTTGCCAAGCACATTGTCAGCAGACACAGGAATTCCCGGTACTGGAAGGACAGATAAACAAGAGCCTCCCTTGCATGGCGTGGCAGGAGACTGAAGCAGAGCTGCTCACAGGAGGCCAGGGAGAGGCATGGTGACCCACACCTAAAAGAAGGCCAGGCATTGGGAAGGGAGGTTGTTCTCAGATTCAACACAGAAATTCCCCTGGGGAACAGCACTTCAAGAAGAGTAGCCAAAGCAGGGCTAGCAAGGAAGCTGTGAGACAGCACAAGGCTGGAGGGCGGGTCTGACCTAGGGGTAGGTGTGGTTTCAGCTATGGAGAGGGGCAAAGATAGAGCAGCTGTGTCAGCAGCTGCTGCCCCAGCAAAACCAGTCATGACAGAAGGGAATTTGGTTGTGCTGGGGTGCACCACTCTGCTGTGCACCTCTGCAATGCAGCCTTGGGACTGGATGCCTGCCTGCAGGCTGCCTTCAGCAACCCCATGCCAATAGGGATCTGTGGTAATTTAATATCACACAACTGTTTCAATTTCAACAAGATTCCTTTCAATACATCCCAGGGGAATCTGGCCTTGTTTCAGACTGTTTTGCTTATTCTAGCTCTTCCTGGAGAGGGAACTCCTAACTAAGTCATGGTCAATTTGTTTTCTTGCCTAGGTATGTTAGTACTTCAAACCCAGCAGAAGAAAATAACACATTAAGTACAGCCTTAAGATTTAACAGTTGAACTCCACCCATGTGCTTTTATTTTACTATTGCTGCTCAGGCCCTATCCATCCCTTGGTCTCTGTGCAAGGCTCTACTCTTATCAATATTTGAATACACACAGAAAAAAAAAAGCAAACAAAACAAACATAATCAGAGACGAGAATCTCAGGGTGTAAGTAAAGGTAATTTTAGATAAGTGTTTGGCATAATGTGGTAATCTGCTGTTCAGTAGTACTTACCCATGCTGAGAGTATTTTACTCACCATTAGTCCAGAGATTTCAAACACCTCTCTTTACAAGGCAACTTGCTCTGTAAGAATA
Source organism: Dromococcyx pavoninus (assembly GCA_033558185.1). Taxonomy (NCBI): domain Eukaryota; kingdom Metazoa; phylum Chordata; class Aves; order Cuculiformes; family Neomorphidae; genus Dromococcyx; species Dromococcyx pavoninus. The sequence continues at coordinate 11,977,082 of JAUMJL010000067.1, forward strand.
GAGATGGCAGAACTGGGCCTTCATGATTTATCCACCCTCCTTGTAGAGCCACCACAAAAAGTTGCACAAGTTGCATTCTTCCCCTTGTGTAGGCATGGTCAACAGTGGGCTGGTCAACAGTGATACATTGCAGCAATTACTGTGCACATCTGCAACTGTGACCAATTAATTAGTCTGGAGTCACGGCTGAGCTGAACAGTAGCTTGGGACCTGCTTTCATGCCACAGACCATCGTACTGGCTTTCTAATCAGGACAGCAATGGATGAAAACATTGGTTTATTTATTTGTGTGTTTTGATTCCTCTGAGTGTGTCCTAAATTACAGTGTACTTTTTCTCCTTTTTAAAAATTTATCTCTAAATCCAGGTGGGATATGGAGCTGGCCCACTGATTCTGAAGGACACATCTCATCTGTTGAAGTCTGGGGATTCTGGTCTGTCTGGACACAAGAGAAGTGGTGTTCCCCAGGGTTCAGTACTGCGTCCAGTCCTGTTCAATAACTTTATCAATGATCTGGACGAGGGGATTGTGCGTACCCTTAGCAAGTTTGCGGATGACACTAAGCTGGGTGGAAGTGTTGACCTGCTTGCGGGTAGAGAAGCTCTGCCGAGGGGTCTGTATAGGCCAGATCGATGTGCTGAGACAAATATCCTGAGGTGCAACGAGGCCAAGTACAGGGTCCTGCACTTGGAACACCACAATTCCATGCAGTGCTACAGACTTGGGGAAGAGTGATTGGAAAGCTACCTGGCAGAAAATGACCTGGCGGTGTTGATTGACAGCTGGCTGAATATGAGCCAGCAGCGTGCCCAGATGGCTAAGAAAGCCAATGGATTCTTAGCCTGTATCAGAAACAGCGTGGCCAGCAGGACCAGGGAAGTGATTGTGCCCCTGTACTCAGCACTGGTGAAGCTGCACCTCAAATCCTGTGTTCAGTTTTGGGCCCCTAAAGTAAAGTGCTGGAGCATGTCCAGAGAAGGGCAAGGAAGCTGGTGAAGGGGTTGGAGAACAAATCCTACAAGGAGTAGCTGAGGGAACTGGGGTTTTTTTAGCCTAGAGAAGAGGATGCTGAGGGGAGACCTCATCACTGTCTACAACTGCCTGAAAGGAGGCTGTGGCGAGGTGGGTGTTGGTCTCTTCTACTATGTGACAGGTGATAAGATGAGAGGAAATGGCCGCAAGTTGCACCAGGGAAAGTTCAGACTAGACATCGGGAAAATTTTCTTCACTGAAAGGGTGGAGAACTGGAAGGGGCTGCCCAGGGAGGTGGTTGAGTCACAGTCCCTGGAGGTGTTTTAAAGACTGGTAGGTGAGTTTCTCAGGGGTATGGTTTAGTAGTGGACAGATACGGTTGGACTCATTCTTAAAGATCTTTTCCAAACAGGGGATTCTATGATTCTATAACACATCAGACTTGAACACCACATCAAATATTCAGATGCTTTAACAGCAAAAGCTGTATTTGAGGCTGATGAAAAGCTCAAATTAATTCATATGAGTTAGGAGGCTTGATATTCTGTGGTAAAAGATAGTGTCAGATTGAAAAACACTGCATATTCATTATCAGACATGGCACTGTATTCTACTAATATATTTTTCAGACAAGTCAGGGAGCAAAACTAACATCCTTCTACTCAGTAAGGTTTTCTGAAGGACTAATTTAACCCATTGCATTTTGCAATCAGCCCCTGCTTTGGCAGCCTTCCCACTGTTCCTTCACAGCTCTCAGCCCATGACAGGTGATAGAAGCACATAGGGGAAAAAAAAAAGTAAGTAATAGCCCCGGATCAGGCTAGATGGTGGCAATAATCTATGTTGGCTAAATCCAGCTCAGGGTGTGTATTTGCCTAATGATGATAGCAAAGCCAATCATTTAGTCTGTACTATGCCTTCCTGTTAGGACTTCAGTAGCTCATTTGCAGCCATTCCTCTGATCTGTTTGCTTCATTCCCCTTTCCCTGGTGCCATAGAGACCCTTACACTACTTCTTCAAACGCAGACTGCACAGCCTAAAATACCAGCGAAACGTCACAAGCTATCACAAGGTCAATTTACAAGTGTGCCAGTTTGCAGGAGCAGAGAAAGCTCACTCTTACATAGCCACAAGAGAAATGAATAGCAGGCTCTTAGCTAGGTAAATTGTTACAATATCATCCCCAAGCCCAGTGAAAGAAGAAAGCAAAGCAGTGAACAGCATCAAGGTTGTATTCAGGCATTAAAAACGCAAAGCAAAATACTCACCTTGGTGAAGCTTAAAAATACCACAAATAACAAACAGCAGGCAGTAAATCAGTCCTTCAGATAACAGGAGAAACTTTTGAAAAGCAGTCATTAATTTGGCTACTATTTCATTCAGTGGTGAAAGCAACAACCTACTTCACTGCTTCACAGATTCATTGCCTAGGAGGGCCATGAAGAACACCGTGATAATTTAACCTGTCTTCCTGCATAAGACTTCAGTTACCAGCAATCTTTTATAATGCCTTCAGCTGGCAGTAAAGGGGTGGCTTTGATGAGACAACATCTTTCATATCTTTGTGTGCAGTTGTTGCCTCACTCCACTTCTCACAGAAATCCTCCTTCCAGCTTCCCACAGGGGTAATGGAGAAAGAAAGCCTGGCAACAGAATGGCTACAACTGGCCCCATTTTGCTTTACTTTTCTAATCAGGTGCTTTCACTGGTCTCCCACTTTCCTACACTTGCTATTGAAGACTGTCTCTACCAAGTCTCATACCTTGCATCAAACTCAAACCTTCCTGCCACACAGGCTGTGCTCTGCTCACTGATGGAACAGTCCTGGCCCATCCCTCCCATCCCAGGACCCAGAAAACTTCTTAGCTGAAGACCTGCAGCACATCACATCCTAGTCTGAGGAGAGGCAACCACAGCGGGAGGCAAGCTGTGGAAACATTATGCCAAAAGGCACCACTGTCAGAGCAAACCCACACTGCACGGTCTCCCTGCACATCCCATGTAACATCCATTATACAAATAGCTGAGCAGGTTACTGCTGGCTGGGTACTCATTTATTTTATATGGTGTCATATGTGATGCTCACATAGTAGACACAGCCCTTGGTTGCAGCAACATGTTTTAGTACAGACATAAGTGCAGGATTCAGGGAAGTCTGAGTTTCCTATTGGTTATACAACTTCCAGGTAAGCTTAGATGAATCTTCTTATTTCTTCTCCCCTTTCATTCTCCATCTGTTTGAAGCAGTAACTGCTGAAACACAATTTCTACTCCCCAGATGTGTTTTCAGTGCTTAGCACTCTCTAAGCAATTCTGGTTAACTTAGTAACATACAAAAGGATTTTACTCACTGAAGCAATGCATCAAGATTTTGAATAAATCTCCCTTACGTGGGACTTACACCACTAAAACGATCAAATTCTCTTTTTTCCAGCTTTTGTCAGAAGCCCTATTTGGCATTATTGAGTTTAAAGATATTGGAAATGTCCACTATGCCTGTCTGCTGGCAGCACAGCGAAAGAAAAAAATGTTGTTACTTGAGAATGTTTCCATCTAGACTGGAAATTAACAGCTGTACTGAATCTTAAGATTTCCTCATCTATTAGACTGGGATCTACTGAGTATTTCATGCCCCATTTTAAGTCTCCCTTGGGTCTTTTTTCCCTTAACCACTTGAATTTTTCACTGGTGAAATTGTGTCTTTTGGTTGCTACCAGTTCTGTTTGGGTAAGATCTTTCCTGACTTTCAAAAAATAGTCCTTTCTCCTCCATATATCACATCTCACTTACTCTCTCAGTATTTCAAATAAATGGCGTAACCAAGGCAAATCCAGGGCAAGTGTCATCTTCCTGTATCTAGTTTTGATGTATGCTGCCCTTTTTGCAGGATTGAAGAAGAAGAGCTTGTGAGCACAAAAACTCGTGGTTTTTTCCTTAGTTTATCACTTCATCTGACAAACTAATTTATACTCTTAGTTAATCTCAGCTAAAACAACCATATTTACTAAGCTATTAAAAATGGCAAAGCACTGTGTGGTTTTGCCTTGGTCTTGGTATTAAAAAAGCAATCAGACACATCATTTTCAGGCATTTTCCTTCTTTGACAATGCTCCTGTGCCGTTCTGCCAATGGATATTTGTCCCATCACAGTGAAATTTGGTAACCCGTGCTTAATTGCTTAAAGTCACTAAATGCAAATCAAGGTCATAAAAGTTGTGTCATGGCACTACTAATGAAGAGACTCAGCCTCTTGTGAATGACAAACTCCACTTGCACTAGGCTGTATGCAGGCAACCAGTACCACCATAACTCATCACTCAAGACCTAAATATATATATAAAATGCTAGAAGAGGCTGCATTTCAAAAGCAATGAAATTACATGAGGAGAAGCAAAAATAAAATCTAATTTCATGTGCATTGCTGTCTCACTGTTCACTGCAAGCTCCAATTTAAGTTTTCTTCTGCTTTAGTCATTTATTGGGGAGTATCTCCCATGTGTTCTTTCTAATTTTTAATAAGATTCAAGTCCACGCTGTAGCTTTTTCATGTTTGGCACATAAAGGATCTGTCTCTCCCTTCCCTCTACTCTTTTACCCACACATCATCAAAACAAAAATTTAATTATCTTTTAGATGACTATCACTGTGCCGAATTTGGTTTGAAAGGTCAGTGAAAAGGGACACACAGATGCACTGCACTGCATGTCTCCTTTCCATAGGAAACCAGGCTTAAAAATAGAGGATTTACAAGGAAAATAAGCTGCACTCTTGTTCACAGCAACACACTAATTTGAAACATTAGATTGCTGAATATAAAAAATTATTTGTATCTATTGACCTTCACCATGGGGATTGTGAATCCTCAGATCTCCTCTGATCCCATTGAATTTATATCCATTAATACCAGTAGCCCATTCATTTCATGTTTTTAAGGATGTGTGTCAGTTAAGCAGGTAAGAGAGTATGGCTAGACCTACACACAAGAGCATAGGCATGCATGTGTATAAGCACATGTACATTTGGGTATCACAGAGCATTCACAGGGAAGTGTCACAACAGCTCCCATTCCAAAGGGATTTGCACCCAAGTTAAAGCCAAAGTTCTCACACTTTCGATGATAAAATCGCCCATGGAAAGAAGGGAGGCACAAGCCATTCATTTTTCTCCCTCTCTTTCACAAGCTCATAAAAGCAGCTTTCTGATGGACACTTGAAAGTCACCTCCACTCATCTGAAAACTTGGCTGAGGATCTCAGTCTTCCTTCATTACTGCGTAACTATATTAAAGCTCTCAGTGGAGCCGATAAGTGAATGTCCCAGCCAATTTTACTTTTTGTATTAAAAAAGAAAAGCAAACGCTAGTCTATTGAAAATCATTTTGAAGAATTTTAATCATAGCAAATGTGTCTGAACAGTTCTCATAAAATCAGCACTGCCACGTATACAAAGGACAAGACTCCAGAGAATGGACTACAAAAATACCATGTATGAAAATGGAATAAGGGAAAGGGGGCAGTTAGAAATTCAGCAGTGTTTGAGATGCCTTCTAGAACAGACAAAGCAAGCAAAAAAATGCTGCTTCAAGACATTCAGATTTATTGACAGCACTTTGATTTAATCTTTATAATTCAATATTTGGCAAGGTTTTGACACAGCAGCCCAGCAGATCATGTATCGTAGGCGCTGCTGAGCCCTCCACAGGATATGAAGTAGGAAGTCATGTAAAATCAAGTTGTACGTGTTTTTTGCTTCTGAAACATGTCAAGGACTTCAGTTCACAGCCACAGAACAGTGCCAGCCTGCTTGTTAGGTAGAATATAATTAACAAGGGTGTGGAGGAAGCCTAGGGAGGGCAAGGGACCATGTAAGACAGAGTGTAAAACAAGGAGCAGAGACGGTGTTAGAGCTGTAGGAGAGCCATGTAGTACCTGTGTGCCTGAGGCTAGACTCCACCTTCCAGCTTCTGGTGCAACTATTAACCAGCCTGAAAGTCAGGAGGGGGAGGGAAGAGGCCATTGGCACTACCAGGCAGAGTGAGGCCTCTCTGCCTTTGATTCTTAAAATAAGAGCCAAACCTTCATTCAGATCTTGTTTAAATTAACGTATTAAGCACATGAGTAAATACACAAGTCTTCAAGGTTGGCACTGAGATAGAGAACTAGCTCTCACTTCAAAGCTGAACTGAGGGAGGACACTTCAGCTGACATAAAGATTGCTTAGTAGTTTTCCTTTGCCTTTTCGTTTTAACACCTGTCAAAGTTTGTTTGCCTTCACCAAAAAAACCCTAAACAAACAAAGAAAAAAACCCCAACCATTCAACTATCCCCACTCCTTCTTACCACCCTTAGTAATACAGAAGCCTTTGCTAACAGGATGGTGCAAACACAGGCCCTGTGGGATGGGCTTTTTAGGTCTGCTTGATGTTACAGCTCGCTTGCAATGCCTTTGGAGCAGTTAGGGATACTGTAGCTGAAGTAATCCGAACTGATATCAACTGCAAGTAGCTCGAAATACGTGTTGGGAAGCTGACAAGCAGATCCCCTAGAGAATATGTGCATGTGTGCAGTCAGTACTGCCCTCTCCACTGCAGCCCTGTGCCACACTAGCGTGCTGCTCTTGAACCACAGGGGCTGCAGTAGGGAGAATGCCTCATTGCAAGGACTGCCATTTGCTCCCTCTTCACTTTCCAGCAACAACCGACTGAATATGCTGACTCCTGGGAGTTAAAAATATGTTTCTTCTCAGAGGTCCTCTGCTTAGCAAAGTTTAGTTTCCACAATAGGAAGCCTATTGGGATTAATTTGGGCATAGCTGAAATTCAGGGGCATCTCTGTATTCTCTCAACAGAGTTTAAATAGATACAGAACAGATGGTATAAACGTGGCCTGAATGAAGAACAGCTTTATTCTTCTTTTTGTTTTTCCTACTGCCTGTTTCTGGTTTTCCAAAACAATTATAAGCAAAATGAGGGTGGGGGAAGAGGGATGAGGATGAGAAATACTTTTTAAAGCATTCCACAAAAGAGCATCTAAGCAGCACACTTAACTCTCAGCACAGCAACGGACATAGCACCCTGCCATGAGGCAGGCTCCTTCAGGGCTACCTTTCTTACCTGAAGCTGAACAGAAGGACACAGGTGGCTGGGAGAGCTCTACATTTGTGGTGACTCAGAAAGCTGGAATAATCTTATAGAGAGGTTCTCACATTTCTTTTAAACCTTAAAAGTCATATATACAGCAGAGGAATTGTAGGACCCCACGCTCTAACCAGAGATGTTATGTTGGACCGTTCTAACAAGGAGAGCATTCGCAGTGTGTTCTTATGGAGTGGTTGTTTCGACAGAGATTTGTGGTAGGTCACATCCATTTTTTACCCAATTCAATGCCTGTCCCAGGACACCTCCTCCCCTTGAACAACCAAGCAAGCACAGGGAGAGGCAGACTGTGCTGGGACAATTTAGCCGAGTTCCTATCTTCCTTTGGCAAAAGTCAGATCACTGACCCAATTGAGGATTTAACAATCTCTTAAGGAGATGGATAATTTGCCCTCAAAATTTCTATCTTCTTATCAAAGGCTGCTTGCTTTAGATCTATAAAATGAGGACTGCCACTGCATATGGTATATATGATAGAAATCCTTGGAGACCAAGTCCACTAATGACTTTAAAGAAGGCATAAGACTTGAGGATGTTCTCGTAGAAATGACAGTCACAACTAATTCTGCATATAATGCTCTATGTGTTTGACATCCAGAAAGTCTAAGTTCTGCGTATTTCAGCAAGCATTTTAAACTTAATAGGCAGCACGTGACATTTCATTAAGATTTCAGTGTGAGTGCGGTTTTCAGCTGTTAGGAGGTTTATGAGGTATTACAAAACAGAAGCACATACATTTGGAAACTCAGCAGACCTATTCTAAGCCATGAATATGGATTTTCTTCTTATCTCCCTCCCCCACCAAAGGAAGTGGAATCACAAAATTAATATCACTGATACATTGAACAAAATAAACCAAAAAAAGCTGTTAATGAATCTTAAAATCTTATCTTAAAAACAGATTGTACAGATAATTTCTGGTCTCTTACTTATTGTCTGTTGTTTTGCTATTTCTTTTTTTCCAAAAATATTACAACTATAGTAAAGAAAAAATAATCCAAAATACTTATTTAGAAAGGACCTGTAATAATAACAGCAGACAAAGAGGTATTACAAATAAGACACTATATGGAGCCCTGTAGATGTTTCTATTTCTGTGGCAACATTATCATTTCAATCACTGAAAACGCAGTAGAAATTTGCAGTCACTCATATATAATAGGTAAGTTTCTCCTTCCAAATTTGCAGGGAAACAGGATAGCCAAACAACTGGCAGAAGAAGAAACAGGAGGTGGCACACTCATAAGGGAGCAGTACAAAGTGCTTTTTAAGCTTCTCGTTATAAAGGACAAGAGAAAGAACCCAAACCCAAAGATGCCAAGCACCAACAATAACAAACACACACAGTATCTGGGGTATTAAAAAATATCCTCATTTATCCCCAATTCCTGACAACATTTCTCTCAATCCCAGAGGTTCACTGTAGTTTCTATATGATTGTTCTGCCTGGATGGCTACTGAAAGATATTCAGTGTACAATTCTTTGTTTATCACAAAATTAGGCTCCTTGCTGGTAACATTTTACAACTCTTATCATACTGTTCAATCCAGATACAACTGTCCAAATCTTGTCTTCTCTAAACCAGAGGAGGTCAGGAAGGAATAGAAAGAATGCTTTATCCATAGCCAGTTTAGCAGTTTAGCAAATACAATCATTAAGCAGGGATTCAGTTGTATCAACCTGTAGGTTTAGCAAATCCCTCAGCATTTCAGCACAGTAGGAAAGAAGCTATTAGAATTCAGTTTATTTCTCCTGAGTTTTTTAAATCATCATTGCTCTGGATTCCTAGGGTGGTTTTTGGTGTGAGTTTGAACGGCAAGTTTGGGGAATTTTTTTCCCACCGTGAGTTAAGAACTCTCAGCTATGTACAATGAGTAATTAAAAACAGGAGTTACAGAAATCCAGGTTTCTACACTCAAGTGCTTTAAAACAGCTGCCTTAGGGTATTTCATAGCCTCTCCTAGTCAATATGCTTTCAAATTTCAAGATAAAACCTTCCCCACAGCAAAGCTGATTACTTGAAATGTTCTTTAAGAATTGCACAGACAAGACAAGTATCAAGAAACAAACACCGAAGTGTAAAGTCCACTTCTATTCATGAAAGTAATTGTGAGTGACCAGATACCTTCATTTTCCTTAAGTTTAATGCTTTAGGGCTTTCTCAGTTAGAATATTTTCCCAAATCATGTCCCAAATATTTCAATACATTTCTTTAGCAAATCTTTGAGAAACATCTGCGAATATTATTCCAAATAATTTAAGCAAGAAATTATCCATTTGCAGTTCAATCAGCAAATTGGCCAAGCTTGGGAACTGAGCTTCCTTTTATGCTTGTTGTCAGGCACAAGTCTACCACATGACACACTGCTTTGAAGGTATTGCAAGATCCACCACCGTTCTTAAATACTTCAAAGTGAGATCATACCCTTTACAATGTCAACCTGAATTCAAATCATCCTGCAGGGGAAGATTTTTTTCAGATCTTGAGGCAGATCCAGATTTCTCTCAAGCAGATGCAACCCCCGGTGATTCAAACATAGTCAGTACATGCAGGCATCTATAGGGCAAAGCTTCCAAAACTCATCAGCACCATGACAGCACACACACATCGTTTCATAATTCTTAAGTTAGGCAAGTAAATAACCTTCAGCACGAAACCACTCAGGCTTCTCATTTCTTTTATTTACTCCATCTTGAAAACGAAGCCAGAAAGCTGTAGACTCCTAATCTAACCCTACTAATTTATTTATTTTAAGTTGGGAAAGGGAAAATACAACTCTCATTTTTTTAAAAAAAGGAAAAAATGTAGACCGAGGGAACTACAAGCTGGTCACTCTCACTTCTGCACATCATCAGGCAAGATCACAGAGCACATCTTCCTGGAAACTCTGATGTTGCACGTACAAAATAAGGTGACTGGTGACCACCAACATAGCTTCACTAAGGGCAAATCGTGCCTGACAGATTTGGTAGCCTTCTACAACAAGGGCTAATGCAGTGGTGGATAACAGAAGAGTAACTGATATCATCTACCTGGACTTGTGCAAGGTATTTGACGCTATCCCACACAATATTCTTGTCTCTAAACTGGACAGACAGGGATTTGACAGACTGACCACACAGTGGATAAGGGGCTGGCTGGATTATCGCACTAAAAGAGTTGTGGTCAAAGGCTCAAAGTCTGAGGGGAGATGGACGATGAGTGGTGTACTGCAGGGGCCGGTACTGGGACCAGTGTTGTTGAACGTCTTTGTTGGGGACAGACAGTGGGATTGAGGGCACTCTCAGCAAGTTTGCCAATGACACCAGGCTGTGTGGTGTGGCTAACATGCTGGAGGGAAGAGACACCATCCAGAGGAACCTTGACAAGCTTAAGAGGTGGGCCTGTGTGAACCTCATGAAGTTCAACAAGACCAAGTGCAAGGTCCTGCCAGCTGAGTTGGAGCAATTCCAAGCACAAATACAGGCTGGGCAGAGCGTGGATTGAGAGTAGCCCCGAAGAGAAGCACTTGGGGGAGCTGGTGGGTGAGAAGCTCAACATGAGCTGGCCATGTGCAGCCCAGAAAGCCAGCTGTATCCTCAGCTGCATCAGAGGAAGTGTGACCAGCAGGTCAAGGGAGGCAATTTTGCCCCTCTACTTTGGTCTTGTAAGACCTCACCTGGAGTCCTCAGCATAGGAAAGACACGGATACATTAAAGGGAGCCCAGAGGGCCACAAAGATGATCCAATGGCTGAAGCACCTCTGCTGTGCGGACAGGCTGAGAGAGTTGGGGTTGTTCAGCCTAGAGAAGAGAAGGTTCTTGGGAGACCTTATGACAGCCTTCCATTACTGAAGGAGGGCTGAAGAGGGACTTTTTATCAGAGAGCATAGTGATAGGACGAGGGGTAACAGATTAAGATGAAGGAAGGTATATTTCATTGGAACAGGTTGCCCAGAGAAGCCATGGAAGCCCCATCCCTGAAGGTGCTCAAGGTCAGGTTGGATGAGTGGAAGGTGTCCCTGCCCATGGCAGGAGGGCTGGAACTGAATGAACTTTAACATCACTTCCAGCCCAAACCATTCCATGATTCTATGAGTGCAACAGTGGTAGCAAACAGCCACTTCTTTTCTTTTCAGCTTCTCAGATCTAATGGGTTCAATAGATCCTGTCTTTAGCCGTTTGGCGTTCCAACATTGTCAACTTCATTATTTGTGCTCAGAGATGGCCATCGGCTTTTCTGCATTCAGTGAACAGACATGCAAATAAAACAACTTTTTATTTTAAACAGTGTGCGCACACAGGGAATTCAAAACTGCTTTATTTTCTATCCCAATTTCTTCCTGCTGAATCCCTGTTCAGCTTGTGTCCGAGTCCTCAGCTTCAATGATGATTCAGCACCCTAAAAAATTTCTGCACACCCATCAAGTTTTTCAGTTGGTGGAAAACTGAACTTTTGAAATAGACAGCTTCCCAGCTCAAAGGTGTTGAAGGAAATGCAAGATCTGGAGTTTCACTGCTATTCTCAAGATACAATTTGACAGAAATGACATATGCAGGCCACTGCAAAACATGCTCAGTGGATGTTTTTGTGCATACAGACCTGAATTTTCAGGCTACTGCCTAATGGTCTGCTTATTTCCAGTGTCCTCTTGCACCCTTCCTTCACTCTTTCAAACCAGTTCAGGCCAAATCTGTACGTTGTCTTCAAGCTTTCAGGCACACTTTATGGTACCTTTACTTGAACTTACAAGACTCCTGAAATATTTAAAAGCCCAGGCATGGGGCTGTTCCCTTTTGGGTGGACATCCCAGCCTGGAGACACAGAGTAAAGTTGTGGCTCTCACCTGAACACCAGACAAGACATCACCTGTGGAGCAGCGAGTCATCTGTCAGCAGGAGTAGGTTTGCAGGAGATAGATCAGAGTGGATGGCAACTCATCCCACATGAAATCTGGGCAATGATACCTAAGCTTCATGCTACCAAGCTATCTCAGCACCTGATCACCCCAGCACTATAAAGTTCCCGACCTCCCTGTGATTTCCTAGCCTAACACCCTTCCACTAATCCTCTTGGCCTCCCTCTACTTGTGAACATGTGCTGTATGTATTCACTCCCCTCAGCACAGAAACACATCCCTGTAAATATAGGGGGTCCATGCATGTCCTCAAGTTCCCATTTCATATCCACGTTCAGGTGCTTCAGCGCAATATAGATGTGAAGGGTGAAAACAGACTTGTGTGGATCTGAAGGGTACTGAGGGATGGATAGGGGGATAGGAAAGACTTTCTTCTAGCTGTGGATCTTACCTAATTCCTTCAGAATTGCCTCTGATGTTCAGGAACACGCTTAGCACGAAAATTAAAGGAATTATTTGGAACTAAAATTAAGATGTATTGAAGCATAAGGAAATACTTGAAAAATGCATTTTCCAAACATTCATTAAGCATTAAATTTCACTGTACTTGGAAGGTAAATTTTTTCATTGGAGATGCTCAGGGCAACTTAAGAAATGTCTGAAAAATTGTTCAATTTGAGTATGAAGCAAGCAGCTTGGCTTGTTGACACAAGCATGCAAGAGGTAAAGTGACAAAGAGAAAGAACACAATAGCCCCAGCTGTCAGGCCTACAGACAGCAAACAGCGCCAGAAAGGTCACTAAAACATGCTGTAAAGCCATTGCAATATTTCCAGACAATCTCGCCCCACTGAAGCTCTTACACAAAAAACTGCCTTAAGGGCCAACAGATCCCTCGAACAGCCTCCCAGATGATGTTGCAACTCATCTGCTACCATGTACCATCTTCCCTCTATGTCCCCTCCATCCACCCACAGAAAAAGTCTGGAAAAAAACCTGAATCTCAAGCCACACTTTCTGTGCAATTAGGATAGAGAAACATTTCAACTCCAAGACTTACTTGAAAAGCTTTCACTTGACATGCAAGTGTCTCACGCCAATAGGCCACACTCTCTGGGGCAGTTTAGCTGTGGATGGTAGGTACGGCTCCTTTCTATGACCAGGAGGAGGCAAAATCCTCCACTACTTGGCATTGCTGTGAAAAGTTCCAGGGAACACAGAGACTTGCAGCAGTTTAGACAGCAGATTGGTGCCAAGAGGTTTTGCTACTGGGACACCTACAGAAGAGCTCAAATCATATATGAATTGTTAGGTTTTGGTTTAGCCCTGTTGTGAATATAACAAAACCAGTGCTACATCGGCCAACTCTGCTCCAGAAATGCATTTGCAGTGTTAGGAAGGTTCACTGCCCAGGGCTCCAGCAATAACAACATGATCAGGAAGGGGGGCTCATGGGAAAGGGGGAGCCAGTGTGTCACTCTGTATAATACATGCTTAAGTCAAGACCATTAATCCCTCACTTCCATAAGCAAATTTTACTTAAAACATTGAAGTTATCTGATTAAAACAGAAAAAAGAAATCGTTATGTGGCTCAGAAGTCATCAGCTGTAATTCTGTATCCTAAGGTAAACAAAACATAAAAAACCCTTTATTGTTTACCACAACCCACACTTAACACTTCGCCTTAGAAGACCAAGAGTCAAATTTCAACCACCTCGTCATAAAACTCAGAGAAATTCTACCAAATTCGTTTCCGTGCTCTTCATTTGGTGGCAAAGTAACAGAGCTACCATAATTCATGTGACATCACTCTTTTCCTGCTAATGTTTTATTCAGACTGAGCTTCATTAATAAAGATGAAACTTTGGACTCATGATTGCTCCATGTTTACAAAACATCCAGGCTCCTTTACATCTTGGTTAAGCATGAACAATTACTGAACACAAAATTTCCTAAAAAAATCCCGCATACCAAAATTGCATATTTTGAATTTTTAAAATTCACTAAATGTAATTTCACAGAGTGAACCATAAAGTCTGTTTGCCAGAAAAGCACAAGCCAAAAATGGAAGTTGGGACCCTCCAGGAAAAAAAATAAAGCTGGACTCCAACACACACATCCTGCCCATTAAACAAGGAAATAAATACACATCCATACTGAGTAACTTGCTCTAAAAATGCAGGTGCTTGAGTAATTGCCAGTAAGTTTTTAGTATAAATTTTAGTTGCTCAAAAAGTACTGAGTCACAGTAAATTTTCTCTTTTTTTTTTGTTGGAACTGGGCAGTGGTTTCTTACTGGACACCAGGGAACAAAAACTAGCCCAGAACCTGATGATATTGACATAAGTCCAAAACTGCTTCTCCACAGACAGAAATTACAAAGGCAAGACTGTTTTTTAAAAATAATAATAATAAAAAAATTAAAAATGTGTATATAGCAGTATCACTTTCTAATGCCAGGTATTGGACCAAGGAATGGGACAGACTGCACTGCATTTTTAAAGTAGTATGGCTGTCAACATACTTGAGAAACATTTTAACACTGTACACTACAATAAACTACTTAGTTCACTTCTATACAAGTCAGCAATAAAGCTAGATGACCCAACATGATATGGCAGCTACAAATTTGAAATGATAGTCACAGTCTAAAGCCAGAACAAAAACATCTCCAGAACCCCTATTTATAAAAAGGAATGAACGTACACGCCATGAACGCACGTGCATGCACGTGCACGCAGACAAATATCTTGAGGTTTTACTTATTGCTCTTACACAAGGCTGAGAGCAGGCAAATGTCTGGATCAGAAATTAGGTCAAACATGCATTTCAGCAGGCACGAAAAGTACAAGAAATTGATATTAACAAAACAATGTACAGCCTTATGGGATACGGGATGGTATTCTGCTAATATCTTACGTCAGTAATACCGGATAAACACCAGGTCTGCCTGTTGCACAATGTGTTATGCAGTGTGGTATTTTAACCTAATTTCTGATTTTTCTTTCATACTACACCCTCCATAAAGGGCTGAAGAGCAGCAGTTTTCAAAACAGCCATTCTTTGCAATGCCAGAGAAACCTCGGCCTCAAGAGCTTCAGGCAGGCAGGTACAGCCAGATAGAGGTTAATGTTATCAGCACTGTATCTCCAGGACCTGTTCTTTGACTGCCTCATGTCTTTGTGCAGTCACTGACAACTCAGATAAACAAATGCAGAAGCTGGTGCAAAACACATCAGTGTTGTTCTCAGAACGTATTCCAGCTATGCTATATGCTACTGGCACACCCATCAATTGCTACAACAGATAAGGCAGTAGAGAGTCAAATCCTGCATCTGGTTACTTCTTAAGAGTCATAAAGGCAAGGGTTTTTTTATGAACTGGCTTTTCTTTACACAATAAGCAGCGTAGCATGGATGTCAGTAGAAATCTGGCTACCTATTGGCAACAAGAGATTAGCATGTTCAGAAGACACATTTTGGAATTCCTGCTGTTCCCTACTGCTACCAAATTAAACATGCTGCAGAGCGGTGTCCATGTATTACAATACTCTTAAGTCAGGTTCAAGGCATACTGCACATGGGCCTGGCACAAAAAAGGCATTAAACGTGTTATCTGAGGATTTTTTTTTTTTGCTGTGCTATGCACACATACGACAGTAGATAAGAATCAGCACAATGGTTCTCTCCATACATGATGGAACATACATCACAAGAATTAAGCACCATACATGCCATCCTTCAGTTAACAGGAATCAATAAAGAAAAATGGTTTGGGAACAGGGAGGGGATGAAATCCAGCACAAAGTTAGAGGTATATTCCTGACTGAAGTCCTAGCTGACAAGTTTTATTGTGAATCAGCAACCGGATTTTGTGATAAAACCAGAAAACCACTGACGTCTACAGGGCCAACTGGAGCACTGCATAATCAAACTTATGTTCTCCGGTACTATCAAATGGCATTGAGCAATCACTAATTAACTATTAGAAAGAGCTGTAGGTAGACAACAAGAGGTCATGCTTCAGGGAGTTTACACTTTGTATTTGCAAAAAACAGCAGTGCAAACCAATAGATTTTTTTTCCATCTTATTAAAGGTCTGTCATGTGTCACTTAATCCAAACCCTAAATTTCACTACAAATTTCAGCTTTCATACTTGCCAAATACAAAAATTCACACTGAGCTCTATTTTACTTATGAGCAGTACTACTAAAGCTAGTGGGACTGCTTAGAGCAGTGAAGGTTCAGGAATTTGCCTCTTTCCAAGAAGTGAACTGCAAATGAAGAGGGTTTCATGACACTCACAGGTGTAGGGAGACACTTCCTGTATTTTTTTCAATCCTGTCCTTACAAATATCAACATTTATAAGACCAAAATATGTGGAACGGGTCTGTTATGTTCACCCAGGCATTTTGACACCACAGCTACAGTTTAGGAGGGCTCAGCAGAGCGTTAGGCTGGCCAGGGGTTCTCCTCCCAGCTATGGCACTCTCTCTTACTAGATGATTGCGTATAAGGGTCCTTGGTCTCAGCTGGGATGGTGAGGCTTCCTTAGAGCAACTTCTCTATCACATCATCCACAGGTACACAGGTGCACTTTTTAGGAAAGAGGGAGGCAAAATAGGTCTAAAATCTTCAAGAACACTTAAGAAATTTCAGCATCCAGAAAAACAATGACCCATTTCTTCACTTATGGCTATGAAGGCCAGGTCACCTGGAAGTTAAAGAATATGTCCAGTGTTTGCTATTCAAGGCCATCCTTCGTGTGAAGCTGGCTAGCCAGAAGTGTTTTGACTGTGTTTTTAGGCATCCCTCCTAGCCCACTTTGCTCCCCTGCTTGGAAGCTCCTTCAAATAAAACATGTTGGAAGTGCCACTTCCCTGTAGTTGAAAACAAAGGGGAGAAACAGAGAGGCAAAAGACATAACACCATGGAATGAGAGAATTGCTTCTAAAACATGTCCTTTTAAAAACTATTGAACAACTCCCTAACTTGGTTTAATTCGTGTGCAGTTTAAAACATACAAAATGCCTTACCAGCTAAATGATTTCTTGATTTTACAAGTCTCCCTCTCCTTATTACAAAATAATGCATGTGTGGACTGGTACTGAACACCTTGTACAGAGTCGCGCGCCAATTCTTTAATTCTACATGGAGCAGTTTTGATTTTAATCTACTGTGTTTACAGAAGAGCTCAAACATCTCATACTTTACAGTATAACCAGCTACATAGATGTCTTTAATCTCATAACACGATAAAAAAATCACTGTTAAGTTGCAGTCCCTTTAATAAATGATTATGGTGATGCATGCAGTCTTCCTCAGTGCCGTTGCTGTCAGAAACAGGTTGTGATTTTCTCCACACGCTGCGCCGCACCACCAGGGGCTGCGGCCAGGCCAGTGCACTGCTGCTCCACTGTGCATTGTTCTGCAGTTATTGGGCAAAGCTACGGTGAATTGTCTTGCTTGAACCCACCACCACCATCACCACCGACCCAACCCAACCCCCAGGGGAGCACATCCGCCTCCTCGTCTCAGCCACAGGAGATCACCGTGAAGCGTTTGGAAATGCACGACATGTTGTGGAGGACAATGCCCAGGAGGAAGACCAGGACGCAGGCCACCAGGATCACAGTGCAAACACCCGACCAGGTGGAGCTTTTCACAACACCTCTCCGGTCCGGCTCCTCTGCTCCTCCCTCGGGGGGAAGGCTGCCCTGCAGCGGCTGCTGCTCCGCTGGGATTGTCACCATGGCCAGGGACTTCTGCTGGCTACCAGGCAGAAGGCGGCAGCCAATGTCTCCTGGCAGTAGCGCCCTCTCCTTGGAGAGGGGCAAGGGCAGCATGTAGCACCCATTGCTGGGGAGTTTGATGAAGACGGGGGTATGCTCCGAGGTGTGAGGGATCGCAATGACAGCGATCACCTCGGGATCATCAGGCAGCTGTGACACCGAGTACCCTGGTGGCAGCTTGGTGATCCCACGGCACCAGGGGCACCGCAAGTCCTTCTGGCTGGTCCTCATCTGCTGCAGGCACACTGAGCAGCAGGTGTGCTTGCAGTCCAGCAGCTTGGGCCGCCGGCGGGGGCTGTAGTAGTTGAAGCAAATCTGGCACTCCAGCAGAGAGTCCTGGGACAGGGTCTCCATGGCGGCCGCTGCAGGGAAGCACAGCAGACCTCGCGAGGAGACTCACCTTGGTGCCCCACAGCTGAGGCGCAGCACAAGACTGCCTGCTGCTTCTCCTTACGGCAGTGCCTGCCTTCCTGCTGCTTCTCCTCAGGGCAGCAATGGGCAGTGGCTATGGAGAGCACAGGAAAATCACCAGTCTGAACCTTTCAGTACCTGAGACAAACAGAAAAATGTGAAGAAACAGGTTACTTAAAGGAACTGATACCGAAAATGCCAGTAAATAAACTCAAAGACTCATTTTTGAGTTTTACAAAGCAGCATCCTTTAATTCAGCGCTGGGCCCATGAGGGAATCATTTCCATCAATCATGCACAACAAGACAAGAACTGGTTACAGACTATAAATCCAACTTACATGCATATGTATAAATTCTCCCACCAATCTCATGCATTTTCTACTTCTTTCCATGGACTAATCTTAAATTCGTTATGAACTTCACAACAGCCGAGTCCCTGCTCATTAGAGCTCTGTACCTAGTTCTCTGTCTGGCCTTGAATTCTTCAGATAAATGAAGAAATATTGTCTGGGTACAGCACTATTTAAAAAAACATACTGACAGAAGAACAGCCTGTGTCTGTCTAACTTTCAAAAATACTGCCACTTAGATATCGCTTAACTGAAGTTAGTTAGAAAACCAATTTTACAGAAAAATAACTCTACTTAAGTCAAAATATTCCACTCTCTGCAATACCAACCACTTTTTGTGGGAACAGAAGAGCCCAGCTAAGGGGGAATCAAAACTAGCTCTGCCCTTGTAATCTGGCAGAAGAAACAAATTTGCAGCCCTTAACAAGAAAGCATCTTCCCACCAGCTTCACCAAATTGCCCAGCTGCAAACCTTCAGGTCAGCCACCACTAGATCGCCCTTTTTTTTTCCCTACCAAACTGCCAGCCCACCAGTCACAGCTGTATTTATACACCTAACATGGGAGGCTGTAGTTCACTAAGCACGTCCTTCAGCATCTACCTCCTGTCATGATTTCAGGACTTTCCAGCCCTTCCTGCACCTTAACAATTGTTCGCATTTAATCCTTTAAACCCCTGAGGACTTTTAGCTATTTGCATTTGGCTCAATTGCTAAGTCTGCATGAAGCATAGCAGAAAGAAAAAATATGTTTAAAGGGATGGATTTCCACAGGCTCTTGAACTTCTGCCGCTGCATGAATGAGAAACCAAGTTAACTATACTGTAAGACCCACATTTGCACACAACAAAAACGAATGGCATCCTTTTAGTGAAATTAACTGCCTGGATAGAGGAGCATGTAGAAGCAGTCCTCTGAAACATAAACCTGCTCACTGGTGACAACTTCAACCAAGACAAAAGGCTCTGTTTAAACCCAGGACTGCCAAGCACCATGGAGAACAATCTGTTAACGAACTAAATTAAATGCAAATTGTTACTAGCCTTGTTCTAAACTATTCATTATAAAGGGATTCTTTGCATTTCCCCACATATCTTACAGCTATGCAAAAGAAAAAGGCAGCTGTGTTTACTTTCACAGTGAGTTGTTTAGATTTGTTTGATTCTGGTCTCTCCAGCGCATAGTATGAAGGGGTGACATTTTCACAACATTTTACATTGCCCTCCTTGCTGTATTTGAAGAAGTAGCAGCCTGAATTTACATCCAGAGAATACAATAAAGAACACCCAAAATATTTGCATGGTGACCTTTGATCTTATCTTATTACAATGTTACTCCAAAAACATAGTTAACACCTGAGGACTACAGCTGTTGGATGACTTTTTCCTTTCCATACAAATATTTCTTGCTCTTCCCTCCATAGCAACGAGGTTGCAACATGCTAATCGATGGGTTATGTCAGTAAACCAGAAATAACGCAGTTCAAGAAGAGAAGGCAGGCGTGGACGTGGGGTTTGCAATGTAGGACAGCCCTCTGGACCACACTGTCCCATATCCTGCTGCTGACAATTACCAGTGTTTAAGTAGGAAAAACAAAACACGTCATCTCTTCAGATGCTAACTGATATCACCAATGCTGGCATAACTGGCCCTGCTGCTGATTTTGTAACAGCAGCAGGTTTTGGCTCACAAGGCACTTCAACAAACACAGTGACAATCCTGACTCGGGAGGGAGCAGAGGCTGCAGTTATGAAGGCAGGAGTTTTAAACACAGGCAATGGCTGCAAGAGTAAACAGCACGTCAGCTGCCCAAATGGCACTTGGGGGATGCTTTGTCACAGCACAGAGGCCAACTTTGGGAGGGGCAACCACCAGCATGAATCACAGGGTCCGTGTAGTGCCTGCTCTGCACCAGCACCATATGACACATGGCGTTACCAGATACACCACGTGCAGAGGGAAGGAGCCCAACACTGTCACAGAGTGTGCTATCCATTCACCATAAACGTGCAGGCCACACCAAGGGAAAGTGGAAGAAAATGAGTGGAGGTTTTACCTTCTTTATCCTCTCCTTCCTATTACTATCTCCACATTGCTATGGTACAGGCACCACAAAGGAAGACTGTCAGAAAGGGTCATTAAATATCTATGGTGCATCTGAGAGAGAAAAATGGAGGACAGCTACTCCCATAAGGCTAGGCAATTCCCAATCGAAGAATATAAGGAGACAAAGGCCAGATAAGAAATTAGTTATAGGAACTCAGGAAGGAATCACTGAAGCCATCAAATCCAGTTTTTGACCACAAGCAACCCAGTAGTTTTATATTTTGAACAGAAGTATGCATACAAAATCTTCACAATCACACACTGCCCAAGCCAAACCTGAGCTCAGATATTACAAAATGCTACTGTGATCTGCTGCATCTGCAAATGTATATAAAAACCCCATGATAACAATACTGCAAGTATTATCTTAAGAAAAAGCCCCAGTGCCTCATAATTCAGAAGATAAGGCTTATGTTTAACAACAGAGCAGAAGTACTCCTGCAGAAGTAAATCAGCATCTCTGCATAGAAGCTCTGCCCTCCATGTTTTGGAGGTCAGTGAACTGACTGGTGAAGTCCTCTGATCTCCTTTTGCTGTCACCTATAAGCACTTTTTGGACTTAGAGTGCTAAAGGTAAACCAGTTTCTGTTGATGTAAATGTGATTGGGATCAAGATCATTTTTCTGACCTCATATCTTTGTCCAGGAATCACTCACGTGCTATTAAGTCCCTCATCCCTGTCCCAGTGACATCCTTATAGTAGAAATACGGTATTCAGAACACAAGAATAAAACAAAAGTCACCTCCAGGCAAACAGTGCCCTAAGGAAAAAGAAGAAAATCCATCCCAACAAGGTCTCAGCTGGTTTGAACACTAAGTAATGCTGTGAAGCATTTCTCCATGAGATCAAAGTTTTAAAGCATTAATGCAATCTATAGGAAGAAAAAGGAAAAGAATAGAGACAAATTAAAAAGTTATGATAAGGCTTGCCACCTACATGACAAACATTGTTCAGATACGTGTGGATATATTTGCAGAAGCTGTAAATATAGTAACAACCTCATTTTGACCTGGTGATGTGGGAATCAAGCAAACAGTCACTTGCAACTGTGTCTTGAAGTCACACTTTTTTCTCTTCCTTTATTTATTTTTACTGAAAGAACAACTAAAACCATTATTTCAAGTAACAAGATTGCACTGGCTATGTGTCTATACAGAATTACAACATTTCTTACTTTCTCAAAATGTCTCAAATAATGATGAGAGGTGTATTTTGACAGATCACTGGTAACAAATGGTAAACAGAGAGTTTGGTATGATTCCTTCAGAATATGTCTAAAGACAAGTTAAAAAGTAGCCATGGCCATGTAACTCCTTGGCCTTTCCTGACACTGCCTTGTTCAAAGGTTAGATATGTAGCTTCATGGGTGCAATATAACTTTATTCTCCATCATACTGAAAGCCTTACAGCCCTCCTGCACTCTTCCACGGCACGGTGTGGGAATAAAAGAAAGTCAAGCTATCATCCACAGTAAGAATTAAACTGCGTAATAGACATTTGATTCATTTTGCACTACATTGTTTTGAAGGAAAAAGCCATGGGAGCTCTCTCAGCACTCTTATACCACTTCACTTTAGTAACTATGCAAAGATTTAATGCTATAGCAGACCTCTTCTTGGACAGAGGCCTGAACTCCCTATTTTGTGCTCAACACGCCCCCTTACAGTTAGAGGTACTGAGCTATCACAGGTGAACACCCTGCTCAGTGCTTACTCAGACTAGACTCTTCTCAGTGCTTTGAGCACAGAGACCAAGAGGCATGAGCCAAAACCCCATTCTTCTGTCATTGACAAAATTTTGTCAGTGACAGCCAAAGTGGGAAGAGGACTCTTGACAGGAAAGGGGGAAGGGGAGCAGGCAGGAATCAGAAAAGATTGTTCAGAATATCTGTAGGTCTCCAGAAGAGAGTCGGCGTATGTATGTGCAGCTATGGGCATGACAGTGAATATGTACACACAGAGGCAACTGCAACTTCGAGTAGTGACACTGCCTGGCACAAACCTGACAGGAACTGGAAACCCTTCAGGGCTGAGCTCTAACTAGTAAAGCAAATAAAAACTAACTGGGTATGAAAATCCACAAGCTCCAAAACTTGAGCGTCAGAAAGGTGCAGCAGGAGCAAAGGAAGCGAAAAGAGACAAGCCTTGCAAAGAAGCATCAGGAGACCTCTCTGCCTCACTCACACCCTCTTCCCCTTGCTGCAGACCTGCCCAACAATCACAGGGCTGTCACTGTCTGGTGAGAGATTCACAAGTGGTTACAGAGACCCAGGGAGGAACCTGCAAAGCTGATGATCCCTGCAGCAGGAGATCAAGGTACAGCAAGCAGTTGAGAGCAGGGCACAAAGGTCCTTCTTCCAGATTTGGGCTGCCCTCTGCATGAGCCAAGAGATTTTAAGATTTGAGAAATGATCACATGACTCAAGAGCAATAAAGGCCTGAAGAATAAAACAGATATTTCAGCTGTTTGTCAGTCATGTTATCTGTTCTACCTGTACCTTGACGGAGACCATAGCAGAGCCCCAAGCTCTCTTTTGCTAGCTGAGGAGGCCAGGAATGCTAAAGCATCAGTCTTCTACTCCCCAAGAAGGAGAAGGGTGCAGGGGCATTTGTTGCTCTCTTGCAATTCATTGCTTCCCAGGTGAAGGTTGCTGCAGCTGGTATAGCACAGCTACAAGCAGCGAGAGGAAGAAGAAAGTACAGGTTTGCTGCAGAGAAAACTCCGCACAAACCCTAACAATAAAGTGGTCCCCCACTGGCCAGGTCACACAAGACAGTGATTTTTGGAACCAAGTGCAAAGAAAACCATTGAACATCCATGACAGGAGTCAGATAACAAGTCAGAGAACAGAGTAACGGCAAATCCTTGCGTATTGACGTAATATTTTTTCTATGCAAGTACAGCCCCAGTGATACCAAGCAACAGAAACTACAGCCTTGAAGGGGTGCTGTCTCCACTGCAGAACTCGGAATTCTTTTCACACATGCTTCCGATCTTATTAGGGCCCAAAGTTATATAAACTTGAAAGCCCCAAAAATATACTTCAATGATGCCTGTGGAATCTAATACAATTCACAGAAGATTAAATATCATATCATACTTTTAAAGACCAGCTTCAGGGCATGCTGTTGTAGTTAGCTGATCACTGAAATAGCCTCAAAAACTTTGCACAGACTTATGCACATATTTAGGCATGCTCTACTTGCTGTATGGCAAGGTTAATAACAGACTTTCAGCAAGGCAGTGCACTGATGATACTTCACCTTTCTCAAGGAAGGTTCATTACGTAAACTCCCCAAACACATTTAGAATTCTTTGACAGTATTACTGAGTATGTATGATTTATGATTAAGAAAGATCCATTCATTTCAGGTGCCCTTAGGCTGGAAAGGAGACGGGAGTGAGGGGGGAGTACTGTTCTCAACAGGGGACCTAATTGCAAGAATCATCTGCCCACAGATATGGAAGAAAATGTGTGCTACAGTCACTTACAACTACTAGTGAGGAAGAGAAAACATATTTAATATTTTGAAGCATTTCTGCTACAAAATTCTGCATCTGTGTATGTTTTCAACAAATTCATGTTTGGACAAAACACACTGGGGCTGTTACAAATGCCCAGGATGTACTACCTGATTTCACCTGAATATCCTTCACTAAATGAGCCTACTTATTTTTAGGCTGTTCTGAAGCACTAATTACCATAGTAACTGAGAACAGCACAACGATTAATTAATTTATTCATCACAACACCCTTGTTAAGAGAGAACTATTATAATCATTATATCCTTTCATCATCTAAGAAAAGAAGTGCTGAAAGACAAAGCAGCTGGTTCAAGGTCATGCAAATACCACCCAGAATGCCTCAAAGCTCCTGAACAACCTAATCACAGCTCCACTTTTCATGTCATAAGCCACCAGGCAGAGGTTACAGATTCTGAACAAATTCTTTTTTGCAACAGAGAATTGAAAAAGCTCAGAAACCTACCCATTTCTCCCCATCTCTTCCACCTGGCAGCATCTCCATGGTATGCCTGAGATTTTTTATGGCTTTCCCTGAAAATATCAGCTTTTCCACAGACTATGAAAATCATGACAGCCTATGATACAGAAGTTAAAGTGCCTCCATGGACCCAGTTCATCCACCATGTAGGTGACAACTGAGAGACCATAAGTATTTGGAGGGACATAAAGCTAACAGTAAGATGACAAAGTTAATCCATTCTTCTCTCCAGAATTACCTATTTTCCAGGCAACTTCCTCTAAGTCAGGCAGCCTACACTCACTATCCTTTCCTTTCAGTTACTCACAATTGCACAGAAATATTGCAGAGCAAAAGTATTTTAATTTGGAGAAAACCTTAGCCAGTGCAAGCTGACACTGTTTCTTTAGCTTTAGCTCTTGCTAAGATGAGAATCAGATGTACATACTCCCAGATGCATAAAGCCACAAAAAATAAAGCGCAATATATGAGTCTACAACATCCTATGAACCAGCTCCAGGGGATCCATGCTTATGAGAGAATCTTCTTTGGATGATCTCAGTGGCACAGATCAAACAGGTCAGCAGTTGTCCTGCCTCTCTGGCAGCTGAGCGATTGGCGGTGTATCACAAAAAATGAGCCTAGTTGTTGGAAGATATCATCCCAACAGCATTTACCTTAGAAACTGTTCGCCAGCCAGCCCTAGCAGCAGGAGACAGAGACAGAAAGGTCAGCCATGCGAATGAAACTAGATGTAGAAGTTTACAATTTTGGAGCAAAAACAGATCAGATGAAAACTTCTGGTGTTCATACGAAACAGAGAAAGACTCACATGCTGCTCGCTGTTCCATCTCACGTCGCCAGCTGCACTGCTCCCTCCTTTTATCTGCAAACTTTGACACGTCCACATTACCCGGCTCCAAAGACCTTATTTTGGTCAAATATGACCAGGATAAGCTGCACTTTGTTCCAACAGCAAACACTACTAATCACCTGCAACATGCCAGGTCAGCAAACGATAGGCACAGTTTCTTACTGCTGAGTCAAAACAGTACAGCTATGTTCATCACACAGTTTCATGCGAGGTGCTTTACCTATGAGAAACACTGTTTTAAATTAAAATATTCCACAAAAATGTACCCATTTCAGGCAGGCAGATAGGTCTCGTGACCACCCAGCCCCTCAGCAGCCCTCTGCACAAGTGGCCCTAGAGCCCACGCTGTGGAGACCTGACCTGCTCCTCACCAGCCCATCTCTGCCACATCTGTTGGTTTTCGACAAGGTCATTTGTTTCCTACATCTTCCAAGCTCCCTCCAGCTTGGCAGTGCAGGGGGACCCCGAGGTGCTGCTCTGCCCTGCCAGAAGGAGTCTGAAGGTACTATTTACCATTTCTGTTGTCCATAAGTCTTAGTGTTTCTCTTACTTCATGAGAGGTGCACTGAAAGGATGAGAGACCTGACTATAACCCTAGGACAACCAAAATCTGAAAATTTCCCAGCATACCACACTGAAAGGTTCCCTCCCAGTTTGCAAATAAACAAAACCTCCAGCATTCAAAGCACCCCAAAGGATGGTTCTCATTTCTACAGCCCACTCTGAACACAAAGCTTACAGGGCTATTAGCACCTCTTGAGTTTTAATGGCTGCTCTTAATTATGCCTGACTCACTCCTAAACCTCAGTGTGAGAGGAATTAAAAGCCAGGTTTTTCCACTACTGAGAGATTCATTTGCCATTCAAGCTGAGGTGAAGAGGAATGGGGGTGGGAGGGGTGGCATGAAAAGAAATTTACCCGTATCCCCTAAATAAAAGCAGCACCACTAGTTATTTAATGACTAGGACGTAAGGAGCAGGTGGTTGGGCAAGACAGATTTAGAAGTTGCTTCCCTAACTTAAAGGGAAATCACAAGTTAAGACACTAAGGCCAAAATCCCACAACTTTACAGAAGGAGATTTGCCTAAGCAAAGAGTAAAGCTAGGGGTGTTAAACTTGCTCTCAGTAACAGCTTTTAAATGAAATGCAACACCTTCTTTCTAAGAGATTTTAATTTATGGCAACATGACAGAATTCTGTGGCGTTCAAAATGCTGAGAGAAAGGTATGAAGCACCTGATCATTTAAATGACAAATTCTGCTTCCCATTAGGGATTTACACTTCATCTGCCATTGACAGAATTAGTCTGATACCTGAAGAGAAATTTAATTAAAAGATTCGTCCCTCCATCCCCTGAGGATTTAGTATTAAACTTACAAAATACATCATCAACAAAAAGGATTAATTTTAAATAAAACTCAAATGCAGATGTTTCTCATTGATACATGTCAGTGGGTGATTAAGTAGGAATCAGCTTGAATCAGTGTATTAAGACACCAGTCTATAATTACAGAGAGAGTGCTACAGCTCCCTGAGTAGGTTTTGATAAAACTAGGTCAAAATCTACCTTCCTATGGGCCCAGGGGAGGAGAGAAAGGAATCAATGCTCACACTTTCATATATTGCCTATATAATGCAAAAGCTGATAACTCTATTTCACACTTACCTCAGGAAACCGAAGTCCTTCCAATGAGAGTTCTAATTGTTGCTACTCTGCACTGCACTCCCACCTTGTATACGTCCTCCGCTTAGCATGCCTTGCACTATTCTTCACTCCCCCAGCACAGCTTCCTGAGGATGTGATTCTCAGACACATGCCACTGAACAACTACCTTCACACAGCTGCTCTCAAGGACTGTGATGGTTTGGGGTTTGTTGTGTTTGGGTGTGGGAAATGGGGTGGGGGGGTGGTTGCTTGAGAAAAAGGGAAAAAAATAACCCACAACAGACCTAGAGCAAACAAAATAATACATCCTTTCACATTGAAATACATGGGATTAAGAAATTGGAAAATATTTTATTAGAAGCCACACACAAGTAAGTAAGGAAATTCTCCTTTCATAGATCATAAAGAAGTAGAACAAGGTTTGAAGGAGATTAGATGGGGCAGGGGAATCTTTTTTCATCTTTCTAACATTCTCGTGAAATCTGCTAAATCGGCAGCACAAGGGAGTAAAGCCTCCTGTCTCTTAAGAGAAAAGATGTAACAGATGTCCTAACACAGAAGAACCACTTTCAAGAGCTTGTCTTCACAAGAGAGTGGAAGTTTGCCAACTAATAAGCCTCCTCAAGGTCAACTGCTATGTCATTTCCTAACACAAACAAATTGTGATCTTCATGCATTTTCGATCTCTGATAAGTGCTACAGCTACTCCAGGTCACAGCGCTGATCATTCTGGTTTGCTGACTATATCAAAAGGAACTGGAACCAGCCCAAAAGCTCCTTTCTTATTGGAAACTAATCATTCACCCTCTAACACTTCTGGCAGCTAGTAATATTCATACCACCCTCACTTCCTGCATTTTGGTAACAGTCCAACTCTCACTGCAAATATGGATCACAAGCAGGGTTAGACCAAGCCTGAACGGCATGCATATTGATGATTTCCTATTTTGTGATTTATCTCTCTGTCTTTACATCAGTAAAATCCTCCAAAAGAGATTTAGCAGGTTATACTGGATAAATAATTTCTTCCAATACTTTTCCAAACCACATGTTTCTACCCATGGCTATAAACACTCCACAAGCTACGGTCCAGACAAGTTATGAAGCACGTGGCCTGACATTAACTTCCATGGCTAATTGGATGACACATGTTCTTTACGTCAGTTGCACAGTTACGTACTTAACATGCTCTCCATCACACAACTAATACAGAACCCAGTATCAGCAGCCACAGGCAGATCAAGGTAATCCACATTATGACTCAAAGCTCCAGTACCACTAGGAAGAATTTCAGATTATTCGTGATGAGACAACACACTGACACCAGGAAAGGCTTTTAGCTCTCTCCTTTATGACCATGGACATGGGCATGACAGAAACAAGGATACTACTCGGATGGATATTTAGAACAAAATGTAGAACAGAGTGAGATTTGCATTGAGTCCCTCCCTCATAGGAACCAGCAACACTTGCAGACAAAAGTAGCCTCACAGTTAAGCAACACAATTTCTTGAGGGTGAAGACCATAACTCAAGTTAGCAACACCAGAACATTCTCTGGTGGAGACCGATTACAGCTCTGGGAGACTGAGCTCAAAGCTGCAGAGCTGCTAGCGTCTCTGCTGTGGTATCCACACTATAATGGGGACCGGCAATTGGCTGCTCAAATGCTCAGGTACATGAAGATAAACTATTCTTCCCCACATTACGTGAAATCTACTATTGCTTTCCTTTACAGAGACGGTGTTCAGTTCCAAGAGTCACTCACCTTCTGTAGCTGCAAGGACTTTATCAGACCTGCCAAGCTTTGTCAGGTTATATTTCATTCTTTACAGTGAGTTTCAAAGTTTGGACCAGACATCACCCATCATATTCTGCCAGTCAAAGTCTAGCTGCTTTTAAAATATCCCGGTGTGAAAATACCTTCTGTTTGGCAGCACTTAAATAACAGTACCATAGAATTTTTTGCTGTATGAAGGAGTGCAAATGCTGGGAAAAGGCTGTGTTAGGCTACATTAGAGAAAAAAAAAAAAGAAGCAAACTGCTTTACATCTTAATTTTGGGCCTAGTTCTGCAGACCTTGTGTGTAATAGCAGAACAAGCTTAGAAAAGATAGCTAGTGTAATATTGCTAATGCTCAAGACTTCCTCACAGTCTTTTACAAAATCATTCAGGTTTTTAAAGTCCTTGAAGACCAGAGTCCAACCATTAACCTAACACAACCAACTCCACCACAACCAACTCCACCACTAAACCCTGTCCCTAAGCCCCACATCTACACCCCAGGGTGATGACTCAACCACTTCCATAGACAGTATATTCCAATGCTTGACAACCCTTTCAGTGAAGAAATTTTTCCTAATATCCAATCTAAATCTCCCATGCTGCAACTTGAGGCCATTTTTTCTTGTCCTGTCCCTTGTTACCTGGGAGACCAACACCCACCTTGCTACAACTTCCTTCTACCTAGTTGTAGAGCACAATAAGGCCTCTCCTCAGCCTCCTCTTCTCCAGACTAAACAACAGCAGTTCCCTAAACTGTTCCTCATGACATTTGTGATCCAGACCCTTCACCAGCTTTGTCGCCCTTCTCTGGACATGCTCCAGCACCTCAGAGCCTTTCTTATAGTGAGCCCAAAACTGAACACAGGATTCAAGGTGTAGCCTCACAAGTGCTGAGCACAGGGACACAATGACTTCCCTGATCCTGCTGGCCACACTGTTTGTGCTACAAGCCAAGATGCTCTTGGCCTTCTTGGCCACCTGGCTGCAAAGCAGGCTGTCCACCAACACTCCTAGGTCCTTTTCCACCAAGCAGCTTTCCAGCCAACCTTCCCCAAGCCTGTAGCATTGCATGGGATTGTTATGTCCCAAGTGCAGGACCCTGCACTTGGGTCTTGTTGAATCTCATACAAATTGGCCTCAGTCCACTGATTCAGCCTGTCCCGATCCCACTGTAGAGCCTGCCTACCCTCAAGCAGATCAACACTCAGATCACCAACTCACATGTTGGTGAGTGTCCTCTGCAAACTTCCTTAGGATGCACACAATTCCCTCATCCACATAACTAACAAATAAATAAAACAAAACTGGCCCTAATACTGTGCTCTGGGTAATACCACTTGTGACCAGGCACCAAATCCATTCACTACCACTCTTCCGGTCCAGTCATCCAGCCATTTTTTTACCCAGCAAAGTGGATGCCCATCCAGCCACAAACAGCCAGTTTCTCCTGGTGATGATCACTAGGCTTCTCTCTAGTGAGCCTGGTTTTATCCTTTTCCCCCTTCAAATCTAGTTTAAAGCTCTTTCAGTGAGCCCTGCTAACTCCTGTGCAAAGATCCTTGCCCTCTCCTGAGAGAGGTGTACCCCACCTATTGCCAGCAGATCTGGTGTAATGAATGATCAAAAAACCCACAATTCTGCTGGTAATAGATACAGTATCAGGAAGTATTTTTCCTGATGGTATACAGGCACAGTGAGTCATAGGCTCATGGGATTATGGGCAATCAATTCAGTACTCAGTAAAAATAAAACTGCTAGTCCCATTTTGCTGAAGAAAAGTCTAAAAACGTACTTCAGAAGCCTCAAATCTCAGTTAGGTAGAACCCCTGAAACTGCAGATTGTCTTGCAAGCTGTCTCATGATTTCTGCATTTAAGTCAGAGCCAACTAAAGAAATGTAATTCTGAGGTGAACAAATTCATTGGCAGTTTCAGATCAAATTAAGCAAATTCTTTCTCCATAGGCACAAATGGTCATTTCCATTAAAATGCCAGCTCATTTCAACTTTCATTTCAATTTTACTATTTTCTTTCAGAAGAAGAAATTTATAAAAAGGCAATGCAAAGGGCAAACAAAGCTTTTTGTACCGGTGCTGAAACAATTTTTCTTCTCATCTGGTCAGCCACTGAGTGAGCCAGACGTATCTCTTAACTCACATCACTCCACTGCCAAATGTGGAATGCCTAAGTCTAGCAATACACCATGATTTCTTTTTCTTTCTCAGTATAGCAAAAGTAAATGAAATAAATGCACTCCAACTATCAGCAGAAGTTTCATAGCAGCATGTTTACAAACACGGTTACTCAGCTATTTTGGCTGTTGGCTTAAAAAAAAAACCACAATGTGGGGCATTTTCACCAAACAAGTCATCTTTCATGATATGATGGAAGCTTGAAGAGGATTATGTGGTTGACAGGATTCAAGATTTTACAGGTCTTTCTT
The DNA here is from genome assembly GCA_033558185.1 of Dromococcyx pavoninus. Lineage (NCBI taxonomy): Eukaryota > Metazoa > Chordata > Aves > Cuculiformes > Neomorphidae > Dromococcyx > Dromococcyx pavoninus. The sequence goes on from JAUMJL010000067.1 coordinate 12,008,454, forward strand.
GCTAAGGATTCTGCTTTAAAAGGGAAGGTGTTACAGGTCTTTCTAAAAAAGTCCTCATCATTCCAACAATCTCAAGAATGCATTCTGAAGTCACTAATTGCTTTTGATAACTTTTATCACATAAGCTTTTCCACTTCTTTCCAACAAGTATTCCATGTAGCATCACACAGAATAGCAGTTATGAAACAAAGCAGTGCCTTAGAGCCTGCTAAAAGAAAGGGGGCAAAGGCCAAAAGTCTGTGTTGCCGCTCAAGAGAGTGTTACGAGCCAATATGACACAGTGTGCATACAGACAGCCTTATGCCTCTATGCAGGATTTGACCAGATTCCACTCAGTTGAGGTCTTTATTCCATTTTTGTTATAGCATTATATCTGTGTGCCTTACAGCGGTGCACTGAATAATGGAAATATCAATGCACAAAACCAAACTGATGCCAAAGGAACCACACAGACTTACACCTGTTGAGGATTTGGCCCACAGACAGAAAATCAATGATACAAAACAGACTCAAAAAATACCTCTTTTCTACTGCCAAAACAAGTTCTTGACTAGGATGAAAATAAATTCAGTTCCGGACCCAGATTTGCAGTCTGCTACAGACTACAACATCCCTTGCTTTCCAGCCAAAAGGTTTTCAGAATTATTTAGTTTACTGACATCATTGTTACTTTTTCGAGTTGAGTCAGTGTTTTCCTAACTTTTGCTCATGTGACAGGTGTCTTTCATTTTAATGATTACTGCTTTTTTTGTGTCAACATAGAAATGATCAAAATATTTTACAAAATCAAAGCATAAAGAAAAAAATACTTCATATTTTGCCAAATAACAGCATGGATTGGAAAAAACCCTTTTCTATACTTTAAATCATTCCTTCATACTGTGCTCTGTATTTTTTAAGCAGTGAAGCCTCTGCCAGTTTCTTCCACACTGAGTTTGCGGAACACCTGCCAGAGTGAGGTCTTTGCCAATAAATAGGCTCCTTAAGTGCTATGACAATTTCAAAAAATAACAATCAATACAAATAATTTGTTCTGTTATTATTACTAATGTCCATGCTTTTTGGTCTGAGTTCCCATCTTTCTGGAGCAGCTGCCTCCAGAAAAGAGAGAGTGAAGAGAGCATGTGCCAGCAGGTGGCACTCCAGAATATAAAGCACTAACTACCAGGGCTTCATGAGGTTTGGTTTGGCTTAGAATGACCATCTCCACTTTCCTGCTCCCAAACAGCAGGGACAAATGCTGCCAGCTTCATTTTTTAGCATCATAAGATTATCCTGGTCCCTGATAGGATGCATCAGCAAAGTGAGATGCACCTTGCGCAGCCATTGCTAAAAGACAGCAGGGTACCAGCACACTCAAAGTACTGAGCTCATTACTTTCTCTCTGAGTGAAGGGAAAGCCCATACAAGGCAGGTAGAGCTACTTTTCCACACTGTCCATCTTACTGTCTCCCACTACTCTCCTACACTACAAACAAGCAGCAAGCCGAGTTATAGCTGAAATAATGCTGGCTTTTATTGCTTTAAGAAAGCAGCGACAACAAAAACACATCCTAATGATGAAGAAACCAGTTTCTCTTGTTTATTTTTAGCTATGCCCTGCACATACATAACAGCTACAGCCCTTGCCTGCGTAGTTATGAACCATTGCTACAGGTGCATAGTTATGGTCACTACAGATGATTCCTTGAGGCACAGTGAAGACTGCCACCCTCCTCTAAGCCTCACCCCAACACTTGCACTCCGCCCACAGAAAAGTCAGTCAAATCGAGGCAATTCTTCCAATCAAATAATGACTGTCAGGAAACACTCTGACTAGTAGTATTGTCAGTCAGAAGAAATATATCAACTTCAAGGAGCTGTGGCTCACTTCCTCTTTGCAACTCTCATCCAGCTGTAGGAGCAATTGCTTGTTTTGCTCCAGTTGGGAACCCTCCCAGTCTTTCAGTTTTCAAAATGAGGCCCTTTAAAACACTGCGCAACTTGGGCAGTCAACATTTTGAGGTATGAATTGGCTCAGTTGACAGAGCTACAATTCCCACATCATTCTGCCCTGGAAAAGTTTAGAGTTTAAAACACTGAAGATTATAAAACTGGGTAGGAAAAAAGCTTACATTTTTATCAGAAGTCTTTATGAATTACCTAAAAGCTACACAAATATGGAAAATAACCAGCCCTCTTGCACAAAGCAGAAGTATTTACCGCTTAAACTCTCCTTAAATGCAAACCTGTACCATGGGATTCATCTGCTCATTTGGAAATAGCAGAAAAGATCTGTCAGAAAGTAATTTCCTTTCCTCTCCTATATGTCAGTGGATCACTGGCATTCCCTCCCCCCCGACTGTTTGCAAAATTGACCCCAAATATAAATAGATACAAAACTGGAAAAATTTAAGAAACCAACCAAAACCAGGCAAAGTAATGTGCCCTTCCGGTAGAAGGGGGCCCACAACCAACCCAAGATATCCATTAAATTTTAGGACATTAATTTATATCTAGAATTCCAAGCATTTCCTCAAAAGCAATAAACACACACCTTTTATCTTGATGTTTCACTAACACCACCCACCTTTCAGCGGTACAATTCAGCTCAAGGTTTATGTACTACACGTACTGCACAACAGTTTGCTCAATACATAGTTTTAGAGCAAGTATCTTTTAATACTCAAAGACGGGCTGATGGCACTGAAAGAGGAATGGGGCAACTGTTCTTGCTTAATCTGCCTTCCTAGCTGCTATACCAATATGAATTTGGTTCATAAAACACACACCTGGAAAAGGAAGTCATGAAGCATAACTGTAACCCATACCAATCTTAACACAGCAATGAAGCGTGTAACTTACCTGGCAATTATCACAAGACATGAGAAATATTTCCAAGTTTGCAGGTTGCATATTTGTTGCTGTAAGAACTTATTTGGCTTTCCTGTTCATGGATCTCCCTGAACAGATGCATGGTCTCCCTGATATTCCACCCACCTGACCAGGAAGCAGATCAAGCGTTCTAAGCCTAGGCTTTGGTATTCTCCTTGCTATTTGGTACAACAAACAATATTCTCTAATGAGCAACCTCTGACAGAGAAGACCACAATTCGTGTGAACTTTCGGGATCTTTAATGTTCTGAGCAGCAAAATGTAGCTAAGTGCATTGTAAGCAGGTTTAGAAAGTCATGCAAAATTCTCCAACTAGCCAATTCTCTGACTAGCCAATATATATGAAAAGGGTCAATTTCTTAGTAAGTTCTGAATTTAAATTTAGAAGAAAATATGATATATTTAATTGAGGTGGGGATCAAAGAGGGAAGGAAACATTAGAATGAAGCCTTCTTGCTTTAAAGACAATAATTCTATCCACCTATATTCCTTTTTAGCTTGATTTTCATCAATGGTCTCAGATTTTGCAAGCAGACTTTCAGCTCCTCAGAATAAGAGCGCAGGTGCAAAACACAGGTGCTTAAATTCAAGTACTACAACCATAAGAATATAAGCAAAAGACCTTTTTTAAGAAAAAAAAGAAACACTAGATATTTTCATTTCCTTATGTCTGATTGTGTAACCCCCCTAAAGAAAGCAGTAAAGGTCACTGAAATGCAGAGGACATTGCTGATGGAAAAATGCTACTGTACATTGTTTAAACTCACACAAAAGAAATGAGCACAGTTGTTAGAAAATGAGACTTTTAAAGGAGTGAACTGAAAAATTCCAGTCCTGATTTAAAATTGCATGTGTACAGATTATGACCACCTCACTGTATCTCTTCATTTGAAAAAGCAACAGTTTTATAATCTTATTAAAGAACAAAGTTGTAGATTCTTATTACTTCCTTAAATTGCCAGTGCATAATCTTTAATTTTTTTTGTTCTCATTTCATAACCACCCATTAACATCAAAAGATAAGAGTTTCTCCAATGAACCACATAGAGGAGTTCAGCCGGCAGAGGAAGGAGCAGCACAGGAACATAACCCCAGTAGTACTGGGAAAAAATAGTCAGGCTCCTCAAAATATGAAGGGATTTGCTGTAGTTCCTCCAAAGGCTACAACAGAAAACTTCCTGTAGTTGTTGCAGGGTCATGTTTCCATTGCCCTTCACTAAACACCACCACCCATTTTCAGGTCATGCCGTCTCCAAACAAGGGGACATAAGGAAGGAAGCAAACATGTCACAAAATCATAACCTTTCTTTAAATAACTCCTCATAACCAAGGTGAGACCGTAAGCAGCCCTCTAGCTCACTCCTTCTTGTGTCAGGGATGTGGATGCATCAGAAGAAAGATGACCTGCACTGTAAATGAGGACTTCAAGGAAGTCAGCGTGAGGTTTTTTCCTTAAACTATTTTTGAACACAGGCATAATATTTTCTTAAAACACACATTTCTTTACCAAAATCCTTTCCACCAGCTTACCTTGCTCTTTCGCAAGCATCTTCAGGAACACCAGTGCAACAGTATGAATTTATTTTATGTATGAAAATAATTACAAATGTATATATGAGTTAAAAAAATATCACAAGGATTTTGCAGGTAGATAAACAATTTCTTTAAAGTCTCATTTCTTTAAAGCTGCAAAAACCAGCCTGGATCCAGTCCTTCCAGCACTTCTTTGTGCCAGTGACCCCTTCCTATGAAGCAGTTCCACTGAGCTAGGCGAAGCCTCTTTCGTGATAACTGTTCTCAAGAGCAGATTTGGGCCAGACTTGCCCAGAAATCCTTCCAGTGAAGCATAGGTCATCCTATGAGCAGCCTTCCTTCCCCCAAATACTCTGTTTGAGAAGAAAACCTTGTTCTTCCCGACCTTTAGATGAAGAAGAGGGAGGATAAATTGCAAAACATTCAGCAAAAGCTTTCAAAAAAGGCAACTGCTAGATTTTTAAGACCACCTCAAAATCATCCTGACATGCCCTAGATTCCCCGATCTATTTTAAAATTCCCTTTCAACTGCTATTACTTGTGTTTTCTGTGGAAGTCACACAAACATGGAGAGTGGCAGCTTGCAAGAGCTTGTAAGTTGAAAGGCAGAAGACACTGTGAAACAGAGAGAATGAAAAGAGTAAGTTTCTGTACACTTGAAGTCTTTCAGGAGGGTCAGTTTTTTTCTGAAGGGGGGGTGCTAATTCGACAATGCTAACAATAGCAACAGTGTCCTTGTAAAAATAGCTTACTGCTTATTAAAAGTAAATTTGGGAGCAATACAACTTCACTGAATTCTCACCAATTTGCTATCACTGAGCAGTTTCTGTCTAGTAGACATGCTTAAACTTCATACACTGACACATTTCCTACTCCAAGGACAGCCTGTTCAATCAATAGGACTCAAGTACTTCTGTTGATTTGTATTTTAAGAAGGGAATCTCAGAAAGTAAAATCTGAAGTGTACTTTATTCCCATTTCCAGTCTAGTTCCATTCCACACTTCAGAAATATTTACAACAGACCAGGAAGAGATGTATCCTCAGGCAAATCAAATCACCATCTCCTACTTGCTCTACTTCAAACTTACAAAAACTTCTAGTATTCTAGTATCACATTTATTACTGCAAGGCAAGCCCCTTAAAAAAATTGTATTTTATGTTTGCAAATTAAGCCAAGACGCTGATTTAAAATAAAACTAGACAGAAGTTATTTTTATTGGAAATCCGGGGTTTCAAATGAACATCTTATATATGAAGTGAAATGAACAGCTATGTCACCTGTACTAAGGGAAGTGTTGCCTTGTTGCCTTTCTACTAAATAATGGAAATTTGTAAACCTGTTCTCAGAACTGTGAGAGAACATACTTGTATATGGGATAATCCATGTTCCCATTCTGCAACACAGATTAAGATTCCCAGCTAGATTACATCTCCCATAACCACAATGGCAACTCAACATGAAAAGAGGAAATGGAAGCCAGCCATAAAGTCAAGCCCCAAGGGAAGAACTGGAAAACAAAGTATGCTAATTACAGTTCCTATGGGAGGCGGTGCTAGCATGCCTAAACTTTCAGTCCCATTTTTCAGTGAAAGGAGATTCGGGATTTTTTTCCCCTCCAGAAAATAAACCAATAAACTTCGACAAAATGAGGATGCAAAAGAAAATTCCAGAAGGAAGCAGGACAAATCATCAAACCAGCTGTAAAACCAACTGAAGAGGCAAACAGCTTCCTCCTTTTACTGCTCATAAACAGAGATTTTTCTGCTCCAGGAACATTCTTGAGGCTTTTTACAAATATAACCCTGATTCCATCTTTCAACACACAAGTTCTCCTACTTTTAGTCCTAAACAGGAGTGTCAAACTCACGGCCCACAGCCAAATCCCTCCCTCCACCTTGTTTTATCCGGCCCTGCACCTTGTTTCTCCCCGGTGGCAGCGCCGAGCTCCTTGCCCCTTCGCTCCTGCCAGCGCTGGTCACATGTGCAGTGTGTGACGCGCATTACGGTGCAGGAGTAGAAAAGGGGGAGCCATGAGTCTGACACCCCCGGTGTAAAAGAAAACTACTACATAGGACTGGATCTTTATTATTCATCAAAACCACTGAAGGCTTTAGAAAGGTTGCACCAGTGCAACAGAAAGACCTTGATCTACAGTCTTCACAGAGGTGTCCTAGCACTTGACTGAAGTGAAATGGAATCAAGAAGGGCTTACAGCTTCTGGATGGTGCAAGCACTCCATTTCCTCACACTGCTAACACTTCTACTCAAAACAGAATTTAATTGGGTCTGGGCTTAGTAATGGGAAAAGAAAGCAAAAACACAGTAACCCCATTAAATGTGGGAGGAAGCAATCCGTTTCCATAATTGCCAGATCCCAGTGTAAGTTACTGCAACAACACAATAACAAAAAAAAAGATTCAGAGAATTAGGTACAAACAATCTACCCTGATGAGAAAACTCATTGTTTCAACACAATTCAGTGGAATATCAGTAGTGCTAATTACCTGCTGTCTTCAATAGCCCCTTGTTATTCTACTTTGAAAAAAAAAGCTATTTTGAGTTGCAATACAACTGAAGGAGTCATGTGTTGAGCACTGGTCTATCACAGGTCTGGGTCACCCAAGTAAGGGGTTGGGTAATAAATTGCAGCAATCTAAGAGGCAGTCAGTACTTACTCTCCTCAAGGCAGAACCTCAGACAGAAAAAAAGGCTGGATTAACACCTTTAACACCTTTGCAGATAATCCCCCAACAAAGTTTTAACAGCAATGATCTCTTCATGCAGTGGCTGCTTCACAGGGCTCTGGGAAGGTAACTAAGGAAGTAAGTCTGTTGACTACAAGCTTAAATTCTGAGCAAAGATTACACCACCATCAGTAAAAAAAATAAGGGCTACTATTTGAGAAAACGTTTAAAGGCACATCATTGCAATATGAGGTCTGTGATCTCCTATTTAGAAAACATATTAAAAGTTATACACCGGGGACAAGCATCTGAAGTATTAATACTGCCATTACTGCACATCTCAGCTTTACCTGCATCAGAAGGGTCTACAGTGACCTAAATTCAGCTTCAAACACACATTCAATCCAAGTTCATCTTCATGTCACAGGGTGAGGACTTTCTGAAGCCACATGCCAGAGGGGCAGACTCAGTGAATTGACACAGAAACGTGGGTATGCTCATCACAGAAGGAAACTTGCATTCACTACGGGTGAATCTGACAAAATAATACCTTTTTTTCTTCTCCCAGATGAAAGTTTAAAGTACCAGCGATTTCAGCAGCTCTGCAGAGCTCCACTAATGCCTCCTGCTGAACCTATTCCACTTTCAAGTGTATAATTCAATATTCAGGTCAGAACGGAAAAGTGAGTATGAGGGGAAGGCAGAGACCTGGGTTCCTGTCCCTGCTCCAATGAATGTTTAATTATTCTATATTAAAAATTCATTTGGAGAAAGGCTAGAATCTAGGCAGTCTAATGGGTTTACCTAGGAAAAGAAAAAGATCCATGATCAAATGCCGTCAGGCAAGGGTGGGAGCTCAGTCACAGCTTCCTTCGGGCTGAGTATCAGACCTAACAGAGAGACCAGTCACTAGCTTCTCCACTGCTTACATCTCAGCAGAAGGTACCTATTTCCAGAAAGGAATAAAAAGTAGCAGTTCAGCATTTCTTCCTGGAAGAGAAAGAGGGCTGCCAGACCTCCTCTTGATTGTCCCTTATTGTAGCCAGCTCATGTGTCTCCTTATTTGGGATGCCAGTTTTTGCATGTGCTGCTCTTGGGCCAACTTTTCTCCTGGCATTGCACAGGAAGCGTCATTACCTGCATCCCATAGGACACTGTGCCTGGAAGTCTGATATTGCAGTACTTAAGATCTTTTGTGGATCTACTCTGTTGAAAATGTTCCTAAGTTGCTTTGGTGTTTTGAAACTAAGAGTAAGTCAGTGTAAGGGAAAAATGGAGCCATTTAGAGGCATTTCAGAAGCAGAAGTAAAGAGTCAGTAAGTAAACGATCTGTAGCAAACAGCTCATATGTGGGTAGGTTTTGATTTGATATTTCTCAAAAACAGGGCAACCTAGCAATTTTCTTGCCAGTGAAGGTACACCCTCCAAATAACCACGCCACCACACAAAGGTTAAAAAGGGTGGGTGGAAGGAGCTGTTCTCTCTGCAGAAATCAGGAGCTGCATCTCCTGTGCAAACAGGAAGCCAACACCCGGGCTGTCCCTCTGGCTGGCTGCCAAGCAGGAGCTGGGAGGGGGACTCTCTGGACTGCCTGTCCACCTAGGCACTACACTAACGTGACTGGCGTCACACCAGCTGGCGAGCAGAAGGCCAGAAAGCCCTGGTAAAAAACCTGCCCCAAGTGTGGTTGCCTCTCACTGGACACTGAGCACAGCCTTTAAAAGCAAAGTATGTACAACCATGCCTCCATCTCATCCACAATCATGTGTATGCCTGCAGCAGATGTAACAAAAACTCATTTTCAAAACAAGTTGTTCGATTATTTTTTTAGGGTTTGTTCTTTTTTTATGATTCCTCATTCAGCAACTGGCACCAGCACTACCTTCAGCAAAAGCCACATTAAAGGATGACATTCTAGGTGTGTGACATGAGGGTAGACAGGAGAGACATTGCCTTTACTTTCTAGAAGCAGGTGAGCTCTCACTGAATATTTAATTCAAATTCTAAGCTATTTTTGCCAATCACTTGGAAGTTAAATAATTATCCCATTTAAAGAAACCTGCCAATTATATTTGGTATCCCTTTCCCAGCAGCTACTGCTGTTGTGACAATATTCATCTTGTCCATGATGACTATTATCTGCTGTATAAATATTGATGATCTGAGTAATTGCTGTTCTGTACATATGTTTCTCACAGATACAAATTTCTCTGCCTGAAGTAGGCTGCTGATAAAGTGCTTTCCTCCTTTTGCATGGCAATGAAACATTACTGGAGGTGCCACTAAGAGCTGTTAGTCCTGAGAAAAAGAAAAAAAAAAAAAAAAGGAAAAAGCGAGTAACAACATCTTTTGGGGGCGGGGGGGTGAAGTGATGTTTGTCTGGACTGGGAAGACTGAATAGTCCCAAAGAACAAGTTAGCTAAGTCAGTATTTAGGAGGCTTAAGTTTAGCTTATGCTGTGCCAACACCAGATGCAACTCAAAGGGAAAGAACTGCTCTGGACTCAATGCTGGCCACCACTGCTAAGCAGAGTTTGCCAGGTTATTGGGACATGTCATGTAAGACATGCAGGTTGTACTTCCCCCAGTGGCTCACTGATTATGGGGGTTACTTCTTCTAGATTAAAATCCAACCAGAAAAACAAGCCAGTCTTTTACCGGAGGAAGAACACCACGCTGAACATCATGTTGGGACAGACTTCATGATGCCACACACAGAGCCATCAATCATGTCACAAGAAAGCAAAGCGAGTCTTGAGGCACTCACACAACACCCATTCATAAATATTACAGACATACAGCACAGCATCATTTCAAACTCTTGGCTAAATGCATTTATCCAGTAGACTCTGTGACTATTGAGGCAGTCCTCTGTCTTCCCGCAATTGCCAAAAATCACTAAAAACACTCCATTGCATGTCCTGGACTAATCTGGACATATTGCCCCACAGTCTGGTGGTACAAAGACTCCATTTTGATAGACGCAATCCCACACACAAAGCCTCAGACTTCCAGACTTGAATTTTATCTCTGGACAGCCAACAGGATATGGCAGATGAAGGTTTCTCCTAAGTGGACACAAACTTACTAGGATATAAAATCCAAGCATGTGAACACCAATAAAATTACCTTTCTGGTATTATGGGTCAAGAGATGAAGATTTTTTAGCCATGTAAAGTTCAGTGAGATTCACACTGAGTTTCCTTGTAGAAATAATCTTTTTTAGCATCTGGAAACAAACACTGGAGAAACACCTTTTTTTTCTTTTTAATTTTAAAAAAATAAGTTCTTTCTAACTTACATACACTACAGAAATTAAAGAGAAACTAAATATCTGCCTGATTTACATCTGTTAGGGAAGGACTGTGTCACCAAAGGCGAGGAAGACCATGGAGAGGAGGCAGAAAGCCGCAGGAGAATAGACACCAGACTCCTTTCAGAAGCTGAAGGCTAGGGCAGGAACAAGAGGAAACGGTGGGTAGGGACACAGAGCAAGCAGGAAACAAGGGTGAATACAGATAACGTGCAAATAATGTCTGGAGTGCCCAGAGGTGGAGAGGGAGGAACTTAATGTTTGTTATGGGTAAATGAAATAAGAGTCTGGAAGTCTTACTTTCTCTGTTGCCTTGTTCAAACAATTACATAATAAGCCATTGTATGTAATCACAGCAGCCACTAATTTTGTATATATACTATGTGCACATGAACAGACTCAGTTAAAGCAGTTACTTGACACTGATAAAACCAATCTTCTCCATGCAACACTAAAAGTGAAGCCCTCTGCTTGTTCGGTGTGCCCCTATCATACAATTAAATTCTTCTCCTACTTTCTGCAACTTCTTTCCTTCTCCTGTAATTTATACAGTGCTTTGGGGTTTAATATGTTACAATTTCTAACAACAACTGCTGTACATCTCTGAATCTTGAAGAAAAGTTGCTTCTGGCAGAAAATTAAAGGTTGAACTCTTACCCATAACTCTGGGCATGCTTAACTAATACTAAGTCACATAACATAGCCTAATTAGTCCATAAGGTCCGTTAAAAAAATATCCACGACCTCACTGTCAGTTCTTACACAGAGTCACTTTGGAGACCAGTTGAAACAGAGCCCTGCATAATTCTCTAACATCAACAGTGCACTGTATTGATTGCAGCAGACTGCATCTTAACTACAGTAACCAGGAACACCCCACCCTCTCCATTCTGTCTTTTTCCTCTTGTTTTTAGGACAAGACACAATCTGGTGGCCTCCAGCAACCACGCAGTCCCTACCTACATACATAGCCTCCTGCAGTAACGTTTCCCAGACCTACTTTGTTTGCATTCAGATTAGTTATAACACATGCTATATGCACACGGAATGCTCTACTGCTAATGCAAATTATTTTTCATGCAAACAGAAAATGGAGGCAGCCAAGACACTGACTGTCCAATTCATAAGCACAAACAGACTTGGTGCTCTCAAGCTTTTATATGCAGATTAACTTGAATGCAATGAAATGTACCCTTAACTTTGAAAGTCCTGTTAAAACAGTTTTAAAAGACATGACTTATTTTAAGCGTTCACATTCCTGAGTCACTAAAAAGTGAAATCCAATTCCCATCAAATAATATTCTATTTTCTAGGTAGTTATTAATCCCGTGTTTCACTCTGAAATCAGTCACTTAACTTTGCTCAAGCTATGTCTGTCCGATATAACCTTTCCCACACAGCCATGTCAATCTAGAGTGTGAAGAAATGCGACCTCCATCCACCATAGCTGCTTCACCAAATTTCCTTAGAAAGGATGCAAAAACTACAGTATTACCAGCTCAGTGTGTTCTCATCAAGTGAGTAGCTAGTTTCATCACATCTGTGCCAAAATCACTATGTCCACAAACAGAAATGCTTTGCTGGGTTTATATCCCATGCCAGTATCTCTCATGGAGATGTAAAAATGCAATTTCACTAAACAAATGCAGTGGAGTTAACACATTCTTGCATTGCGCACATGGCCACCTATTTTCATTCCAAAAACCGACCGTACTCTTAAGACCTAGAAAGCCCACAATGTGTGGATTGCAGGACCCTGCTTCTTTAGCTTTTTCTCATTTGCACCAGCTTTCCTGGGAAGAGCAAGGGTTGTAAGATGGCGTTTGTGCCCTTCAGATGACAAGCGCCCTTTCTTAACAAGTAAGGACAGGTGGATGCTATGCTTGCTTTCCTCTACTGGTGTGAGTTCTGTAAGAGAGCCATACAATTGCAGCTCCTGAAATGTAATGCATATTCAAAGTGGCGCATGCAGACCTACACGGATTTGGGAGGTGCACCACACCTACTAGTCTTTTCCTTTGCTAGAATAGAATTATTTTGCACTAGCTTTTCACAAGAAAGACATTCACAGGAAAAGATTTTGCCAATATCTGGAGTTTCATGCATGACTAAGCTAGAAAATCCAGCCAAAAGACTAACGGAAAATAAATTCTAATCAAATTTATTTACATTATGTACTTCTGAAACAAAATACCAGGTACCAAATATATCACTCAATAATTCAAAGAAACTTAATAAGCAGTGCGAGATTCCAAGCACTCTCCTGAAACTACTACTCCTACAAACGTCTTTCTTCTAGCTTTTTGGTGGCAGAATGTGAGGTCCCAGCAATCTATCTTAGAACAAGAGCTGATGAAATTGGGACATTTACAAAAAATATAACACAGTTCACAAATTGGTTTGCTTACAAAGGAAACAAGTTTAGCAGTTTCCTTTTATGTAGCACTAAAGAACCGCAACTTGTATTTCTTTTGCCTATGATTTTTTCAAGTGGCCTAAGATGTTTTCTTCTTCAGCTAATAATACAGAGGTGATTCCCAGTTTTCACTTCAAGTTTAAAACACAGGTATCATGACACACAACAATAAGCCCCACTTCACACAGATACCACAGCCAAATCATAGTTCTCTTTTCAGATGAAGCTGATCTTCAAAAATGTATTAAAATAAGACCAGCAATGAATGTGGGGCTGTCCTGAGGAGAAACAGCAGCACTCAGTCCTCTTTGTAGTCATCGCAAAATGCTGAAGGTTTGGTTGTGTTTAGGGTTTCTTTTGCTTTTGCAGCAAAGCTCAGTTCTTTTAAACAATTCCCAATGTCTTCACCAACATGGGAGAAACAAGGAAGAGCTGACGCAAGAAACTGTTGCGTTTGGGCAGTTCAGTGCTTTCAGTGCTTTATCTTCTAGGTTTCCACCGGCTTGGGAAACTCTGAACAGAGAGAACCAATGAGATCCACTGGAGGTCACAAAGCACTGCCAGGAACCAGATCCAGACAAGAAAGATATTAAACAAACAAAACTCCAGACAAAATGCTTCCCCTTCTCACACCTACTTTTTTTTCTTCTTGCCTGCACATCGGGGGCAAAATTGGAAATGTGGCAAGAACAAAAAATAAAACTTTAATGGGGTAAAGAGTGGTAGTTATTTAACCTACATTTTTTTTAAAACTACCATCAAGGATTTTTCCTTCTTGGAAGAGACACATTTACTTAATGCAGCAGCTCAGCATTTCTGTCATACGTGACATTACTGAAACATTAAAAAATGGTTCATCCACCTAGATGACCACACACATCTCTCATATCCTCTTCACTGTGTAAGCAAGCCACGCTGAAATAAAACAGGATCTGCATATTACCCTCTTTGATCAGTTTTGCAAAAGGGAGAAGCTGATACATTTCAAGAGTATGCAGCATATCTCACCAGCAACTTCAGACCCTCCGAAAGCAGACACTGGCTTTTGCTCAGACCCATGCATCATGAATAAAATGGAGAAGAGAGGCTCCCAAACTGTGATGCTGGGACAGCTAAGCAGCAGGCAGGCCAGGCCACTGAAACAAGTACACAGCACACTTCAGAGCTAGGAGCTGCCACCAGCTAGTAACTAACAGAAAAATCATTGGGTATGTCAATCCAACACCCTAAACTAGTTTAAAATCAATACAACTGTGCTGTAGCTAGATAAGGATAAGCAAGGGCAAGAAAGTGGAGAATCAAGCCATTCGTATACCACCAGGCTACAAGGCAGAATAACTTGCAAAGCTAGTGCAATTTGCTAAAAGCATCTTTTTCATACAAGTTTTCATAAATCACTGATTTTCACTAGCAGTTTTTTGGTAAGTAAAAAAATATCCATATATTTTGGTTTTCTCTCCATAGATACACGTGTACGTATACCTACAAAACTTTTTCTTCAACCATTTATTTTTATTATTTTGCCACTAAGAGAAACATAGAAGCAAGGGTGAGAGAAGGAAGTAGACAAAAGGAGTATTTTTACATTTTACTTTTAAACAAAAAAGTGGGTAAAATCCTTTTCTTTTTTCTATGAAGGTTTGCCAGTTTTTGGAAGAGCATTTTTCCATTTTAAATCAATCAGTCAGCTGAACTGTGACAAACAGTGAAAATAAATACTTTTGGACCAAAAAGCCCAGACCTTTGATTTCACCTATAAAAATAAGAATATTTCTATACAAAGGGAGATAATCATCAGTTCTAAACTGATGTTCAGATGATATGAAAATCAAATCCCCCTTCCTACACTGGCCCTGCAGTATGCTGCTGATCCACAGCACAGAGGAGAATCTGAGCCTCTGTGGAAAGCGTGCAACGGCTGCCTTTATTTCCATTTGAGAGTGCATGACAGAATATGCATTTTCCAGCTCCCCTTCCCCACTGCCAATGTGGAAGGCAACAAATACGAATATTAATGGAGGTTTGATGAGCAGGTCTCATCAATTACACACACACACAAAACCTTTCTGTTTGATTCCTGTCTTCCACAGGTCTTTAATGAGAATCACGAACACCGTCTACTAATCATCTCATCAGTAATGCAAATAACCATCTTGGCCTCTCATCAAGTGTCTTTCTGACTTAAACAATTTGCCTTTAGATTGCACAGCCCTGAGTACAAAAGCTGCCATGTCCCTCTGAAATAACCTAGGCATGTCAACGCTACACATATCATGCTTCAGCATCGTGCTGAACACAGCCACACATCGGGAGTCTAAGTAAACCCCCAGTTACCATAACAGTTCAGAAGTACTTCTGTGCCTAGCTCTGCACACACGAAACAGTCAGACAAAAATGCAGGGATCTCGTGATGGAGAGGTTGTTCAGCTATAGCAATGTACCTTCAGGTCTCCTAAAACAAAACACTGAGTAAGTGGCACGGCAGAACGACTACAGTTCTGGATGGACACTTGAAAAAAATAGAAACAGGACCCAAATTTAACCTCTCCAGGCCTCAGTCCCTGCCCTGAGGATGCTGCCACAGTGGTGCCGGTCTCCAGCCGTATCCCTGGCTAGACCCAAGGCTCATGCTTGCAGCTACATCCTCAGTCCTGTCTCTGTCATCATCCTGCTGTTGGACAGACTATAGTCCCATTGCATTGCTGGCCCTGCCTGGGTCTGTTGATGGAGCCCGTTATAGCACTCTGAAATCAAATGATGAGAAAGGCACTCTTCTGTCTATCTGTCTTAGCCTCTTACCCTTGGCATCAGGCCCATATTGCCAGTGCTTCCAGCACTTACAGGGAAACTGGCATACACAACAGTGCAGAAAACAAAAGAAAATCCTGCGAGAATCAAGTAAAATATAACAAACAGGCCTTGATCCCACAAAAGCAAAGACAAACTATACCTGGACAAGCAACTTGTGGCTGTAGTCACCGGTGCTAACAGATCTATTGAGGCAGAAGGAAGAAAACAGGTTCCCAAGCATCTGCAAAATAGCACAATTCAGATTACTTTTAAATAATTACATTTTGAAAGTACTGCTAAGGAAAAAAAAAAAGCTTAAATAATTCAACTATTCCAAATAACAATGCCAGCACTTCAGCACCCCAATCCTGCTGTGATCAAGCACATGCCCATTGTTCAGCACAGCTCAGCCACCAGCACTTCTCTTCCTTGCTGGAGGGAGAATCGTTGGCTTCCAGTGCCACTCTCAGCAAATTTTTACCTTCTAAGCAGCAAGTGTTTGTATAATAAAAATCCTCCTATCAGCATTACCAGCTGTGCCCAAAGCACAGCAACTGCAAGCACATACGCTGCAATATCTCAACACTGTGTGTGTAAACAGTGCACTTCTGGAAAGGCAGAGAACATTTTCAGAGTAAGCACTACACAGATTTGGGGTGCTTTAGGATGTCAAAAGGTCGTCATAATCTACTCTTCACCTTCAGCACTTACTGCTTACTCAGCTAAGACACTTCTAACTCACAGGGATTGCAGCCACATCACACAAGCCTGTTTTATACCTGCAAGAATACCACCTTGGAGTACATAAAACGCTTTTCCTCTCACAGCAGTCCTGAAGCTCTTTGGTGCACTATCCACCCTAATGGCTCGAAGCCATTAAAATACCAACCAACACACAGCAGGAAATGCAACAAGAGGAACTAATTTCTAAACCTCTCCTCACAGACTGCAGCTGATGTCCCAGGGAGATAAGCAAGGGAAAAAGGGAGGAGCTCATCACAGTCCCATCAGACACCAGAAATCCTTACAGAGGTATGAGAGATGTGGAGGGCACCAAGCTCAAAAAACACACAATAAAGTATTCAGGCAGAAGATCATCCCCACCCCAAATTACTCACTTTTAGAAACAGAGCATCCCTTTTAAACCCCTGAGCATACGCCCTTCTACGCAACTTCATCTGCACCAAATGGAAGCAAAAGGCTCATCTGCTAAAGATAACAGAACTTTGTAAGACTGGGACTTTAAGAGCCCACTCTTGAAAAAGAACATCTTAAAAGCTGTCTTTATCTCAGCTTTTGACTAGGGAGAAAGCAGGAGTAGGCAAGAGAAAAGGCTGATGCTTTCTCCTCTTAATTAAATCACTTAAACATCTATTATACCTTTTCAGAACATGCCCAATTACAGTAAGCCATGTTTGGATTAGCAAGACTGTAGAGAGAATCATAGAATCTTTTAAGTTGAAAAGAATCTTTACGATCAGAACCCAACTGTCAACCTAGCACACCCAACTCCACCACAAAACCATGTCCCTAAGCACCACATCGACTCTTCTTTTAAATACCACCAGGGATGGTGACTCAACCACTTCCCCGGGCAGCCTGTTCCAATGCTTGACAATCCTTTCAGTGAAGAGATTTTTCCTAATATCCAGTCTAAATCACCCTTGGCACAACTTGAGGCCATTTCCCCTTGTCTTGCCCTTTGTTACTTGGGAGAAAAGACCAGCACCTGCCTCACTACAGCCTCCTTCAGATAACTGCAGAGGGCAATAAAGTCTTTCCTCAGCCTCTGTTTCTTCAGGCTAAACACCACCACTTCCCTCAGCTGCTCCTCATAAGATTTGGGCTCCAGACCCTTCACCAGCTTCATTACCCTCCTCTGGACACACTCCAGCACCTCAGAGCCTTTCTCATAGTGAGGGGCCCGAAACTGAACACAGGATTCGAAGTGTGGCCTCACCAGTGCCAAGCACAGGGCAAAATCGCTTCCCTGGTCTTGCTGGCCACACTGTTTCTGATACAAGCCAGGATGCTATTGGCCTTTCTGGCCACCTGGGCACAAAGCCAGCTCAAATTCAGCCAGCTGTCCACCAACACCTCATGTCCTTTTCCATCAGGCAGCTTTCCTGCCTATATTCTCCAAGCCTAGAGCAGTACATGAGGCTGTTCTGGCACAAGTGCAGGACCCTGCACTTAGCCTTGTTGAATCTCATACAATTGGCCTCAGTCCATTGATCCAGACTGCCCCGATCCCACTGTTGAGCCTCTCTACCCTCAGCCACACCAACATTCCCACCCAACTTGGTGTCCTTTATAAACTTATTTACTGAGGATGCACTCAATCCCCTCATTACTGATAAAGAATCGGGCCCAATACTGTGCCCTAAGGAACACAACTTACGACCGGCCACCAACTGAATTTAACACCATTCACCACCACTCTTTCAGTCTGGCCATCCAGCCTGTTTTTTACCCAGCAAAGTGTACATCCATCCAAGCCAATAGCAGCCAGTTTATCCAGCAGAATGCTGTGGGAAACAGTGGCAAAGGCTTTACTAAAGCGTAGGCAGACCGCATCCACAGCCCTGACCTCATCCACTAAGTGGGCCACCTTGTCATAGAAGGAAATCAGGTTAGTTAAGCAGGATGTGCCTTTCCCAAACCCACGCTGACTGGACCTGATCACCTGGTTGCCCTCTACGTGCCATGTGATGGTGCTCAAGAGTCTCTGTTCCAGAAGTTTCCTTGGCACCAAGTTCAGGCTGGCAGGCCTGTAGTTCCCCTGATCCTCTTTCCAGCCCTTCTTTTACAAGGGCACCATATTTGCTCATTTCCAGCCAAGTGGGACCTTCCCAGTTAGCCAAAACTGATGATAAATGTTGGAAAGTGGCTTGGTGAGCATTTCCGCCAGTTCGTTAGTACTCTTGGGTGGATCTCCTCTGGTCCCATAGGCTCGTGCATGTCTAAGTGGTGCAGCAGGTCACTAACCATTTCCCCTTGAATGATGGTGGCTTCATCCTCTTCCCCGTTTTCCAGCTCGGGGGGGGTCTGGGTACCTGGAGAACCAGTCTTACTGTTAAAGAGTGAGGCAAAAAAGGTATTAAATACTTCAGCCTTTTTGTCATCTTTGGTCACTATTTTTCCCTCCACATCTAATAAAGAATGGAGATTCTCCTTAGCCCTCCTTTTGTTGCTAATGTATTTATAGAAATATTTTTTAGTGTCTTCTACAGCAGCAGACAGACTTCAGTTCTATCTGGGCTTTGGCCCTTCTAATTTTCTCCCTGCATAACCTCACAGCATCCTTGCCGTCCTCCTGAGTTGCCTGATGCTTCTTCCATAGGTCATAAACTCTTTTCCCTGAGTTC
Source organism: Dromococcyx pavoninus (assembly GCA_033558185.1). NCBI lineage: Eukaryota > Metazoa > Chordata > Aves > Cuculiformes > Neomorphidae > Dromococcyx > Dromococcyx pavoninus. The sequence continues at coordinate 12,027,433 of JAUMJL010000067.1, forward strand.
CACCCAAACCTCTCTGTTTAGCCAGGCCAGTGGTCTTTCCTGCGGGCTTGTCCTTCGGCACATGGAGATGGCCTACTCCTGCACCTTTAAGACTTCCTTCTTGAAGAATGCCCAGCCTTCCTGTACTCCTTTCCCCTTTAGGACTGCCTCCCAAGGGACTCTGTCAACCAGGCTCCTAAATAGGCCAAAGTCTGTCCTCTGTAAGTCCAAGATAGCAGTTCTGCTAACCTCTCTCCTCACTCCTCCACGAATTGAAAACGCTTACCATTTTGTGATCACTGTGCCAAGGCTGTCTCCAGTCATCACACCACCCACAAGTCCTTCTCTGTTCACAAACAACAGGTCCAACGGGACACCTTCCCTAGTTGGTTCATTCACCAGCTTTGTCAGGAAGCTATCTTCCACATTCATCAATCAGTAACCTCCCAGGCTGCTTCCTCTCCACTGCACTGTTTTTCCAGTAGACATCTACCTGCTTACAGAATATGTCATCTGCCTCCTAATTCTGGCCAGGTGGTCTACAGCAGACTACCATCAGGCTATCATCTGCCTTGTTTGCCTTTCCCCTGATTATTACCCATAAGTACTCGATCCTATCATCACCATTGTCGACCTCTAGACAGTTAAAACACTAACATACAGAGCCACCTCAATGCCTCTCCTTCCTTGCCTATCTCTTCTGAAGACTTCACAGCCATCCACTGCAGTACTCCAGTTGTGCGAGTCATCCCATCATGTTTCTGTGACTACAACAATATCATAGTATTACTGCTGCACAATGGCTTTCAGTTCCTCCTGGGTTTTGCCCATGGTGCACGCATTGCTGTAGATGCACTTCAGTTGGGCTATTGATCCTGCCACCTTTTTGGGGAGAAGCCCTAACTCCTATGTGACCAGGTGCTCCCATGTCTTCTAAGACATTGATAACCCTTGTGCCTTTGCTGCTGCATGAAGCTCCATCCCCTACCTCCACCGAGATGGCAGACCAAAGGACCTTGCTAACACACTGCCTCCAACATTGGCGTGTCGAGCCCAGGTTTACCTACAGGAAGCCTGGTTTTATCCCTATCCCCTTCAAAACTAGTTTAAGCTCTTCCAATGAGCCCTGCTAACTCCTGGGTAAATATCCTTTGCCCCCTCTGAAAAAGGTGTACCCAACTGCCACCAGCAGGCCTGGTGTCGTGTAGACTGACCCATGATGAAAAAAAAAGGAAATTCTGCCAGTGACACCAGGCTTAGAGGCAGGTATTGATCTGCTGGCTCTTCCCATTTCTTCCCTCATCATTCCCTGCAACTGAAAGGACAGCAGAGAACACTCCTGACCCCATAACCAGTTGTCCCAAGGCCCTGAAAGTCTCTTTTGATTGACGCTTCAACTTCTTGTTGCAATTTCATTGCTGTCTACATGAAAAAGAAGTAATGGACACTAATCTGAGGGCTGTACCAGGGTAGGAAGTTTTCTCATCACATCTTTAACCCAGGCCCCAGGGAGGCAGCAGACTTCCTTAAGTGGGCACATTGGGCCTTCTGTTTCCGTCAGGAAAGAGTCTCCTATGACAATGACCCATCATTTTTTCTTTACAGAAGCAGTTTTGATACAGAGGGTAGACCGACTTACCCTCAGCACCACCTCCAGGCTAGATGAATCTCATCCTCATCATTGTTCAGTTCCACTTGCAGAGTCTTGTAGCTATTACGCAGGGGCACCTACGAAGGTGGAGTAGTCACAGAGCAGATGTACCTGCTGTGCGCGGCAGGAATTTGTCACCATTGTCCCCTATCGCTTGAGTCACCATACTCAGTCAAGAGGAGAGAGGATAAGGAATCTTCCACATCATGCACCTGCCTGTTTTACAGCATTGTTCAAACGCCATAATCATGAGGCTAAGGGAGATGTACCGACAGCCCAGCAATAACTGGGCAACAACAGCAACAACAGCCCAGCTATGGACACAACCAGGGCAGAAGAAACCCTGATGGGTACAGGCATATATTCAACCTCCATCCCTACTCATGAATAATGAGCGTCTGCACCCAACCTTGAGTGCAGACACTCCCCAGGGCCAGGAAGGCATTCCTTCTAGCAGCGATAAGAGTCACAACAAGGAAAAAGAGAAGGAAGGGCATAAACTAAAGTGCAAGAAAGATCCCATTGCATGGGAAGCCATCCATTTAGGATTGCTACTTGCATACTGAGCTGGAGGTTTTATCAGCTAAAAAAGGATCTTCCCCAGGTTAGAGGCAAGCAGGTGTCAGTGCCAGAAGGCTGATCTGGGGTGTGCTGGAAACACAGACCCACACTGCCAGTCATCACAAGCTGAACAACTCCAGCATCCTCATCCCTTTCTGCGAGGATGAAGGGCACACAGGGGAAATTACAAGTCCAGCACCTGAGTACTGCTCAAAAGCTTGAGCATCTCAACACCACCGGTAAATCCAGAGCTGTTTGCAACAGACTTTTCCTTCCTTTAGCTGCACTGGGACAGTATTTCAGACATGATTTACTGTCTAGACACAGCACGCTACCACACAGTGCAACTGAAGAAGACTGAGAGCACCGGAGTGTGGAAAACAGACTGGCCAAGGTTTTTTTTCTTTCTTTAAAAAAATACATTGTGCAGTCACCACTAACATCTTCACAAAAACTGCTCGCTCTGTCCTGCACCTCAGAAGCTGGCTGCTGAAAAAAATCAAGAATGCAATTAAAACATGGATTCCGTTAAGTTTCCCTTCCCTCTGCAATTTTATAATCGTCCCATCCATCAATTTTGAAAGAATATTAATACTGGCATCAGCTGGCTTTCCACCTTTTCTGCTGAGCAAGCTTTTCAAAGCCCCGTCCCTGCCTTTCACCATCTGACCAGAGATGCTGCGATGAAGAGGAGAAGGGGAGGCAGAACAGGGGTGGAGAGAGGCCACTGGGACACATCCAGCATGGCGGCCACCCAACAGAGGATCTGCTTCTTTCCAGGGGAATTGCAGCAACTTACAGTTCCTGAAGATCTGCCCAAGTAACACCTACCTCAAAAGAAACACACACACATAAATTATAAAGAATAAAGTTGTGTCAGGGATTAACTGAAGTCTATTCAAACTCAGACCAAATCCTAGACATACAGGTTCACTATCACCTTTCAGGCAAGAGATGGCTAGGCCAGTGATGTGTGGGGTTTTTCTTATTAGAAATCTTTTTATTCACAAAACCATTTTTTCCACTGCTGAAAAATGCTTAGGGGCTACAGAAGAGCTGGGAAGGGCTTCTTTATCAGGGAGTTCAGGGATAGGACAAGGGCTGACAGTTTTAAGCTGAAAAGAGCGGAGATTTGGATTAGTTATTAGGAAGAATTTTTTTTTACTGTAAGGGTGGTGAGGCATGGGAACAGGTTGCCCAGGCAAGTCATGAAAGACCCATCCCTTGAGATGTTCAAGGCGAGGTGGATGAGGTTTGAGCAACCTGATCTAGTAGAAGGTGTCCCTGACCATGACAGAGGGGTTAGAACTGGTTGAGTTTTAAGGTCCCCTCTGACCCAAACCATTCTATGACTGTACAGATCTCTCCATTGATACAAGCCATTTATCCCATTTACCTTTTACAGACACACATCCTTGCCCCCCAAAGTATCTGTAAACCAGATCCAAAAACCAGTCCCATGCTCCTTTCAGTAGTTCTCTCCTTTTCAAATACATGAAGTTCAGTACTCAGATACTAGCTCTTGGACTTACTCACACATAGCACATACTGGTAATGCAGGGAGAATGGGTTGGTGCAAGATTTTACCATCTGGTATATTAATTATTTTGTAAAGGTGTCTTAAGTCATTGAGTCATCCAAAACTTCTAAAGACACTCTGGCTCTATCATTATTTTATGAATCTGGTTTGACATTGTTTACATCTATCATGGCCATTATTTATATCTCAGACTCCCAAGAACACAAGTCTGACTTTAAAATTAGTCTTATCCCGACTTCTCCATTGCAGGTCAGCTGGTCAGCTGGTCTGTTCCAATATCAGATTGTGTTGGCAACTGTATTTTATTTGCTGGTATCATCCACTTTTCCTCATCTAGTTTAACGATGAAAAAAAAGGCAAGGTACATAAAGAAAGCCAATTGTTATGCTCATTTGAGCATAATCAGAAATTCCTGTTTCCCCTTTCTTATTGCAGCATGACATTTATATTAACCATCCTCCCCTCCTCTGCACAAAGCTGTGGGATGAAACTCACTGCAAATTCATCAGAAGATTGACATGCATGCCAAAAGCATCTAATGGCTTGCTGGGACTGCAGACATCACTCCTCCGGGATGCAGCTGAGCTGCATCAACTTGCATTTCATCTGGAAGCCCAGCCTCGAACCTGCACACTCTTGCTTGCAAAGTCATGTGTCTATTTGTTCCCAGAAAACAAAAAAGCATGACTGGCTAGACTTCCTCACTCTTCTACAGACTGATGTAATTTCAGTCTCATATTCAATCCCATAAAACGGCACATCCACCTAGGCTTAATTGTAAAAGCCTAGGTGGGATCAAGCAAGACTGCACAGAATGAAACCATAAGAAACTGGGCAGAAAACTTTAGGTGTAAACTATTTTTATATAGTTGGCCTAAAGCAGCCATTTACTCATTGCCTGATCCCCCAGGATGCCCTCAGTAATGGCTCCAGACTAAAAGTAATGGAGATGAATCTCCTAAAATGCTTCATTCAAAGGTATTGAGCTGGTCTACATTTTGAACAAGGAAAAATTTAAATCTGAATTGGAATCAAGACTGCACACAACCATACCTGGATCTAGACCTGCAAGCTCTGGAAAACTATAGGTGGTACCAGTAGCAACAAAAGATGGGCATGGAATAGAGCAATGGTACCAGAAAACAAGGGGAGAAGAAGGTGACATTTGTTAGGGATGCATAGGTACAGAGGGAAAGGAGAGAGATCAGGTGAGAGCAAGCTTAAGGGAATGGGAAACTAGGCGGTAGAGGAAAAAGCAGGAGAGACACAGGCAAGCCAGAGAGCACCAGGGAAGCACTAGACCTCTGCCTCCTCCATCCTTAAATGGGATCTGAAGGTATCCTGGCTCTGGGCTGTGAAACCCCCTCAACACAGCAGGTCATCTGCTGCTAATCATGTCCTTGCACTCTGGCAACTACCACCATCCGCAGCCAAACAGTGCTCTTAAGCACATTATCTCATGGGTTAGAAATTAATGCTACAGCCCAAAGGTCTACGCCCTCTGGATGACCCGGGTCACTGCAGATTCATGTGACAGGACTAATTTTTATTTATCTCCTTCTTTTCCCTTTGTACAGTTATAAAATTATGTCCAAACCCAGGTGTGTTAAATTTTTACCACAAAGACTGCAAACTGAAGCACTCCAAAATTATTAAGTATTATAACAAATACTGCCCATAAAACCTCCATCCAGCTTCTGTATACATCTGTACTAATTCTGTCTCCGATTCAATGATGACAAATCATTCGAGCCCTGGAAATCAGCTGCTTTGGTTGTGTGATAAAAGCCATGGCTGTCTCTCAGACCCTGACTTGCTCACTGGAGGTCAGAAGGATCAGTGAACAAGGCATAGCTGGAAGAAAAAAGAGACAATCACTTTGCTTGAGTGCTTTGAGGAAGCTGACATATCACCTGCAGGCAGAAATTGCCTCTTTCTTAGCTTCACCATCTTTGTAAGATACTCAGCAAGTCCCTGAACTCAGTGTTTCTTCAGGCGACGTCTAATGGGGCAGTGCCCACCCTCTGCAAAGCCAAGACATTTAGGGATAACCTGCTAGAATAGAGACTTAGAGCTAAGGCCCATCACCCTTGTGCTTCCAGTAGATGAACTCCTACATCATGCCATGAGTTCTGGGATGAGTGAAAAATAAAATCATCCCCAAGTACCTCTTTGAGGCAGCCAAAATTGAAGGCATTTCAATCATTTGAGCTTAATTTGCTCTTTGCCTCCATTCCTCAGTTACAAAAATGAAGAGAGCACCTGTACCTGAGATGTTGCAAGAATAAGAACTTCGCCATCTGCAAAGCCCCCAAGAAGGAATTAGCAGAGCTGCTCAGTTCAAGGTTTGGGTGGGGTGTAAAATAAAGAGATGTGGAAACATGAAGAAAGTAAACGTGGGCAAGAGAAAATGAATTATGCAGTAATTACCTATCCACTGAAAGAGGGACTCTGTCAAAGAGAAAAAATGATGCAATCGTAGAATTAAAGATTGTATCATAATGCAGATGCAAAGGGGAGCTATGAAACGTTAGTCCTGGCACTTCCTTGCTTTTGTCCGCCTGGTTTTGTAATCCCATTGTTCTCCTAATGTCATTATTTTGTAAGTAATTTAAACTCAGCATAATTATGAGCTCATAAGTTTACATCTTTTCATTATTAATACCATGTGGAACAACTGGCAGACTCGGCTTCCAGCATGGTTGATGCCTCCAGCTGATGGCTGTGAATGATTCTTTTTCTTCCACCTTTATCCAAGGTAAAGAGCAGGGAGAAGAGGGAAAGACTTTATATTTAAACTTCAATTCCATTCACAAACATTTGGGGATTTTGGAATTGTTTCAAAGGAGGAAATCAAGACCAAAATCAATCAATTGCTCTGAAATGAATCATAATGGGTCAGATTTAAAGAGCGGAGACACCAAGCAGCCAACGTGCTTTGCTCAAGGTCAGAAGGAAAGTTCCCAAGGCCTGGATCCCAAATGACCCCACTGACAGCCCTCTACCCAAGCCACTGAAACCCTCCTACCTCCCACATTAAAATGTGTTTAAGTATAATTATTGCTGTTAACTGCAGGTCAGGGAAGAAGCAAATCACCTTCAGGCTGTGTTTGCTGGTGAATGCTGCCAACAAGCAACTTCTTCTGAAAGCGTGTCACAGAAAATACAACTGCAAGCAAACACCAGGGTTCTATGTGTTCAGCCTAGATAATTGTTATATTGAGCTTTTTAAGTAAATTACCTTGCGCGCCTCGGACTACAGGCAAATTGCCAACGTGTTTCTCAGAGTCAGACGAGTCTGGCTCACTCTGCTTCATGAGGGAAAGCAGCTGCAACAGCAACAACCTAACTCGTTTTATTTGCAGATGATATTAGCTGGCAAGAGGCAGTGTGTCTGACAGCATACTTGCTATGTAGCCTTCATGCTTTTCAAAAGTCCTATTTGTCTTTGTATACATACTTTAATAAACACACACACCCCCTTCCTTTTAAGTAGTATTTTTACTTTGTCTAAAGGGTGCTGTCAGATATGACTACAAGCTTTATGCTCTGTTTTGTTCCTAAAAAAGCAAGCTTCACTTTCACCTTTCCCCGTCCTCGGAGGGCAGAGCTTGCAAAACCCAAAGTGATCAAGTCCCTGAAGCTTACCTGTGGCCTGCAGAGTCCCAGGCACAAGGACGACAGCAGTTCTCTCCGCTGCACATCTTTTGGAAAACCCCATCGTGGCAGTGGAAGCATTGCAATCCTTCCCTCTGGTGTGCAACCCTCTCAGTTTAGTTTAAAACCTAACAGAGAAAGCGCTACACCACCCCTAAATGTACATACTTAGCACGTTAACAGTTAACAAGAACAGGCAGAAATGTTACAGCAGCAACATTTTACCCCACAAACTGTTTCAGGTTTTCTCACACCAAAGCTCAGGTAGCTGCCACTGTCAGAGGAGGGACCTGCACAGGATGTCTGGTCCAAGCCCAGACTGTTAGGTACCACCTACCGTGACACACTGCCAGTGGTACAAGTTGGTGCTTGTGGAGGGGAAAGAGGGGAAGCAAGACACATTCTCCTTCACTAAATGCCACATCTCTAATAGTATGGAGACTTATGCTCAGATGCCAGAGGTGCCCAGACGGGAGCTGGGGATGGGCATGGGCAGGGAGGGGGTGGGAACAGCATCCCCCTTTGCCCTGTTGGCAAGGCTTGATGCTCCCTTCGCATCCTCCATAACCTTTGAATGGCAGCCAGCTACACAGTTCCTCCCTTCATCTCACCTTGACAGATTATGCATCTGGATCTTCGCTGCATCAGGCAAACAGGCTGTTTGAAAAGGAGTGGCATATGTGTATTTGAGATTCAGCTCAGCCCTCTAGGGGGACACTTAATATTTTGACATTAGAGAGTGACACTGGCAATCTCTGAAAAGCCACACTGTAAGCCCCAGGACAAGAGGCATATTCTGTCTGAAGACTAGCAGCAACAGAGAGGGTAGCAAAACGTGCTGCCTGAGGAATTCCATGTACATCCCACATATGCTCCTTGACACCCTGACGCTCCTGTTTCTTATGCTGCTGCCTGAACAGATGCTTGTCTTTTCCTTCAGTTCAGGTCTGGAAGAAATGTTCCCACCACACCCTGATTAGCTATACTGAAGAGCTGTTTAGCACAGGCACAGCCTGGGTGAAGATACAACTGCTTTTCCTAGTACAGTTTTTCCCAGACTTCTTAAGTAGACCACCAAAGACGCACATGCCAGACCAGCTGTATCTACACCAGGGCACTCAGCACTATAGAAACATGTCCCTGACATCTCACAGCAGTGCATCAGCTGAAGTACACATCTGCCTAAAGTAACCGTGGGGAGGGGGCTGAGTAGGAATCAGAGACGGTATTCACTCACGGAAGCTATTTCAGGAGAAACGTATGGCGCTGAATGTCATCTTTTCATCACTGTCAAATTATCATTGAATTAACAGGATGATGCCAGTGAACACCCAGATAATCACGCTGCCATTGCACACGTGCAAGTTTCCACACATACACACTTCTGCATAAGTCCTGCCCAGGCTGTACATTTCCATCTGCTCCGATGCTCACCTCTGTTCAGCCCAAGGTGTCCTGGAGGTCAAGCAAAGCAGGCTCCTAGCTACGGCTGTCAGCCTGCCAGCCTTCCTAAATCTCAAGTGGCTTTAGCTTGACAAACAGAAGGGTAACTGGCTGCAAGAAGGCATGAGAAACAGGCCCAGCCTGCTAGAGGTAGGTGTCCTCTGCCCTCCTGCCCCTCCATCACAGCCATGGCTGCTCCTTCCAGTGTCACCTGACACCAACCTTGCCCTGGAGAACATGCACATCTCATGAGGTGGCCAGGGCTACGAAGGTGCTTCATGTTTGATCATCACATGCCAGGCAGCTGCTAACAAGCAGAAAAGATGTCTGAAACCCATCTCCTCTTCTTCAAGGAGAGCACTGCTTCAAAGATTTCCCAGATGGCCAGTAATCTTAACAAAAAAAAGTTGGACACTATTTGGCATTCAAGACTGCCAACCACTGGTGCAATCTGGTTGAAACTGGCCAAATTCAAAGGGCATGAGACAGACAGCACTCGATTCCTGGGGAAACTAAGTTAAAATTAAATAAAACAAAACCAGATGCAAAATATGGTGTGTTGTATTAGTGGCATTTCCACGCTCTGCTATGTCCCAGGGAACGACATCTTGCTCAATCAAGCATGTGAGCTGCACAGCACACACTGCAGTTAAGCTCTGCAACTGCCCATTTTTTCTGCATCTGGAGCAGGAAGGGGCAAATAAACTCATTTACATCTAAAGGTTCTCCGCCGGGGTAGTTTCTGCAGCTAGAAGACAGGGAAGGCAGAAGTCATTTGCATCTGAAAGGGTCGAAATGCCTTTTCAGGGCTGAAGGACTATTACTCAGCTCTAAGGGTGGAAGCTGCTGAGGCTCCTCTCTCCTCCACCAAGCCCCAGCCTTGGAGGTGATCTCATCCCAGAGCTTTCAGCACCTCTCTCCTCACCACCCCCAGCGTTCCTCAGCCCACGCTGCTGGTGCTTGGCCACCTGCACCAAAAGGATGCCTTTGAGGCAGGGGTCGACCCTGCTGCGGTTGGAGCAGCAACTGGCTGAGTCCTTGCCAGCCCAGGACGTGGGGAGCTGCTGCACAATTAGCTTGTGCTGACGAGGACTCGTAGAGTTTTCTCTAACGCTGCTTGGTTTGACAGACCGTGCTACAGGAGTACATCGGTTCCAAAGGCTCCTCTGCTCCCTTCCCAGAGTCCAGCATGGCAGCAGAAAACCTATTTGTGTAGAAAATAGCATCGGTGAAGCAAGCAGGCAACTCTGGACTAGCTGTGGAATTTTTCATTCAGACTAGCTGTGGAATTTTTCTGGAAGAGCTGCTAGCTGTAAAGAGGAAGGAAAGTCCAGCCTCCCTTCTCACTTCCAGCCCACCCACCCACCGGATAGAGGCAAAGCATAAGAACCGGAGAGAATTTCAGGCATGTCGGGACCTCAGGCTCTGGGAATGAGTTTCCCACATTCTCCACAAAAAGAGAGCACTCGCCCAAAAGCTATGGCCTTGAACTCAGACTGCACACCATTTACTCAGCTGAATAACCATGCTCAAGCCAGTGGAATTACTTGCCTGAATAACTGCTACTTGATGCATAGAAGGGCTGCAGAACTGGCTGACAAGTAAATACAGGTATACAGAAGGCAATATAAGACCACCCTTCCAAAAGCCAGTGCCCTAGGCCAGGTCCCAAAATCAATGGCCACATAGTCAAAACCACAAATCCACCAGGTCTTTGGTAGAGTCACGCCAACTGATCAGGGCATCATTTAGGTCACACGCATCACTCTAGATCTGTATCCTCCAGAGACCATCTACTAACTGAGGTCACAGTCTGAAAAAATATTTCACTGACTTAGAAAACGAGATTCTGCTCAAAAGGATGGCTTGAGCATTTAAGAATACAAGCTTCATCAGCTTCCAGGAAGACTTCAGGTCCCAAGCACAAGCCAATCCTTCATAAAACTCCAGCAGAGAAGTACCACTGCTCCTTTTTTGTAGGTATTGGTCCTAAGTAACTTCACCTCTTCAGTATGGAACCCAAACACGACATGGCATTTATTCTCAATGCTAAGCAAGTTAAAAAGGTGTGCAGTTCACATGCTGGAAGGTTCACAAGAGGCAGCCCTGAGCTTAAAACCCTTACATGCAACCCTGCTTTTGCGTATCCCTCTGTAATTTCACTGGCACAACACACATGACTGAAGTTAAAACTGTGCTGAAGCCTCCTTCAGACTGGCTGATGGAGCTCCTGCTCCAGTTCATCGAGGGGTCAAGGTGAGAAGCCTGAACTGAAGCCAGAAACAGGTACAAGAAAACACATACCCAGAGACTCTGGCAAAGCCAGAGGCCCAAGTGAGTCACCTGGGGAAGGGTGACAAGCACCCAAAAGCATCTACCTGCCTGTTCCCTGCATGTTCTGCTAACCCATAGCATATCTTGGGATGAAGAGCTTGTTCCAAGTTATTACATTTCCATGTACAATTTAAACACACTATTTGAAGGCCAAAATAATATTTATTGTCCTGCTGGCATTTCTAATCTGGATATTCCAGTGCTCCCAAGGACACTTCCTAATACGTCTATAAAACTTCCATCAGGTGTGGCCCAACCAACTTCCCCCCCACACACCCCAGACACACAGCAGAAAACAAATACCTTTTTCATTTGTCTTCACATACCTGCCAAGCTGTCCAAACCCTCTGACAGACCTTGCAGGTTTGAAACAGAGGTTTGGGCTTTTTAATTGTACTGCCAACAGAACCGGCGGGAATTTTCCACAGTGCCCCGTCTGGAGAGCCACAGACACACCAGTGCCACCGACTGGAATAGCACAAGGCTGTCCCAGCTCCAGAGTCCTCGGCCAGGGCTACTTCTACATTTCACCTTTCATGCAATTAACAAGAAGCTGAAATCCAGTCGCGCACCATTACATAGCTAAGAATAGCATTTCCAGCAGAAAGTTTTTTTCCTAAATCGCTATTATTATCATTCCATGAGCTCTATATTAGTTCAGACTCGGTGGGCGTTTCAGAAAGGCCTGTGACCCCAGCCTGGGCACAGAAAGGCTAGAAACAAGACCTTCGTATACATCAGAAGCTGTAAGGTTACCAATATTTTCCAAAAGCCTCAAATCAGACCCAAAAATCCTAAGCAAACCTGGATCAAAAGAAATGAGCTTTGAAACATACTATCTAAAAAACCACAAAACAAAACAGAAAGCCCCAACAGAACAAACAAAACAAACCACGGACCATATCGGTGTGAAGGAAGAAAAAGAGTTCCAGCGAGGAAACAAGAACAGGAATTACTATGTTTATAGTTCAATTAATGGGACCTTATCAAAAGCCTGTTTGCTTTCTTCTCTTTTTTTGACACTTATTACACAAACACACCCTTAAAGCCTCCACAGCTAACCAGCTCTGCACACACATCTCAAGCGAATCCACATCTCGGAAAAGGCAGAGAGCTGCTTCCCAAGAAGTCCCACCATCGGACGGCGTGTCGGAACAAAGCGCCCCGGTGATGGATCTCGGCAGCGTTCCTAAAATCCCATTTTTGGAGCTCGACCTCAGCCGGGGAGGCAGCACACCCAGCGCCGTAACAAACTCTGGACGCTGCCACTCTCTCTGCAGAGCGCTGGGCTGGGGGCTTCACACTGAGCTAAGCAAAATTAAAGCCATTTTCTAAAAAACCCAGCGAGATGCTAGGCTGGATGGAGTCTTGAGCACCCTGGTCTGGTGGGAGGTGTCCTTGCCCATGACAGGGAGGCTGGAACTGGATGATCTTTAAGGTCCCTTACAAACCAATCCATTCTATGACTATGCCCAGCACTTACTGGCAACATCCGAGTCACCGCTAAGTGACAGCATCAAAGGGGGAGAAACCAACCAAAAACAAACCCCACAAAACCTTAGCCCAACACCAAACCTCCCGCAGAAACAAAGGACACCCCCACCAAACCCGCGCCTGCCCAGCGATGTGGGGATGTACTCGCTGGTCAAGCACAAGGAGACAAGCCCTCCCCTCCGCCCGAAACAGGGCTCGATACGATGCAAGGCGCAGCCCCGCCGCGTTTCCAAAGTGTCCCCTTCGCGCCCCGCCACGAGGATGGATCACCTGGACCTCGCATCGCGCCGTGCTTCGCCCTCCCCGCAGCTGGGGGCGGTTGCGAGCCCTGGGAAGCGACGGCACCGGAGGCAGCGGAGTCCAGCTCTGCCCGCAGTGAGGCGACCGCGGCGGGGCCAGGCAGGGCAGCCGGTTACGAAACCCGCGTCTCCCCCTCGCCCGGGGAAGGAGGGAGACAAGGAGGCGTGGCGGGGGGCATCTGCTCCCCGCCGGGAAGGGGAGGAGGGAAAAGGCGCGTCTGCAGCACGCGAGCATCCCCCACCCCAACAAGAGAACCAGCCGGGATGGGAGAGGGCGCCCACTGACCTTGCCGCCATCCTCCATCCGCCGTGCCCGCCGCGGGGGGGGCAACCGGCACCGCCCCCCGTGTCCCCTCCCTTCGCCCCGCCGGAGGTAGTGGGGAGCTCCGGAGACGCCCCGCACCCCGCTGCGACCCACAGGGCGGGCCAACGGCTCTGTTGTGGCCGCGGAGGGCGAGCGGGAGCCGGGACACCCCCGGGTTGAGAGTTGGGTGGTCCTGCAGCAGCCAGGGCAGCGGGAGCCACGGGCACTGCCCGACCTGCCCGGGGAAAAGGCAGCGCTTGAGGGGCTCCCTCGTTGCTTGGGAGAGGGGGTGGGGTGCTCCTCGGTGCTTGGGAAGGGCTCTGCAGTTCCAAGATGCAGCTCATTCTGCCTCTCGGCACCGGGTGAAGGAGAACCACACCTGGGTGCGTCCTTGGCACGGCTGGCAAATCTGCTCCCAGGAGGTGGAATCGTAGAATGGTTTGGGGTGGAAGGGACCATAAATATCCAATTGCAACCCCCCTGCCATGGGCAGGGATGCCTTCCACTAGGTCAGGTGGCTCAAAGCTTCATCCAGCCTGGTGCACGAGTCAGTTAGAGAACCCATGCAAAGCAAGTTCTCTGGAAGAGGTTGCCCCCTCCCTGGAAGTTTTCAAGGCCAGGTTGGATGGGGCCTTGATCAGCCTGGTCTGGTGGGAGGTTTCCCTACCTATGGCACAGAGGGTAGAACTGGATGAGCTTTGAGGTACCTTCCAACCCAAACTGTTCTATGATTCTTGGTTCTCAGGCTTAGGTGACTTGTGCCTTGAAGACCATCAATCCCAGCTGGAGGCTCAGAGCTGTGTGACTGGTACACATTATGATAGTATTGGATTAAGGGTTGGACTTGATCTTGGAGGTCTCTTCCAACCCAGATAATTCTATGATTCTATGTTGTCTTGCAACAGTAGAACCAGGGCTAGACTAGGGAATAAGGCATGGCTTTAATTCATTTGCACCAAGGTCTATGCCTGCAACAAAGCACATAACCACAGACATGTGTTGCACAGCATGCAGAGAAAACAATCCTATTTACGTCAGCAGTAAAAGAAAAAATGCATATGTACCATCCAATGTCTCACATGGGATCAGAAATGGCAAGCAACAAGAGCTAGAAATGGCAAAGGCAGACAAGCATCTTTCTGCTCCTCGTGACCTCCCCTTTCTGCAGAGCCAGCATTGTTTTGGGGAAAACAGTTGCAAGTGGTGTGAAAGCAGACCTGCAGGCTATCCAGGTGCTGGTTTTAGTTAGAACTGACCTCTTGTCCCCAGCTTCTTCAGCTCCACACTGAAAGCATTGCCTATGGAGGAGTGAGACCTCTACAATCAGTAAAATAAATAATTTTCACAAAAGTCTACTTGATTTCCTCACATTTTGTCTATCCCCTCTCCTCTGCCATGGGGCTGTTTGCAGAGCAGAGTCTCCAGGAGGCTGGGCTTACCACTGTGGAGGGTCTATACTGCATTCACTAGTACAGCTCCAAGTTATGCTATAAATATATAAAACTCAGTTGCCACTCAGAATGAATGTTCAAAGCACATTTGCACGTGCCACAGTATTCCTTGGTTCAAACATTCCTAATCAAATAATTAAGACAGAAGTCAAATAGGCCAAATTTCAGCCATGAGTTTCAGTCGGGTGCCCCACTCATCCACCTCCAAAGGTCACTACCATCCCTGACCTCTCACAATGTATTTTACACCACAGGAATCCTTTTAGCACATACAGCTGACTTTTGCTTCTCTGCTGATCAGCTAAAAGGCCCATGCAAAAGATTACGCTCCCCCACCTCCTGGCTGACTAGTCAGAAGAGTTGCTCCTCCAGAGGCTTCCCTTAGCTGTGCAGGGGGGACAGGGTCCAACTGCCACCCCCCTCTGCTCTCAGGACAGGCTGTGACACATGGCACCTGCCCTGATCTACACCTTCCCACCCCAGCCTCTCAAGGTTGTCCCGGTTTTGTTCATCAAAAGCCTTTGAGATGCTGGGCATAGGGAGTGCATGGTTGTTTTCACATTTTAAGGAGATCCTTACACCAAATTCACATTGGGTATTTGTGCAACGTACTGTTTTTTAAGAGACACGCCAAGGACACCTCCTTACGCACCCCTGTGTGCCAAGTCCCTATCATTCCCTACAACAGTTCCTTCCTTTCCTCCTTAGAAAACAAGTGGTAGCTAATGCCCATAAGCAGTGTGCTATGGTACCAGATCTCCATGGACACAAGAGAGGAAAATTCATTATAAAATGGAAACAAATGTCTCTCTGATTTAAGTGCCAGACTGCGCTGCTGTAAATTATGTCCACCAAGGAGGTCAGGGACTACACAGATGTAGAGAAAGATAACCCGCTCACCGAGATGGATCCTGCGAGGCAGTGTTGAAAAGCATTGGCACAACTACTTTGTTAATTATATTGCTATTGTTGCTACTGTGTTTTATCATTACAGCAGAGTTCAGGCAGATCAGCTGAGTCCAAGACACCCCCATACAACCCCATCCAGGTTAAGTGGGCAGCAAAGAATTAAGTACTTCTGATCCTGCATACAAACATGAGGTCTAGATCCCCGAGGGGCTAGTGTGCATGCTTAGATTTTAGCATCTGACTCCCTCTACTGAATGGATTAAAGTTAACATAAGTGCACAGCTCCTGGCAGAAACACTGCCAGAGAGATGCAGCAGGCAAGAGGAAGAAGAAAGGAAGCGTAATTACTCCCAAAAGGATTCTTACATTGCTGCCACTGTTGTTCCCTAGGCTGCACCTATTATGAGAAGAGTAGTCTTTAACTCTGTAGAGAAGAAATCTTGAAATGTTGCCAGCAATATATTTGAAGTAAAGGAAGGGAAACACAACAGATTTCAGTTTCAGATTGCTCCACATGGTTTATTTCAATAAAACTCATTTCAACAGAACATGGATTTGTAAGAGGCAGCATGTTCTTTGGCACTGTCCTTTTCAGTGTCTACCTGATAAAATGACACAAAAGGGTGTGGAAGTGCAGATGGAAAGACAGCTCCGTGCCCTGCCCTGCAACAGGAGCAGCAGTCTTCTGCTGCCTTGTGCTATTCTGTCTCCTGCCTTGGCCGGATCGAGAGACCTTTCTTTTTTCCATCTAGATGTTTCTAACAACTTTTGTAAGCCCATCGTATGTTGCAGTCCTTTAGAGCAAATTGCTCTTTGACGTTTGATGTGTTTACTCAAGTAAACCTACTGGAGAGATGGGGTCCTGAGGAAATATCATTCAGTGGGATAATAGGAGTAATCCTTACGAGTGCTAGGATAGCCCTGGGATACCATAGCAAAGGTAACCACCTCCTGGTTCCTCCATTATGATCACCTGAGGGACCTCTAATAGGCAATATATTTATAAGACTTCAGTGTTAAACTTTCAGCTCTGGGAGTGAGACATCAAATAACCATAAAACAGAATTGAAACTTGTGAGCATTTTAAAAAATAATCAGTACATGAGGGGTCCACTCCTTTTTGTTTCTGAGCCCACATTGGAGACTTAAATCGTATTCCCAAGGTTATTCTGTTACTAAGAGGCCTGGGAACATTTTTAGCCTAGTTTCCTAGAGAAACAAAGTTTATATCATTGTGCTCTCTTGTGTACCTTCCTGTCTTCCTGTTTTCCTTCAGCAGCATTTGAAACCCCTCGCCAAGCTGTCAGAGTGGGAGAAATCAGGGGCAGTAATGTACCTACATTTTTTTTTTTCTTATTTAAACCACTAACAGGGGCAGAGGAAAGAAACTTATTTGATCCACATCCCCTCCAAGCAAAAGGCAGGGAGAGCTCAGCTCTTCCCCGTTCAGTCTGGCAGCCAGCAAGAATGGCGCATTGAGACAGCAGTACCTAAACTTTGCAATAAGCCCTGCTCACACAACAACTTTCAGGGTGAAAAAAAGTGAAGACTTTTACAGTCTCAGACCTCTGGGACTAAGGGGAAAAAATTACCTTAACCATTAAAATCTCTGCTGAATCACAGCCTGTCAAAACTCATGCCTTGCACAAAAGCTTTGCAGAAGACAGTTGCCTGAAATTGGGAGGCAAAAGTACAGCCCATAGAGATTAAAAAGGCATCTATCAGTCGAAACAGGCTCAAGCGCCACTGATCACAAGGAATTGTCACTCCTTACATTGATACCCTGTGATAAAATTATGATGAATATTTTGGCTCATCAAAATGTGACAGGCTCGAGCACGTTCCCTTGTTGTCTTTCATAAAATACTGTTTTATTGCGTGCTTTAAAATATTCAGCACAGTATTTTTATAGATTGCTAATCTGAAAATAGGCATGTAAAAAGGCCACATATTTGCAATAAATCAGTTTAATAAATTGCTTTGAACCCCCAGTCTCTCTCTCTCAAAAAAACAAAAAAAAATATCTAGTTTTAGGAGGAGAGCCTTCAACCCTGTGCTAACATTAAAGGCACCAAACAGAAGATGGTCAGCGTGCTTACTGTAGAAGAGCAACAAATTCTGTATTCACCTCTATGCTATTCAGCTCACTTTTTGTCCTTGGATTGGGTACTGAAATTTGGCCAAAATTTTCTCCTGTGATAGCTTGTAAGCTTTTGTCTATTCTACAATCTTAAAAATTAAGGTGCATTGCCATCTTTAGATACCTAACGTAAGGAAGTTGCTCCTTTGGTATTGGCCAGCTGCGTTTACAACCAAGGGGCAGATGTCCCGGGAGGTGATTCAGAGCAGGAATCACCCCTCTGGGCTAATCTCCCTCCACAGACAAGATAGGGGAAAAAGCTTCCTGCATTGAAATTCAGCGCCCAGATAGGCAGCCCAAATAGACCTCTCAATCCAGGAGAGCCCTTGGGCATGTTGATACATCCCTTTGCCTCCCTCAAAGTGCTGTCCCAGCTTAAACTATTCTCAGGAAGCCACAAACCCTGTGTTCCATCAAGGTCCCACCTAGGGCACTGTCTCACATCTCACGCCAGGGCAGCCTGTGCCTGAGATGTACCAACCTGTCACCTCGACCACCACCTCAGCACAGCATGGCTGAGGTGGAAAGGGACTTCTGGACATCCTCCTCTCCAAATCCCTGCTCAAAGTAGAGTGAGCAACAGCAGGGAGCTCAGAGCTATCTCCTGCTGGGTTTTGAGCATTTACTGCCAGTGCAGAGTGTGGAATAAACACACCAAAGGTGCTATCACATTGGTTACTTTCTGTACAGTCCTGGATATTGTCTCTGCTGTTGCTGTTGTCAAGAAAAGAAAGCAAGGAAAAAAGAGTTTACGAGCTCTGGCAATTATCTGCAGAGCTGCCCTTTTATCTCCCCTTATCCCATCACAAGGCAATGTTTAAAAAAATATACTGATATGAATCAAACCTTGATTTTTTTTTCTACCATACAACAGGAGTCATACCTGTATATTCTCAGTAATTAATAGTTTACTGTATATTAAACAAAAGAGTAAACATCTATGTGAAAAATATTCTCACATCAGTGAATTTCAATTATCAAAACTTGATTATTCAAAGAAACTGAACTCTTCTGTTATCCAAAGCAACACTGAATTTGTTACTGAGCATTAATTATATTGAAAGCCTGTTAGTTAGACAGCTCGTCATTCATCCATATTAATTTTCTCTCCTTCTCTGAAACAGTCGAGTTTTAACAGAATTACAGTCCTCATATACAAACACAACACAAATAAGTGACATGGAGATACTTCATCATAATTTATGAAGTGCAACAACTACTTCATTCACTGTTTAGGACTTGCATACTAGAGCATCACAATGGCCCTTTGGCATCAGCGCACTTCAGAGTAACTACAGATAGTCCTATTGTAGAGAAAAAGCTCCATTAAAAAGAAAGTTGAGGTTGCAAACACAAGCATTCAAAATTAGAAAACGTCCAAATTAAGGCTGATGGTGCAAGACCCTCCTGACATACATTTCAATTACCTGAGGGTATGCTGCTTTTCACAGCATCCTAGGCTCCCCTCTTCAGTTGTGTGGCTCTTAGCAGCACAAGCCTATCATCCCCCTTCCCACTGCTGACATGTCACCTCCCCCTGTGCCACCACCCTAATCCTATGTCCCAGGCTCCCTGTGCCTCACCCCTGGTCTCCAACCCTGGTAGGGGACTGTCCACTCTTCAGTAGAATCTCCCCAGTTTTCATTGCCAGGCTGTTGCCCATATTTCACCCTAGCATTTCCCACCTTCAGTTTCCACCCCGACTCCCAGACCAGGATTCTTATAGCGAGACCCAAGTATCTTTTCCTCTCCAAGTTCTCAGGCTCAGTTTTTCTCTCCAGGCTACTTTAGTCCACCTATTTACGCCACCTCCACAAATAAATGCCAGGACTCTTTCTTCTCACTGTTTGGGGTCCAGGAGGTGAACAATGCAGAGCACAAGTCTCTGTGGCTGTGCCACGAAGCACCAAGAGCATCACCAGAAACCTTCTACTCAAGTCTCTGCAGCCATAGACTAGAACATGGTGTCCACTGACAGAAGCATCAAAGAGATCAGCAGCCAAACTTAGAAGCCTCTATCAGGCGTGTGCAAACTGCAGTTTTCCAAGGGTTTATAACTTGGCTGAATCTGGGTATTTTCCACAGAGCCACAAAAGATATGTGCATGAAACTCGATTTTCCGCATAACATTATCACTGCCTGATCGTGGTTTCCCTTTCCAAAGTGCAATGGTACTACATCTTCCACAATAAGCTGTTCTGGGAAAAAAATTCCTAGAAAGAGCTGAACAGCCAGAAACATCCCTCCAGAATCAGATTGAGGTATTCATCTGACATACAAAACGTTAGCCTAAAAGGTTAAGGTTTCAGCAAGTTACAAAATATGCAAAAAAAGTGGTGCAACTCAACTCTGACATTAATTAAAGCAAACTGAATAGGAGAAAGGTTATTTTCTCTAGCTGAGCACAAGAACTACATATATTACCTTAGGTAATATTACCTTAGGGTAGTATGAGTCCACAGTTCAGGTTAGAGGCCTTGAGAAGATGAAATAGTGCTGTGTAAACACTCTAAATGCAGCTCATTAGGACCAAACAACTCAGCCAGTTCACAGTGTTTTATACTCCTTGATTGGTGTTATAAAACCTATAGTTATCACAGGCAGAATGCCCAGGCTGTGTCCAACAGTGAAAGTTCAGCCATCACCAAGACATGTCCTGCCATGTTCTTCAGCAGAGAAAATAAAGTGAGGCATGGATGCCTCTATGTTTATGTGGTTTTGTTTGCTTGGCTTGTATATACTACACATTTGCAAACCACTGCCTGATCTTGCCAGCCCTTAACTGCATGAGAAGCTACAATGAAGCTCCCATAGCTGAGTAACTTTACTCACATAGTTAAGTGTTAACAGGATTAAGACCAAGAAGTCTGGAATTTTAGTGTCTAGTCTGAAGCGTTCATGGAAAAACAAGCACGCTGGGATGTTTATGTGCTCAGCACTAGCGTGGCAGCAAATGCGCTTCATTCTAACACTTCCTGAAAATGACATCATTTATAATTAACACTACAGCTGCAGACTCACTACCATTTAAAATGAATTAAGTAACAAAGCTCTTTAGGAAATCCCATGGATTTCCAGGGATAGACAGTATGGCTAGTTAAATACATGAATGGGAAGTAAAGATGGGGGGTTTTATTTGCGCTTCTGAAAATGAGACCATTGTGTCTATACCTCAGCAGAGGGGATGGCATTGCTGATGGCAGGGAATTACATCAAAAAACAATGCTGTCCCTGCAAGAGATGTCTGATCGGACTGGCCTGGTTGAGTCTGTCCTTCCCAGCAGCCTTTCATTCAGGGCCTCATCCTGCAGTCCTCGCACTCTTGGAAGAAGCTTGGGAAATTTCAATGGTGCCTAATTTGAAGACTATTCATGCAAGCAAATGTCTTCAGGACAGACCCACCATGGCAGAGGAATTCAAAACCATGTCAGCAAGTCTGGTGGACCACAATTGCCGCTGTGTCCCTCTATCGGCTTTACACATGATGCCTACTGAAAACAGGATGATGCTGAGAGCATTTTGGACCTCACCAGCTAGAAAGCCATTGCAGCTGCAGAGGTGCAGATACTCTTGCTAGCAGCGGTCCTACCACTGGGGCCGCCCACTAACACAGCAGAGCTGTCTCTGCTCTACCATGGCAGCTGGAAAGCTCTCTAAAACACTGTCTTTTCCCAGCCTCATTCTGTTAGCATCTTTTTTTTTTCAAACCAACCTGCTTATGGTCCAAGAGGGAATAAGCTTCTTATTAAGCTGATAGATCCATTTCATTAATACTCGCTTTCCTATAGCTCCAGTCAAGTGTGTTCATGTTTTCTAGCACAACTCCACTTAATATCGCACTTAAGATTGCTGCCAGAAAATACATATGGAGGTTCAGACCTCTGGGCACTGAGACTTGCCTGATCCATGTGTCTAATGTCACTCCTGTGACATGACAGCTCTTTCACATGCCTCTGATTTTAAAAAAAGTTGTTTCAAACCTTTTAGTCACATCTCCCTTAAAGGAGCGCAGACCTTCTTAGAGATCTGGCTGAAGAGCAGGAAGATGTGGCTGAAGGACAAAAACTTGCCCAAGCCTCATTTCTTAAATCAGATGGGACTAACACCCTTAAATCACTAGGAAGCTTTCAAAAAGTACTGTGTCATTGTCTGGACTGATAAAAATTGCCTGGGAGAAATTTTTGTTTTAAATACCTTGTTAGGCTTTGAAAAGGCCTCCCCTTGCTCAGGGGAAGAAAGAAGAGGATTAAAGTCCTTATCTCACCTTTTTCAACTTCCCAGCTTTCCCACTAATTAAATTCCTCAGCAAATCAAATTCTCTGAAGAGGCCAAAGGGTACTGCTGGGTATGAGTCTCACCGGTGCAAGCCTTGCAGGGCCACACCAAATCCCATTAAAACGAGCAGAGGAGTTTTCATTGACTACAATAGGATTTGGATGGTCCCATAAAGAAGCTCATCCCAGCCTATCTGCCTGCAAGAAGCGCTCACACATCGTGTGCACCAACAGCAGGGAGAGACATGGAGGAAGAAGTAGATTATGTCTCTACTCTTTGAAAGGAAGGTTAGCCTGATTCTCATTTATTTCACCCCAGTTACAGTATTAATAATGGAACAATCTGCAAAAGGAACTCATGAGAACCTACATGGCAGTTGTAAGAAAGCTGCCAGGTTTCCGCCAGAGAGGATGGGGGGAAGTTGCCTGAGGCATAAGGGGGCTTCAGAGAGCACTTTTTTAAAACTTGAAGCACACAAGAATGTTTTGCGCATTCATCATCCTCAAAGAGAAGTGCTTGGCTGCCCTCCATGGAGGGAGGGAAACGCACAGCAATTGGACCCTTGGCAGCTGCCAGGGAAAATTATCCAGAAGAAGGCCTAATATTATACTGCTGTCTTCATGCTCTGCTCTCCCTCTAATGTTTAAATTCCCTTCAACCATTTTCTGTTTCTCTGCCAGCCTCGATCATTTTCTGTGTTTATTACTTCTTCGTATTTCTTTCTTAATTTTTTCTTTGAAAGGCAGCATCCTCTACCCTCTCATTCTCACTTTCCCATGGTGACTTTGCGTATTCTCTCCATATTTTGTATCACCCTGTCCATTAGTTCTTCTCATGGGTTGTTCTCTCCCTGTCTCTCTCCCTTTAAATCCTACACTGCTATTTCACCTTATCTGCATATCTTTCCTCTCCACTGCTTAATTTTCTACTCATCTCTCTCTTTCAGTCTTCTTCTAAATCCATTCTGACATAGCTCCACAAAGCTTTGCAGACTCTGAGCCTCTTTTATCTTATTCTTTTCTCTGCAATTTTTTTCTTTCATCATCATCTTCCCGACTTTTAACAAAGAAAAACCTTTGACTCCAAACCATTGTTTATGCTCAGATGGCAGAGGTGCAACTACCATTTTGTGGAGGGCCCTCCCTAGCTGTTTGCCACCAGCCCAAGGACAGGAACTCAGCTAAAGAAACACGGATCCACACAGAGTGAGGTCCTCTATGGGAGTGACAGCAACATACTTCCATGCTTAAATCACATGTCCCAAACCTTACAGTGAATAAGGAAATTAATGGGTAAGTTAGAACTATAGCAGTCAATACATGCTAGGAAATTTACCATTAAAGGTTTGTGAGTTTGGCTGAAAGTTGCAGACTCCGGCTCTTTCAAATTACATGACTCTGGTGCCTAAAGAAAACGTCACAAATGAACACAAGGAAAATATTTACAGAGCTTTCCAAAGCAGAATTCACCTATGTGTGGTAGAGCTCAATTGCATCTTAAAATCAGAAGGGTTTTGCTTTCTCTGAATGTGCTTTTACACCAGTTTGTGTTGCTAGTGACAGATTACACAAGACAGATTTTCTGCTCCACGTGATAAGACTATAGCAGGAGTAGAAAAACTCAGGATCATCACCTTTTAGGCAAATGCCCAAACATAATCACAAGAGAGAAACCAGCTTGACCTTACCCTCCTCCTGCCTTGGATTTCACCTTTCCTACCCATGATAGCTACCTCAAGCAAATTGGGCTGCTCTCAGGGAAGGCTCATTGGTCCAGATAGTTTCAATCTTGTTCACTGTGGCTTTATCAAAGTCAGATCAAGCTTCATCACTCTCTTAAGTTAGGATAATTTTTTTTTTTTTTTTTTTTTTACTTTCCACTCCCATAATTCCTTCCCTGCTGCTATGGAGTATGTTATTTGGCCTGTACCCTCGTAACTACCTTCCTCATCTTCGACATGTTATAAATACAGCATCTTCTCCAGCCAGATCTAGTCCCAGCTGGCTTGCTCTACCCTTTGTTTTACAAGGAAAACTTTTCTGATGTGCAATGGTGACTCCAGGAGACTGCCAGGCGGCTTTGCGGGAAGCATTCAAATGATCGAGGAGGACCAAGCTGTAAATCTGAGGTGAGGAGGGAGTCTGCCTATGGTCCCTTTCTCCTGCTGCTCTCAGTGCAAGCCAATTTTTGAGCTGTGAAAACAGCTGCAGTTGCAAGTTGCTGCTTGCCAGAGCCTAATATTTCTCCTACCTGTCCAGACATCCCATATAACAATAAAGTGCTGATGGCAGCATGACAAACCTCTCTCTGGAGCTGAGGTTATGTAGTCATGTCTGCAGCTGAAGCACCACCACAGCCTCACCAGCAGGTTGGTTCTTGTTGATGCTATATTTTAAGGCATGGCGGGGGGGGCAATGGTGTTGCTATAGCGTGAAAAATGAAAGTAAAAATAGTGAATATTTGAAGAGCAGGGTTATTCCGGCTGCCTGTGAAGTGCAGCCTTTTTCTGCTGGGTACATGTAGTGTATCATCTCATTTCATTCAGCCACCTGTAGCTTATTAGGTAAGAAAAGTCTGCTGTAGCATATGGCTTTCCATATGGACCCACCAGTATTTTCCACAGGTCTCTCACACACTGCTGTCATCCCACTTCTGGGATGCAGGGTTGGTTTCTTTTGTTGAGTAATATTAGAGTCTCAGTCTATGGCCTTGGTGGTAAGATCCCTGAATGCTATTTTCCATAAAGGTTTCAGCAGACTTATCAAGATAGATAAACAGTGGCAGTCACTCCTCAGAGATGCACCCATGCCTGCAGAGATTGCTCAGGATGCGGAAGCTGATAAATCTCTGCTTATCTGCTGATGGCTTAACTACCCTCATCCCAAGTGTGCTCTTCCAGGAAACACCCGACAGTGTAGTTACAGTGGCCAGAGATTTAATTGCTTCTAAACCTTCATCTTTAATGTTGCAACACCGTAGCAGCCGCAGAAGATTTTATTTTAAAACAAAAACGATTTCGTTTGCTCTTAGTCACCATTCTATTCCCTAGGTAACGTCCCAGCAGGTGTCTCTAATAACTACAAGGAGCATCTCTCAGCATCTCTCCTATCTTCCTACCTCGGGGCAAGAATGTGAAGGTCTGGGATGTGGCTGGTATGTTCCCTCTAGGAGCTGATAGCAATCATGGTCTTTGTCTCCCTATCCTCTCTCACCTCTGTGATTCATTAGGATTCACTCTGGTCCTTTGTTTCCTTACTTGAGTGTCCTTGTTCCTTGTCTTTCCACTCTCAACTGTTAATGGCCTAGGTCTTTGGCCCGTTGTTCTAACTTGTCCTTTGTCTGCCCAGTGTGTCCCTGAGGAGCTGTATGCAGATGCCCTCTGATGGGGACGACCTGCTAAGATGAGGATTTTCTCTGGCCTTAGGCCTAAGCGGGAGCAATGCAGCAATGAAACGCTCCCACTGCCATACCCTGCTTTACCCCATTTCTCACCTTCCCTCCACTTAGGAGCGTCCTGACCACAGTAGCTGGTTGTGGGCCAGAATGGGTGATTTTCTCCAAAACTAAAGGGAAACCTACCTACTCTAGAGGGCAACCTTCATAAAAGAAATATTAGTAATTAACATGCCCATTTCTACTAGAATCCAAGAATTTGCATGGAAGAAAACACCTAAACAAACAACAAACTGTAAACAAAGGGATACTAAACAATGCCTCCCATACAAAGCAGGTTTAACTACCTGCAGTTCTGAAGGAACAGTTTGGTACCAGTAGTGGCTTGTACAAGTAGAACTACAGGCCAGTGTGCATTCAACACTAATTTTATACAGCTGCATTATTTTCATAGTTTATGGTGGCACCACCACTTTTATGAAGTGTACACAGCGGTTACATGTATAGATGTATTATTTTCAGCACTCCAAGTGCAATTAGTAATTTCACCGAGCTAACACTGTCAAAACAATAGCAGCAGTACAGGTCGTATTGCAGCTGTCCAAAATTTAGAAAGCCCGGTACAATTGTTCTATTGCTATGCAATAAGTACATAGCAGTTTGTGTGCTTGAGTCTGGGCCAAAATATTGCTAGATACACCAGGTGAAATTCCCTGTCACTGGCTCCTCTTCAGTGATGGTGGCTCCAGCTCTTCACTTACACCTGGGATGATTACAGCGTGATCATGGCTCACAGAAACACTGCTTTTTCCCTGCCCAAAGCCATCATGAGACAAAACACCAATCTGAGCAACCAAGTCACCTATTCGTAGACCAGGGGATGAAAATGGACTTTCAAGACATATCTATCCATAATGGGTTTTTTGAGTCACTTGCTGGTACTGTAAATTACTCTCCCAATTAAGGACCGGCTTCCTAGAGAAAGCGAAATGCTGTTAAGTGGGCAGGCTGGGCAGAAGTATAAAAACGATAAAAATTTCATAGGCAACTGTGTTTGCCAAAAAAATGTGCTGAATTATTCCAAGTGCAGTAGTCATTAGGGAGGGTAACACCACAATGATGATGATAGCCATTATCTAGTGCTGAGAGAACAGATTCAAAACTGTGCTGTAGACACCTTCAGTGCTGACTTTCACCAGCATTTGTGTGATAGCAAATTTAACAAAGTGGCTGCTATTCAAAATTATGAGAGAAAGCAGTCGCCCTTGGATCCTCCTGAGTGCCCAAAGTTCTGAAACCCTGAACTTTCATGCAGGTGTTGAGCAGTAGGAAACTATGAACATCAACTTTTCAGAGCTCCAGGTTCACAACATGCAAACCAGAGAGAATAAAAGCTACTTCCTGGTGCATTTGAAAACTTGTTTGTAGTCTTCTAAGCTTTCTTCAACTCCTGTGGGTAACATACTTCTGGGTCATGAAGCACAACGAGGTTTCCCTCAGCTCACATGGTTCTGGGACCATGAGAAGATGAAGTGGCCTCCAGGCCCCAAATCCAAATTAACAGATGTTTCTAGCATTCCTGCTCCATGAAAGAATGGATCTTTCCTTATTACCACTCTTCTATGTTTGGCCATATATAAATGTGGTAAAATACTAAAAGCAGGAAATGAATGCCTGTTGGGGGACTCTGCAGTATTTGGGCACATTTTCCTTCAGATCCTGACAGAACCTGGCATGGAGTCAGCCTCTGACATATAGGCAAAAGTATACCTCTTTTTCTCTACTTTTTTTGGCAGTTGTTAGTTTGGCTCGCTTTCCTCTGCAATAATGTTGAAAAACATATTGCTCATGGTGTTCAGGCAGTAGCACTTCAGCCACCCCATTTGGGCAATTTATGTTTCAATATTTACAGGCACTACCACACCTCTTGGGCAATGGGCAGGAATTAGTATTTAAAACCTTCCAGAACACACTATCCTCTTTTTTGTAACTTCTAGTGGAAACTTCCAGCACAGAGCTAAATCCTTTCCTCGTTTTCCTCTAGCCATGTGGTTTCTGCATGGGGCTGGCATTTCAGTCTCACTGTTCTGATTGCATCTTCCCTTTGCCTGTGCTATCTGACCTTTCGAGACAGTTTTCACCAGGCTTTCTTTCTGAGGTGTTTTAACATTTATCTTACCTCATCAAGAGCAATTGCCTTGTGCCAATTTGATTTCTATTGCAATGAATACGTTTTTACTCGAGATGCTGTAGGAACATTGCCCCTCACAGACATTGCACCTGAAAGTTCACATCCCCAGATTCACAGTAAAAAGAAAGGTATTAAACCTGTGCACTACACTATGGTATGTGGTTTCCTAGACTTAAATTGGTGTATTTCCTTCCTGTTCTCCTTATTGACTCATTTCCTTAAATCTAATTCAAGTTTGTTATTGAGTTTTAGCCTCAGACAATACATCAGCAGTGTCTATAATACCCATTGATCCAGAAGGAAAAGAGGTGGCAGCAAAAGAGGGAAGATTTCTATTACTCTCACAAGACAATATAAATTATTATTTTCTGGTGGGAGAGAAGGAGTAAAAATAGTGGATAAGACAGACAAGGAGCAGACTACGTATTTCTCCCAAGGGGAACTTGACCTGTCACTCCAGTGTCCAAGCACATCTTATAAACCCTGTAGAAATAATGACCTGGATTCACGGAGTTTTCATCAATTCCCTCTTGCAGTTGAGGATGTTTAAAGATCCCTTATAAAAGGAGAAAGAAAGCAGAGAGTGCTTTTTTCAGGATCTGTGAAAAGTAGAGAACAGTTGCTTGTCTCCTCTGCCTTAACAAACATTTAAGGAGGTTTCTGCTATTCATTCTGTCTTGATCCCACTGGACATGTTACTTAAATGGAGTTCCTCTACATTTTTTTAAAAAAGAGTGGATTATACATTTCTGTTTCTAATCCACCAGAGCACAGACTGCAAAGGCAAATGTGATCTTTCTTTTCCACGCTCAGGTAGATATTTGCTCTGATAGAAGACTTTGAGTGTAAATACCAAAGATACTGCAAATATTTTTGATCCAAAACCACTTTAAAGCCAGCAGCTTTCTGGCTCCCTTATAACTGGCCCAGGATTAAAGGCTTTTTCATTGAATGCTTGCCCCGGCACCCTTTTAGCAAGTTAAGAGACTTATGTCCAATGAAAAACATTGTTACAGGAGTGGCTGACTACTCAGTGTTAGCAGGGCTTCGCCCAAGCCTCCAACCACTTGAGCACACACTTCTGTCTGCAAGTGCACCCATTTAGATATCTATGTGATCTTCAAGGTGCTGCAGCTCTAGTTTTGTGTCCACACTAGAGCACAGATTGAATATTAAACTGCAAGCACCTAACTTGATGCTAACTTGTAATTATAGTTCAGGTATATGCAGCCTTTGATCATGGGTGAGTTTCAAGTCCTTGCTTGCAATTAAGGAAGATGTTATAGGAAGCATCAAGCTGCATTTGCAGTGGGAGCAAAGGAAATCAAAGAACACAGGTGCTTTAGTAGCAAAAAAAATGTGGGCTCCACCCTTCCAACTTCAATAAACTATGAATATGCACTGCTGTGAGATAATGCTGGTTCAGTGTAGCCTTACACTCAGATGCAGTACTTCATAGGATACCACCTCACTCAGTATCAGGCTCATCCAAATGCTAGTCAGATAAAGCTCCTCCCTGAGATTCAATTTATTTTGAAGCATTTAAAATTTCAAACATCAATTTAGCACAGAGAAAGTGTTTCCTCTCTTTAGCTCTTGCAGCCTTTTTTATGATCAAAATACCTCGAGAAGTCACAGCCTTTTTCTTAGCTCACTTGTAGGGATGGCCCTGGCCATCATACCTGTTATACTTGTGGACCCATACAGTGGACCATTACCAGACATTTACAAGAGTAGCCAGCCCAGGCTGTCCCAGCCTCACAGGGCTTCTCCAGGCTTGCTTCTGCACACTGGTGGTGGTTTATTTGGGGAGTTCAGATTAGATGCAGGTGGCTCAACCACTTCTGCATCACACCAGTCCCAAGGCGATGCCTGCTATATTGCAGAGCCTGGGGAGTTGCCTCTGTCTACAAATCACCCAGCCAAATAAGCCAAAGCCCATCAGCTTCAACAGCAGTAATATTGGGTCTTCAGTAACCAATTTAAAAAAGAAGCAACAACAAGATAAAACAAGCATGGGGCTTCTGTCCCAGCATAGGCCAGAGAGCTTGCTGGAGGAGCTGCCTCAAGGAGCTCTGCACAGACAGATCAATCATGTCACTTTACACCTACAGCTTCCTCTGGGTTTCCCTGGCCCAGCCTCAATCCACTTTAATAGCAGCTGGGCTGGTATAAATGAGAAGAGAATTTGGCCTCTGCTGTCAACTGCATTTTTCATCTACAAGGTATTTTATGGACACTAAGTAATGAGTTCACACTAAGGCCTGTGAAGGAAGTGAAGTGTTATCGTGCTATATCTTTAGAAGAGCCAAAAAGGCTAAATATCTTGCCCAAGGCCAAAGGCTGTTAGGGCCCATTATTTATGAGTCTTGGGCTCATAATGCTTTGTCCCAATGACAGGGTCTCATATCATTTTCATAGCATCTTTACCCAAAAGTTCTGCACAAAAAGACAGCATTTCCACTATTTTTTGGCCCCATTTACTATGCATTTTTCTTTCTGGAGTAATCTGAACCCAAGGCTCTGGGTTCAAAAAACTGTTACAAGAAAGCTTTTAAAAAAACCCAAACACCTATTATTGTGTCCTTAAAAGTCAGAGCTTGCTGAAGAGACTGATAAAATGCCCAGAAACAATAAAACTATTTATTATTATTATTGCCAGCAGAGACAGCATTATCTCAGTGTCTTGGTAAGATGATTAGGAAAATATGCATAGCAGTTTTGTTTAGCCTAGACTCTAGTAGAATAAGACAAAATTTACTGTCCCTTCTGCCTGTTTAGTGAGAAAGGAATGTCCTCCTGCTTTGTTCCTTGGGGGGGGGAAAGCGTTCTTAATACTTTTTATTATTACCGTTTGTCCTGGCTCATTTACACCTCAGGAAATCAATAAAGACACCATTGAGGAAGGTCAGCTTGCCAAACACCTGACCGAGAATTTACTAGTGGGGTAAAGGACTGTTTCATCCCTCTCTTCCAACCCCGCAGTTCCCATCTGCCTGATCCCTGCCTCACACTGCCAATGAAAGTGTTCCCAGACCCAATGGACACCATGGGGTTTATCAGCTCCCCCAAAACTAGTGTGATGGCCCAGCCAACTACCCTTTCCCACAGGAGCCCCAAAGCACAAAATGCACATGCAAGCCAAGGTACGGATATGTATCATACTAAAATATGTTCAGAGCTAGTAGTCTTCCCGAGTCACATGGATGCACATGACTTCTGGAGTCCATGGGCCCCATCCTCTCATGTGCCTCGCAGCCTGTACAACTGCCGTTATGCAAGTCATGCAGCAGCCAACAGCAGCATCATTAGCTTGTAAAACTCTATAAACAGAGATGAACAGCTTTTTATGGCAGGTAACATATGTAGTAATAGCCATCTCATTTTTTGAGATTCTAAATGGTGTCTTGGATACAAATACTATAATTTTCCAGGGGCAACCTGGGTCAATAGAAAAAAAACCCATGCCTTTCTGCTGTGGCAGGGGCAGTTCTCCAGGAAGGAAGCCCACTGAGTACCCCCTTCCCTCTCACTAGCCCTTTGCACACTGGTGATTGGGACAATAGCAGCAATTTACCTGTAGCCTGAGATCCAAGAGCACAAAAGTCATGAGTATCATCATCACCTAACATCAGTAGTGGTTCGGAGGAGGGGAGAGGAGCAATGGTAGGGTTGCATTGAGAAGAGCAGGGAGGGATGTCCCGGGAGAAGAGCATTCGCAGGGTGGTGTCCAGGTGAGGTGGCGCTCAGCCACGCTCTGGGCAGAACAGCTCCAGGGAGAGCCAACATTCCAACTCCACTACTCTCCAGGGAGGTGGCACACAAGGGAAAAAGTCCCCCAGTTTGGGGCAGTGGAACGAGGCTTCCTTTTTTTTTTGTGATCCCGAGAAACTCTTCTCCTTGGTGAAGAATGGGGTAAGGTGCTCTCAGGAGCCATTATGTGCTAGCAGAACACCTTCTCCAGGCAGGGTTTCCTATAGTGAGTTTTGTTAAAGGTTCTTGAACTCTTATGTTACCCCAAGGGAGAAACATTACCTAAAAGTCTGGTGATTTATATACCAAAGGATGCAAGGAGATTATTTTTTCTCAAATTGCTCTGAGAAAAATTGTTAGACATTTTCATAAAAGAGTATCAATTTAAAAATCCACTTCAGAGTTGTTGACCGAAGAAGCTAGGATCCAAACAGGGGCTTAAATAAAAGCTCCCTAAATATATATATACACACACACACATATACACAGACACACAGAGAATATTTTTTCCTCACGGCATTTGTTTTCCTTTTTGGGATCCATCAAAAGGTTACTGTTCAGCTTCTGACTAATATGTGCTTGTTCTCAGGAAACTAAACACCATACCCCCAATTCTTCCTTTACACAAACATAAGGCACGCCTGTAAATCTAAGCTGTCTTCACATTTCTTAGTGAACATATTGTGTCTCCTACAATTATCTAAATAAAACTGTGAGCTAAATTGGTTCTTACTTCATTAACTCAGGTTTTATCTGCCTGTTGTTAGGGACGACCACATGTCACAGACGAAAAGCCAGGGGGTTTGAGAGGTTCATTAATTCCATAGTGTCTGATCAGGCCAGTCTTTAAATCAAAGGTCTGCTTTTAAAAGGGAGGATCCTCAGCACTTCTTAAAATCGCTTAAACCTCCTTTACAGTATCTTAAACTGAGCCAATCAATGTAGACCTACTCACTGCCACATGAAATCATATTATACGTACGTGTCCAGCTAAAGGACTCTTTTTTCAAATATCAGACAACACATTCTTGTACAACCACAAGAAGAATCCAGAAAAAATCAGGTTTGACTGAATAGAATGAAAGAGACACCAGACGTACAACTTGGTTGAAAATACAAATTCTATACAGAAAACATATGTGTACACAAACATATAGAAAAGCAGAAATACCCCTAACGCTTGTGGTTCTTTTCTCAAACCCAAGAAACACTACAAAAGAAAACACTGTAAAATTTGCCTTTTTGTCCTGAAAGTAGAAGCAGAGGCAGAAAATAAAAGGAAGGAAGAAAAATTTAATTGAATAACCTCCAAAAGAATTCAAAGCAAGTACGCAAAAAGATAAGCAACCACATACATGTCAAATTAAACTCTTATCTTTTCTATGGTCGCAATAAGTCAGGTCATACTATAAACACCAGAGAAAGACTTTTAAAAAAAATCTTTCCAGCTACTAGTGCCCGCTGGAAAACAATGTGTATTGCAGTGTTTACACTGTAGCTGCACAAGGCCATTTCCTCCGAAAATAGTCTCCAACAGGACAGGATATAGCGTATTACTGGCAGGATGCACCAGGCCACATAGAACTGGTAGAGACTCTGCAAATCCCTAGGTCAGCTCAGGCAGAAAACAAAAGCTAGTTTAAAGTGGCTTTAAGCTGGTCATTCCCAGATCTCACTGCAGAAGCCACCAGTCTGCTGGGTCAGCCTTGATCCCATAAACAGCCAGGTTGCCCACTTCAGATTTGTAACCACAATCACTTTGTTCCAATAACCTGCAAGGATAATCTGGAGACCAGAGCTTTTAAAAGTTTGTGTTTGCATACAAGAGTTCCCATTGGGCTCCAGGAAAGGGCATTTTGAGGTAGCAAATATTATGTGTACATGCATCATACATGCTAAATTACCACAGGTCCTAAATTTTTATCTATTCAAGGGAATTAACGTAGATTGAAGAGAGGAACTGCAGAGGTACACGATACAGTGTATCGGCATCCATGCTGTTTTTCACACTTCTTTCTGCACAGCTTTTCTACTCATGGCCCCACCAAAAAAAAACCTCTAACACGCCCAGAACTCCAGCAGTTTTAAAGGAGCAAGTTCAGCCCAGCAGAAAAATGCAAGAGTAGGAACCGAGATCTGAAATTGAACCCCCCTGAGCTCAGGCTGTAGCAGGACTTTGATCCAGAAACACCTCTGGTAAATATAAGAGCAGCAATTATTTCAATTCCCATATTGTTTGGGGGTCAGGGCAGGGACACTGCTTTCTGTCAGAAAACCAATCAATGGAGGTCTTCTTTTGGGATGAGATTTTTTCTACCTTGAATGGTGATAAATAGCCAGTTCTTCTCTTGCACAGCTGCCTTGGTTTAGGTGACAGGTTCTATAAACTGTCCAATAATGGAACCAACTTCTTCCCCATGCAATTGAGGTAAATTTTCTGGTACTTGCAAGTTACTGAATTCAGCTCACAGTTAGCGATGAGCGTGTTCTTGAACACAATTCACTTCTTCAAAACATGACTGAATAACACAGCACATACACATCTGGAAGCTCTCTTTAGCCTGGAATGGGCTTAAGAGCGTCATTAGACTTAATTTGGAAAGCCAAATTTAGTCCAGCATCCTAAATACAACCACTTCAACCTAAACTGTGGCTTTAGTTGGCTTGAAACGCATTATTAGGGAAGACAGCAGCCATTTCCTGCCTACATAATCCCCCTCAGCAGAAATCAACCTTAAACTGAAAGTTGCCAATCATGGCACACTTTTGAGGCAGGTAATTATAGATAATCACAGCAATTACTAGTAAAACATTATCAAGGGTAATGTAAGGGGTAATTGCTACCTTTCATCGAAGAAGGTCCAAGATCATGGCAAGATGTGACCAAGAAGAACAGCACTGCAACAGTTCCCAGCTCCCCTCCTTATGTGACAGTGCCCCTTAGGAGACCCCATAACTACAGCTCAGGAAGAGAAGGAATAGAGGTGTGTGTCAGTCCTTTTCCCTGCAAGTGGCTTTCAGGGTGAGACTGGGAACACAGCTGCAGTAAATAATACCAGCAAATTAACTACTTCTTAAGCACTTGAACCTGAGCGGGTCTGAGGTGCCCAAGAATACCCTAAAAAAATTCCAGCTTGGTGCTTTGCAAGGCAAGCCAAGCCAATGCGTCAAAAGGGTGCTTGCGTCCCTGTGTCACAGCAGACACCAGACCTTTCTGCAGACCCAACTCTGGGGCTGGCAAGGCAAAGCCACAGCTGGGGATCATACCTGCAGGCTCTCATCAAGCCTCTGGCTCACGATGAGGATACAGCAGCTCTGTGGTTGACCTTGATGCTTAGCGCTGGTCTTTGGTCTCTGTTGAGCAGGAGACCACACAGCCCTCTCCAGCTTCAAAAACTGTCTGGTTGTTTGGCCACAGGGGCTAAATATAGAAAGCTGTGGGAACTGAGTGGATCCTCACCTCCAACATAATGCATATTTGCAAAGGCAAAAGTTTAGTGCAGTCAATTTGCCAGCCATCTGCCTTGCCAGCTGTAGGCCACCTCTTTACTTAGCCACTGGGGAACACAGGAGAAAGGTCTATTCCAGCTGGCCCATTGTCTTCAGAGGTTTGAATTTTACCTCACTCTCAGATTTCTCACATTCCACATTAAAATATATATGAGCAAATGGCGGCTTGGGCGCAGGGTGACATAGCTCAGCAGCAGCAGTTTCCAAGCTGAAGAACAGCTCATATGCACACTCTTTTTCTTTCAGAGTGGCGATATTAATATAGATGTTTCTCTCCTGTGTGAAGAAAACAATGTTTCTGCAACCTGGTGTACCCTTCTGTAACCTGGTGCATGGCACTTATTTCTGCCATGCATCTAAAGAGCTGCCTCCCGTTGCCTTGGGTATTATTCGGTGAGGAGCCCCTCTGAAGCCATTTACACTAGCACAAAGGGTAGGCAAAGAGCATACAGCACAGTCCCGTTTTGTGGGGACAGTGTTTGCATAGGATGCAGCAGCAGAAGCTAGTGTGAACAACATAGAAACACAGCTTGTAGTTGTTAAAACAAGCCAAATAAGTAAAGGAAAGGAGTCTCAACACTGTGCAGGAAAGAAAGAAGTTCAGTCTTGGTCCAAAAGTGAAGCGGAGATTAAAATTACATGTCTCCAATGATTTTTACTGATCCTCAAATCTGGACCCTGGCTCAATTCATAGCACATGTAGCTTTTTTTCCATGCCACACAGTCCCACCAAAATATTTGCAGTCACAGGTTAAAGTACCTTTTATTGGTTTGGGTTTTTTTTACAGGCCCTTCTATATCGCTGTAGAAGAAACAGGATTCAAGTCAGTAGTAACTATGGGTTGCTGAGCACAGAGCAAATTCCCAGAGGCTTTTATTGGATTTCTCTACCTGGTACTAGGCAAATCACCCAGGGAGATGAAAATTGCTGCAAAGTCCAAGAGGAGCAAAAGTTTCACAATAAATAGCTGGCCTAGATCCAGTAGGCAGACTGGAGGGCTGCCAGGCTACTGTTCCTCAAGTAAAGACAGCTGGAATCTGCAAGCCGGGTCCCAGCAGTGCGAGCAAGTTCAGTGTGATTGGCTGGTGGGTCACTGCAGCATGCAACAGAGTGGGAAGGAAGAGTCACACAGGTCTGCTGAGTAGGTGGCAGAAGGGCGGGAAAGAAGAGCATGTCAAAAAGAGGTGAAGAGAGAATCTCCAACAAATCAATGCATACAAAACCCACCTTACTGTTAGAGAAAGTGGCAAAAAGGCACATGCAAGTATTCAGCTATGCAGTCCTGTTTGCCACACATGCATGTAAATAGTCACAACAGCACTTGGCTTAAAACAAGGGCTGGAAAACCATTAAAACAACAACAAGCTCCCAACTTTAAAATTTATCTTGTGCTGACAACTGGCTTTACAGTTAGAGAGAAAGCACAGAAGGATTTTGCTGTGTTGGAAATCTGCAACGTTTCTTGTGACTTACATGTTGCCCAATTGTCTTCTCTTTGTGGGGAAAGTCGGGGCAACCATCCTATGCTGCCTCAGCAAGGATGAGAAGACCATGAAACCGGAGGAGCATGCATACTCACAGACATGCAGTCATACAGAGATTAGAGAACAGCCATAAACTCATTAACACGAACAACTGAGGCATTCTGCCCGTGCTGCAAAATACCACTGCTAAGAACTTCGCCACTGTGAAGGCAACCCTATGCTGCCAATGAGGACAGCTGCTTCTCCAGTGTGCTCCCTTTTCATAATACTTCTTTGGGATTGATCCAGAAAACATCAGTATCACCTACTAGGAAATACAAGTTCATCAATTCTAGAAATATGGACCTCAAGCTTGAGCACCTGGATTAAAGCAATTTATGACTTTAGTGCCTTTTTCTAGTTTCATGATTTTATGATTTCTTCCAATGATTTGATAGTGGACCTCTGTAAACTATGTTATGAGATACAGAACCCTTTGATGAGGAATTCTTTTTGACATAGCATTTCCTGAACAGGCTGAAGAATCACAGTTAAATTCCTAGAGATCAATGAGCAGTTCCAGGCCCAGGCAAGAAGGGGAGTACTGCTTTTCTTCTGAGCTTTTTCTACAAACATTGCTGAGCTTTAGTAGCATGATAGGCATAACTAAAAACATGCTGGATGAGTAGACCAAACATATGGAAGAGCTATTTATGTTAAGCTAATGGGAAGTTTATGCTTTCAATCTGTATAACATTGCTGTGGATTTAAATCTCAGCAAACAGCCCCCTCCCTCTGGACTTCTTCCCCCTCCATTCCGACCCCAGTTATCTATCTGTGAGGGAAGCACCCCCTCCCTTCACTGCAACATCTGTCTCTGAAAATAAGGCTAATAAGACTTGTAAAATATTTTGTGGTCTGTGGAGAAAGCACAGTGTAACTCTGCATCAGAGAACTGCCAGCAAATAAACATGGCTTTTCTATTCCACTCACTCAAAGCCTCAGGCCTGTCCATCACATTTGCTTGTGCAATACAAAGGGTAGCAAAATCAGACACACAAAGCTCAATTGCTTTTTTTAATGCTTCAGCCCAAGGAGCCCCAGGGTGTCCGTGACCCAGGGTTTTAAAGCTCAGGGGGTGGTGGCTGGGAAGAAGAGCACAGAGTCTGCTCTCACGCTCTGCTTAGACCTGCTGGAAATAACCACTGCCTAAACCAGGCAGGGCTTTAGCCTCATCTGTGGCTCACATTGCCCTCCAATGGAGCCAATCAGAGAGATCTCCAAACGACTGGCATCATGCTGAAGACCAGATGCCAGAGGGGACAACCAGGGCTGCAGCATAAGCAGCCTCCAGTGAGACTCTGACTTCACAGCTCCTCTACCTCACTGCAGCCAGAAAAACAGGCAGCAGCAAAGGAGAGGAGGCACAACCTTCCACAAACACCATGTGGAGTAAACTCCATACCAGCTCTCTGGAGAGTAATAGTTTTCACCACTATGTGTAGAAGATGCCCAACACAAGGAGATGTGAGATTCTACCTACTGCCACTGCAATGGAAATTGATTGTGAACTGTAGAGTTTCCTACCATCCACAGGAAACTTTTAGTATTAGAGAAGTGGGTGTGTTTCTGTGCCAGTATGATGTGCAAGCATATGCACACGTGCATATGTAGTCTAATGGTGTTATTTAGGTATTCCTATGGACACATACAGTGACAGGCTCCACTGGCCCTGCATGATTTCTAACAAAGGAACACATTAATCCCTACTTGGACCTCATGCAAGAGAGCAGGACTGAGTAACAAGTCAGCTCTGCTTAGCCGAGCTCCCAGAGGGAGTTCAGAAAACCCTAGCAAGTCATAAACTTGCTAATTAAACCAGAAGGTGGGAATTCCTTTGAAAGGTCTGAGCTCTGTGTCTGCAGCACCAAGGTGCTCGCAGAGACAAGGAATTGCTTTCCTCTGACGAATTTTGCAGAACCCATTCCTTGATGACAAAGGATACCTACAGAGCACAAAAGGAACAGTGCTTTTGCTAATTTGTTAGCATCTTTGGAGAGGTTTGGGAAGATTGTGTTGATGATCTCACATAAGCACAGTTTCAACCAAGGAGAATGGGAAATTCAAAGCCTGTTGGCGTGAGGAAAACAAGGTCTAAGCCTGACCTAGATGCTCATTAATTCAAGTCACATTCCCAGCACTGTTGGTGAAGCTCAAGCGTACTTCTTCCAAGTGCACTTGGATCAAGTTAGCACAACACTTTATTATGCTGTCATGTTTCCACAACATTTGCTAAGACACGTAAGCAATGGGGTGGTGGTAAGCTTTGGTCATGTGGGACCAAACTAAATTCTAACTCACAGCCTTTAAAAGGCAAGAAAAGATAAAAGAGATACAAGACTTCCTTGAGGAAGGGCTGATGTATGGATATTGCAGTGTCAGGTTACATAAACACAGCTGCAAATCTCCACAAAGATTCAAGCTGTTTTATGGGGTGTTTATTATACATCTAGACGGATATCTCTTTATATACTTATAGAAAACAAATACCCACATAAAACACCCTTCTGCAAGGGCTACATAGAAAGCTACATGAAATTGTTACAAGTGGCATAAGGGATATGCCTCATGCAATATATGAAGCATTCAGATCTGAATGATGTCCACAGGCCAGCCATCTCTGGAATCAATGACACTTCTGTTTGCATGCGCTGCAGTCTAGCGTTAACCCAGCACTCCCTGTTAGCAACATCAAGGCATCTGCTACAGCCCTGCAAGCACTGCCACTAGTGGGTCTTCTATGGAGCAGCTCGAGGCCATCAATCATCTGCCAACATGGCAGTCAGCGCAAGGGGGAAGACTATTACCAAAGCAGATAACAGCACCAGAGTTTCATTAGACACACAACAGAAATTGGCTGCAAAAGAAATTTAGGTTTATCTCTGCATAAAATTCACACGGCTTGGCCAAGTTCCATCTGGTTTATCAAAACATTTATGGATGCAATACTTCAGCTTGCCTTCCTGCATGCAGTCACCAGGGAAAGAAACATGGCTGGGAGGATAGATAGCAACTGGTTTTCAAGACCAGATAGGGCGGTGGGTTTTGCACCTTCTTAGCAAGCTCTATCTAGGTTGCTCACAACTCGCACCCAGCAACTTAACAGACTGCAGTTCTCACACAAGTACCTCTCTCAAACATGTAGTAATCCAAGTTCATCTCTGCATTTACCACCCTCCCAGCAAGACTAACAATATTTCGTTTGCTGTATTTATTTTCAGCCAGATCAGCACCCTAATCTCCAGCTGCATTACCTTTTGTGCCAAAACAAAGAAGAGAACAGGACCAAGCAAAGATGACACACGTCTCTTTTATAAAGGCTCTTCATGAAATTACAGCACTAGCTTTTCACTCAAGCTTGCTCTTCACTTCCCCTGTACCTTGCATCATGCCTATGAATTCCAGTATCACCCATGTGTAATTTCTTTTCTCTCCAACTTCCATTTTGTTTGGTTTCTTTCAGAACAGCTATATACCAGCCAGCAGAGGCTAAGTTAGAACTAGAAGAAACAACTGAATTTATCAAGAGTTGAAGGCAGGCCTCCTAACAAAGCTCCTGCTGAGGAAACACTGAACTCATCCAAAAGAGCCACCAAGGACTTTTCTACTCTAGGACTGGCATGTGCTAAGTAAAGGGGATGTTTTTAACAGATTTCTTGCCACCTCCTTGGCTTTGTGAAAAGGGAACAACAGGACATGGCAGACTGAAGAGACAATGGTGTCTGGCTTGCTGGTGGAAAACCTAGCATATCTGGGTCAACTATTGGTGCTGACCCATAAACACATAGGTGCTTCACTCCTGACCAGCTTCTTACTGTACTACACACCACACACATCAGTCTATCAGAGCACATTATTGCAGTAGAGGCATAGCTAAAGAATTTGGAAAATAAAAGGGAAATTAAGGCAGGTGACTGGAACAGAAAGCTGTCCAAGAATATCCATAACCATCTATTGCAGGAAACCTAAATGTCAGAGTAGGTATCTAGCATCTTTTGCATAACTATCAGCGACGAAGGTATCTGTGGGTAACCCTTACTCTTTCTAAATTTGCTTTCTGTATTAAAAAAACCCAAACTTGCTAATCATGCAGCTCTCCCTCACAGCTGACTTCTCACTGTGGAGCCTAACCAGACATGCCAGCAACCTCAACAGAGATTCTCTTGAACTAAAGCCAATCCCACAGTTAACATTTTCAGCATAGCTGCAGCAAACAGCTCCATTTTATGACTGAAAAACAGAAGTTGTGAGATGCAGTAGCATGATTTTGCAGTTATTACATGTTTTGTTTAGGGCATTCTCATAAAATGCTTCTATGTCAGGAGCACTTTATCAGTAGAAAGCATCTGATGGAGATGCTCTGCTCTAATAAAAGCATTGCACTTCTCCCAACAACTCCTCAACAAACATTATCAGATGGGCTGGGAGTTATCTTGATTATTTACTTTTCCTCTGGGCAGACTTAATAACCAACAACCCACAAACTCCTTCAAGGACAATACATGGCAACATCCCACATTGCTATACAAAGAGAGAAGAGGGGAAGAGCAACCAAATTCACCTCCCAGGAAAAAAAAAAAGTTGTGAAAGGACATGTAAGCTACTTCTTCCTGTTTTTCTCTCCTTCCATGTCCTCTCTGTGTGGGTGGCTCTGGGGAGCGTGGTAGAAGGTGCAAGTTGTCATGGGAGGTGAAGAAACAGCATTTCTTTCAGCTGAATTTCTGCCAGCATGAGTTGAGGTTCATGAACTCACTCAGCCTCTGGCCCAAGGCTAAGTTCAGCTGTGTCTGAGATCTGATGAAATGCTTTGCATTGCTCTATTATAAATTTTTATTTAGCTGAGTTTTTTTTCCAAGACAGGAGACAATTCCTCCGCCTGGCTGAAGAATAGGCTTTGAGCCACGTTTACTAATGTATTAGAAGGGGTTTGCTTTGTTAATTTCCACAAATACCAAGTTCATTCTGCAGGCATAATAAACGTACAGAAAAAAACCCGTGATCCATCTAAGGAACACAGACATTCCCTTCTATTCATTGTGACCACTTCAAGTGAATTTCAGGATTTTGTAATTCATGGCTAAAAATTTCACATTGAAAAGATCGTTCTGATAGTAGATGGCTCTTTATTCTACCAGACAAAAGTGTATTGAGATCTAATGACTGGAAACTTAGCTTAGAAACAAGACACAGTTTATTTTATTCATTACAAACCATTGCAAGCAGTTAGTCACTAGACCAAACTACCCCGAATAATGAAAAAAATCTTAATTACTGGATTAATTTAATGAAAACTACATGTTCCCCTATAAAGGGACACTGCAGCTCAAAGAGAAGGTAAAAGACTTTCTGAAGCAGAAATTACTCAGCAAAATGCTATGACCTGCATTATGCAGGTCAGGTTGGATGATCTAATAGTCCCTTCTGGCCTTAAATTCCATGAATTATGAATCTAGGGTGCTCTACTCAGAGAGTTCCAAAATGCTTTGTCAAAACTGGGTGTAATCCACTCTCATACTGTGAGCCAGCCACAGTATCGCCTCAGCATCCCAAAAGCCATGGGATGAGCTTTATGGCCATCTCTAAAGGGATGAGTTTTACCCATTAGGGAGTTAAATATTTCAGAGGAACAGCTACCAGACTTGGTAAGTGGAAAATTGCCATTTTACACAGTGAGAGTGGGCAGAGAGGAATTATCAGCTCTGTGAGCCTTCCTTCCCCCTCCCTGGTCCAAGGGCCTGAAATCCTGCAAGAACTGTCTTCTCTGCAGAAGAACCATGCTACCTCGAGAGAGGTCTTGGTGTGACTCTAGTAGAGGCAAGGTGATCTCAGCTAACAACATGGTGGTGAAACCACCTCCAAAATATTTTACTTACCAACAAATAAATAAACTGACCACCTGCCCCACCTTTCCGTGGTACAGGCGAAAGACGGAGCAAAGTCCAGATCTTCCCAGCTCAGGTACTGATAAATGAGCAATGCAGCAAGGCAAGGCAGCGCATGCTCATGTGGACACACACACCCCCCAATATCAAAACATGTGTTGTCATAACGGGGAATGAATTAGTGAGAGGCAACTTTCAGCTATGCAGGGATGGCTTATCTTAGTTGCAGACTGTCTCATCCCACTTGTGAAAAGGGGCAGAGGTGGCTCGTATTTGCAGATCCCCTTCAGCGTGGATCAAGGTAATTAACACAAAAGGTCCATACACAAACAATCAGCTTTAACAGAAAATTTCAATGCATAAATTGGCTGTGAGTGGCAACTGATTTAAAGGGAACAGATATACTGTACGCATCGACCATCCTGCAAATGTATCTGTCTCTGCTACACTGCTTTATGGGAGATTATGGTAAACCTTGCATTACTCAACAACTTTGAGGGGAAGAGAGAGAGGAAAAGAGAAAGAGAGGAGCAAAGATACCACCATTCCTGGATCCAGCACAGGACCTGCCAACAGTAGCGTTGGTGTAGAGAGCCCCCAGAGGTTTGTATGTGCCCTTATTTATAGACCCCAGTCCCAGAACTTTGGGAACCCAGCTCCAGAAAACAGCTGACACCAGTCATGTCAAGGG
Organism: Dromococcyx pavoninus; assembly: GCA_033558185.1. Classification (NCBI taxonomy): domain Eukaryota; kingdom Metazoa; phylum Chordata; class Aves; order Cuculiformes; family Neomorphidae; genus Dromococcyx; species Dromococcyx pavoninus. The sequence goes on from JAUMJL010000067.1 coordinate 12,070,414, forward strand.
AAGTGATACCAGGCACCTTCCCATAACATTTGGGAACTCTCTGTTGCTTCAGCTCCAGGAATGGCCAAGACATCCCTTGATGTGAACCTCTGGGCTCACCATATAGTTGCTTAAGGCTTGTCCCTTACACAGACAAGCATGGCTGTGGGTTGAACTTGGCTCTATAAAAAGTCAGTTCAAGTTGGGAGACTTACCCGCCCCAACACAGTAATACACCAAAGACTAGCTCCAGAGCAGCTCAGCTCCAGAAGGAGATACCTCACTGCCGTGTAGTGGCAAGCCTGAGCTAGCCAGACAACCAGACAAGTTGTTCTCTCCACACCCTTTCACTGCTGGCACAGCGAGATGCCCAAGGGACTCAGGGTAAGCCTGTAGCCAGCAGCTTGACAGGTCTGGCTGGACTCAGGGTCACTTCAGCAGAGCCACTGGGGGGCTTGCGCACCACTATTCCCGGCACAGCAGATCTCCAGGGATGTAGTGAGGAGTGCTAAGGCATAATCCAGAGCCCTGCCTAAATCATCCAGCTGCCACATGAACCACATGATGCTACTGCAGGGTCCTGGGAAGGAAAGATTTGCCTCTGAAAACCAGCCAGGCTTAGGAAGCCCAAAGACCTCCAATGAAACAGTGTTAATATCCGTGAACCCTAATGGTTTCCACTACAGAGGCAAGAATTGCTTCAGAGGTCTTTTCTGTCTGGCATACCTTTCAGATAAAGGAGTGCTAACAGTGAACAAAGTATTAACATCAAGGCTCAGAACTATCATAACCATGAAAATTGCTAAGGAAATCAACTCACTGCAGCATCTGAACTGCTGAAGCGAGGTATGAGAGCAGAGAGTAGGGAATGACCCCTGAGTGCATCATCCCAGGCCCCTACTCTAACAGAATGAGATGAGGGTGCTGCTCATGCCCCAGTGACTTGTGTGAAGCCCCTGTAGGCATCCCTCCATTGCAATCATCAAACCACAGATCTCATATATAAAGCAACCAGAGAATGGGCCTGAATGCCTTTCTGTAAAAGCGTGATCCAAACCGGCTGAAGAAGATGTCATCGTTAACTTCGACAATTTTTCAATCAAGACTTAACCAAACAAGTGTCTTCTAATATGCTACTGCATTGTTCTTCATGACCTTTCTCTCCATTAGCAGTCACATGGTTTTACTATTGAGTTTTATTTTGACCTAATGTAGCATTTTAAGCAGGCACACACCATGTGAGCAAACCAAATATTTAACAGGCTGCTGATTTGCTGCTGCTCTTGTTAAGCAGAAATGCAAGAGCACCCTTGTTTTCATAAAGCACCACTGCAAAAACCACAGCCAATAAGAAAGTGTTAGGAAATTTTGCCTCAAAGAATTTAGCCTTAGGTCTGCTACGAACCCTTCAGTAATCAAATGAAAAAGGAAGACCTTTGCTTCCTTGCTGAGGCTGTTCATCTGCTTTTGCTGAAGACTCAGTCCCGTTTCTTATCTGCAGCAGACTGCACCACGGCTATGCTACAGGAGGTACCTGAGTATGAGGCAGATGGGAGCTATAAGTACTAGAGCATTGGCCGCATCCTCTGGGATAGGGTCTAATGTTTCCAAAGCATTGTGCTTGACGTTTTTCAAGACTCAGGCAAATAGAGTAAACGTGATAATAAAACATGCACTGAAACAAATACAGTACTTTAAGAAAAAAATCCCTCATAGTTTAAAAAATGCATACGGTTTGTCTCAGTTCCCTTTGTGCAAAGAGGGAGGTAGTCACCAATATCAGTTTAGAGCAATGTGCTGAACTATGGATGGGAAAAGGCACAGCTTCCACAATAGCGGAGGTCTATAAATATATTAAAAAAACAAATAAAAACACATCTACAGACAGATGTAGCTGAAGGACTTCACACTTCAGTGGGCATAACCACAAAATACCAAAATAATTGTTTGTTTCTTGGAAGTCTTGAAAACAAAAACAAAACAAAAAGGTCAAGTTTCCCTTTTTAATCTCCTTCCATTTTAGGAGATAATTACAACCAATCAATACATTCAGTTTTTGGAACTATAATTCTGCATCTCCTTGTATTTCCTTTATGTATCCAAAAAAGCGAGTGAGAGAAAAGACAGCTCAGTCTGAGCACAGTTAGGTCTGCAATATGCCACTACAATATTCCTCCATACAGCTCTTTTTAAGTCAAACCAGCTGATTAGCTCCGAGACATCAGCCTCAATAGAATCTCTTTTCCCACAGCCAACAAAAAAGGGTCATTGCTTTTGTGGTCCCTTCTGGAATTTTTTCATGCACTTCATGTAGAAGAGTCAACATAATAGTGCAACATGACAAGATGTTGAGCCACAGTGCCAAGACAACTTGCAAACTTTGCATTTTTCCTATTAGAGCTGCTTCAGTGATTCCGGAAGGAAAGACAGGGAAAGAAGGAGAGAGAAAATAGTGCAGAGCAGTCACGTCCAGGCCCAAAAGCCTTTGTGTTTTCATGTTTGTAAGGAGCATGTAAGAAGGAGCATTACAAGACACTAATGATTTGTAGCATTCAAATGTTTTAATAAATTTGACCCTTTATAAAAACTGTTTTCCTAGCAAAAAAAACCCAACAGACCAGAACAATACAAACTGCACAGTTTCCTCAGCTGCAGCCTTTATGCTAAGATGAGCAACAGGTAAAAACTAAAAGCAAAACTTTCTTTCAGATCCATCCTCCCAGCTTCTCTGGGAGCCATACCCTCCAGACTGCAGCACCAAAAATTGTGAGTTGTTTCTTTTCTTAATACCAGGAACCAAGAAATGTTGAATTATGAAAGTTTCTAAAGCATTTTCCAATTTTCAGTTTTATTTTGAAATCTTAGCTGATATCAGGCTGGTTTGTCCCAGATTTTTTGATTTAAAAAAAATATAAAAACTAAAATAGATGGACATCCATGGGGCTGATGTTTCTGAAAATACACTGAAGAACTACTGTACTAAAACATTCTACTCTACCAGGTAGCCACTTGAGTTAGATTATAAAAGACTGACCCTTGAGGATGAAAGCAGCACCATTTAATACTAGCGCTGTCATCCAGCAGGTGGATCAAGGAAGGAAACTCTTTGATCAAGAGCGAGAACAAGAAAATTCCCTCTTATTTGCTGAAGTCCCACCTCCCATGGCAGTCTGATGATTGGGTACCTATGATTGCATCCCTGACTGGGACTCTTGACCCTGCTCTGGCTCCCTCTCTCCAAACCCTGAGTAGCAGAGGGGCCTTTGAGCTGCCCCAGACATCCTGGGTGTCTACTCTGGACCTGAGCAACCAAGCAGCAAAACTGTACTTGGGCTATCACTCACCTGCCCAGGCTTGTTCCCTTAGAGCACAGCATCAAGGCCACCACTGACCTCCATACCATTTGCAGCTCATAGAGCAGGACCTCTAGAGAGTCTTTTCAACCCATCCTATAACATGACCCTGATCACACAGGGAGCCCCATGCCTTCTCATAGCTCTTGAACCCTTTTAATCAGCAGTGACTGCCCAAGATGGCGAGCATGTTCCGTGCTCCAGCACACACAGATCCATTCAGTCTTATGAAGAAGGCAGTTAATTTTCAGCCTTTATCACTGTAAATGCATTGTGAGAATGCTATATGAGGAAGGAGGGTGGCATGATTTCCAATGGAAACTTCAGAAATGTTAAAATAGCATTACCCTTACAAAGGAAAGTATTGTCATTTGACTGTTAAAACAGCAGAGCAGTAGTTCTTGTAACAGTCAACTCAAGGCTTTAAGGCCGATAAAAGATTTCCCTCTCAGCACTCTTGTTTTCAAGTAGATAAAAGTGACAGGATATTTGGATTGACTTCCCTCCCTACCCCCTCAAGTTCTAAAATGTCACGAAGTTGCATCACAATATTACTAATCTGTGAGCTGTACTGTAGATGTTTGCTCTTAAAGGTTCACCAAATGGAACCATTTGTTAGGTGACAACCTATGCCTGGGCCCCTGGCAGAGATTATGAGCTTTACCATTTATTTGGTTTTCTGACAGAAATTTTTCATCCTGTGAATTATTTTAGAAGAGTTACAACAAGCAAACCTACACGTTTCAGAGCTGCTCTATCACCTATGAATCAAGCCTTGGCTGCAAATTAGGAACATCAGTCCTTAAGGAGAGCAAATACGTACATATAGGGATATGACAAATGAGTCCTTCAGACCCATCTTGACAATTAATCTCATGGATTTACATCCATTAGGAAGATGCAGCAGAAAAGTGACAGAAGGTCACAAGTTGTTTTCCAATGTAAAGCCCTATTTGAGCTCCAGCATGGCTTTGCCATACGGAATAGTTAGCCTGAAATTTGCCAGACGCTCAGCAAATGACAGACACTATTTTGCAGTAAAAAGAAAATTAATTGGAGGCTTGATTTTTGGAATATGGCTCAGTAAATAGTTACCTTTTATGAGGACTCTGACTCCTGCACTGAACCAGTCAACATTTCTGCACAGAAACTGTCCTGTAGAAATAGTTTTTTCCTCTGACAAAAATTTAAATATAAGGACAAGACAAAGGAGTACTTTTTCAGATAGAAATAACTTTCAGCAAAATTTTCCTCTCTAGCGCTGCTTTTCATGTTTTCCAAACTATCTTTTTAAATACTATGACGCGAACTCTGAAAAGGCTGGGCTTTTGGGGAAGGGCAAGGTTTTTGTTAGATTTTCTTTTTCTAAAATATACAAATACTAAAAAAGAATGAAAGTCAACAAGATAATTTTTCAGAGAAAAATTCTTTACTCTTTTTAACCAGCTTCACTGCCATCTCTTTTAAATTCAAAATCGATTAAAAAAATAGTCTCCAAACTTTTCAAGCTACTTTAAAGTATTTTTGTAAAACAGAGATTCTTTAAATTAGTGCAGACTGCTACTTTTATTCAGCTGTTTGGGGCCTAGATCTGATCTCAGTAGTTTCATTGGGATTTCTGAGATTGGTGGTTCTGCTGATGTTAAGTAGTATTTTTTTCACTTGCTTTCACTGGAAGCAGGACTGGGAACAATTTCCATCTAACACAAGTGGTTACAAAAGCAACCAAGTTTGGAGCATTAGCCTGCAGCCTCAGTGGAGGGCAACCAGCCGTCCATAGGGTCACATCCATAGGACCATTAGAAGCACATAGGCAAGTCCTGTTGACACCTTTGGGGCTGTGAGAGACAAGGAAGTCCCGACCATCTGAGCGTGTTCACACCCATTTGTATGTAAAGCTTAAGGAGAAAGAGGGTTGGCAAATAACAGCAAGCTCCTTCCTGCAAGCTGCCTCAGGACAGTCTTAGCCCAGGCCCTCTCTTTCATAGCACCAAAATGGCATTGTCTTGGCAGGGGACCTCTGAGCACTGAGCACCACGGGGCACCAAGGCCACCACCCAGGCACTTGGAGGTCTCTCACTTCTGCAGACTCGAATCTGCCAAAAGAACTGATGTAGAAAAATCGCTGCAAAAGCAGTACACACTGCCAAAAGAGGCATGGCAGCGGGTATGGGATTTGCTATTCATCAGCTATGGGACCCCAGAATCTCTTCTGAAGCTGGCTGGGGTGGAGCCCCAAAAAAGTAATAAAATGGGAGCCAAGCATCGTACTACGTTGAGAATCACATCCTCAGATCATCCTTTGGTCATGTTTGTGTGTTTAGGCTGCATCCAAAATTTGTAGCTAGCTATCAATTACAAATCATAAAAGGATTCTGTACTGTTAACATTTCTCAGAATATATCATTTACGGAGCCACACCACAGCGTTTCCTGCGTTTCTGTGAGCAAAAGGATGCAGCCTGAAGCCAGGAATGAGGTAATTACTTGTACAACAGAAGTGTAAATTCAGTAACCTGAAAGGAGAGGGGGGAGGAGAACAGAAGTGATGCAAGTCCCTACAGAGCCAGGTCCCAGGGATAACTCACAGGCACCAAGAGGCAATCAGACATGAAGAAGAGTAAGTTTTTCTATGAAGGAACATGGCAACCAGAACAGTTTCTTTAGCAGCCACCTTTAAAATCAGATAAAAAAGTAGCAGAATATACCAGCCCCCGGGGGAGCAGCTAAAGGACTACCCCAAAAACCTAGCTGGGTTACAGAAATAGCAAAAAAAACACCCCACCCCACAATCTTAAAGCTAAGTACAATATTAATAATTCTTTTATTAACTTTATTCTAGTATCACACGCCTACAGTCCTAAGTAAACATCCTTTATCATTCAGTCTCATCTAGTGAAAATGCTGACTGTCGAGTAACATAAAACAACCAGGGTAGAATCAGAGGATTAGCGTGCTTTTACAACAAACGACAGCTGAAAAAAACCGTTCCTGCGATATCACAAAAGCAGCAGCACAGACCTCAGTTTAGCTGCTGGGGGAGAGAGGAGAAAATCTCTTTCAACAGCAGTTGGGCACGGGAGTCTCTCAGATGTGCAGCAAGAGAGTGGGAAGGATCCTGAGCCCAAAGGGTATCCAGCACATAGACGCTAGCAGCTTTGAAAGGTTTTTGCCTCGTGACAAAAGCCACATACCATCCCCCAACCCCCATACAACAAGAGCCCAGGACACTTACCTGAAGGATCCCAGGGCGTGAAGAGGAGCAGTACTAGAGCCATAAAGAGAACAAACAGGAAAGCCCCCATTAATCACACCTCTTGGGCTCAGCAGGCAGATCCTCCTCCCCCAGCTGATCCCATCATCCTCTGACCCCTGTGTCTAAACAAGCTACCTGAAACCCGTAGCCTAGGGGCAATCCGTCTGAGCAGCTCACAACCCAGGAAGGGTATAACCGCTATATTTTGGCCAGATGTGACAAAAAATTCCTCTCCTACGTGCAAATGTAGCACTAGTAGCGGGCATCAAGTGTTGCATGCACAATGGAAGGCTACTTTGGCAGAGTGCTGGGAGAGTTTCCCCAAAGGAGTAACTTCCCCTCACAATTAAGCTCATCAGCTGGTTTAAATCAGTTTATCTTGCCCACCATCAGTGCAGCTGTAAGGATTCACAGCCAGCAAGGTTCTGGTCCATAGAATGAATCCTGGTTTCCTTTAGACCTTGGGAGACAAATCTTGATTATTCGGTGAGGCTTGGGATGGGGGGTGGGAACATGACATCAACATCCTGAAATGTTTAAATAAATGGAGGCAGCAGCGTTTTGAAGTACTGCTTGTTCCTTTGGAGGCTTTGCCAAAAAAAAAAAAGTAAAAAAAAAAGTGTGACCTTGTGACTTTTTTTTATAAAACCTCGCTACATCAGAAAGTTTGAAATATAAACAGCTGCTTTTACTGACTACATCAGCGCAGCTAGGCTGGGCTGCCTAATCCTTGGGTGGCAGTGTTTATAAATACACTTCAGACAGGCAGGTTAGATCAGATTTTCTCATGAGCTCATTCAGGATGGTTGGCTTTCACAGGCAGACATGCTGTTATCTCTCTTAACTGCCAGCTTTTGACAGCCAGCCGCAGTTTTCAAAGAACCAGTCCTGGGAAGGAGGGAGTAGCAAAGGAGAGTATCTTTCATCACGAACCTTATTGTGGGTGAGGCTGTGACTGGATTGAAACCACCAGAGAACACATTGCTCACTGCCATGCAGAGCCAGGACATTTCTACAAGCAGCAACGAACCTGCTGAAAAGCCTCGGGCTCTCCCAGGAGGGCACAGGCTCCTTGGGACTAAACTGCCCACAAGGGCACCCTGTTTTTTCCCCCTGCATGGAGTGTAGCCCCAAAGTGTATGGAGCCAACACACTCCCTCTGTACACCTAAGTGTACCCCAGCACTCTGGCAGCCAAGGGATGGGCTCATCCCATTGCAATGCCTTGCATTAGAAATGCCAGTGAGAGAGGAGAGAGAGACAGGACATACATATTTGAATGCAGGTTGTGCACCTTGCTATATAAGCTCAGTTTGTTAACATCAAAGGGCAGCAATTCTTCCAGCCAGATCTCCAGGCACTGCCGTTCCTGGACCACAAGGACATTTATTCCTGCAGGACGGCCACGTCCACGGAGGGCTAAATACTCTCAGTTAGAGGAAAGCATCTTGCAAAGAAAGAATTTACCTGCCACAGAAACAATAAAATGAAGATGCAATTCCCAGTAGAGCTTAAATATAGGAGTATGACTAATTAGAGCATAGCTTTGGATGGCCTGTGACTGGCAAGAAAGTTTTAACCCAGATCTTCTCTGACAGGACACACTGAAAATCTCTTTCAGTTTTGCTGCCTTTCAGTTGATGCTTAAGGAGGTGTTTCTTTACAAAGACATAAGCAAACACAGGGCTGCATCCCCAGGAGAAATTAATCCACTGCAAATGAAGCCAGAGAAGTCCCACAAGAAGAGGAGATTAAAGAGTGTTTTGAAGAACATAGTGCAAGGCCCAGTGCCTGATGCTACCTTGGTGTTTGGCCCGTGCCCTGTCCTCACACCAGTCATCAGAACAGCCATGGTAGCTGTGGGCCACAAGCTGCTGTTCTTGTCAAAAGACATTTTGTGACAACCTTGCTGTGGGCATTTGACCCACGTGTCAGAAGTGCCCAGAGGAGCAGGAGGGAGGTGACATTATTGCTGCTGTGGCAGAAAAGTGCAGACAATGAAAATTGTGACCATGTCAACAGTGCTGCTGAGGAAAGGCTTTTTCCTCCCTATGCTTCTATTCTATTCCTTTAAAAAGAAGAGCAAATCCAAAGCACAAGCAAAAAGTGGTTTTATGGGAGCCTACTGAAACGTACAACCAGCGAGAAGCCATTAGAACTCACTGGCTCCACTAGTGTTAAACTTGAGGCATCCCTTGGCAAAGGCCTACTGCCAACCAGCAGCCCAGGATGTAGGGCAAAAGGGCCTTTTCCCTGAGTTTCCTTGTGTATCCTTCCTTAGGTAATTCTGGTAATTCTGCTTCACAGGTGCTGCCAGCTCTGCCAAAAAGTAGAAGTAGGAAAAAAAAAATTGCAGCTCCGCAGGCATTCAAGAAGGGCAGGTGCACGGCAACTCCCTGGGAGGGGAGCCTCTTGCACGTGTCAAGCCCATGGGGCTTTCTTTCCCAAACTCCTTCAATCCTTAAAAAAATTCAGAATTCAGGTCTTCAGGGCACACTGCTGACTTCAAGGGAGTTGGCAGAGAACAGCGGAACAGGTTTAGTTTTGGCCCATTTGGATCATGAGGTACAGAGGGGCTGCCTCCCCAGAGGCAGTATTTGTCCCCAAAAGGGTGATCTACCTAGATGATTTTTATCAAGCAGCTCAAGTTGTCTTTAACTTCCAACTGCCAAGGCCTGCAATAAGAAAGGGGAGGGGAAGGGAGGGTTGGTCGGAGAGAGGCCAGGCTTATTAGCCCATGTCCTCAGGAGAGAACGTTTCCTCCATCCCTCTCTGCCTCTCTCTCAAAGCCAATTTCAGCAGAATTCAAAGGAATCTCAGAGGTATAAGACTAAGAAATAATTGAATTTCTACAAGGCTGATGACACATAGCAGTTTGGGAGAATAAGGGATCCCAAGGAAAAGCACATGGCTAAGACTGGACAAAACTGGCTGGTGGGTCAGCAAGTGCCACTCGTCTGACTGTCCTCTGCCCAGGCACCCCAGGGAGCAAGCACAGGCTCACCCAGGCTCTGCCAAGGTCTTCTGCTCATGGGATGTAGTTTCCAACAATACAGGACATTGATAGGGAGGGGAAACAATTTTTAATAATTTTCTTTGACAGGGGGGTTCCATGCTGTAGATGTTGACGCAGCATCAAATTCCATTGAAAACAACATCCATAATTTCAGAGGGCATGGAGACTTGTGAACGGGTACTGGTAAGATACATGAACACAAAGGATTCTGTTTGGGATTGCACACCTTTCTTCACTGACTTCCAGTTAGAGCTGTAGGGGAAGGATACTATTGCCTGATGCAGTAATATCTGGTAGCTGACCAAACTGGTCCTTGGAGCCTTAAAATTAATTCATCAAAAATGAGAGTGAGCTAATTCCTTTCAGTTATAATTGAATTGGTTTCACATGATATCAGACAGAACAAATACTCATAAGTTTTCTCAGTCTGTTGAAGAGATTATAAGCAAAAAGTGGGGAAGAGAACAAAAATTTCTTCACCTTTGCTTGTATATCAGGAAGCAAAAAAGGAAAATTAAACAAAGCAAACAAACAGATGCAAGGTTTTCTTTCACAGCCCATTTTACAGATTTCTTTAAAAGAAAACAGCCCCACAATGATCTCCATTAAAAGACAGATTTAGTTCCTGTCACTTCTGACACGGCTTATAGAATGAATGCAAGTTTGTTTTGCTTAGAGTTCACTGTGAATTGCTGGTGGTAATTGTTCTTAATGAGCAGTGGGGCATTCTTCTTTATGAAAAAATCAATAAATATTTGATTCATAAATGTAAGAGAGGTGATGAACAAAATATACAACTAATAAAGATAAATGGCTTTCATACTCATGAAAGCTTCTTATTAAAGAATCGGAGAAAAAGTGTCCCTGCTGGGCAATGAGAATGAAATAAATTGTGGACTTTATACTGCAAACGCAGCATTAAAAAAAAAAGTAAAGAAAAAAAGAAAACAACATTAATGCATCACTAAGGTTGACCATTTAAATCTACAGAAGCCAGCATAAATATGAAGGAAGTTTTCTGCGGCAACGTTAATTGGGACTTATTGCAGATTGTTTTATTGATGATTGCATATATTCAGTTGCATAAACAAATTGCCAAAGCTGTATACAAATGGAATGCAAATGAGGAATGTGCAGCCATGTGGCTTCTCTTACCCTGTGAAACCCACCAGGCAACAAGTGCAGCGGGTATGGCTAACAAGTCATCTATAGATACACACACACATATATATATTACATGTATAAGCACAAGGCAATTCCCCCTCAGACCTACCAAATCTTCAAGATACTTATTCTAGTTATGTGTGTTTATTTATTTGCAGGCAAGTTAGCAAAGACTGTGGTTAACAATGCATTCCTTTAGTGCATGCATAATTTAATTTACTTCATCTGTTCTATCTGCAAATGCTGAAACATGACAAGAATGTAACACTCCTGAAGCTGTAAAGTACTTCTATTTAGTCATTTCTATGGCCAGATGAAAACTTTGTGTTAATTCATATCCCACATTGCCAATAAAACCACAGCTGAGCTAACACACCCCAATCCCTATGCCTGTTTTCCAAAGCACAATGACCTGAGGATATATTCTCTGAACTGCCTAAAAAGGCTTCAGAACAGTACAAAACCAGCCCCTAAAAGGACTCCATCCATCTGGGCAAGACCGTACTAGTGCTATGCTGGAAAGGTTAGCGTCTCTCTCGGCTCCAGCAAGTACCATTGGACTGTATATCAGCAACCAGCAATCAAATCCTGGGAAATGGCTTTTAGCTGATTCTGGGATGGGGGCGGGTGTACTATTTGCATTACTGCGGTTCTCAGAGAACCCAGCCTTTATCAGATTCCCGCTGCAGGCAGTACAAAGGTAGCAGCAGAAAATTGCCCCTCTTGTCTAGGTAGGCTATTAATTTGTCAGAGAAGGGGTAAAGCATGGGTCGTCCTGTCTAACAATTCCTATTTTCACAGGGGAAGTACTGACATGGGTTATACCTCCTACCAAATGCTGGGGATTGCAGTGGGAATTTTGTTGTCATGTCATTTTGTTCAAAATAAAATCAAGTGCAAAAAAGTGATCCCAGCCACTTTATCAAGTTGTCCGAGGTCACACACTGTGACAGAGTCCAGAGCTGCAGATTTGCACACTAGTGTTTCCCACGAGTTAGCCTCTTCCTGCCTTTCTGCACCTCTTCTTTTATCAGAAAAAAATAATGGAATTGCTCACAGAGTGTTGCATTTTCATTGCTACTTTTGCTTCCAAGTTCCCCAGCATCTGAGCATAGGGTGAGACAGATAGGGGGGACAGTCTGCTGAGATAATTTAACTAATCTCACGCAAATGCCATCTCGGTACCCATTGTGCTTTCACTTACATAATGGCCAAGTTCACTGAATATTGCTTTTTTCCAAATATAATAGCATTCTTATGCATTATTCCTTAAAGCTTTTTGTGCTCACACACTGAAAAACAGCTCCAGCTGAGGAATAACAGAAGTCAATATACTTAATCTGTGACCAGGTGATTATGCATCCTCCATCCATGTTAGCTGAAGAGAATATGATGATAGGACATCATTAACATGTCTATTTTTTTCCTCCCTTCTCTTTCTTTCAGCATATGAAATGGAAAATTGCAGTCAATCATTTATCATTACAGCTTTTCTGACTTATACCAGAAATGCTGCTTGCCTGCATTATCTTGCATTCAAGAAGCAGGAAGGATTTTGCAGGCAAGACAAAACATAGAAGAACTGTTTTAGAACAGAAAACAATAAATTTACTTCTCCTGATATGAATTTATGTGATTTACTGATTTCTGAATTGTCTGAGAGAAAACAACAATAACAAAAAAGGATTATATATATTGTTTCCTTTAGTAACAGAAGAAAATCCAAACCATTCAATAATGTTAATGGAAGAGTTGTGAGCTCCACATCCCTCACATACTCTCAAATTAATTCACTAGTCATAAAATCCACCCCAATATGCCTTTTTCCCAGAGAATCAGAACTGATTATAAAACTGACTGTTAGCAATTTTTCCCTCTTCACAGCCAATCACGCATTATTCCTGCCTGTGCTCATATGAGTTCACCAATATATAAAGAGTTTTGAATGAAGGTTGAAATTTCAAGTCTGAGACCAAGGGAGCTGGAGGATTTGGATGGAGGGAGTGGAGTGTGTTGCATATGAGAAGACAGTCAGCTTGTCACCTCAACCAGAACCATTACTTGGAAAAGTTGCAGCAATGTAGCACCTGTAATAGCTTACAAGAAAGCCATCACTTGCATATAGGTCCAGCATATCAAACCTGGCTTTAAAAAAAGAATGATAATAAACTTACAAAAAATGTAAGCCCTTGAATTTTTTAACAACCAGCCTTTAACTTACACTCTTAGGGGAGCTTTTTTGACTGAAGATGTGTCAGGGAAGATTTCAGTTGGATATTAGGAAGAGTTTCTTCACTCAGAGGGTGGCAGAGCGCTGGAACAGCTCCCCAGAGAAGCAGTCAAGGCACCAAGGCTGACAACATTCAAGAAGCATTTGAACAATGTCCTCAGACACACGGTGTGAATGTTTGGACTATCCTACTCAGGGATAGGAGTTGGACTCAATGATCCTTGTGGGTCCCATCCAACTAAGGTCATTCTGTGATTGATTCTATGATTCTATGACTGTTGATCCATCTACAATTCACCTTTCAATCCATTGGCTTCCACAGGCTTTGGGAAATTCCTGCTGATTTTGTTGATTGTTGGCTTATACCCAAGGTCCACACATTGGAGCAGTATAAAATCTTTCTTGATTCTTTAAGCGGACACAGAGAAAGTGCTAGGCCCCTCTGATTACAAAAATATGACTACTTTCATAGTAGCTGCATGCCATGCTGTTTCACCATTGTTCAGTGTCTTTCAAGTTATTTCCATTAGGAGGAGAAATTGCTGAGGGATTCAGGCATTTTTATGCAATCCTGTTGATTTTGTAAAAAAAGAAAAGAAAAAATACGAAACCCTTCAAGACAGTCTGAACCAAATCAGAGATAATTTCTTTATCATTTTTTAGCCTCCACTCAAACCTATAAAGAAACTTTTCTGCCACTCTCTCTGGATCTTATTTTCAACTTCTTTGTGTCTCCAGGATTTTCTAGCTTCTTTTTTTTCTGCCTGCTTCATGGCTACTCTGCAAAACACATGCTCCAGTAACAGTATCACCGTATTGCTTAGATCTGAATTCAGGTCCCAGAAAAATCTTTTCACCATCCTTTTCTGTTTCTTTTTAATTAACAAGGGCCTAGGTTTTGGGCTCTGGATCAATTCATTTTTATTCAAAAAAAGGAGACTATCATCTTTGTGCATTCTTATGAATGAAAGGTACCATCACACTGTCACACTTCAAGCTTCACACTTCGTGAACTTCAGACATGTTTGAAGAGAGATGGTATCAGCAGAGGGATTATTAAACAAAAGAAAAAAAAAGAAAATTACTAAGTCAGAAAGCTTCCCAAAAGGCGAAGAACATACAGCAGTAGCGTGTACTGCTCCGTACTGATGTAAAAGCACATAGGGATCATTGTGAAGGTTTCATGCTTTGAGTGAATGCCTGATGAACCCAGAGCAGCCACTGCTTTCAGGTATCTGCTGGAGATGGAAGTGGTAACCCAAGGAGCGTACTTTCTGTCAGTGATATAAACCCAACTATTCTCCTTTAAAAGGGTTACAAGGAGAAAGCAGTGGACTTCACTTGTAGTTCTAGGTTGCTAAATTTCACTCAGGCACACGTAATCATTCCCACGGAGTTTAAAGAAAGTTTGTTACATGGAATCTAAAATTATCAGAATGACCCTGATTTTTACCTTCAAACTTTGCTTGTGGTTCAGAGCAGCTGTTTCCAGGAACTTCAATACACTGCAAGAAAAGGGGCTTGTGAAGAAGCAGTTACTAACAGGATTCCTGGTGGGTAGCACAAGGCCAGTGTAGGATGAATGCTGGGGAAGAGTTTCAACTTACTGGAAAATGAAAACACTCTTTGTTGGGAGGTTGGGGGTTTCAGCTTATTTTGGCTGAATTCCATCTCCAATTAAGCTGCTTAGTAAAAGCAATATTTGGCCAAAGGAGAATGAGATTTTCATGGAACAACAATAAAATATTTACTATGTTTATGTTCCCAAAAAATAAAACCAAAACAAAACAAAACGCACAGAACAAAGTACTGTTCTGAAATGGGCAGACTCGATTAGTCTTTTGCTGGAATACTTCTAATTTTTGTCCTAAGTCTGAGAAATGCTGACAACTGACAACTCCCATCTCATCAACAGGAACTGGGTATATTCCATTCATCATGAGCTATGATCTTTTCAGAGTCCTGCCTAGTGTTGCCAACCTGATTTAAGCGTTACACGAGGAAGTTTTCCCCTTTTATAAGCTCTCTTTGCCAGACTCTGGTCTTCCAGGTCACTCAGGCACATTTTTAATTGAAGAGCATGAGCAGTTCCTTGAACTTAAGAAAGGACCTGACTCTGCTCCACCGCAGTCAGCAGAGCTAGGTTGTTTGAAGTTAAGCACATGCTTAAGTGCTCTGCTGGATTTTTGCCCAAACTGTCAATCTTTTATAGTTAATCATTTATCACCCTGCTTATGTACTGGTAGTTATGCTTCAGTGTGCAAATATGTAAATTGCTTTCATAAAGCTCCACGCACCAAGCGCAAATAATGCTTTCTCAGCCCTTTACAGGAGTTTTCCAGTCCTGTGACATCTCAGATAGATCAAACGGCACTTAGAACTGGCAAGAAAGTTACTTCTCTGCTAATTAAACAGAATCATTGCTGTGTTTCTCTTCTTAATAGTGAGATGCATTCACAGACTTACAAAATAAACAAATAAATAATGCCATATAGCTCTAACCTGACAAGCATCACACATTTTGCCTTTAGGAGTGAGCGTGTATATCAATCTGTCTTACATACACCACCACTCCTAGAGTGAGAACATGAGCAAGCTGTCAAATGCATGATAAGGATATTTGCATAACTGTGGCACACATTAAGTTAAATAACTGCCTCCAACAAGGGTTTTTGCAATGTATCACAAAGTATTCCTCCAAAACACAAGTGATCATTTTAATTTCTCTTTCCCTCACTGAGGCTAATCGCTCTAAACTACAGGGAATGTCATCTCCACTTACCTGAGACCTTTTCTTTTGCATTCAGAAAGCTCACAGTTCCTCTGATTTTTTGCAAAGAATTAAAATTTCCACGAGGAGAGAAAATATAGTTGCTGCCATTCAGTTCCAGTATATTGTATTGGAATGATAGGCAGCGATGGTGCCTCACGAAAATAGAGCCTTAAAATACAATTAGCTGCAGCTTCAAAGACTGCAGAGCCAGTCATTCTGCACTCCAGCCCATGGGGCCTTCCCTGTATCCTACTAACGAAAAGACTGCTTTTCCCCAAATATCAGGTACTTTTGCAAGAACTGAGTAGTGGGAAGGGAAAATGACAGAGTCTGTTCCCTTGCTCTGTAGAACAATTTTTGTAAAAATGTATTCTCTCTCAAGGAAACTACCTGGAAAAGAAATGCAGTCAGCCACTTTTTTTCTAAGAGGAAGCTTGAGCACTTCTCTGTCAGACGAGTCATATTAAAATGAATTAATGTTGCCAGCTGGTCTCCCAATTGCTAACTTAAGAAAAAAAAAAAACAACAAAGCCCAAGCTTCAAAATCATTAAAAAAAAAATCCTAACAAACAAACAAAAGCAGCAAACCAAGCAAACAGGTTTCCCCATGAGAGAATGGTTGTCATCATGACCTACTGAACAGCACAAAACTCTTCCCTTGAGCTGTCCTGGGCTCCATCACTGACTCTGCAAATGCTCCCAAGCTTCTGTCGCAGAGCCAGGCAGGCAGTTCAGGTCCTGGGATACCCAGAACACAGGCAGAGGAGCAAGAGTAGGAGGGACCCTCAAAGGGAACGGCCAAAAGCCATGCTCAGGGAAAAAAAGTCTTAGGCAGAGTTCACCGCATGACTGTTTTGGAATTGGCAGGGAAACAAAGTCCCAGGAAATGGAGGAGCTTGGGACAACATTTCAGAACACAACATTGTGTTCGATTCAGGTCCTGAATGAAGATTTGGATGACATCCCAAATACCAGGATGTTTTCCTTCACTATGTAATTCTTCAAAACTGACAGGCATGTTTCATTTCTACTTTTTGGCCATAAATACCAGTCCATTGCCGAGTTACATTAAAGAAAACAAGTTTGTGGCATTTTAAATGAAATATAATGTGATAATCTAGGTTAGAAGAGCCGCCGAAAGATACCGCTTGTATGTACAGTGGTGAAACGGATATTTTCCTGTCACAGTAGGTCAGATATAACAACCTTCCGACGCAAAGTCCCTGATGGAAATTATCCACTCATTTCTGGAGATCTAGTGAGATGGAGACACAAACATCTGAGTAGCTAAATATAGCTCTGAATAGCAGCGTTTCGTACAGTAAGTTCTAGTCTCTCTTGACTTAATATGGCAATTGATACAAAAATAAAATAACATTATTTTCAGAGCCTGTCTCTGCCTGTGTGCTCACCGGGACTCACACCACCAAATTTCAGCCCGTTGAAATTACTCTGCAGTTTCTGTCTTGGACTGTCTCATATGCCAAGACAACAGAATAATGATGTCCAGCATAAAAGGCCACGTCTGTTGAGATATATAAAGTTACTCCATAGAAAGTCAATATGAGAACTGCACTCAGAATGTCCTTCAGCAATTCTGCAAGAGCAATAAAGCTCTGTTTAATTAGAGGAACTTAGGTCTTGGCCAGACATTTCCCCAACCCTAAATGCCAGTGGTTCAGTTCTGCAGCGTTTGTTACTGGACACATGCCCCTTTGATCAGCCTGTGGTTGCTGAAGCTTGGGGCTGGGCTTGGGCAGGTACTGCTGGAGCAAGGCTGCCAACCTTCCAAGGAGAAACAGGAGGCCATGAGACCAGCAAAGGGCCATGCTAGTGACATATGGCTTTCTCGTATTTCCCCTCCCATCTTGCTGTGAGGCAAAAATAGCACCTCTGCTATGAGGCCAGGCTGAGAGAGTTGGGCTTGTTCAGCCTGGAGAAGAGAAGGCTCTGGGGGGACCTCATAGCAGCCTTCCATTACCTGAAGGGGCTACAGGAAAGCTGGGGAGGGACTTCATACAAGGGCAGGTAGTGATAGGATGAGGGGGAATGGCTTTAAACTGGAAGGGGGAAGATTTGGATTAGACATTAGGAAGAAATTCTTCACAATGAGGGTGGTGAGGCACTGGCACAGGTTGCCCAGGAGAGCTGTGGATGCCCCGTCCCCGGAAGGGTTCAATGTCAGGCTGGATGGGGCCTTTATCAGCCTGGTCTGGTGGGAGGTGTCCTGCCCGTGGCGGGGGGTTGGAACTGGATGGGCTTTAAGGTCCTTTCCAGTCCAAACCGTTCTATGATTCTATGATTCTATGAAAAATGTTGGATCCAGGTGTGATTGCACTTGTAGTGATTTAAATTTACATTTCTCAGGCCTGACTATGCATCGTCCTCTCCCTTGCTTGGTCACTGGTCCAAGCACAGGACATGCAGAACTTGGCAGTCTGTATACTGGATCATAGAACTATTCAGGCCAGGAAGAACCTCCTTACAGCAGAGGTGACATCCTAAAAAGCAGGGCTGCAGACGGCAAGAAATTCAGAGCAGAAGTGGGCTCCATCACTGGTCCTTTCCCATTGCAGGCACATGCAGCTGGGGATCTTGGTGCTGTGCTTTCTCTCTCTCCCTCTCAGAGAATGCACTGGATGCTGCTAAAGAGGTTTGCCAGCAGCAATGACCCTAGTGAACAGTAAACCTGTTTGTCAGCTTCACCTTACATAACATTAAGGAAATAAAAATAAAACAAAGGCATTTACTCTTACAACTCACATGGAAAATAAATTCAAACAAAATAAGGTGTGTTTTCCTCTATTTCCACTTGATATTATCCACCTTCAAAGTTAGAAGCGTAAGTCAATAAATAAACAAAGAAAATATCGACAAGCTTGATTTCAAAGGTCATGGGAAGGGAGCAAGTGCCATGCTTTCAGCCTTCTCCTTTCTTTCCCTTTTCAATCATCCTCAAATGTTAGAACACTGTGCCCTGCCCTGGGGCAAGGAGGGAGCCCTTGCAGGAAGCGGCTGAGTTCAGAGCCTCTTTAGGCTGATGAACTGGAATCAACCCTGCACATCCTTATTAACATAACTAGTTCAGGAAAAACTGGTTGAGGAGAGAGTTGTAAATGATTTGGTGACCACCAGCTGCTGTGATGGTCAGTTCCAGCCCACTATGAGCCCAAATGACCAGGACTGATCTGGGGCTGTCCCACTCACGTGGCAGCACTGCAAGATAGCTTCCCAAATCTTCCCCAGCCATGGTAGCTCACGAGGCAGCTGCCCAAAGACAACACGCAGGAAGACAGTCAAAGTTTCTTGTCTTCAGGCTGAATGAAGCCGTATGATGATGGGACACCTGGAGTCGTTCCACCACTGTAATGCAGAACACACCCCAGAGTAGATGTAAGATATTCTCCCTTCCCCACAACAACTGTAACTCCCAAATATATTCTCTCTAGCTAGCTCCTGCTCACAGCCCTCCACATCTATCAGGATGCAGCAGCAAGCCTGCCACTCTCCACACTCTCCTCCTCTTTGCCAAAGGTATCTGAGAGAAGGCACCCTCACCACCACAAAGTAACAGGAAGAGGGACTGTAGGATTCATGTAGTCAATTTTGAAAAGTGATGAGCACTGCACCCTTACAGATTAGCTGAGGTGGTAGGAGCTTGGCCAAACCAGACACTGGAGTTCAAGGGCAATGCCAGAGAGCAAGGTTTGAGTAACACCATGAATATCTTTGTTCTCACTCAATAATGTGAAAGCTGCAGCAGCCTTACAACTGACAGCCACAGCATCCACTGAATTTGCCAAAGCTTGTAAAATCTGATTTACTCTGTGAGAGGGATGAGGAAGTTGTTTAGTTTGAGTCATAAGAGGCCTGGACACAATCTAAGCTTCATCATCTCTGAAGAAACAGCTCACTCCCTGGATGGATATCACAAGGTAGTCGTGTACAGCTTTGATAACACAATAGCAGAGAACAATTCCTAGTGCTGAAGATTATAAGATATTTATATCAGCTGTTCTTCAGTATAGCTTCTCTCATATTACACCATCTAATGGGCATTCCAGGTTTATGATTAGCTCTTCAGGGGTCCGTGGCTGTGAATGCAAGACAATACAAGCTTTGTAGAGGTTTTTACACTATGAGTATAGTTTAAAAAAATTGTGCAGCCCCAGGCATAAATAACAATGTCGATATACCTGCCTTTCCCTGCTTGAGGTTTTCACTGTCTGGAGCCTCACCTGCTCTAAGAGTCAGAGAGTCTGCAGTTCTGCTGCAGGTGAAGGAAGGCAGGCAGGAGGGCTTGTGGTAATTCTGCCTTCTTGTCCTCAGCAGAAAACATAGGGGCTGGGTAATGTTTGCACTGGCCTGCTAGGCTCTGCTGGCTCAGAGCCACCCTTTCTCTGGCCTGGGTCCCGTCTGGACTCCATGAAGAGGGATGATGCTCAAACAACCAAAAGTAGAGGAAAAGAAAGCTTGAACTGAGTACAAAGTTTTATTCCCTACCTTAGCTCCTAAGGTTCGGGAGGACTTCTTATTGCTGATGACATTTGTTTCTGGAAAGGAAAGGAACAAGCATCTGTGGGAGGGAAGAGTCAACTTTGTCACGCACACACCCCATGGGGCTCTGTAAAGTAGCTGAGTGGGAGAACTTTTGACACCTCCCTGTGCTGGAGTAAACCCAAAAGTGTGGGCCAAGACTCTGGTAAGAGCCTCCCCTGGGGAGACACAGGAATAGCACAGCCAATCCTGCCTCTCCATGAGAGCTGCTCTCCAGCACTCCTGTGGCCTCTTCTAGAAACTGAGTTCACAAATGGCACACACATGCAACGGACCAGCAGGGGAAAGGGAAAGGTCGGCTAAGGTTGCTGCCACAATGGCCCAACCAGAGCACATGGCAAGCAAGAACAGACGCCTACAGAACAGCACTGGGGTAGAACCAATGCTCATGTTGCAAACGTTCCCCTATGCTCATTGTCCCCTTTCTGCTCTTACAAGAATGGATTTAACAAACAAAACCTACTTTGTGGAAAGAGATGCTACGGAAGCCATAAGCAGGAAGAGTAATTGATGCAGGCTGTACTTTGGACAGTCCTTTGCACTTGCTTGCATACCAGAGCATATGGATTATACTAATTACCACAGACGAGCAGCACCAGGCGCAGCGTGATGAGGTGCTGGTTTATTACCATGGTGAGAAAAGACCTCAGACTTAAGCTCCTGTGCATTCTCCGGGGGAGCCTGCAGCACCAGACAGTAGGGACCTCCAGTGTTTCCACTTGGTAAGTAAGACATCCACTTGGCCTTGTCAGAGATAACAAGCAGTTTTGGTATGCTTGCAGAAGTTGTGCCTTCAGGGTGACAGCCCTGTGGTTCCCATGTTCCTACTTTTTCAGCCAATCCTTTCACATCACACCATCGCCAGCTGTTGAGCTGCCCCCATCAGTGAATTTACTCTACAAAGAGTAGTTTTGCAAAGAAATCACTCCAGCAATGGAGGCTGGGATGGTCAGCGGTGCAGCTGCCTATAGCTATGTGCACGGAAATGACAACACTGTAGACAGAGGTCTCAAGGCATCAGTTAAGTCACAGAAAGCTGATGATACAGTACCCAGCAATGATAGAGTTTGTATCTCATAAAATGTGGCTGAGGTGGGGATAGCACTTCACAGCAGAAACTCATTGGATCTGAGGAGAACAAGTGTGGCAGATTCCCATGCCCACACATAGTCTTTGCTGGGGCAGCAACTTTCCTCCTGCTCATGGCTGCTCCTTGCCTTGGTTGTAGGGTACAAGTACCAGCAGCAGGCACATGCTCACCTTCTGGCGTGCAAGTCTGAGGGTAGAGTCTGTAACAAATGTGACATATCTTCTGTGACTGAGACCAGCTGTGCTAGCAACATGACCAGTAGGGCCACTGGACCACTACCTAGTGGAAAAATGACTCCCTCTCCAGTGCTCAGACGCACTCCAGAGGCACTCCAAAGCTGCCTGGATGACTGCAGGTCCATGATACAATATTTTTCTAGCACTCAACAAGCAGATGGAGGTTTGTGACTGGTTTCTCCCAGCCAAACTTCCTGCAAAGGGATGACTAGTTTCCAGAGCATTAAACAGACGTGTGACCACGGCCAAATGCCAGATGGCTGGAAAGAGTACTGGAGCAGCCCTCATGACGAATGTCTAGCCTTGGCTGCCAGCACCACGCACCATATGTATCAGCTCCCAGATAAGAAGGCCTGGCTGCAAGTTGGGAGCATGACACAGAGATATTACATAGCACAATGTTTAGTGATGCCACCATACAATAGTGCAGAAAGAAATGAGTTTATTCCTTCACTCACTTCTTTCAGTGAGCAAAGGGATCTGCTTCAAAAGCCCTTTCATTAATGGTGTAGATGTAAAAAGCTGTTTCAAAGGCAGCTGTAGTTTGTGCTATTTAATCAGCTGTGGGCTAGTGGTATGGAAGCTGATGATTGCTGTTGAAAGGGCGATGAAGTTACAAGTCTATCTCAAAGCCTCCTGCAATGTATTCACAATCACCAGGTCGCCAGGAGTACCCATAACAGCAGAGCCTCTAAGCACCCTGGCTCTTTGCTCTCACTTGCAATCAGCATACGACCAGGCGATTTGTGTCTGCATTTGATTCATGGTGCAGCCATTACCCAGGCTGATGCTCGTGATCAGAAGCAGAACACAAGTGGAAAGGAAAACAAAGAAAGAAAGGGAAAAAGCCTCCATGTGGAATCACCAACTCCAGCTGCAGCTCTGTGACCTCTTTATGCTGATCTAACTCTCGGTTGCCACTGAAACAATAAGCCCTAAACTTCCTGTATACTCCATCACAAGCTGGACCAGGGAATCTGTCTGAATGCTATTTTATAATGCTTTAATCAGGTTCCTTTTCATTTGGATCAGTTACCTGAGCTGGCATACTGCTCGGCTCACCCAAGCACAGGAGGCATCAGGAGAGCACAGTTAAGGGCAGCAGTTCACACCGAGGTTAGCTAAAAGCTGTTGTCTTACAGCAACAGCCTCACAATGTACCAGTCTTAACCTGCCTCAACCTATTTTCACATGCACACTGACACAACTTGCAAAAAGCATAGCCAGTTTCAGAGATATTCAAATGTGTATGCCACATCAGCAACACACAAATCAGTGATCTGCCCAGACCAATTTCATTCATGCTTTAGTCTGTGAGATGCTTATGCAAAACATGAAATGAAGCTGAGACTTTGCGGACTCCTAACGAGAGCAAGCATTTGTGAGACAAACAGCTGGCAGACGAGTTATAACAACCAAAAAACCCTCCAAAAGATGATTGCCCATTTCTTTTAAAAAGGACTTTGTGCCAGTTTATTTTCAAGAAATATGTACACTTGGAGAATAAAGCTGAGGCTTTTTTTTTGCCCCGTTGATGTATAAATGGCAATGTCCAAATGCAAATTTCAGCCATGGGACAGCATTCAAACTGTATCAGCAGAGCACTCTGATCCTTGAATGGGATTTTGGCACTCTAGTCCATTAACTTGTATTTACATTCCAGAGGTGGAGGTTGGTTCAGAGGAAGCCTGAGGATGGGAACAAGGCAGGATGATTTATCACTTTATCATGAGGAATGGTGTTTAGCTCTTGTGGGAAGTTCAAGTCTTTTCGTAGTTAGCAGCTGGGCCAGTCCATTCATCAGCATCATAAATATGGTCAATGACATCGCTAGCACATAGTGGCTAATACTGCAAGGAGGAAACACATAAAAGAAGTGAGAAAAAATGCAAATTTGCAGAGTAAAAAAAAATTCTGACATAACAGCCCTCTGAATACTTTTTTTCCCTTTTAATTAGGCCTAATTATTGGCCCAGTATATAATTTTATATACACTGCTCCTGGAAGACAACAATTATAGCACAAGTATCATGTAAAAAACAAAGTTTGTACAAAATAAAATGGTGGGGACAATAGAAAACACAATTGAGTGTATAACAAGTGAATGAGAAGTACTGGGTGTGTTTTCCACTCAAATGGGTAATTCAGTGTATGTGACTGGAACCATTGCAAAGTTTTCATTGGTTGTGAATTGGTAACACAGCATCTAGGGAGAACTTGCCATCAGGCAGACAGTCCTTGGTAGTAAGACAACTCAGACATTTATGTCAGCTGAAGTGCAACCTTATACAGAAAACACTATTCCAGTGATGAGCAGCTTTAAGAAAAAACACCCACTACTTTTTCACTCAACACTTCTAATAATTGTAGAATTCTCTGCTGTAGTAACACATGGTTTTGAAGAGATCAAACAAATGAGTTCAAGAATACCAAGCAAACACAACATGAAGATGCAGTTTCTGGGTTATGAAGTCTTCAAGTCACTAACAATTAAAAGGATAACAAGCAGAGATCTTGTTCTCCACTTGCTCAGATTCTGGTATCTGACGTTCACTAGTGTTACAGGTCTATTTAGGGTCAGACTGAGATGTGACTTAGAACATTCAGCATCCTGTGTTGAGTGTCTGAATATCAAGCTGCTCTTAATGTAAAGCACTAGCCATTAAGAAACTAGAATTTTTCCAGACCCAGTGGCATTTAAGGCTAGAGGTGCGGACGAAAACGACAGCACCCGTGTCCATCAGGCACCCAGTGCAGCTGTTGTTTGGTTTTTTTTTTCCTGTGACTACTGAAGATACTAATGTTCTGACATGAGAGGTACCCATAGCTCCTGAGGCACCCATCTCCACTATTTCATAGCAAATCAATCTTTAGGATGAGTAGGGTAACTTCAGACTTAAAGTCTGAGTTTAGTCAGAAAAAATGGATTGCAAGGAGCACTTGCTGGTTTAATGACCTGGAATTTCTGCCAGAGGACTCATTCAGTTTGAGAGTTTAGCCACAGAAGATCAGCAAAGCTCATAATGCCAATGCTATTAATCCTCTCAACCCTGAGACTGTGACAACCTGGCAGTAGCCTAGCACAATTTAGCTCTGTGGAGAAGCATCAACTCTTCCACAGTCAGGATATCTGCAACCAAAGGAGCAGGGGTTTACCATAGTGGATGGAGAACAGTGAAAGGGACTTGAATTCATGCTACAAGATTTTTCTGTTTCTGTTGAGTTTTACTAAACCTTCTCACAAATGCCTTGCTGAAAATACAGAGCTCTGAGAAATGAGTTACAAAAATCTACTTGCTCAAATAAGCTCAGACCTCAACAAGTGTAATCGACCCCAACAGCCTGCAGATTCCACCTCTGCAAACTCCCACCTGTACACAGTGAAACTGAAAACATTCACTACTGTGAACAACTGAAGGTTTAAAGTATCAAACAGGAGCCACCATTCCTACGTGCCCTTCCTACAAGCATCCCCCCCTCCAGCTTAGCTGAGCAGAACAGCACGCCTAGGGGAGTCTTACTGCTGCTCTGTTTCTGTGGGAACGTGCAAGATGACACAGAGAGAACATAAAGTCAGGCACTTTCACCTGGTCAGTGCACTGTGGACTCTGTAGCTGGCAGCGCATTTACAATAACAAAGATAACGCAACTCCCTCAAAAGCTACCCTTGGAAGTCCACCTGGGTGTGTTACAGGCTCAGTTTCAGTTTTCCATGGGAAAGGATATGTTGCCAACTGAAAGTCCAACCCTCCTTGCAGTTATCTTCATGGCACGACATGCCCTTGGGGGTCTGTAGAACTACTGCAGGTACAGAAGTTTGCATGTCTCTTAAGGGAACAGCCACTCTGGTAGATAGCCAGATGGCTTAATGTCTCATGCATTACTGGTGATATCTCAACTCTTTTTCTCACCTGACACCAGAATGGTGTAGTAGCAACACCGCTTTCCTCCAGCTTTCAAAGAAAACCTGAATGAGAAATCTGAAAATCAGAAGCCAAATGAAGACCCTGCCTTTATTCCTACAGACAGTCTGAAACAGTCACC
Source organism: Dromococcyx pavoninus (assembly GCA_033558185.1). Taxonomy (NCBI): domain Eukaryota; kingdom Metazoa; phylum Chordata; class Aves; order Cuculiformes; family Neomorphidae; genus Dromococcyx; species Dromococcyx pavoninus. Next base: position 12,096,110 of record JAUMJL010000067.1, read on the forward strand.
AGGGTCAGCAACTTGCTGCCATCAGCATGTCCTTACACAGGCATCCATCCATCCATGTTCCTGTCTGCCCCAAAAGGAGCTTTTTCAGATGTGGGTGTTAAACAGTTATTTTGGGAGGCAAAGGGGGGCTTTCTCAAAGAAAAAAGTCTCCATATGCTTATCTAACTGTCAGTTGAGGGACTGGATCGCCCCGTACCTTTGTAAAGAAGAGAGTGCTGCACACACTTCTCCCTTGTCCTGCTGCAAAAGACTGAATAGTTATGCTCCTTTATTAAAGTATCAGGTGTTCACAGTACAGAAAAATATACACACATTATTCCATGGAGTACAATTAAAACCAATTTCAGTCTACTTGTCACATAATTGCAAACAGTCAGCATCTCTGGGGCTATCAGCAACTGGCATTGTAGTGCCTGCAGGCAGCTCTGCTTGGTAAATTAGTTCTCAGGCTGGGGTAATGCTGTAAATAGACAAAAAAAGCAAGACTCTTACAGGTACATGCCACAACAGCAGTGGCAAAATATTGATCCTTATACAACCCAAAACTGCACCTTTTGCTGGATCTGTAGTTACAGCAAAGCGGGTAATTCTCAAAACAAACTTCCTCCATCAGAAGTCAAACTTGAGCTAATTAGAAAAAGGAGGAAGATTCTAGGTTCCAGGCAAGTCAGATCCATGTGGAGGAAGAAGAGACATTAAACAGGTGAAAAAAAATAGTATAGTGGGGCAATGCTTTTAAGGATGAGATGGACAGGGACAGATAATTGTAGAGAAGAATTGTAGGTGTGTAGGGGATTACAGATGATCTCAGGTAAGGCAGCACTGTTCAATGAAAAGGTGAGTGTTCTCTGTGTGGATGAAGGTCAATAGGCAAAGCTGGTGCTTGGAAAATTTTGTATCAGGGAGGAGGACAATCTTTTTGGTGGTAAGGAACCAAAGGGAGAACATATGAGGTACTACCATCTCCTGGCTTTGCTTACGACAGTGTACATCAGTGAGAAGTACTAATCAAAGAGAAGAAGAATCAAACATCAGTAAAAAATGAGGGAGGCAAGGGGAATCAATCTTGCTCCAAAATGTGGCTTTCTCTCAAGACAGATTAATTCTAAGATGGCAGACCTGATTAGAAGATGTGAAGACAGGAAGATGGAGTAAGTTACCATAGCAATTAAGAAATAGAATTACAACAAGTAAAATAAAAACAACTCAAACTGAAAGGACTTGGAAAAGCACTCTCCACAAGGGTCCAAGGACCATATTTCTACACGACATGCTACTTTGAACTGTGGGATTGTTCCTAGGTACACATAGACACCCCAGATTTAGATTCCAAAATTTACGTCTACTGCATTTCTAGCGAGGATCCCACACTCTCTCCTCTGTTTCCCACAAAACAAAACACAAAGCACATCACTCCTAGCTCCTGTTCTAGAAGTTGCTGGTAAACATGGCTCTCCTCCTAGATATATCACTTTTGCTTTAATAGTGAGACCTAGAAGTCCCAGCAACCCAAACCAAAACCAATTCTGTTATCTTAAAACGTGAAAAACAGTCTCCTGTGCTTTATCTATGTCCCCTGAACTTTGAAACTGCAGAAGAACAGTTAAGATTGTATCTTTCAGCAACTGCTATAGAAAGAGGGAGGGGTAGAACTGTGTCTGTATAAAACTATATAATACTGACATATAAAGAAGCTTTAGGGTTTATCTTGACTATCTGAATATACAAATACTTACAAATTTAATGTACTGCATAGACGTAGTAAAGGCTATATCTCTCTATCTACAGAGATCTATAAATAAAGATAGATAAACATACCTTTTAAGCCACAGAGAAATTATTTTACTGACAAAGAACTTAGAAAGCTAGCTATTCCATTTTTCTGAGTTGAAAATAGAATTTAAAAAAAATTTCTCGTGATCATGTACTAGACACTGATACATAGGTAAAGGGTAAGGTTAGCAGAACACAAAATCTTGTGCAAGCCACTGCTGTGAGTTCTGCATTCACTGCAAGATTATTATCCCATTATTATATCAAAACCACAAAAAGGACTCTTAAAAAAAAGGTTCACATTCATTTCAGCACGACCATTAAGCAAACAGCCTTGTAAACTTTCTAAGAAGTCAGAAATATTTATGGTAATTGATAATTTACTGAGAGAATGGAACCAATAGTGCATTGATAATTTGCTGAATGTGGTAACACAGGACTATGTTGGATCTGTTGTTGCTAAGCATTTCATGCATAATCTGGAAGAGTGGGAAAAGTAGAAATCTCTTTACATTCAAAGACAATACTCAAGTGGCATGGTGAATTCAATTGGGAGAATAAAGACATCATATTGTTAAAGCAGATTATGAGGCATGATAAAATCATATGTTACATGGTTAAGGCATGGTAGAATGAGACGTGAAAATCAGAAGTTAGGGGTGAATTAGGAAAAAAAAAAGGGAAATACGTCAGTTCAGTAAACAAACCCTACTTCCAAACAATGAGAGAGATCCACTAGGAAACAAAATATCACCACAAAAAAGTAGTGAAGGTCATCTTTTTATCAGAAGGGATTTAAAACCAGCTCTTACACATGAAACTTCTGAGCACTGATATTGGAAAACCCAAGTATTGCATACTGAGGGTTTCCTGCTGAACTTGCACATTCTTAGTAAGAGAGAGGACATGGAAAAGTTTTGAAGAGTAGTAATTAGAAAATCCATAGAAAGCCATCTCCACAAGAAAGAATGACTAAGGAAATACACATCAGAAGCTTTGCAAATATAGCATGTATAGCACTGGACTCTGACAGAGTTCAGAGGAATGAATTTTCACTGGGTAATTGAACTGCTGCTTTTCCACCTGTGATTTCAATGATGAGGTAACTAGTAATATAAAATAAACCCTGATAACTGCGTGCACATACAGACACTTCCTATCAGTGCTGTAAAAAAAAAAAGGAAAACAATTAAAAAGATGAAAGCTGCTGTCTCTAAGTGTGCTCCTATTCTTTGTTCCATAAAATCCTATACAGGTTTTGTTGAAATACGGACAGTTGAGGAAAAAACCAAACAACCCTGTCATTTCCTTAAATGACTCTACCTTCTCCGTAAAATTTTAGCAACACCTGAAACGTCAACTGAGATGGGATACTTTCAGACCTTACTGTCAAAGCAACAACAGACAACACTGCAATGGGAATGCCACAGAGCTGTCACTGAAGTTGTAACTGAAGGACAGGAAAGAGCCATGTGAGTATCTCTCTCCCACTGGTTTTGGGAATTGCCCAAAACCCTATGAAGCTCATCTTCCCTTTCAGGAACAAACAAAAAAAAAAATCTTCTGCTGTTGCCTGCTAATTTTGCCAAGCTTGAGAATCACACATAAGGAACCTGCTCAGAGGAGAAGGTTCAGGCGTCAAAATTTTGCTCATGCCAGGTAAAAGAAGGAACACTTCAGTTCCGTGTCTGTGGCTTTACCTCTTTTCTTTTGCAACCTAGTCATTTTTATCTTATGGGCATATACACACTGCCCTGGTTTCAGCTGGGATAGAGTTAATTTTCTGCCAGTAGCTGGTACAGTGCTGTGTTTTGGATTGAGTATGAGAAACATGTTGATAACACACTGATGTTTGAGTTGTTGCTAGGTATTGTTTTTACTAAGTCAAGGACTTTTCAGCTTACCATGCTTTGCCAGCGAGGAGGTGCACAAGAAGCCAGGAGAGAGCACAGCCAGGACAGCTGACACAAGCTGGCCAAAGGGAAATTCCATACTGTATGATGTCATGCTCATAAACTGGGGAGTTGGCTCAGGTATGTGTGTAATCTCTGCTTAGGGACAGGCTGGGCATCAGTCACTGGGTGGTGAGCAATTGCATCGTGCATCACTTATTTTGGATATTCTATTATTATTACTATTATTCTCACTCCCTTTTGTTGTCCTATTAAACTGTTTTTATCTCAACCCACAAGTTTCACTTTTTATCATTCTCTTCCCCATCCCAAAGGCAGTGGGGGAGGGAGGTGAGCAAGAAGATGCTTAGTTGCTGGCTGAAGTTAGACGACTACTCACATACATATAAAACATACATAAAGAGACTACAATAAAATAATGTAGGTAGCAAAGTGAAGCACACAAAAGTGAAGTAATGACAAATTTAAGGCATTATGCATTACCATGTTAAAATTAATCACAAATTACATTTGTGAAAGGACATTTTCAGTGCCTTCTTCACACACAGAAAGGTAGAATTACAGATGTGCATAATGAGCTCCCCTAAACCCATAAGGATAATGCAAACTTTCAGCTGAAATGGATCCAACAATTTATCAGTATTGTAAATCTCTATGCTAGGAAGACCATATATCAGAGAGGAAGTTTTTGGGTACTTTCAACAACTTAAATTTTCACTTGCTAACTCCCAATTAGAAAGCTTCTGGCCCAGCGGATTAGAGCTTTTCTGAGATCTTTTCACAGTATCACAGTATCACAAGGTTGGAAAGGACCTCCGAGATCATCGAGTCCAACCTATAACCCAACACTAACACCATCATCTAAACCATGGCACTCAGTGCCTCATCCAGTCTCCCCTTAAACACCTCCAGGGTCGGTGACTCCACCACCTCCCTGGGCAGCGCATTCCAATGGCCAATCACCCTTTCAGTGAAGAACTTTTTCCTAACATAAAGTCTAAACTTTCCTTGACGAAGCTTGAGTCCATGCCCTCTAGTTCTGTCACTGGTCACCTGAGAGAAGAGACCAACCCCTGCCCGACTACAACCTCCTTTTAGGTAGTTGTAGAGAGCAATGAGGTCTCCCCTGAGCCTCCTCTTCTTCAGACTAAACAGCCCCAACTCCCTCAGTCGCTCCTCGTAGGGCTTGTGCTCCAGCCCCTTCACCATCTTCGTTGCCCTCCTCTGTACACACTCCAGCATCCTGACATCTTTCCCAAACTGGAGGGCCCAGAACTGTACACAGTATTCAAGATGAGGGCTGACCAGTGGTGAGTACAGGGGGACGATAACTTCTCTGGTCCTGCTCGCCACACTATTCCTGATGCAGGCCAGAATGCCATTGGCCTTCTTGGCCACCTGGGCACACTGCTGGCTCATGTTGAGCTTCCTGTCAACCAGCACTCCCAGGTCCCTTTCTGCCTGACTACTCTACAGCCACTCTGTTGCCAGTCTGTAGCTCTGCATGGGATTGTTGTGTCCAAAATGAAGTACCCAACATTTGGACTTATTAAACATCATCCCATTAGAATCAGCCCATCTCTCCAGTCTGTCCAGGTCCCTCTGCAGGGCCATCCTACCCTCTAACAGATCAACCCTTTCTCCCAGCTTGGTATCATCTGCAAACTTGCTGATGATGGACTCAATCTCCTCATCCGAGGGGTTTTATATCCTTATTAATCTGCATAGCAATTCAAATCAAAGGAGAAAGCTATCTGATTTACTATAAACTGACCATACCAAAGAAGAGTGATGTTAAAGCATTGTTTCCACTATTTGATCTAACCGTATCTCCTCCCATCAGGAACCTTCAAAAGGCAGCTATAAGCAGGATCTTGAATCTCCAAAGAAAACAGGCAGAATACGTGTGTGCACAAGTGTACAAGCATGCACGAGCTGTAGGGAACTTTGGGGCTCAGCAAGGCACAGAGTAAACGTAGACTAAACAGAATATTAACAATGGGTCACTATTCAACTTCTGTTTAAATAACAGTGTCAAGTGACCAGATTGGCTGGATTATTAACATCACATTCCCTACTAAGCTTATTACAGCATATTATCTATTTCCACAAATCTGAAATGTGTATTCTTGTATTTGTTATTTCCGGACTCTTCACAAATAAGACTGCTCAGCTGAAAGCCTACTCCATGACATATACTGTGGATGATAGCATGACTCAATGCAATACAAATTCTCTCATTTTCGCTGTGATTTCTATGTATTAAATGGCACAGATTTACCCTTCCCCAGCCAGGGGAAAGATAAATACCTGAGTCTTGGTAACCACCAACCTATTTGTACAAGGCTCATTAACTGACAGGGGACGGTATAATATTGAGGCATACCTAGGTTCAAGACAATTAAAAATTTTGATAAATTGTTATTTTAACAGTGATTACAACTAATTAAAAATTAAAACAGTCATTAAAATATTTTTGGTGTAATTACTTTTTTTTGTGTAATAACTGCTCTTTAGAAATCAAACAAAACCTGCTAACTGTATCTCTTGACAGGCTAGATTCATTACTTACTCCAGGTTGCTCTGGAACAGATTTTAATACACAAGTTGTAGTGTGGGACATACGTAAACGTATATACGTGTGCGCACATGCGTAGCCATGCGTTGTAAGTACAGGGAACATCACTGAAACAGTTGATTAAGGAGAGTAATTAGAAAAAATTACAAGAGTTCTGAGTAGATAGACAACAATATTAACCTATGAGCTTTTTAAAAATGCAATGGAGGCAAAAAAAATACTGTACCTTGTTCCAATATCCAGCCAGCTTCCATAATCTTTAACCAAGAAGAAAAAATGCTAGAAAATAAACCAACTTTGATTAGTATATCAACATTGCACAACCTGAAACATAGAACTAAACCCCATGTTTTCAGGCTGTTTACTCCAAGCTTCTAATTCTTCAAGTAGAACAAGGGCAAGACCCCTCCGGGAATGCTCATTTGGACCAAAGTAAAGAATAGTCTAGGAGCCAGAAATAGATTTAACATAGTATCAAACACAAACAGCTAAAGATAAGATCTGTCAAGTCCGGCTTGCAAGAAGATGATCACCAGTGAAGTACTCCTTCAATAAGAAAAGCCAAGCTATTTAATTGCTTGAAATAATGGGATCCCAAATAACTCCTAATGTCAAATAGAAGGCTGCATATTGTTTTCATGGAATTCTGCCCAAATTTCTTGGGGCAACTCTGGCCTCTGTGAAATGGGAATAATGTTGGGAAAAGACAGGACTTGTCTATTAGTGAATCCCCCAAATTCTAGCTGGTGACCACACTGATTCAAGACCACAAACCAGTTATCTGTTCTTTTTTTTTCTGCCTCATTTCTTGATATACACAGAGCTCCTGCATATCAAACCTCTTTGGTAATATTTTTGTTTTGTACACTAACTACATATTGTTTTTAAATAGTTAAACCAAAATAGAAGAATATGTGAGCTATAAGAGCTGACTCTTCATTTGGTTTGGTTAAGATAGATTTTATTAGTGAAATGCTATCAGTTTACTTGTATTTTAATCCTTTTCCCGTGGAAGTTATCTAAAATCAGATTAGTTACACAGATTAATTTGAAAAACATAAAACTACACCTTCTCCATTTCTCATTTTACAGGCAAATCAGTCATGTTTTTCTACTCACTGTTTTTACTATCAGGTGAGATCTACAGCTCAGACTCTACAAGGAAATCCCATCAGGAACGCTTACTCCAAATGGAGGAAACTAAACCCCCATGTACAAAGTGAAAGCACCAGTTCTACCTGCTGCTTTGAAAAGGTTTCTGTTTACCTTGTGATATCCAGGAGCTTGCTGGGTTGAAGACAGTTTGAGGGGGCAAAGAAAATCTGCTTCAAATCTGTACAAATTATGTTGGGGTATAGTTCAGCTTTGGGTTATTTAAGTTAGCTTGGCTTGTGGACGCAAGGTTTCTGAAGACAGCATGTCCTAATAGCTCATTATAAAGGGCACAAAGTGTCTTTTTGCATCTTGCTGATCTGCTGGATTCTAACAACTCTAACAGAGCTGATGGGTAACATATTTCTTCTTTTCCTCTCTTTTTCAAGGGAAGGCGAGGTGAGTAAAAGGTTCAAAATTCCTGAAAAATTAACCCCACACAGCTAAAATTTACATTCATATTTTAATTCTTCATAAGAATTTGATTGTAAAGCATATTAAAAACTCAGAATGATAACTTATTACTTCATTTTTTTTTCACATTATTATGAGAATATTGCTTCTTCAGAAGCATTAATTATATGAAATGCGAAGAGTGGTGACTGGAGGAGTTTTATCTCTAAATTATGCTAGGATTTCTATCCAATTCACTGCCCTAGTTACAAAAATTTTGAAGTCTGAAGCAAATTCAGATGTCTCTAGATGGAATTAGGAGAATCCTCTGCTTCTTGATCTTATTTGAAGAGTTTGTGCAACAACAACTTACCAAAGCCATAATGTCAGATATCACAAGAACAATGAGAAAAAGGCTGCAAAGAAAAAAAAAAAGAACCAGACTATCAACCTTTATTCATGGCCACAGATGTTACAAAGCTTATTAAAACTGCCATAAAGAAATTAAAGGAAGATATGATTTCTTGCACTTGCCTTTCAATCACTCAGATACATTTCAATTTATTAGAGAACAGTTAAAATATATGGCTGGAACATCTAGCATTTGTAAACCCGCTCTGCTTGAAAAAGACATTTCACATGAAGAGTTTCAATTTACCAACAGAGAAACCTAACACAAGTCATTTATTGGAGAACAAGAATATCTTACAAACAGCACCTGCCCATTCCTCATACAGGGAGCTCATGTGCTGCTTAGGCCAAATAGAGCAGATTTAGACATTTCAAGCTGGAATCAAGAGTGAGCAAAGCTGTTTGACATAGGCAGACAGATCTGTGAGTCAGTAAGTCCTATCCTGACAACCCCCCTGCTGGGCAGGAGGCTGCTAAAGGAGGTGTTCGCCCCGATTCCAGTTCTCTGGGTGCCTATAAACTGCTCTGGGAACACCCAGCATTTTAGTGCTGTGCTCCCAAATGCAGGGACCTCTGTCAGGTGGCAGGTTACTTCTGGAAAGTAGTCTGCAGCCAGTAAAAGGAACCAGAAGGGAGCACGCAGAGCTGTTTTTTCCCCCATTAACTTAATCTTCTTTTCATTAAACTAAGTAAATCCTAAATTACATGAAAGCAATTGCTATAACTGGTTAAAACTAGTTTCTAAGTTAATGACAATGCAAAAAGCAACGCTGCAAACAGCTGACCCATTAAAAGTCTTTAACTGGAATACAGTTCATTTATCAGCACTACTGTCACAAATATACAAAGATTTTTTTTGAAAACGTAAGTGCTGCAGCGTTGCATGAGCGTGTACCGGGGGGACACCCATAACAATGCCTCCTGATGAGGAAGTTTCTGATATTGCCCACGTCAGCTGTGCTTCATTAATAAACAAGAATGCAATAAACCAGCTGTATCTCAGATGCACCAAAAGGCTTCTCTTCACTTACCCATGGCTCAGATAGGACACTGTAATCTTGCACTCAGCTAGAGGGCTATTTTCACAGGCAAGCTCCAAGACTATATTCTGACAGAACATTCCCCATGAACAGCATAAAAACCCCCAACTTTAACCTCTAAACGAGGAGTTTAGGAGCAATTTGTCCAAATCACAAAAACCTACTTTTTGCCCTTTTGAACTGCAGGAAGCCCTTCAAAACAGAAGGACAACACTCATTTCAGGGCATGTTTATACACTACAAAGACAAGATTTTCCCCTGTGACAGCTTAAATTATCTAGCAGGGGCAGTAAGAGCAATGAAGAGTGCAGCACAAACTTCAGGATGCACTGACAATCAGAGCACAACCCCTCCAGGGATACTGTGCCTGTCTTGTGGTTTCTGCCTTATTCCCAAGGCTGATGCTGTGGCAGTATCATTGCTATTGTTACCTGAGCACAGCTAAATGAAGCTGGCACACATACCAGCCCCAGTTACAACCACAGCCTCATAAAGAAGCACAGATTTGCCCACGCCCTCTGGTTTAAGAAGCTGGTATCGTTTCCCCTCTCACATACACAGATGCACATTCCATAAAAGCCTGCAATATCACTGGCACTTCCAAGGCGAGGGTTCACAAGTTAGGAAATGCTGACCTTTATGATGCCTGAGCACTAGAAATGGAAATGCCTACACCTAGCTGGTTTTCTGAGCAATTCCAATTCCTCAATGTAGCCCTGCTCTTGTATAAACCTTAGTGAGAAGAACAAATACCCTTCCTGGGGGGCTTCAGGGACAGACCAAGTACACTGCACGCACCACTAAGGCAGGTAAAAGGGATGACGAACCTTGTGCTGCCCCTCCAACAAGAAGTCAGACTTCAGGTTACCCTGTCTCTCATTAGTATCTCAGTACTTGGTGCTGTTGTATAAGAAGACATCAGGACACAGGCAGGATAAAAACAAACAGAAAGGCAGAGGGCACTGCACTGAGCAAGGGCACCTTCCTCCGGCTCAGCTGAGCAATGCACAGGACAGAGTCCCTGTGGTCCCCCCGCCACTGACAGCAAGACGTTCTGTCAAGCCCACGCAACATTCCACAGTGACAAACTCAAAACCATGTGGCTAACAGGGACCTCCTCTGCCTTAGCACCATCTGTAACCTCACCTGATTAGCAGAGGATTCTGTCATGTGCACTTGGTCCACTGAAAGGGGCAGGGAGGGCTAACAGTTAAAAAAAAAATTAAAAATCTTGAGACAGTGAAAAGCGTGAGGGAATTTCAAGTCTGGATACAGCACTGGACACACTTCTTACATTCCCTCTGAAAAGTCTTTAGAGATGGGGAAAGGACTGGCAGCAATCTAGTCCTACTGCAAAAATATATAATACTGAACACAGCCGGAAAGCACTGAACAGCAATGGAAGTTCATCCAGCCATTCTTCCATTCTTTCTGGGTTTTTTTAAAAGGCTTTTTGTGGTGAGGTCAGCGCTACAAAGCTGCAAATTGGTTACATTAAAAATGGGTTATTTTAAAAACACTGTACTGTAGGAAGAGATGCAATATTAAACAAAAATCAGACTTCACATTCTGCTCATTTTTCTCCATTATGGGGGAAAAGCTGCTCCTTCTGTGCATTCTTGACAAAAATATTAAATATCTGATTGTTTCAGACAAGGAAAACACTTCCATTTATACTCATTTATCACTAAGAAAAGAATTCCTGAGCTTGCAAAATCACTAAACAAAAAACCCAAACCGTAATAACAAAGAAAAGCAACAATGTGATATATATGATATATTGGATGATTTTTTTTCATATAGATTGAGATTTGCCAATTCTGAATTCTTGCAAAGTAGATTTGAAGTCCTTACTAATGCAGAAATCTAGCACTTACTGTACCTTTTAGAAGATAGTTGTGTCGTGACTTGAACAGCTTCGAAAGCACATGATACCAGAACAAAAGGGATTACAACCTGTTTAAAACACAAGTTACATTTGGATTTATACCCATATTTACTAAACAACCTGATAAGTTGTTGAGACATTTTTATGCTTTTGAAATTATCAAAGAATGTGTATGTTTAAAAAATAAAATATTGGTAAGAAAGGGTAGAAATTAATTTTGCAGGAAGCACGCTTAATAAATGAATAAAAACCCTCTTCCATGGTCATAGCTGAACTGCAGTGAAATAAGTCATGAAGCAATATGGAAAACTATAATTAAAACACATTAATGATCCTCACTTTAACCATCCACTTTACCACTGGTGATAAATACTTCAACAAGGCTAGAGGACAGAACTATTTAGATCCAATATCTCATATGATAGGCTGCAGAGCTCCCAAACACAACAGAACAGTCTCATCTCAAATGCAAAAAAAATCTGAATGTAGAACGTATTCAGTAATGCAAGTATCACACTGGCCCTTCAAAGCCAAGTCAAGCAAATGTTAAAAGTTCAGTAAACTAAGAAGAAAACAAACAAGTTAGAAGCATGAATGTTGCATTTTTGTCTTTACAAAGTTCACTTGCAATCCTTAAGTTAGCAGTGTAAATGTATTGCATCTCTTACAGGCTAAAACCTCTTCTGTCACATGGTTTGCATTACTGACTTATGTCCTGCAGTATAACATGCAGTATTCCTGTAACTAAAGTTCTCTGTGACAGAGGTAGCAGAAAGGCAGAGGCAGAAAATACTGTTTGCCTCTTTACCTCTACCTCTGGCAGATCCTGTACTCAAATATTAGAAAAGATCTCCCACACTTTGCCTGCAAACAAGAAGTGCAATCCAATCTTTGAGAGACTATTAAAAAATATTATAAAAATATTCATTTTAAAATGACAACCTAATCAGTAGGGCATTCAAAGCCTGTAATTATGTAACATAGACAGACAGAGCTAGTAATATACGTATATCCTCAATGTTTCTGTAGATATGATACTATAGGGAAAGCTTACAATTTTTAAAACAATTTAAGCCTTTTTAACAGTTAAAATTTCCATTTTAATACAATAAATTGATCCAATGCAGTTAAATTATACTTCCATGCACTTTAGCTTCTCTCTTTTGGGAATTAAAAGTGTCTGCTCTCTTGAAACACTACAAAGGCTGCAAGGTTCACACATGATTAAGAAGGCTTACGAAGCTTGACTGTTTTTGTAAATTGCGAAGTAGCAACCCTGTATGTGATATGATATTTATTAAACTGCCCTTTGAGAAAATTTCATGAAGGTAAGATTACTAACCTTCAGCAGGAGCAAGCCTCCCATCATGAAAGGACTGAACACAGTCAAGAAACAATAGACAGAAGCAGGATCAAAACTAGAGAAACATGAAAAAGACATTACAACTTATCCTTGAAATGGCATTTTCCATTAAAAAAACAGATCATTTAGTTACTCCTGTAACACACTGCATATATACATTTTTAAACAAGGCTTCCAACGCTCTCTACTCTAGCTCCAGTATTAAATTAGCAAGGACTACCTACCTCAACTTTTCTCTACAGTTTTTCTCTGCTCATATCTTTCAGGGTGCCACGCTGCTGGTGAGCAGCCAAGCTCTCTCAGCTCACACTGCCAATAAGTTCTAACGGAAATTGAGACAACCTTATAACCAACAAGCTCAGTCTCTGAGGGAACACATTACAGAGAGCAGAAATGAATCAAATTGTTACCATTATTCCACCGACTATTGCTTTAATTCTGCTGCCCTGATTTTGCTAACCAAATCTATATTTAGTATGCCAGCTGTAAGAAGAATTTTTTGTACCTTACTGTGTCCCAAATCAATGAAAAAAATTACCTGTTAACAGAAGCTATGTTTCCGGTGCCAAAAAATGCAGTCACTATGAAGAAAACCTAGATGTATTTAAGGAAAATACCCCACAGAAACAATTGTAGTAAAACAAAACTGGCATTTTCAGCCCCCCTTCATTCCAATTTACTTTCAAAATCCTATCATGAAACTACAAGAAGCTGACACACTATTACAGCTTTACACTGTACTGTCTAGCTCTACCCAAGATTCCACACACGACCATGCCGATTTTATAATGCAGGGAGTGCCTGGGTATGATTTTAGAGCCTGTCTTGTGGACCCGGCCAGAAAGCTGCAGCTTGTTTTTCCTGGGCCCCTACCTAGCAAGATAGGAAAATCCCTGGACCACAATCCCTGCTGTGTATTCAAACATGAATACTTTTGCAGAAAGTAATGATATATGTATGCATACTGCACACCAGAAGGGATGGCTTTATTGACGAATTGAGCGTGGAAGAGACAGTTGGCTATGAAACAAGACTAAAGGTTCCTATGTTAACCATCCCACAGGTTCACTGTCCAAATATTACACTGAGTCACTGCAACACGGGACTCTCATTTTTTCTTTACTTGAGGAAGGGAGGACAACTCTAGCAGTATCTGTATAACTGGAAGCTTTTTTATAAACCCTAATCTTTTCATCTAGGTATACCACTTGCTGTCGTAGGAGACCATGAAAGATATTTTTCTATCGCCTGAGCTCACTGGGACCCATTACAGCTCCCATGTCTTCAGCTGAAGAATGGGTTTTAGCTGGTTTTTTGCATGAGGCAGAGGGTTAGTCAGTGACAATGGCCGCTCTTGCCAAAGCTCCTTCTGATCCCTCCACTCCTGTTATCATTTATACTCCTGGATCATTTAAGGCTGCACACAAATAATTTTCTACCAACTGTTCAGCAGAATCGTTGGGATTTAGCATGCAATATTTTGGAAGGATTAGATCAGCATAACTTAAGAATTATGCTTCCCAAGAGCATCACATCATTTCAAGTTAAATAACACAGCAGTCTAACAGCATAGCACAATTCTGCCAGTTAAGATTTATAAGAACAACAGTTCTGCAACAAAGAAAAAAAAATACTAGTAGCACACAGATATAATGAAAATGCTCAGCATAAGCAATCTGAACCTTTTTCAGATCAGACTTTAAGGTCCCTCAGCACATGCTGACTTTTGGGCCCTACATGGGAACCTTGAGACGGTCTTAAGATACACAGCTCACAGGTTATAGTCAAAATGTGACTGCTCTAGTACAAAAGTTTTCTCTTCCAATACCACTAATTCTAAACGTTAAACAGAACCTAAATTAAAAAAGCCACATCACCTTTTGAGCAGGTGTGTATCCTACCTGGTCTCTGCAAAGAAGATCTGCAAATTGTATATTTATTTAGGAACTGAACAAAATACATTCAAATGTTTTAGATTAAGATGAGATTAAAGTAGTGCTACATTTGAGTGTTGGATTAAAGTAGTACTATGCTGGAGCTTTAAAAAAATAGAATTGGACTATTTGATTTTTGCTTTGGGTAATTTTTTGCATCTGACAGAAAGCAGTAGCTTTACTAAAAGTTATCTTATTTTTTGTTAAAATAGCAAAATAGCAAATGAAACCCCTAAATTTACTGCAAGTTGTCTCAGCTGCTTTTCAGGTATACTCTAAAGCAAACAAAAACATTCAAGACTAAGCAAATTGGTTTGCCTCCTTCCTTGGCACTGAACTGCCTTCTTAATAAGGTATCTATCTGTCACATTTCCTCTGCTGCAGGTTCCCAGTGTCAAACAGCATTGTCCCAAATTCCAACAGCATAGAGTCTACAACTGTGATCCACCCTCTCAGATTTGATTATTCTACAAACTATAAAGCCTGTTTTCGAAGGAACCACATTATTCTACAAATTATAAAGCCTGTTTTTGAAGGAACCAGTGTTGAGACAAATTCATCCCCAGGTCCAGCTATGATAACCCACTTGCACTAGAAACCCCTGTGTTCTAGACCAGCTCATTATTTCCATCCCACTTGCACACCCATTACCCTTGCTGCCAAGCACCTGTCACTGCATCTTATGATGGAAGAGAAAAATGGCAACATTACCAAGTCTGCACAGTATGGAAAAAAGACCTCCACTGTAGTTTCAGTTACAGTAATGCAAAATAACTGCTACATTAGTGAACAAACAGCTCTTCCCTTCCAAGCTCATATAATTTCTAACAGCAGAAACCATGTGTGGTATAAATGATCCCAGGCCAGATTCTGGGAACATGTTTCACTTAGGAGTCTGTAGGAACTTTCCTTCTCATCTCATCTACTTGGCTATGGCCAATGCCTGCTCTCTAACATTTTGCTTTTAACACACTGCCACACTCTAAAAATGAGAAAATGAGAATAACTTTAATATCGCCTTTTCCAATTGATTTGTGATCGTTGAATGCTTTCCCTCCAGCCAAAATGTAATAAAATAAACCCAAACTGAATTCAGGACTCCTCAGAAGAAAGCTTACCTCAACTGTAATGCTCATAAGAGACCAGATTTTTCAAAGTGGCCAAGGAGCCAGATTCGAAAACAGTGCAGTTTGTACTGACTTTTTTTACTAATTTATTAAAAAACATAATGTACAAGACTATTGCCTTTTGAGCAACATGAGTCAAATTATCTCCACTAACTTCCATTTCCAATGGCTATCAGGCTACAAATTTTGATTGTGAGGCTTTTAGAAGCAAACCCATATTTTGTCTGGAATGCAGAAACTGGCAAAAGGATACAAAGAAGAAAGACCTGCGGACATCATCTAGGTGGAGCTGTCGAAACTGAGTTATGTCAGTAGCACAGTCGAAGTTGAAACTAGCAAGCTGAAAAGACAGCAGAAGTCAATACTGAAAATCAACTGATGTACTTTGATGGAACCACAATATTTTGACTGAAATGAATGAGAAATAAACCTACTTGCCCGTCATCTGTTATTAGAGTAGTATTATGATGAGGACTACAAACCTCTCCCATATATTCATTATACTTTAATGAATCTGCCAGAAAGATTGCACAAGGGAGATGATCAAATGAACAGTCGAGCTTCTGCTGTTATCTACACTAAAAATGAAGTTCTATGCCTTAGATTTATCATCATCTTTTTTCATCATAAATACTCCTCCTACAGATACACACTTCCACTGCTCACATGAGCATTTGGATAAAGACCCACAGAAATAAAAGACTGCAATTATCCTCAGTTGACTTATGTTATGAGTGAGAATACTAAAATATTCTCCATCTCCCTCACTCAGTTCTGAGCACAAAAATCACTTGACCTGAAGAGAAATAGTCTTCAAGGAGTTCAAGAGGTCAATTAACTCCTGTTCACTGAGGAAAAGAAAAATTTCAAGTAATAGACATTCAACACTGCCAACATTTTAATTAAAAATAATCTCACATCATCACAGAACTGAGCTGGATTCTCTTAACACAAGATTTACTTTCTGGCATATATTAACAGGCATTCCAGAGATGATTTTTCTAACCTAAAAATGGAAAGCAGGGATGCAAGTCTTATTATACCTTTCAATTTAAACCAAAAGTCAGATGACATAAGGGGAGCAACAACAGAAAACTTAATTACAGCTTACCTAGGTTCTTTTCATTTGCATTTGCTTAAGAAAAAGTTCATCGCTGTTTAATACTGCTTTAATATAATTTTATTTTAAAACAAACAGAATATCAGACTACAATCAGACAGGCAAGCATCAGAGACACCTTGTTACAAGATCCAAAAGGCTGGGTGGGCTCTAGAGTGGAAGAGAAAGTACATCCCACACAATTGTGCTTTGTTAGAAACCTCCAGTTGCAATCATGGTCTCATGTTAAGTGTACATTTTTACATTTGGACTCCTTCTCTATCGCTTAAGATGCTACAAAACATGCTCACACAAAATGTCACAACTATATATGGCATAAATAAAAAGTAAATCCTGTTCTCCCTCTAGTTTTAAAATTGTCTCCCTTGCAAGGAGAACCACAAAACCACAGTAAGTGTCAGGTCTGCCCTGGTGACTGCTTTGGCTCAAATTTTACCTCCTGGCACTTCTCTTTTATTATTAGGAGGTGCAAAGGGACCAAAAAAAATCCGTACTGCAACTTCTCTGACAGTTGACATTGGCTGCTTCCACACATCCTCACTCAGATTCACTGTGACCTGCACCAAGGATGGCACTTTTGGGAGACACGGAGGAGAGCGGCGCTGCACACGTGCCTGGCTTCGAGCACCCAGACAACTCTGTACCTGGCCCTTCAGATCTAACCGAATCAATGGCATAGCCACAGTCTGTTAAACCCTTGACCTAACCGAGAAGCTAAGTAGCTGTGCAAGCAGCATGGGCTTTGAAAACTGCTGACAATATGCTAAGATTTAAGGTGAAAGAAGTTGATTTCATTACAAAACTCCTTCTCCAGGCAAATCTGAGATGGTGTTAGTTCCAAGGTCTCCAGCATTGTGTGTCTAATCAGACATAAAATTTTGTCCCTGAGTAAAGAACGGAAGGACAAAGTCAAACTAAAATTTCTAGTATTTTCTATGGGTCATTTCAGAAATTATTTCTTTTCAGTCTCTCACTCGTGACTCTGCTATCTGAATAAGACTACAGTTAACAATGTACTTACTCCAAAGAGTTTCTGTACCTTATGCTGAATTAGCACTACACTTGACAGATAGAGCTTTGTAGCCTACAGAACAATACCACTAAGTCAGACTGACTTCCTGCATTCCTACAAATTGCTCTAATGTGGAGTATCTTCTCTCTCAAGGTCACAGTCCTATTTCATAAAATAACTGGTACTGGCTTCCCAAACTTAAAGAAATGAAAAGTGTTGCTTTATGAAAACCAATCAGAATATTTATTATCTCCTCAAGTGAAAAAAAAAAAAGGCTAATAATTAACCTGATATAGCTTATCTGTAGCTGTTACCTTTGGTTTGAGTGAGAGACCATAGTGCTGCAGTGCTTCTTGCTCCATATTTATCCACACAAACATCAAACCAGACAGCACCAGTGGAAATAGAGCTTCATACCTGAAGAGTAATATAATAATCATAGTAAGTGTAGTCTCTAATGACTATTTAGCATCAAATATTGACATGTTTATTTTCCTTTTCCTTCACACAAATGATGTACTAAAGGCCTAGTGGCATTCTCTCCCTTCTCTCGCCTCACAGTTGGTTGGCTGAAGTTTGAAGCCATACAGTAATTAAACGGTAAAAACAGGAGAAACAGAGGCTGCTTCAGCTCTGTCATATTTTGCACCTTTTTTTCTCATTTGATGGCTGCCATAACATTGCATGAGTGCCCTTTGTGTCACAGTTAATTTTAACAAAACTGGAAGTTAACTTAAAAAAGAATCACATTTGGCATCCATTTTCTGCAAAATGGGAAATTTTGTAATGAGAACTATTTAGAATGGAGCAGTTACAGTCCAATCTAGACAACAATTAGAGATTGTGTCTCTTTAGGACCTAATTTCACAAATTCGTTCAGGTGATCTCAGTCTAGTTTCAAGGAGAGAAGCATCCGTATAATAAAAAGAGCATTACATTTCACTGAAATGTCCTTTTCTTTACCACATACAAATTCATTGCAGTAGCAGCATCAAGTCATACTCTAACCAAAGCCACTAAGCTGTTCTACCTACACACCCAATCTCAGAGGAGTACTTCTGGCTCCTACAGAATTCAAACATAGCAAATTATGAGTGTACTTACGTGAGAGATCAAGATCTCCAGAAAATGTAGGGGTGTAGATTGTCATTGGATCATATTAGTTTTTCCCTGTCCTCTACATCTCAGTTGCACTTCATGGTGCCTATCTGGTTGTTTAGTTTTTTTTTTTCTTTCAGGATAAAATTATAATTCTGACACTGATTGCGACACTAATACTGACAAGATCGTAAAGCTTTTTATTTTTCCCTCCTTGGACACACACTTATTTGTCTAAAAACAAAAAAATCATCACAGTTAATCTTGGTATTGTTTCTGTTGTGCCTCTCCGCTGGCATAGTTACAACACTGTTTCAAACAGCAACAAAAAA
This sequence comes from Dromococcyx pavoninus, assembly GCA_033558185.1. Taxonomy (NCBI): domain Eukaryota; kingdom Metazoa; phylum Chordata; class Aves; order Cuculiformes; family Neomorphidae; genus Dromococcyx; species Dromococcyx pavoninus. Next base: position 12,115,244 of record JAUMJL010000067.1, read on the forward strand.
TTACGGACAGCCATTTCTGTTTTATGTATCAGAATGACAAGCAGTTTAAAATGAAGATGACTATGGCTGGGTTGTCAGTAACAAAAGTACCTACAATCCTCACAGTAGTCTACCCCACCTACAAATTGAATGTCTTAAAGTGAGACAGAGAGAACTGGTTGTATGCAACCATGCTCTTCTGCTGGTTTCAATACTTCCACTTAACTACAACTAGAGAGGTGCTGTAGTTACCCAGACAATGCACTGGGTTATCATTACATGGTATAACAGAGCACTGAGGAGAGAAACACTGGATACTTTTGGCACCAAGTGTCTTGTTTCTGCTATGATTTGTTGTTTTGGTTTGGGTTTTTTTTAAGTTTTTGGGGTTTTGGTTGGTTGATTGATTGTTTTTTAAAGAATTCTTCCAATTCTTCCATGTGTTGGTCTGTTTGAAGATTGTAGGAAGATACTAGAGAGCTGTCAGCATTTAAGTGCTATGATGCAGTGCCAAAATACAAAGAGGGAGTTTACCAGCCTCAGAGAGAACAAGACTGATGCTGTTCATTCACCATTCAGTAGCCAGGATAGGCTAAGAAAGATGAGTGTATACATGGACAGGAGTAAGATCAGGATCAGAATCATAATAGGGAAGTGGAAGGAAGAGGAAGCAGGAGATTTAAAAAAAACCCAAACAGATGTTTCATCTAAAATGAGAGTATTAAGAAGAGGCAGCTATTGCAAAATGTCTGCTGCAAGATATTTTATTCCACTTAATTTTCTAGTGTAATTAAATCCAGAGAATAAGTGGGAGGGGAGGCGGAAAGAATGGTTCCTGTACTCCCCATTAATTATGCTCTTAAGAGCTACTGAGTCTGGAAAAAAACCAGGTTGGCTGATACAGTGGTTTATTCATTTGCAAGCTCTGAGGAGTTGTCTTTTGTCCAAGAAAAAGCAAATCCTATTCTTTATTTGAACTAGCAACTCTTTGAAAAAAAATTACTTCCATAAAAAATCTCTTTGAATAAAATTTGCTCTCATTTTAGGGCTACCTGTTTCCTATCACAAGTCATTTAAGACACTAGACACCAGTGCCGAGCAGCAGGGAGAGCCATTATTGCCTTTTGTTTGTAAGCAGAAAACCTCATGCCAAAACATCAAAAGATATAAACCAAACCAGATTCCTTATTTTGGTGCAAGATCATTTTAAAACATTCCCTTCCAGCCACTGGTTTGTCTAACTGAAAGGAATGTCAACAAAACAGTGTTTATAATACAAGGAGGAATATGGAAGTTCCCCTGAAATTTTATTTAGGAGACTAAAGAAGGAGATAAATGGACAGACTAGATTTGGAAGTACACATTACAACTTTAACGGAAATGTTTATGAGATTTAGCAGTTTCATCCTTAGCCCCAGATTTTCATATGCAAGATAAAACACAATAAGAAAGAATTACCCTGTGCTGAGGAGGAGGTAGGTGGACATCAGGGAGAGCAGTATGCTGAACAGTCGCTGAAAGAGAAACGTGGAACTCAGTAATGGCAACACCGAAGAAGAAACTGCAATAAAGAGATCCGTCAGTCACTAAATGAAAAACATACCATTCAAATCTTAACATTTTATGTACAGAAATTCCATAATGGTGATATATACCTTTCTATTTTCGGAAGTGACTTTTGTTAAAGAAAACTTAATGTTTGGAATGCTTAAATATTTATTAAAAGTCATTTTAGTTCTCTATCATTTTAATTCCCTGGCTTTCTACCTCACAGCCTTTAAAATTTCTCATGAACTGATGTTAGTATGTCCTTAAGATGATGCAGAAGCACTACTCCAAGAACAGGCAAACCTGACTGTTTAACACTACTCTGAGAACCACTTACCAATGCCTTGAGGACCTCTGGTAGCTTAAAGACTGTGGTTACAAAGCCACTGCTCTGATTAGATTGAGAAACTTGTCACGCTTTGACAGGCAACTGAAAATACTAGCAGTAAAGATACAGTAACTATCAACTTTTTAGCTTCTCTATTTGAAAGGTTTAAAACAGGTATATTTAAGGAACTAAAGGAGACCTATCTGTCATGATTCATGTCTCCTGCTTTCAATTTGTAAAGCATTTCTGTAATGCAGGTGTAGGATCTTGAGAGTTGCATGTCACTACTCAGTGCAGTCCCATTGTTCAACTGCCCACTCAGTCCTGGTCAGCTAAGTCCAAGCTGCCCCTAAAGACACTGCTCTAGCTGGAAACAGCTTGCATGAAGTTAGGAAAAGTGGGAAGAGAGGGAACGCATTACTGGAAGCATGAGTAAAGAGGATGAAAAGCAAGAGGAAAAGCAAAGGGAGATAGAAAAGCGTTGCTATGATTTAATCTTTAAGTCTGGGGATTTTTATAAGAAAATATGATGTGCTTATAAAGAAGTGCAACGACAAATAACATTGGTGTAATTCTTCATTGTGGTGTAGTGCTCTCATTATTCAAAGATCACATCAACAGCAAATCATAATTAATAATCACTCCATTAAGGAACAGAAATAAAACTATAATATATGGAAAGTGCTTGCTTGTGCTTGTTGTCATAGTATACCTTAGTATGTACAGTAAACATAACAACAAAAGAGAGACGAGGCCGTTTCTAAAACGTGTGGGTCAGTATGTTTTATTTCCTGGTTTTCGGCCTTGGCCACTGCTACAATTACAGAATAAGAGACTTCATCTCAAGGGTGCTCCAGCCTTTCAGCATCCCTTGTAGCTTTCTATACTTAAAGAAAGCCTGTCTCAAAGAGGAACTCCCAGGACCTCACCTCAAGTCAGAACAGCTGAAAATTAATTCAACTGGCAACTGGCCTCTGTGAATGACACTCAACACATCCCATGAGTATCACTCTGAGTGCAATCATAGATAAGAACTGATGAGTGGTTGTAAGTGATAATTTGCCTTTCCCTTCCATCTCTGATGTGACACATCAGATATTAAACATAAAAAGACTGGCAGGTTTCTGGCTGACCTATACAAATCTTTGCATGTGTTCCACTCACACAGTTGTGACACCAAATTCCTCAAAATTTGGCAAATTTCTACTGATTAAAACTTTAAAACATAATATAAATTCATTTAGAAATATCTGCTAACAAAGATGGTTTTGAAGAACGTGGGAAGCCGCTGGATTAACTTTATGCTTCCTTGTTTTGCTTCTATATTTGTGGTTAATGTACACAGCACGAACTATAGAGCATAACAGCTACAGCCAGCAGGACACGGGCCTGCAGAAACCCACTGATCACTAATTCATTTGCCTGGTTCTCCAAAAAACAGTCTTTCTTAAAAAAAATAATTTTAGGCCTGAATTAAAACTTTAAACACAGTAGACCAGATTAATCTAAATGAATGGCTGAGGAGAGGGGAGCAATTTGCTAAAAACCTTCAGAAGCTTCATTATCATATTGACATAATAATACTCATAGAAGTAATATGATGAATCAATACTGATAACTGATCATATAAATACAAAGAGAGGTGCAAAATGAGAGTTCAGTAAGTAACAGTGCCATTCTTCGACAACTAAGCAAAAAGATGAAGAGGAGTTTGACCACCTGTAATGCCACCAACCTCAGAAAAACTACAGTAGACCTTGGTACCTTAATTTTTATGGTGCCACATTTCTGGTACTCACTAGTGACAAGGCAGATGCTAGTTGTGGTTATGCTAGAGATAAAGCATTTATCTCCAATAGGAGCACTGAGGATTCGTTGCTGGATGCCTTAGCCTTCCACCTGTTTAGTTCTGTGTTTAATTCTGTACAGTAACTTCAGAAAGCACATAAAGCTCCCACCTTGTATACCATATTCACTTAAAATGATTATTTCCAGTCTGAAAGACTTCGCTAAAATATTCAGTACCACTGTGTCAGTCTTTGTAAAAGACTTTTTAGGTACATAGTTTACCTCACTATTAGCTTTATTTTCATCACAGAAACATCACCCACAGCAAAGAGAATTTCTAATATAATTTTTTCTCATAACTCTAGATGTCTCCGACTGCCTAAATCAACTCTTAGATGAAAAATGTTTCTCCCTCATCCTTACATAGCAGGAAAAGATAACCCTTACCCTCAGTTCCTGTGCCTTTAAGCCAAGTAGGACATCATTGATTTAATTGACTTTGCAGCTGCAAGGAATTCATCCATACAGAGATCCCACTTAGCTTAGCAGGCTATGAAAAGTTAGGAAAGCCCGATGGAAAGGAAATTGCTTCAAAGAAAACTATATTACAAAGAGAGCATAGCTCACACACACATACTGGTCACCATCAGTTGTGTTAACCTTGAATTGATTTGCTCAAATAGAAACAGGACTGCCAAAACTGACAAGATCAGTTTAAGTTAAAACAATGTCACCAATATAGGGATGTATAAGACATGCAGTAACAAGGTAACAAAAGTCTTAATTCTTCCATTAAGCTACATTTAAATTCCTTGTCTTGACTTTTATCAAAGTGCTGCTATCAAACTTTGCACAGGATATGCTCAGCTCTTAAACAAATCCCACATTCCAGATCACTCAGGGCTAAACAACACTTAACGTTTTCTAAAGGAGCTCTACAGAAATTGTTTTATAGCTGAAATGCAAAAGTAAATGCTTTACTGTATTTTATAACCCCAGTGATAATTATATTAGCTCTGTTTAATGATTCTAAGATTTGAGAGTGGTGAAAAATCCATAGACTTGGAATTTTTTTCCTTTAATAATTGGGTTCTAACAAATACCAAACACACATTAGCATCATTAGTTCACAGTTATTTTGCAAGGCAGCTCTGAAAGCACTTTCATACCCCAAGGTTCTCCACCATCAGGTGCAACTTGAAGTTTCTATTGAAACAGAGCAACAACTTTTCTTCAATTTCCCATGCTTAACTGGATTGCTTGCAGAACATTTCAGATTGCTCGTATCTGGCTAAAAATGGGAATTTATACCATTATATCCCTAAAAGGGGTCTTCAAGATATTCAGAATATCCAAACCAAAAAATAAAGCTACATGTAAATCAAAGTTGTTTGCATTTTATTACAAATCTACAAAAAGTAATACTTGGAAGACTTTCTAACACATTCCTCAAAAAAAACTCATGTAGGAAAGAACAGTGAACACATGTAAGAACTACTAGGAGTCAAATAAAGGAACAGTTCTAAAAGTAAGATGTTAATGGTCACTCTCCCAGTACAATCCCAAGCCCTACAAAATATCAGCATACAAGTTTGGAAGGGAAGATGTTCTTACCTAGAATTATCCAGCTAATAATTTGATTCAATACAGGCAATCCTTGTTTGTTCTTAAGACTGTCATGGGTACTGCTCACAATGTATGTTGAAAGTGTAATACTCAACATCTAGAAAGAAGAAATCAGACAGTGAAACACAGAATTAATGTATGGATCTCTGCCATCCTATACTAAACATGTAAATACGTTTTAGAGTTGCATAAACATCTCATCTGAATCAACATAAGAACTGGAAGTCTAAAATGCAGTGTTGAGTATTTCCAGCTTTTTAAGATTCATGCTTTTTAAAGCCTCCTTCTAGGTATTTATTATTAAATTTTTATTTATTTGTGCTGCTTTTAAATAGTTTAAACAAGTGCCCTCGATCACTGATCTGATGTGATATGCTCTTTGGCAAGAGAAACTCCTTAAAATCTTGCGTAAACCACAACAAATGTGTGCCCCCAGCTTTTCAAGGAGCACTTGTCCTCAAACAGCAACCACAAAGAACCAGCAGAACCCCTGGCTTTGCTGCAGGTTCAGGTACAGGGTAAAGGGGAACAGGCTAGTTAAGGCAAGAGCTTTGCATGGGCAGCACAGCTTCTGTAAGAAGAGACAGCAGCAGTAGAGCAAACTGGAGGTGGATGTTGAGAGATTAAGCTGCAATCTTAGCGGCTTGTTCAAACAAAATTGTCTGAACCTCCTCAAGTACAGCCTTCTGCATTGGAGAAGCAGTGAAGTGGAAGAGCGTTTTTTAACCTTGGCAAATTCAACAGACAACATTCAGTTACAAAGCAGGTGCAAAAAAACCTTAGGAAAATTACCCCATGAGTCAGTTATTTTTGAAAGATGACAACTATCCAAGAAAATGCTCGAGCCAAGTTATCCATTACTGCTATTTATTCACAACTCCACGGTTCCACTAAAACGCAAATCAAGCATGCACAGTGCTTTGCAAACACGTGCTTTAAAACTGCTTTACAAGATATAATTGCTATGGGGCTTTTTTACGGCAAAGCAACCACCTGCCGAGAGGACACACTTAGCAGTCAGCATCCTTTTTTGGGCTGGTTTCACAGATGCTCAGTATCTGCTGGTTCTACTAAATTTCAGGCCACAAGAACATATAACTTCTATTTCTGTGTGGCATCAATAAGCTAGGCCAAAGCATTAAGCTACCAAAAGCTCAGAGAATTGGACCCTTTAGACCTGTGATGTTTATTTGGGGTGCTTTTGCCATATTCAGGCCAGCTCTCTCCCCTTTAATATATTTTTTTTCAACTTCTTTTATTGTCATTAGCTCTGGTAAACTCTATCCTATTCCCTAGCCACCAGTGAAGTCACTTTGCATGCACTTTGAGTCATCTACCATAATATATCTTTTGTCTTGGAAGTCTTGTGATGATCTGGGCATGTTAGTAAACCAAATTTACTGCTGCTAGAACAATGCTAGTGTCCACAGAAATGCTCAGCATATAGTTTTGAGAATCCTATGTTCACATTTTAAGTAATGTTCAAACTCTCAGCTTTCACCAACATCTCCAGGACTGTGGGACAGTGCAGAAGCAACTTGGAGAAGCAAACTAAGGTCTCCAGGTAAGAATTTGTCTTCTTTCCCCTTTACAACCTTCTTTGAAGTTCAGAGATTATTCTTGAACAGCTTAAAAGCTGGTCTCTGAGAAACACTCATCCTTAAGTCACAGCTAGGAAAAGAAAACAAGGGTGACATCTGCAGTCCCAATACCTCTTTGCTAGCAGCTCTGGCTGGGAGCTCTCCTAAGCATCTAACCTAACAACCCATAGAGAGAATGGTAGGAGAAACAGTATCATCAGCTGGACACTACACAAGACAGTTTGAAAACACTCCTGTCCCCTAGTTCCACTGATATGACAAGGATTCTTACTGATTATTTCTCCTCCTAATTTAGAGGAGAAAACTAATAAACTGACCACCTTGGACCCACGTGAAGGTCAAGCCTTCTAGTAATAATTTGCCCCAACATTATCAACCAATCGAAACAGCAGTGTTTTGGGTAGTGCAGCAAAAACTGGACTTCATCAATGAAACTGCTGGAGCTGTTGACACTCTTGAGGGCAAGGAGGCCCTGCAGAAGGATCTGGACAAACTGGAGAGCTGGGCAGTTAACACATGCAGGTTCTGTGCCTCAGACATGGCAACCCTGGATACACGTACAGAGCAGGGAGTGAGAGGCTGGAGAGCAACCCTGCGGAGAGGGACCTGGGGGTTCTGGTTGATGGCAAGTGAAACATGAGCCAGCAGTGTGTCCTGGCAGCCAAGAGGACCAGCTGTGTCCTGGGATGTATCAAGCACAGCATTGCCAGCCAGTCGAGGGAGGTGATTGTGCCACTCTGCTCAGCACTTGTGCAGCCCCACCTCGAGTACTGTGTGCAGTTTTGGGCACTGCAGTATAAAAAGGACATCAAGCTACTGGAGGATGTCCAGAGGAGGCCACAAAGCTGGTGAAGGGTCTAGAGGGGACGTCATATGAGGAGCGGCTGAAGTCACTTGGTCTGTTCAGCCTGGAAAAGAGGAGATTGAGGGGGGACCTCGTCACAGCTTACTGTTTCCTCACAAGGGAAGGAGTAGGGGCTGATCTCTTCTCTCTGGAGACCAGTGATAGGACTCAAGGGAATGGCAGGAAGATGTGCCAGGGGAGGTTTAGGTTGGATATTAGGAAAAGGTTCTTCACTCAGAGGGAGGTGGCACACTGGAACAGCTCCGCAGGGAAGCAGTCACGGCACCAAGCCTGACAGTATTCAAGAAGCATTTGAACAATGCCCTCAGACACATGGTGTGAGTGTTGGGGTTGTCCTACACAGGGACAGGAGTTGGACTCGATGATCCTTGTGGATACCTTCTACGGGTCATTCTATGATTCCATGAAAAATATTAAGTTGTACAGTAAGCACTGCAGCGGTCTAGCCGACAGACTCTAAATAACTCCTGTTTTCATAATTCCTAAAGCCTTAATGACTGCTCAAAGATCACAGAGTCACAGAATCACAGAATCATTTAGGTTGGAAAAGACATTTAAGATCATCGTGTCCAACAGTAAACCTAACACTGTCAAGTTCACTACTAAACCATGCCCTTAAGCACATCTACCCATCTTTTAAATAGCTCCAGGGATGGTGACTCCACCACTTCTCTGGGCAGCCTAATTAAATGTTTGATAACCCTTTCAGTGAAGAAATATTTCATAATACCCTATCTAAACCTCCCCCAGTGAAACTTGAGGCCATTTATTCTTATCCTATCACTTATTACTTGGGAGAAAAGATCAGTGTTCACCTTGCTAGAAGTCAGAAGTAGCAATAACCAAAAGACAATTCTCTCCTTGTCACTGCAAATGAAATTCAGCAAAAAACGTTATTCCTGTTTTAATGATATCAAGAGAAAACCTGAGAGACTCTTGGCAACTTTCAGAAACTGCGAGGGTGTAATTAGTATCTTCTGCCTCAAGCAGTGACATGTATCAAATCTTCAAAATTAGGTCTAAACATAAATGAAGTTTTTGTAACAGAAATGTAAATGTAACCACATGAAGTTACTCAAGCTTGCATTTTAATTTTAAAAGTGTCTTTGTTTAAACACTTCTGCCGAAAAATCTTTTTGATCATGTTGCTTCGTTGTCTGGGACTTTTTTTGCTTCTTTAAGGCTAATACCCACATTGGAAACCTATAACGTGTAGGTGGGAAAAACAGCGAATACATGAGTAGCCTGTAAATGGCCTCTTGGATCCATATAGCTACGTAATTCATACTCATTTGCTAAGGTGTACACTCTGTCCCATCCATGGAGAAATGAACACAAAACACATAATTCAGGATTGGATCGGAGGGATTTATCTTTCCTGTGAAGGACTATATGCAAACTGGTGGGATTTTTTCCTACTCTGAGGGTCTCTATGGACTCAGATTTCCTTTTGACCAAAAGGAGAGCAATTAATGTAATAAAACAAGCTTTGTTCCTAACCAGGCATAATATCTTCACTACAGGTTAATTCCCAGATGGAAAAGGAAGCTCGCTTGGACAAGAAAGAAGAAAGTTGTCTTCTGAAGAGAAGAAAAAAAATTATCATAAATACAACGAAAAGCCTAGGCTATGGTGAATCCCTCTCTTTCTCCAACTGAAATAGGAAGAGAACTGAAAAGGCAAGTATCTTTTACTCAGATGCAAATCCAAAATAACTTGTGAAGAACAAGTCAGGCAAATAAGGATTCCTTGAGCCTTTGGAAAATATTATCTTATTTCTTGTATGAAAATGTATCTCATCCCAGATAAGCAGATGCAAAAATCTGAGGTGAGGTGAAGTGAAAGACTTAAAAGAGGGTTCCTGCATACTACCAAAACAAAGGGGAAAAGGATAATAAAAAACTGTCAGGAGATCTGGATCAGAGAAGTTTGACCCGATCAGTAGGCCTTTTGATGGAAGGAAAAAACCTAGAAACACCAGTTACTCCTCTTCGTTGCGTAATTCAAAGGCTTTTAGCCAGAGCTGAACCTATAAAAGATGTTAGTCGAGTGGCTAAGGGAATCCCCAAGACAAACCATAAAGTGTATGAGAAAGGGATACCACATTTTCCCTTCCACTTCTGTCAGTTCTTGGAGGATCAAGTGGCACACAAAGAACAAACATCTGTAGCAAATGAATTTATCTTCTCATTCCCGAAAATGAAGAAACATCAAGCAACCAATCTTAGTTTCCTCTCTAGGAAGCAGCAACACTATCAGATAAAAGCATTACCTTCCGTGACTGCCTCCAAACACCACATATGTAGGAGCTGCAGAAAGTACTTTTAAGAGACTCCTTATCAGATGCAAAGCAGGAACCTGACTGTGTGTGCTTATGTACATGAATGTCAGAGCCCTGATCACTGTCTGTCAGTGCAAGAAAGGTATGTTTCATCTGACTAAAGGATTCATCTCACCCTTAAAACTCCCTCGGAGCTGTAAATCAGAACTCATGAATTCAAAATGCTTCAAACCAGCATTTTTGAAGATTACTCTCTTCCTTGCCCCCCCTTTAAACTCCAACTCAGACAAAAAAGGATATCAAAGGAATTCAATTGCCCGGAAACAATAGCCTTCTGAGAAACATTTTCCTGTTGTATTTCTATATGTTTCAAATCAACTAAACGCAACCTAACTTCCAAACAAGTTATTTATTTAGAAACATGTGTAATGCCTCTGCAATGTTCTTTTCCTCTTCTAAATCTGAAGAATTTCCTCTCCCAATCCTTTCCCTACATGAATGGTAATCCACTAGCATGGATAGTGGATCCCAATGTTTTTCATTCCCATGTAAGCTTTCAAAATAAAAATCTAATAGAGACTAGAAATTAGACATCACTACTGTAAAATATCTTTTCCTTCAGGACCAATTTGAGGACCTTTACAATCTTCTTACAGGCTAGGAGAAAAAGGAAGACTCCCTGACCAAGCTGGGGAAACATTTTCATCTAATTAAGTATCTTGGGACTCTGTGAGTGAATTTCCTAATTCTCCAAAGTTGGCTCAAGAACAGCCTGGCATTACTATTTCATTATAGATCCATTTCATCATTGTAGTTTGTGAGCTCCTCCACCAAGTTACACCGTGTGAGATGCTGCAGCACTTGTGTGGTGAGTTTATGTTGGCCAGCTCTCAGATGCCCACCCAGCTGCTCTCTCATTCCCTCATCCAGAGGAAGATATTTTCAGGCATCCCAGTGAGAAATCCACTGCACATTATACTGGAAATATCGGTCCTAAATGCTTAGTAAAGGAACTGATACCACTTTTCCACATATAAGCTGGAAAACTTAGGAGAAATCACCACATACTAATTGACTTAGTCTCACTTCACCAAGAGGCAGCAACAAGTTTTCAAAAGTATAAATTGGCATCCGAAAACCCTTTTTTCTGAGGAAGAATCAAAAAACCAACTTACCTGACAGACAGGCCTGCATCTCTCTTTCCTTCCACCCCCGCAAGAAGGGATGTCTTTTTGTTAAGAGTCATGCCTCCAAATTTATTGGATGCTCTCCCGGAAAATAACTACTAAGTTAAGTTTCAATTGTTACATCATATATTTATATGATCATTATTAAACGGTTGTAATCATCTAGCACTAATACAGCAAGTGAATCTATCAACAGCAATTCCATACTTGGTTTAACTGTTGTTTTAAATAAATTACCTATTGTTTCAGCATTACAAAATTATCTCAGTGAGAGTCCTTGATGAGGGCTCTGACAGGCATTTCACAACTGTTTAACTGCTCTGGTTACAGCACATTTGGCTCTCTGGCAGCAAATATCAACCTGTCAGTGAAAAGCCCATGAGGGCTAACTAACTCTGACAGGTGGCTGACTCACGTATCTTCACCTAATACCCTCCTAAAGAGGGAGCAGGGAAAATTACATAATCCTTTAGTCATAAACCATTGCCGAAGTCCAGAACTAAGGTCCAATCCAACCGCATCTAAGCTCTCTGTCCTGAACCTCCTGACTCAATGGAGCCACTTATCAGAGCTGCATCTAGGAACACATCAGGTAAAGGCATTTGAAGTGTTTGTTTTTCCTTCCCCTCCTCTTTTTAACCAATTTGGAGCTCCATAACTAAGTCATTGATACAACGAATGAACTGCTTAGCTTAATAAGAAACCCCAGCACATAATAAGTCATAACCAATGAAGCTGGTTCTGAAACAAAGCCATTATCTTGTAATAAGATGAAAAAAAAAAAGACATCAGACATGCAAGGTATTAGAAGCTTAAAAGCTCTCTGGAATTTCATTAGTACCTACTATGAAAAGCTCTACCTATTTCATGAAGCTATAAAGAAAAAAACCTCATCTTTCATCTGAAAGAAAATTCAACAAACAGAAAAGAAGCTCAATATCAATCTCACATTGTTATTCAACAGCCAGAAACTGGAAAGAACCCCCTGAACCAGTAAGCCTGTCCTAAGCGTGCATGTGCGATTCCTGCAAAGATCACTGGAAGTCACATACACAGACTGAGGGCAGGACAAACTCTCAAAGTCTCTGAGCAAAGCATCAAAATGTGAATGTGCATCTATGTATCAATAAACATAAATATGTACAGGATGAGCTTTTGAGAATACAGCATTATGATATTTAAAAATGCATATTACCATGACTACATGGTCCCCTTGAAATAGTCAAGGGTAAAATTCTTAGGAGCAATCATTTTCTTGAAAATTATGGCTTTGGTAGGAACAGTTTCTTTAAAACTATGTAAAAACCTGCATATAAAAAAATCCTTTAAGATTCAGAATTATTGAAAAGCAGCAACTGACCTGATAAAAATATACTTTCAGATCTTCATTATTTCTGTATTTATTTTGGCTTTTACAAAGAGATGCCAATGAGAAGCAAGAGATCAAGAGAGTCAGCAAACCAGTTGCTATTCTGTAAAAACAAACAAAAGAACAATAAAATCCTGCAAAAATTATGGAAAGGTTCAGTAAATGTTCAGAGAAATGTTTTTCACTAAGAAGAAATAATTCATTACAGTATTGAAATTGAATAGTTAAGGAAGCTCCAACACTCAGCTTTAGAAAAACAAAATCCAATCCAAAATCAAGTGTGGTATGGGGATTTTCTTTGTACTTTTTTTTTGGGGGGGGAGTGGAGGGAGTGATTGTGTGTTTGCATTTGTTTTATTTTTAAAAAGGTTGCCATCCACAAACACAGATATGAGTCATGCTTTTTTCATGGCAGTGGCAAAAAAAGTCTCCATTTTAGCAATGTGTATGATGTGTCATCCATTATTTTTAGGTACATTTGATTACCTCCAAATATTTTAAACAAAATAGTAACAGTGATTGGTGATCTAAAGTTAGCAGTTTCAAAGTTTGTCAGGTTTGTCATCTGACAGGATAATTACACCATCATTACTATCAAATACATAGCCTTGTTTAAATGCAACAGCAAGACTAACAGGAGGATCGTCACTCATGTAAACACAGGGGAAAAACACTGCTTGGAATTATTGAGTATATCTGCTAATTATGACACTGTTCCAAAACACAGCAGACACGATTCACTAACAGATCAATACTACTATCACTTCCGAGTGCCTCCGTTCAATCATCAAGCAAGTAGAGGAACTATAAAGGCAGCAGCATTTTTTGCATGTGTTTCTCTGTAATGCTACAACCTTGATATGGAAGTACTCAAATGGCACAGTCCTTAGTTTCCACTTGTCCCTCGGCACCTCCTCTGAGAGACTACTGACAAAAGCGTCCATCTGTGACTACTCCACTCACTGAGTTTTCTCAGGCATAACACAAAAAGGTACAAATACCTCATATTCAGTAAAATCAAGCTACACAGGCAATATGTAACAGCAACTTTCAAGTAATGATCTAACCAACACAGGAACATGGCAGCAGGCTACTCACTCACAGAATGGAGGCTGGAAGGTATCTCTATAGAGATCAGTCTACTGCAACTCACTTCTCAAAGCGGTGCGAACTACACACCAGATTCAAATCCAGGAGAGCTTTGGCTTTCCTAACCTATTCTTCATATTCAGTCAGTGTTTCTATGTTCCTCATGAGTCATTTGATTTGGCTTTCACCTCCTGAATGACCGAATTGAGTAAGGAACTTCCTGTTTGTGCCATACAAGTTTTATTAATGCACTGAAGAAGCTCTGACCTGACACACAGTACCACTGCTCAAGAAAAGATACAATAAATGCATCAGTTTCTCACTGGCATACTATTTTCTTCCTCCTGTATCTTCTCTTCCAGCATTTCTTTATCTTCAGTATCCTGAAGTGTCACATATACATATATTTTTAATTGTCGTTTCAAGCATTTTCAAAACTCCCTTGACATGACTCAGACAGGTGCAAACTCTTCCAGAGGTACAGTGTTTATTAGAAGAATAAATAGAAAGATGTACAGCCTGGGTAAGGTGACCATAAAACTTGAAGGAGGAAGATATGAAGGTAAAAAAAGATCTGGACAGGCTGGTTCAATGGGCTGAGACCAACGGGATGAGGTTTAACAAGCCTAAATGCTGAATCCTGCACTTGGGACACAACAACCCCATGCAGCGTTACAGGCTTGGGGAAGACTGGCTGGAGAGCTGCCTGGAGGAGAAGGACCTGGGGATGTTGGTTGACAACCAGCTGAATATGAGCCAGCAGTGTGCCCAGATGGCCAAGAGGGCCAATGGCATCTTGGCCTGTATCAAAAACAGTGTGGCCAGCAGGGCCAGGGAGGTGATTGTACCCCTGTACTCGGCACTGGTGAGGTCACACCTCGAGTACTGTGTTCAGTTCTGGGCCCCTCACTACAAGAAGGACATTGAGGTGCTGGAGCGTGTACAGAGAAAGGCAACGAGGTTGGAGAAGGGGCTGGAGAACAAGTCCTATGAGGAGCTGCTGAGGGAACTGGGGTTGTTTAGTTTGGAGAAGAGGAGGCTGAGGGGAGACCTCATCGCTGTCTATGGCTGCCTGAAAGGGGGCTGTGGCAGAGCGAGTGTTGATCTCTTCTCTCAAGTGACAGTTGATAGGACAAGAGGAAATGGCCATAAGTTGTGCCAGGGGAGGTTCAGACTGGATATTAGGAAGAAATTCTTTACCAAAAGGGTGGTCAGACACTGGAACAGCTGCCCAGAGATGTGGTTGAGTCACCATCCCTGGCGGTATTTAAAAAAAGGATAGATGAGTTTTTAAGGGACATGGTTTGGCCAATGATGGGTGCGGTTGGACTCGGTAATCTCAGAGGTCTTTTCCAACCAGAAGATTCTATGATTCTACGATAATTTAATCCTATTGTGGCTCCTAAGCTGTGCTCAAATGTTCTAAAGAATGAGTAAACTTCAGTTTGGACCAGCAGAAATACATACACGTGTATATACAGCTGAGAGGTTGTAATACAACCAAAGCAAATCTGTCCTGAGTATTTCTAATGTGCCCAAGCATCAAGACTAAGAAGGATTTTCAATAGATAGATTTAAATCACAGTGAAAACACTGAGACAGAATGTCAATAATTCTGGAAATATTTAGGCTCATATTCTATCTGTAAACATATATTACTCCTCAAATCCCATATTTTACTGAGGATCAGGCACCCTGACTCTAATGGGGTACAGTATCTTGCATCAGACAATAGAAGGAGCTGTCACAGTCGAGGTCAATTCAAGTGTCTCTCTGCAATAACTACAATGATACCACAAGACTAATGCCTTCGGGCCAACCAACTGGGCTGCATCAAGAACCCCTGTATGATGAAAGAGCAGCTCACAAGAGGAGAGGGAGAGATGACAAAGATGGACTAGGAAAAGATGTGAACCAACAACTGTAGAAAATCAGACAATCAACACTAGAAAGGAAAATGTAGAACAGAGAAGCAGAAGTGGAAAAAGAAGGGACAAAGAAGATAGATAGCAAGGAAGAAGTGATTTCTGACTATTGTATTGGTTCTCTTTCCTTGCATAACTTCTAAGGTACAGAGTGCTATTCGAAGACAGATTATTCAAAATTAGGTGGAGGAATTCAGAAAGATGCTGTCAAAGTGAACTGCTTTTGAATAAATGTTCTTATTCACGTCAATGCTATTTATCATGTTTGCACTGATGAAGCCCCTCTTTAAATAACGACCTTTATTTTCATGTAAAATCTGCATATTTTGCATTGTGAGAAATAATTCCCTCCACAAGAAATCAGAGAATAACGCAAAGAGCAAATGGATGTGGCTTTCTCTGAAGTACTGTGAAAGAATTAAAAGCCTATTCTCACACTAGCGAATAACTGTGGTCTCTGTAATCATGTTATTTAAATTCTGAATTTCAATACCTGTGTCAGTCAGCTTTCAATAATACAATTCCTCACATATATCAGAAGTCAGTCTAAATTTTGAATATCAAAGAGGGAAATAAAAATTTTAAAGAACAAGATCATATACTTACACCAGAGGAATGTTTGGTTCTCTTCCTACAACAGGCATTAAAGGAAATACCGCCAGGAGCACACACAGAAGAATCCAGATTGATGTTGCTGTCTAAAAGAAGAAAAACAAAAGGTTTTGGGAGGTGATGTGGACAGACAATTGTCTGATCAGAAAAAAAAACTTCAGTGAACTACTAATACCTACTAACATCTCCCACAGGCAAAAACCCTCTGCATCTATCAAGAGTAAAATTAATTGAAAAAAGGCCACAGGGTCATTGGTATTACAGCACTTTGATTAAATACAAAAAAGAATCTCATTTAAGCAGTTGTCAAAATCCTATCACAGACAACGAGAATTAAAGCTAAGCTTATACTTAAAAGCACTTTCTCAAAATGTTTTTTTCACACACATTGCAGTTGCTGGAAAGCTGATGAGTAACCTTATGCAAGAAGTGAATAAAACTAATCTCATCAGAACTTTGCAGCAGGTAACTAATCACCTATTCTCTAGCAACATGGTAAAATTTTCCAGTCTTCGATTCTGAATGCCATTTGATTTAGCTATCACAATCGTGTAAGTAGTTTTCTAAACTCTTTGCTGGGAGGAAAAAAATTCCCTATCCCAGATATTTTACTCCAAATAAAGATATTAAAAGATATGTCACAAATTTTTTCAGGTACAAGTCAGATTCAAGTCCTTGAAAGGAAATTTTCAGTATAAAGTATCTTCTGTGTATACTCATCTTTAAGACAAGTTACTGGATTACTCAAATATAATAAAAATATTGTAAATACACAAATACAAGCCTCCATCCTAACAGTTCTTGCCCAGCAAGACCTAGCTGTTTGAGTCCAATTTTTTTTTTAAATTAAAATGTCGATGTTACTCAGAACTCTAGGTTTTAGGTATCCTGTGAAACAAGAGATGTTTAAATAAATTGATGGAAGAAATGTCTCTAATAGTAAAGACTGTGCCACTTCACATCCATGTCTACAAAAGTGTTTCATCCTGGGAAAAACAGTAAAATTTGCCAACTGATTGCAGACAATCATGAATTGATGAATGTTCTTTATTTATCTTCAATTTTTTTTAAATAAAATATTGTATTACTTAAATGGTGGCAGTTTCACCAATCATGCATGTCAACACTTTTATCGCTGCACCAATTTGATAAATGATGTGCGTTTCATACGATTTTAAGTCAAGCATTTTTTGGTTATCATTAACAACAGAAAATTAGTGGCTAACTCATAGGTACCCCAAAATTCTTAAGCAGTCTTATTCCTTATCTTGTCTAACAGGTTTATCCAGATCATATTAAACTCTTTCACCTTGATATATGCTGTTCATGACAGAGAATAAAATGAACAAGAGTCTAAAGCAGAGTCTCAAAGAGACCAGTCCCAACTTCCTAAAACATAAGCAGCTAGCTTTTAGCCATTTTAAATGCTCTTTTTAAGAAAAGCAATACAGTACCTTTGCTTTAACCCATAGCTGTGTGATCACTGGCCAGCCAGCAAAGACAAGAAGACCAACAGTAAGTGTAGTGCGGTAGAAAAAACTGAAGACCTAATTAAAAAAAAAATAAAATCCAACAGAAGACTGAAAAACAAGCATATTAATAAAACTTATTGTTCCTCAGATAGAACGCTAGTAACGGGATATCCTGTTGATACATATGGATAAAATACTTACTAGTATTTCAGTTCCCAGTGTACAAACCAAGAGAAATCCTACAGACTGACTGATACGAAGAGACAAGAGATTTGCAGTGAGCTCTTGAATAACAGGAAGTCTGTTGAAAATCATGGAACAAGATATAATTATTAAAGAAAACCCAGAAATAATATAGGATTTTACCTTTGAAGGATGGGGAAGGGGTCAGCACAAGAAATGTTTCAGGTATTGTTTCTAAACAGCAAGCAGATCAGCAGAGTGGGTCATGGCCTGAGGCTCTCCCTCTGCTCAGCTCTAATTGCTATAAAACCTACAATAAAACCCTCCAGCTTTTTCCCTCTCATTTCTGGCACATCTTTGCCAGTATTTGGACAAGCTTCTGATTACTCTTTATCCAAATCGACTCTGAGTTTATGAACAGTTTTGGTTATGCTGTGCTTAATGTCCGTCATAACTGATGAAACATTCAGGAGCTTTAGAGAGAAAGAAAAATCCACGGTTAGCTTTTTCAATGTTTTATGAGGCAGCTCATTATCTAATGGCAGTTGGTCTCATTTTCTCTGAATAGTACCAAGCTGGTATCTACAGATTAGTCAGTATATTAGGTAAGTAACAGAGATCAGAAGGTAACAAGTATTTACGGATTTGAAATAAAAGCAGGCCCAAACAAGACAAGTTTGTTTCAATGTCAGAGTACAATCCTCAACATGACTAGCACATACTCTCCAAAAGCAGCTGGAGTTCAGCACACTTGACACATTGCAGGAACAGATTATTTCAAAATTACTAAAGAAAAGGAACAACCTGTCCCATTTTACAAAAGTCATCAGCTGCTACAGGTATTTGCCCAAGATTTTAGCACCTTTTTGCTACAGTTTTGAGAGTAACAAAAACATTTTGTCTTGGAAAGATATTTATTGATTTTTGGTAATAAAAAAGATAGTTTTTATAATTGGCAACTGTAACAGTCAGTTTGGAAACTACTCTGAATGTCAAGTGAAATATAGACCAGAGTTCTCTGGAATGTCTCAGGAAGCATTTCAGGAAGTTTAATAAAATTAGAACTAATATTTTCTCACAAACTTATGGGAAAAATTGTCAACAAAAAGGAAGCACAGATCTGTTTTTATAAAACATTCTTCATAAAACATATTCTTTACTTACTCTCTCAGAACTGCATACCATACAGGTACTGGCAAGAGACAGTATACGTAGTACATCCAAGGACATGCTTGAATCAAGAGGAAAAAAGCTATTATCATCCCAACAAAGACAAAACCGTAGAAGAGAGCAGTAGATTCCTGCAAAACAAATGGTTGAACAAACATTCCTCAAACAGTAATAAAATGTTTTAAAATGCATGCTATTTTCCATTTTGTTAGTTACACAGTAAAACAAAGCTTATTTTAACACAGCCACTCAAGCAGCCTTGTGTCTTTGCAGACAACTCTGGGTACTGTTTCCAGCCAGATGAAAAAGAACCCCAACAGTAGGATCAGAAGATCTAATTCTAAATATGTCTCTGTACAATTATGTCCCACAGTAAAATTTGCACAGGCAAGACACACGTGTACAATCTCAAAGCCCAATAAATGCAGTGTTATTTATGTTCAATGGGTACTTGAAATCCAGTGCAAGTCAGAGATGCCAAGGGTCTTGGAAAAAATTACTATCTTAAATTCAGATTCTAAAAACAGACTTGGAGCATAACCTTTTGAATTCAAGTGCATAGTATTACAGTCAAAACATTTCATAACAATTCCATTAGCACATATTTTCTCCACTTGCTTGAGATATTTGTGTTAATTAAATTAAAATATAAATCATTAACTCCTACTGGAAAAAACCTCAATGCTTCAGGATCTAGAGACAGGTACTGAAGGAGGCTTGTGACCAGCCTTCCATAGGAGAGATGGCCTTACTCAAAGAACCTTCAACTTCAAAATACAACAGACGACCAGAGCTGCACGGCACTAAAAGGTTCCTAATACAGTTCCTAATAACAGTTATAGAACTGTTATTGTATTTAATCCCAACCTGCAACATTTGGGGCTTTTCTAAAAAAAAAAATAAATAAAAACTTAAGATATGTGATGAGAACATTCTCCCTACCATGTACTCAAAGAAACACATTCTCAGATTGAGAGAAGAACATCAAAGACTCAAAGAAAATTTTAAAATGAGCTGTCTCAGACAGATAGGCCAGTTCTTAAACATCAGGTATCAGTAATCTCTTCTTTGTGCAAGGAGAAACACCAAACCCTCCCTCTGCATCTGCCTTTTCCCTTGTCATTGAAATACTCTTGATTACTTAGGGACATTCAGGTGTCAGAAAAATTACTGGTAAGGGAAGATCATGTACAAGTTTCAAACAAACAATTTTATCTTTAAGTATTGCAACTTGACATAACAAAGGCAACTTTAGTGACTGAGCAGTCTTCAGTGTATTGTGTAGATGATGACTGAGGGCACTGTTTTCTTTTTCTACATGTCAGTGTATTTGAATAAGATGTAGACAAATACACAACTATGTTAAATAAGTGAAGAAGAAAGCATAATCAATTAGTAGTTCACACAGATGAGTTAACATTTTTTCTGGTGACATCCCCATAACTGACATACAACTGCCTTGATCTAAACTGACAGCAAATGCAAGTTCTAAATGATTTTTAAGATATAATTTCTGCTCAGGTATGCCACTGAAGTAAGAAAAAAAGTCATATAGAAAGATGACCTAATGCAATTTTATAAGTTTTAAATTTTACATTTGCTGACATATAGACAGGATGAATATGTATAGATGTTATATGCACACAATCTAATTTATCACTAAATAAGTAAACCCATGCAATCAACATATTATTCTGTATAGAGACATAAATATTGTAGAGTTCAATATAGTTGGTCATGCATTGAAAATGGAAATCAAATTTCTATTTTCTGTAGATGTTTAAAAATGGATTAAAAGGTTAGGCTTCTTGCTAAGCAAAACAACACATTATTGTAAAAGAAAAGCTTTTTCATATACATTTTGAAGGTGACAGGTAAGGATACACAGTTTCATTAGTCAGAGGTTCTTTCAGATTTTATAAGCCTGTGCTTTGCAGAGGACTATTTGTCAATGGCAGATTAGTTTCTCAGCAAAATTCTTTAAGTAGCTCCCATATTAGCTACAAACCAAATAACTTCCACATGAGGCATTAGCCTCACACTGTGATTCCCTAAGTATTCAGAAACATTAAAAAAAGTTTCTACTGAAAAGGCCCTCTTACTAAAACTGAGGAAAGAAAAATTCCATAGACAAAGAACTAAGAAACCTAGGGGTTTTTTTCTACCAGTGTCACTAGCATAAAATTTGTCTTCAACAAGTAAAATCAACATACCAAATGAAAATTTGATGCAAACTAAAAATGTGAAGTTTTTGCTTAATGTAGTTATTAACATGCCCAAAACTCAGTCTATTTATGGTAATTATTTTGTTCATATCTAACATAACATGCATATTGGATTATCTCTTCCTCAGTTACTTGATGAAAGAAAACCTAAATCATGCAGTACAGCACTTATGAATATTTTCCATTTCAATTTTGTTTGATCATTTTCATTAAAGGCCAGGACTATCTCATTTCAGCTAGTAGTAAAATCGTCAAGATAGCACAATAGGAATTTTCTCACAGTAATATACTGAAGGCAGTAAAGATGCCAAGTGAGTGCTCAATCTCATTTACATTACCAAATGAAACAATTCCTTTTATTCTGAGACAAATTCTTGAATTTTGGGAGGTTTCCGGTTTGCCCTAGGCTTTAACTCTTCTCTAATGAAATGTTAGCTTTTTGCTTGTTCACCTTCTTGAGGTGTTCCTTTTCCTAATGAATGAATGAAAGAAAATGAATTTCCTAAGATTTTGTACTTTATGAAAAATCAAACCACAATAATCTTGTAAAAAATAATTTCCTTCATCTTTGATGTCCTCTGCTGCACTCTTGCAAATCACAAAGAGGGGAAGCCTATCTGTGAAACCATGCCTCACCTTTCTATTAAAATGGGTTATACATTTTCAAAACACCATGATTGGACTGCAAAGCTTCTGAAAACTGATTTCAGATTGCCAAACAGAACAGGAATAAAATCATTTACATACTAATTTTTTTACAGTAACGAACAAAAATCAAAATGGAAACCTGAAGTCTGTATTCTTCCAAAAAAGTATTACCACAAGAGTGCTGACTTTACTACAATTAATGCTGAAATGTGACTTCTGGTTAAAGACAAACCCTCTGACAGTTTTAAATCACTGCTTACACTTGCATTAGCATCCAGTAAAATGCACAGCGGTAGGAAGGAAGAAACTGAGAAAGCATGATACTGCACACTAAGACTTACACAGCTTAGCAATACTGGTCCTAATAAATGGACCAAACAGTAACTCTGTGTTGGATTACAGTACCTAGAAAACTCCAGAGCTCACAAGTTTCCACATGCAGTAAAAAGAAGTGGAAGGTGTGCAATCTGGTCTCCCACGCTGTGAGACTGAGCATAAGCATAATGCTGAAAACTGATAGAAAAAATCATTGCATATTTCCAGCCTACCTTATTATTAGTCCGGACAGTCTTGGTCAAATTGGTATGGGTCTTGATAATGACCAAAATCACATAAGTCGTCCAGCCCACAAAACCCATTGCAATACTTAGACCGAGGAATAATCTATCATAAGTATGGTAATAAGACAAGCCTTCCAAAGCAAGGTTAATCAGGGTTTTGCAGAGAGATACCTAGAGGCAGACAAAACATAAGTACAGTTTAGAATACCATCCATTCCACAAATCAACCTATATAATAGCAACCAGAGCTCAAGCAGCTCTGCTACTCCTGGCACATGTCCTCTCTGCTCTCAGGTACAGTGTTTTAGCCAGCACCAACTGCTGGAGTACACCCTGCTTTGGACCCCTGGTGGGCAGATTCAACGACCATTTGGCTCCTTCGTCATTCCCCTGGCCATGACAGTGGTCAAATGGTGAAAGCCACACAGATACACACCTTAAGTACCACGTGCTACCAAGCATGCTGCTTTTGCTTTTCCCAGAAGCATTTGACTATATATTTCACTATAACTGCTGCCCAAAGAAAACCAGTCAAGTGCTTCTAGAAGCATAACATTTACATAGGAGGACTACAGATGCAGCTGAAACATGGTCACTCTCCATAGCCTGAAATATCCTCTTCTTGGGGTTATGTCCTCCACTTCAGTAGTACCCAATACCCTCAGCGCTTTGCCTAAACACCACAGGTGAATTCAAAGACTGAACTGGAGCCTGAGTTTCATTCACAAAGCAGCTGCTTGGGGCTCTCAGGATGCAAATCATTTGGACACAAGAAGGGTTGTACCCAGTTTAATCACAGGTCCTCTTACTCAGTACCTCCACTGGGGAGATACCATTATAAAGACAGTGGTTTTTCCCACCACGAGTATCATTCTTCACGCAAAGGTGTGATGACCCCTGTGACTGACCCAAAGATGGGAAGCTCAGCTGTGTGATATGTGGTCACAGAGGATTCTCTGGTGATTAAAAGGTCTGTAAGGAAGAGTGTAGTAAAAAGTTGAGCACACATGATGACGCTTCTCTGTATGTCCAGGTAGCCACTCGGGACTTAACAGTAACAATCAACAGAAAAAGGCATGTCAGCTACCAAAGAGATCACTAGTTCAACACCAGGCAAACTAACCCAAAATCACGTCATTCCTGAGCATACAGTTATGAACACATATTTGCAATGCAAACAGCTGAAGAGTTGAGAAGGCAAAGAATCATCTCTACCCCAGCAGCTGGCAACGCACTGAACTTTCTGCATTGCAGCATAGCAAGTTGAGGGTAAATAGGGCGCAGGCATAAGCAAACTTGAACGCATAGGGCACTCAAGTGAACAAGGGGTAAAATTTATATATATCCAACAACACAGATTGGCAGGTTCTACTGCTGAAATGTATAAAATGTATCCTATAAGTAAATGTGTGACAGCCAAGTACTAGTTATTGGGGAACCAAAAAGAAAAACTGCTCCCACAGCAAAAATAGATCCACTGATTTAAACTGAGCTTTTTCCAGTTTACAATGTGGTAAATAAAAAGGCACATGTTATAAAATAGATTTAGCTGTCCTGTGCATAAAATAGTAATTTATTATAGGAAAAACAAGAGCTCAACCCTAACACCTAAAGGAATGATTCTTCCATGCATGTGGCAGGTTAAAAGTAATCTTACGTATTCAACATTTTCATGCACCTTTTAAAACAAAAGTCAGTGACCAAACCAAATCTGTTAAAATGAAAAACTTGAAAGACTTGTTTGTATCATTTGGTTCTACGATTTATTGCTGTGAATGTCAGAATACAAGCGCTGGTAAACTGCACCCATCGAGTACCTGTCACACAGTGAGTGGTAGCAAACACCTAAAGTAACAGCAGAACTGGAAAGCACAGAATGATTACACATATGGCTCCCAGTCTCCAACAAACTGAAATATGAAATTAAAACCAAGAACAGCTGGTTCAGGTAAAAGAACAAAACAGAGCAGGATTTACGATGAAGCAAGACATCATAATTTTTTTCATGCAACTAGGAGCCTAAGAAGCATGAACATGAACTACATTCCTCAGTGTCTCAATTTACCATTCTTTAGAGTGGAAAATAAAGAACACAGACTGTGTGTTAGCATACTATGGAATGGTAACAGTTTAAGAAGTATCAGGAAAAAATACAGCCAGTCAGGACTACTCATTAGAACTGATGTAAAAATGAAAAATTTTGGAGACTTACAGTGCAATTTTATTTGTGTTAATAAGTGAGGTGTTCATCATAAGGAAACAAAAAGTTTTATTACCCAGTTTCATTTCAAGTTAAACAAATCTAAATAAGAGGTCTGACACAAAAAAACAGAGACTAGGCCTGTAACTCTTTTTATTTAACAAATTAAGAAAATCAGCTACGATCACCTTGAAAATAGTTCCCTTCTGAGTTGACACACGGTTGCATATGATGCCGCCAGTGTTCAAAGCAATTCCACAGATCATTTTCTGAAAGGCTGCTGAGGATCCCCATCATTCTTCCTTTCACATCTTCTACCAACAAAAAAGGGGTTCCTTTGACCTCATCTTTGAGAAGAGCTAGAAATCGCAGGGAACCAAGTGTGGCAAACAGGGTGGGTGCTCAGGCACAGTGATGTTGTTATCAGATAAAAACTGCTTGACAGACAAAGCCTTGTGGGCTGCTGCATTGTCCTGATGTTAACTCACTGTTCACTCTTGCACACTAAAATTTTCCAACTGAGGGTGAGAAAACATCTATATTTAAACACTCATCCACTCATAGTGAGTGAAGCAATAGAGCTGAGCCTTGTCTCCCTATGACAGCTTAGAACATTTTCTGTAAGAATCTTTTTGTCTCTCTCATTCCACTCCTTGTTCCCAAGGTATAGGGTTAGTCCTTTTTTTTTTTTGTGTAGGACCTCATAGTTACACCTCACATAAGTTCCTGATAAAAGTTTCTAGAGACATATAGCAAAACTAGACTTACCGCTTCATCATACTTCTGCTGCTGAATATATAGTCTCGCTTTCTTTAAAAAGTTGATCTGTTCAGAATCAGAAAGTGGTCTGTATAACAATATAAAGAGATGTCAATGTTCCTTCTCTTTTTACAAGCAGAGGAAGAGGCAGAAAAAAAATAACTCTGTTATAAAAAAATTACGCTGGAATGAAACATAGCAAAATATTCTGAACGTCATTCGAGGCAATTAGGCAACTGAAACTAAACCATTCCTCTATGTCCTTCTTCACACTTGTGTCAACACTCCTGCTGTCTAACTTACACCAAAATCTGTGCATTAAGAGAGTTTTTTTTTAATATAGGTGTTCCCATCTAAAACTGCTGAAAGCTATCTCCTTTCTGCCTTAATATTGACCATTGCTGTGGACAAGAAGCCCTGCACATATAAGAATTAAGCAATTTAACTGATTCGATAGATGGTTGTAAGCAGTTTGTAAGCCTGTCAGCATAGGAGGAATTGTTCAGGTTCCACACTAACAGAAGGTGATGTCTAACAATCTTCTCTTTGAAAACTAAGAGCTTGTCTCCTGTTACATAGAGAGCTGGTAGGAGAGTCCCCAGAGCAAGGGATAATGCAGTTACCCCTGCAGTTATCACTGCACTGAGGTCAGAGATACAGATCTCTTTGATTTTAATGAATTTCACCATCAACATAAATAATTGCTACAATTCTTCCCTTACAGAAAGTAACAAAATGAAGAAATCGGACAGTCAACTAACCTTCACCAAACAAAGGGGGAAGCAGTCATTTTTCCTGTACCATATTTTTTCCAACTTAAGGACGGCAGCAGGCCAGAGGATCCTAGGCTTACCCTGGGCAAGTTATAAGCCACAATAGAGTCACTGTCACTCTAGGCACCACAGCTGAACTACCACGGGTCACAACTTCCTGATAGCTGACAAATGCATAGAGCAGCTTTTATTCACACCTTCCACAACACTGCTGTGGTACAGCATCACCTCAGCATCCCCAGCACATGATGGTCCAGTTGCATGCCTCCCTCCCTCGCATGCACTCCTTCACATGCCTCATACACAACCACCAACTTCAAGTTTCAGGCTGTGTCAAATCAGGACTGACTGGCTCCAGGGTCTCACTCCTACTATTTAAATCAGCAGCGATCAGCTGTTGAACCACAGGGGTAGGTCTTGATCTTATGCAACTACTGCACGGAAGTGCTCATTTTTGCAGCTCCCTAACACCTGGGAACCACTTCTGCCTGCAACCCAGAAGCAGTTGATACATCATCAACAATACAAACATATCACCTTTTGAGCTCTGAAATACATTAAAAGGATTTTATGCCTGAACAATCTGAACTTTTACTACTAATAAAATCCTGCTATATTTTGATGCTGTCTCCTGGAATTCTGAGCACAGCTGTGTTGTACAGGAGTATTCTAAAACATTGGATAATAACAATAGCAATGAAGCTTACTTTTGAGAAAAGGAAATTAAATAACTGTATTCAAAAATGACACTTCCCTATGAAAGCCAACTGTACAGTTCTGCAGGCTGAGGGCTACCAGCAAGCAGCCAGCAAGGTTGACGACTCAGGCTAGAAGTAATTCTTCAAGCAGGCAAATCAGACCCAAGCACTGCCTCAAGGAAATCTGTAACCCTCAAGTTTTGCTAAGATTTTTTGGCAGGGGAAAGAGAGCAAAACACCAAACCAAGGTGGGAGGTTTCAGCATGCCTGAAGATTAATAGGAGGCAAAAAACTGTATCTTAGCTTTCAGGTAAGGATTTAAAAAAATCTGGATTAAATATTAAGCAGTTTTATTTAGGACTTAAATACATAGAAGATGTTCCTAAGTTCACTGTCTCCTTTTTATTGTTTTACACATATTATTTTCTGTAGATTTTATCCATGTCATATTCAATGCAAATTTTTAATACCCTAAAATTATCTTTCACTTTATATCTTTAGTCATTTAGCTAGAAACCCCTTAATTATCTTTTCACTCTCAATGAATCATTTTATTATTAATGAACAACAGTCTTTACCCTTTCCTTCTTAGATGACAACACCTGGGATCTCTATTCTTGTATGGTGTAACAGAATAAAATGGGGTTTTTAAACAGTAAAGCTTCAGTAAGTCAAATGTAGAACCCAATTATTTTGTCAAATGGGGTTATCATTAGCAGGTGCATCCTTAATTGTCAGTAGCTAACATCATACCACACATTTTACCTTACTTCCATATACATGCTTTTCAAGATGCTGAATTTTCAATTGTCTACAGATTTTTTTTTGTAAAATTCCACCAGAAACTAAGGGCTATTTATATATAACCATCAAAAGGCAAGTTCTGAATACAAGACAGATAGTGTTAAAAAAGTATAAAATGATAAAAATTATTTCCCTGTGTTTTAGTATGCAACATGCCAGAGACACTATTAGCATGCCAACATATTCTCAAGGTCACTTAATGCACACATTCATGCAATTAATATTAATAGTAATGAAGTGGATTTCCTGACCATTATTAGAAATATTCTGAACTCTATAAAGTAAACTAAGGCATGTATGTATATGCTATTCCCAGACACCCATCACCAAAACCCAATTCCACCAAATTCAAGATGAATAGTCTTGAGCAATAAAATTAAGTCTTTTTTCCATAACACAAAAATACCTATCCTGTTAATTAAAAACCACACACAAATATAATTCAGTCAGTCGATTCAACTGTATCCTCCTACTCTTTTCTTCAAAGTATTGCAAAAGATACACACTGTAAGGTTTAGTACTCTGAGGTTTAACTTAAAAGAAAACCCAAGAACTCTATGGTCGCACATATTATAAACACATGTGCATTCACAATATCATCAGGATTCTAAAGACTTAAGATTACATTCCTCACAGAAAACCACAGTGGCTCTAGAAGAGTAATTTTGTTTTTCACAATGGTTGTCAGAGATTAACTTTCTAGTTCCAGACAGAAATCACAGCTTCATCCATGAAGACAATTAATTATGAAACAAAACAACTGGACTAATCATGCAAGTGCTTGTAGACTATCCCTTCTGAGATGTTAGCTACCCTTGTCATAAGTATCCCTAAGAAAATTAATCTTTCCAACACATCATTCACGCTTCATATAAGCTAAGCTATTTGACAGTACTAATAACAAGACTACGATGAAGTATGTTCACCAGAAGCAATGTTAAGGGGACCTCTCTTTGGCCAACAAGTCTCGATGATCATCACACTACAGAAATTACCATCCTCAATAGCACAGATAGTGTGCTGTAGTCAAATAAAGATCTTGGAATAGGAGAAGTCTTGCAAATGCTTCTGTATCCACCACTATCGGTTTGTTTATTTCATTATGTCTGGCTATTTCAGTAATGATTTATGATCATTTATCCTACAGTAAATTTTCTAGAATTCAACTATAAAAGTAACTCCTTAGCATCTGTAGTAGTTTAACATTTAAAATGCTGCAGATTTAATAATGACCGTCAAGGAAGCATCACAAACCTGGAGATGCAGCATATGAAGAGAAAGGCTGAGACCTTTGCCTATCTCACTGCAGACGAAAACAAATTTATTTCAGCTGCGTCACTTCACACACATATAAACTCCATGTACCTGTCAGCCCACCTACATCTCTCTATCACTGCCTTTTCACTCTCCTCATCAGAAAAAAATTCTGTGCATTCTACATCCCTTTGAGAATGGCAAGATCTGCAGAAGACACAGCGATCACGTTTCTATGACCCATGTTCAGCAGTAAATCAGCAGTAGCTGCTCAGCAGACTGACTTTTCATATTGGCTGTTTGCGAGATGGGGAAAAAAGGACTAACTCCTCCTGTTGATGCAAAACTAAAAAAGCTAGAGGATAAGGATATACACCTCTTGAACCTTGTGATAGCCCGAAGACGCAGCAAGGCCATCTGAATAAAGTCTTCTAAGATTTTGTATGGCATGTAACACAGACCACCTCACTTGCTTTGCTATGAAATTTCTAACTCCAAAACCGATAGCTTGTAAAAGATGCATCTGACTGCCGTTGTCCAAACAACTCCAATAAACTCTTCTGCCAAAAGGCTGACCACTCACAGTTCCCTGATCTGTTATTCAGAAGGAAGCCACCTGACATCTTAGTAACTTGCAACCTGAAAGAAATCAGCCAGGTTACCATCGCCCCTCTTGCCATGAAGCTCTCCACTGGCACCATCCCACAGAGCAGCCTAGGCCTCTGCCACTCACCCCTGTCCTCCTGCCACATGGACACTGAGAGGGGCAGGCGCCAGTGCCTCTCTGCTCTCACCAAGGGAGGAAACCCCCAGCAACAGAAGCAGCTGAATATGTTCAGACTCTGTTGCCACTCATCCCTCTGTGAGAGGGCCATACTAAGGAGGAAAGATGGTTTCCAGCCCAGCAGTTCTGCAATCAGTGGCAATAGTACGTATGGGATCTATTACTATCACTGCTTTGATCTACATCACCTCAGCTGGCAAAATGGTATCTCAAAAGTGCAGATGTAAGACTGGTTATTTCAGGGCTGCTATTCAAAACTTACACAAGTAATTGAACAACAATTTTTCAAAGCCTTTTCAGAGTAGCAACAGGCTTCAAAAACAAAGTCAGTCTCCCATGACAGCTGCCTTCAAATATTCCCTCCATACAACAGAGACGACACCTCAGAAAGCATGAGGTGGGTAATGGGAAAGCAGAGACACAGATCTTTCATTGAACTCTTAATTTAGCAGAAACATGACTGCGTGTTTATTCCTGTACATAACAAATTCACACCAGTTAGCAACCCACGAGTACAGAGATTTGATATTAACGATAGCACAATCACAAACCAACCTAAATCTATTGTTCTAGCATTTCTTTGGAAGGTATGGTGCACCGCCTTGCACAAGCAGAATGAAATGTACAATAAACCCCCCCCCAATTCTCCATCAACGGTGGAGAAAGAATGTGAATTGCAAGTGATACAAAGTCATGAGTTCATTCAGCAAAACATGGGAAAACTGACCAAACAAATATCTCAAAAATCAAAGTCTGGAACCAAGATGTTTACTTTCTGTTGAACTTGCTGTGCAGTATAGAGTACATAATGTTACTATGGGCAATGATCAGAAAAATATTGTTACCGTTCTATGGACATTACCAAATTATATATTTACATGAATTTTAATAGCCAGGTGCTTTTTTCCCATTTTCAAAATGTGTTAAATTCTAGTTTTTTCAAAAGAGAATTGTTTTATTGTATCTGCCAAAAACAGACTGAAAGAACATATTATGGGATATAGAGGCAGTCCTTTGCATATGTTTTAGTTTTGATCAAAGAGTGACATTTCAAAGCTTAAATTATTTGATGGGTATCTCAGTGATCCTTAGTCTGTTCAGATGGCCTGAATTTTAATTGTTTACTAATGTTTTTTCGGATAAGCTACTAAAACAGGCAAGTCCTACAAAACTTAATGTTCACAATGCAGAAAAAAGATGCATGTAATTTACTGTTAAAAAAATCATAGCGATGTTTTTAGTGTGCTAAAACTGTGCTTTTTAAACAAAAGGTATTCCACATAAACCTGAACTAAAGGGTTTATTACAGCTTCTTAAAGCCCAGGACCTCTAATATTCTCTCTCCCAACTTGATCTGCTCTTTCTTATTATACTTTTATACTCTGCTTTTCCGTTGCCAAGAGTTTCAGTCTTAGAATGTCCAAATTTCAAGTAGTTTTTTCTGTTTCTGGATTTTCTGACTAACATGTTAGATTGTAAATCAGCCAGTCTAGCTGTAGGGTTGTACTGAAGCTATCTTTGCAACTTTCTTCTTTTAGAAAGCAATAAAAGACACTGCCGCGTGCATCAGGCACACCAAAAGAAAGAAAAGGTGAAAGTCAATAAGAGGCTCCTGTTTTAAGTTCTGAGGCTTTTAATCTTTAAAGTATAATGAAATGAAAGGTGAGTGACACACATTTCTACATGCCAAAGATAACAAAAAGCATCTTTACCGACACATTACAAAAATCTATCAGTACATGTATGCTTATGTATTCAGATTAACAAACATGAAAAGGCAGAAACACCGGGACATCAGTGAAACTGCATGAAATGGTCTGACTGCTAATGGTCTAATCCTGGACTGCCAAGTCCTAGAAATTAAAATAGCCTTTTAATTTTCACAAATCAGAGTCCCTGATGCAGCATATTCACATATTCAACAGCAAAGCGCCTTAGGATATTTATGTAAATCCTTTAGATAGCAGAGATGAGAAAAAGGAGCGGACAAGCTAACTGCCAGCTGCCAATTCACTGAACAGAGAAACAATTAAGATAACTGGGCTGCACACAGCAGATTTTGCATGCAAACTACCCTGGCAAGAGCTGCAGACAACCAGAGGGCAGGAGGGAGGAGGCCATGCTCTGAAACAGTCCCTCCAGCCCGCTCAAAACAGAACTGAAAAGCTGGATGCAGAGATCTAGCAGATCTCCTGAGGAGCCAGCAGGACACAATGCAGCAGCCTTGGAGAGGGAAACTGCTTCAGAGGGAAGATGAAGATTCTTGAAGGAAAGGAAATGCACCATTTTTAAAGTCTCTTCTATTTTTGTGCTGCAGGGGACAGGTGCTGACTCTAAATAACAACGCCCTACCTATCTTGTAAGTCAACCCTCACCTCTACAAAGCGTATGGTGATTTATGTCACACATGAATTGGATCTAGGTATGTGCAGTGTTGTGGCTATGCAGTTGTGGCACAAGTTGTCTTCTGCTCCACAATCCTATGTGCCAAACCTAATCCATAGTGACCATTTTCCAACCAGTTGCATCTGGAGGAGTCAGCTTGTGCTGCATTCAGGCAGGTACCTAATAGTGGTCAATGAAATACGTGTTTGGGCAGGTACCCCGTACTGATCCTGACCAGGAGCCCATCATACATCAAGTCATCAGTGATCCACATGACAGATAAAATGAATAGACTTGGACTGTGCTGCCTGTCCAGTGTGGCTTCAGGCTGTGCTGCACAAATAGCTTGGTCGTGGGACAAACTCAGCCATCTCTCTGGTAACCGAGGAGCCCCCAGGTAGCTCCCATCCTGTGCTGGCGATTATGCTGCCTGCCCATCTTCATATTTATCTAGAGGTGCACCAAGAAGTTCTCGTGTGAACCTCAATTCTGATTGACAGTAGAAATGATTAGTAGAGTTCATTTCTTGCAAGGGAATCATATAACAGTTTGAATGGCCAAAATGAGGGAACCTCTCCACAGACAGGATCTGCACAACATCATGGGAAAACCCATCTAGGCTCTATCAGATCCTGCACAAATGCACGGTATCCAACATCTGAAGGGACACACTATTTGCTTGCTTTCTATATTATTATTATTTTTTATTTTATTTTGTTAAAACAGCTATTAAGCTATTTATTATTGGACCTTTCCTACTGAGATCCAGAAAGAGTAGAAAGAGCCCTGTACTGCCTCTCTTACCTCATGCCCTGGTGCAGAATATCCTCTGACCATCCCATCCCATCACCTGCCTGTACATGCTCCCTCACTCTCACTGCACGAAGCCTTACAAGTTCCAAGAAAAGGCCAAATGGATTTATACAAGGAAATAGAGAAATACACATAAATCTCATGACATTTTAACTTATATATTAGCCTCTTAGTTCCTTCTAAAGACCTTACCTACTTCCTACTATCAAGTAAATCCAATTATGTCTGGTTCTCCTGCTGCCAGTAAGCTTTTCATGTACAAACTAAAAGCTCCTGAATGCACTGCTGAAACTCGAGACCAGCAGGATGCCTGCTTTCTAAGAGGATTGCATCCTTCCTGAGCACCGTTTAACAGAGTGCTTCAGACACAGCCCATTCAGTGAAAGAGAAGCTGATACTTTTGCCAAAGAACATGCATTTTATAGCACAGATATTGACTTCTCCCTAAAGAGATACTATATCTACTATTCAATCAGGTCTTTCAAAAAAAAAAAACCACAAAGCCATTATTTCCATTTGAGCATTTTTGTCTCTACAGCACTGCATTTCTGTTTTTTGTTCACATGTATATACACAGGTTCCTAAACCCAAGGGTGGAGGAGAGAGGGCTGCCAGTCTGCCTTCTCAACACCAGTGGGCTAAAGGTGCCCACACTGGCCTGCTTATACTAAACCATCTGTCTCAGAAGCAGGCTGATGCCTATATTCCCACCTGGTTTCCCAGTGTGGACAAAATGTAGAAAGGATAAAGCTAGCTGCCTTTCCAGGGTTCACTGGAAGTTGACAGAAGCTGCTGTCCCTCATTCTTGACCACAGGATAAAGGCACTGAAACATCCTTCCAGATAAATCAGTGCCTCTTCTAAATCAAGGTTCCTCTGGAGACACAAAGAATTCAGACAAATGGACAGGGAGAATAATCAGGATTAGACATAACCTTCTCTACTGCAATAGTTTTTCCCTTTCCTCCTGACAGTCAGTCCTTAATGTTTGCTCTTGCAATTCATTATCACATGTCCCACAAATACCTTGCATACTACCTTTTATTTAAATAAACGCCATTAATTTAAACAAAAATAGGATGTGTCAAATGGTGTACTATGTTTATGTACTTCTTAAGTAACACTGCCCCACTCAATGGTGGAGGAGAAACCACTTGTTTCACTTTGTTCCAAGTGTCAATTTTGTGAAAATATCTATTATTGTAGTTTTGAAAGGCCGTCAGACAGAGGAAACAATGTATCTCCTGCCATCAGAGAAAGGAAGAGAAGAAAAGAGAAGTATTTGTGCATACAGTGTTTCTGGAGTTGCCGTACATCGTCAAAGACACTCTACATTATGAAAGTGCTATTTTCTTTCCTATTACCATAACAAACACATAATGTGTAATTATGTGGAAAGATTTAGTCTACGTGATTGATAATTCCTTGCATCAAATCCATGCAAATCTTTAAGGGAATTATATCCTATTTCATATTGGAGGAAAAGGAAAAGGAAAGAGTTACATTTTCATACACTGAAGAAGAGGCACATTTTTAATAGCTGTACACTGCACCTTAAAAATGCAGTGACTTTCTACAAAACTGTGCAAGTTATAACTTGATTATACACACAAATGTATTTTGGATTATTAAAACGTTGTACT
Source organism: Dromococcyx pavoninus (assembly GCA_033558185.1). NCBI lineage: Eukaryota > Metazoa > Chordata > Aves > Cuculiformes > Neomorphidae > Dromococcyx > Dromococcyx pavoninus. Next base: position 12,149,812 of record JAUMJL010000067.1, read on the forward strand.
CAAACAATTAAGTTACATTAAAAATGCAGCATCAACACAGTATGGGAATTTTCATATGTGAGAAGATACAAACTTGACTTTAAATAAGATATTTAAACTGTTCCCTGATAAAAAAACCCTTATTGATATAAAATTCAAGACATTAAATGAAAAAGCACAGCTAGTGGAAAGCAAGCACTGATTATAATTCAGCTGCTCATCTCTCTTTTTTGTATATGGTTGTTGTTAAACTACTGCTCCTGCCATCTTAGTGCAAAGCATCACAACCTGAACAGCTGGAAGAAAAGTCTTCCCTGAAAGCACTGTATACACCAAGCATACACAAAAAGCCTGTGGTTTTGTGTAATTTAATATCATAAATCTCTTGCACCTGTTGGGATAATCAAATTTCATTAACTGGTTAAGAGGATTTCAATGCAACAACTGATGTCCCATCCACTCACCTCCCTGCACTGTCTGCCTGCTACTCCTTGTAGGATTACTTTTAAAGCCCAGAGATGCCAGCTTTGGGAATGTTTTTGCAACAGTAGCATCTGGTACCCTGGCACAATCCTCTTCAAACTGTGCCAGCTCTGTGGTTTCCCCGAGGTACATGGTCAGAAAGCCAGTAAGACAGATCACCACCCTGGACATCAGTTTTCCTCTGTCAGCAACCTTCAGATTTGTTCTCCCTCACTCTCCCTTCAAAGCATCTGGCATCTTGGTACTTGCCTTTCATGCACATAAAGGTCAAAGCATTGCACCTATGTCTCAGAATCGTGATAAGAAAAGTCTCTGATCTTGCTAAGGAAATAATTTTGGAAAAAACTTTCATGGCTGAGAAAAAAGGTAAGGAGTGCAATAAAGTGGGAAGCAAACTAATTTCAAACAGTAAATTCCTCTGGGTATCCAACTGGAATTGCAGATAACTATTCTAAACCACTATTCTCTCCTGTTCTTGCATATTCATTCCCTTGGGCACAGGCAGTGCACTTTGCCTTGCAGAATCAGTGGCCACTTGCAGATGAGCTCTTTCTTCGTTCATTTGCAGGTTATCAAGATGCTGAAATACAAATAAAATTTATAATATTCCAAACCAAAATATTTACATTTTCAATTTCTACATAACTTGATGGTCCTTTGCACTTCAGACACAAATTACACTTCACTAATCTCCAATAAACTAGGAAGGAATAAAGCAGCATGTTAAAGCACACACTTTCTGTGCTTGAAGTTACAGATTTCAGGCACCAGAAAGGATATAACTTCTTTGTACAACAAATGAAATTGATGAGCAGTGGTGGAAGAAGCTATTTCTGTTTGAATGAAAGGACTTGTGCCTAGTGGAAACAGGGCACAGAACTGTGGTCAGCCACAGCAGCGGCCAAGGCAAATGATAGATTAACATAAATTAGTGGGCAATCCTGCCATTAAACCTGGGCATTAAACCAGTCCAAACAGCATATAGCTGTGCAGAAATGCAATCTCCATACCACTACCAGTTACTCTGAAATGCAGCACAGTATACCAAGAGACCTCTTGCTCCAGACACAGGTGTAGGCTATCTCCAACTTCGCCTTTTTAACTTCTACTGAAAAAGGTAGAGTAACTGTATCCCTCTATGCTATTTTTCTATCACCAAAAAAAACCTGTCCCAGTAAAGTCAATAGAAGGGATATACATCTTTCCCTCGGTATCTTACAATAATTCAAACAAATATTATTGAAGAACTGATGAGAGTTGCCTTACACTAACACATCAGATCACGACTTGTACCTGAAGCTGACTTGTGTTCACTGCACACACACATTCAGTCACTGCCTTGAGACAGGTTATGTCTGAAACTACCTCAGGTTTTTCTTCAGTTCCTGCAACCTGGAGGACTAGAGAGTTACTCATCTGCTTAAAAATAGGTTGGTGTTCAATCACTTCATCCCAGCTGTTAGTGACTGGTTGGACAAGACTCCTTCCCAGACACGGGCCAAGTTTTGAAAGTCAAGGAGAGTTGTGAAGACTAATGAGAATCTGGCCAAATTCTATCCCTCAGCATACTGTTTTCCTAGAGTGAAGACAATATCATCTTGAGGAACCAAATAAAGTCTTTATCCATACTACATACAAGAACAGGGACCTTTTGCAAGGTAATTCACTCATTCAATGAATTATTTTGGTCTCATACAAAAACCTTTCCTGGAAGGGCCATTAACCCAAGTTCCAATTCAGAAAAGTTTTCAGAATACCTAAAGAGAGCAAAATAAATTTATTTTTGTAATGGACCATACCAAAGCAACAACATATTCACACCAAGTTTTAGTGGTATTTTCCAAGTTGTAAGAGCCTTTGGCATTTTCACTTAAAACAATCCAATATATCATAAAAAAGATAGACATCAGTCCATAAGGCAACCAATAAAACTTAGTTGCTTTAAAGATAAATTTAGCATTAAGAAAAACACATCCTGTTTTACAGAATCAATCTTATTTCTTGAGGAAAGGTAAAATTTCAGCAAGAGCTGTAAAATCACACTAATAAGCCTCCCCATAGAATCAAAGATGACTAACTAGCCTTTCCACATGGCATTTTTGTTTCATACAGATCAGTAAATTCTTTGATAATATACCTGTCATTCTTAATCACAATTTCATCTAAAACATTAATTATGTGCCCAAGACTGGCTTGACTTGCATCTCAGATTGTCTTAAACCTTTTCCTTTGAAGAAGCTACTGGTATAAAATAACACAGTAAATTTCTATTCAGAAAGACAGCAATGCTTTTTAGTGATTAAATGTGCTTCAGAGGAAGAGATTCAAGTATTTTTTACTGCTGCTATGATTTAAAGATCTTAATTAACATCAGTTTTATTTCCCAAAGGAAAACAGCTGCTCTCGGTTACAAAATGGTTTTGGAGCACTCCACAAACTAAAAGCAGAACTGAACAGTCTGGTATCACCCACAGCGAAGCTCGAAAAAAACCTTTAAGGGGAAAAGAAAACTGAAAAAGCAGCTTTAATTGAGTAAGACTGAAGGGTGAGCAGGTCAGTAACTACTCCATACACTAGAACACAGAGCTCACAGATATACAAATCATTACAGAGATTTCTTCACAGCCCTGGAAACACTAGGCATCACAAATCCTAAAGATTTTGAGCTTGTTTACTGGATGCAAGGCATCTTGTTTGGTTTTCATTAGAATTTAAATCATAGAAGAAACAATTCTTAGTTCAACTTTTGTATATGTATGAGCAAGAACAGATTGTATTTCTTGACCCTACAGGTCCTTAATCTTCCAAGGAATACTAAAATAGCATAGCAAAAAAAAAAAAGTGAAAATTACCATGCAGTCTCTATATAGCTATATTGCAAAAAGGTTTAGGCAAATAAACGTTATCAGAAAACTAAATGTAAGGAATACAATTAAAAAAAAGAAATTACTTCTAACCATAATTTTTAAATAGAAGTCCATTGCATAGAGTTCTAGTACAAAGTTTCATATTCAGATAAACACTATAATTCAAAAAAAGACTGAAGAGACTGAATTTCTGTTGTTGTATCTCACTGAAATGCCAGAATGATAAGAAAAACAATCAGGTAAAATATACACAGTTTTTACAGACACTTACTGGAATGGAGTGAACAGAAATGACAGCGTAGTTTCCTTTTTCTGACTCATCTTAACCTGCATAAAAAAGTATTAAACAATTATACACAAGTTGCAACAAGACTAACAATTGCATTAGGAAATAAACCAAAAATCACAGAAGACTTCGGAAAAAGAACAAAATTGCAATATTGCCCAGGAAACTGAGTGTTATACTCCTGTATATGTAATTCCTCGGAGTTCCTGGAAACCCAGACCTGCTCTGAAGCAGGAAAAATAAACCATTCCCCAGCCACTGATTTTCACAGAAGGACTTCTACTATTTTCAGGATAAAGGGAAGATTATGGCTACAAGTGCCACCAGCCTTCAGTGACAGTTTCCCTCGATTAAACCAGTATTATTTATGCCAGATGTGAACTGGTACACCACGGCAACATCGCCAAAGCAATGCTGTTAGATTGATTAACCTGCACATGCATAAAAATAGAAGGTTTTAATGCCATCAGAGCCACTTGGCCCAAGGCTCTTTAAAACATCTTTAATGCCTCCTGCAGCAGCCTGACTTGAGTTTGACTGCCAGCATAAGGTGCAGACAGGAACTCTCTAAGCACACTGCTCCCAAAACCTGGCAGCAGCAGCTTGAAACAGCAACCCACATGTCTCATCCTATCCATCCAAGGCAACACCCTCTTCAGGGAGTACAAACTGTGTTCAGGTCAGCCCATCATAAGAAAAATAATAATCCACTTGGCATATCTAAGCCAGTGCGCTACTTCAGCTTCATCAGAGAAATGGAAATGAAATTGACACGTGATCCTTCCAAAACAAGCCAGTCAACAAGAAAGTAGATAATTTAGCAATACCAAATGACAGAATAAAAATAAACTTAAGGAAAAGGAGAATTGGAACTTTTTTCTTTGTTTTAATAATACCTAAGACACCAATTTAACTCAAAAACACCAAAGCCACATCCTTAATTCTCAGAGCAGAGATCTTCCAGCTTGGGAGTTTACATCAGCCTGCTTCCAACCTGACATTCAGTCCAGCAGATACTTTCTTTGCTACATGTCAGTTTTCCACCACAGATTTGGAAGTGGCTCTGCTGCTGACACTTGCCAATCTGGTATCCACACAAACTACATCTTGGAACCTGTCATTCAAGGGGCAGAAGATGCTGGTGGTGCTACTCTCTCACAGGTGATCTCATACTAGTTCCTTGTTCCACCACTGGCATACAGATTTCCTGACAGGGCAACAGTTCTTGCGTGGTTCAGCTTCCTGTTTGTGGAGAGGACAGTTTTCCCTCAGAGCATTTCTATGCCTTGTCAAAACTCTGATTTCGGGATTTGGCACTGTTTTTTATTCCACCATCTTTGTTTGGACCACATATGTGTTCTCATAATATAATAATATCCAATATTAGCTGACTCAAGACAGAGAAGCCAGAGATGAACGCTTTGCAAAGCAAACAACAGATACAACAGTATCAGCTAAAGTTAATTAGGCCACTAATTTAATTTCTTTAATGGACAGGTGCCTGTTACCTTTTTGATCTGTTTTTGTACTTATCCTGACTTAGAGCCCTGTCTCCTAGCCCCTTTTTCAAAGGCAATATTTCACTTTTCAAGTATGAGCACTCAGCTTCTACCTACACACTGCAAGTAGGTTTACATTAAAATCAATAAGCATTAGCATTTATGTTAACAATCAAGAAAGTTACTCATTCTTTTTACAGAAAAGTCTTTCAAACTTCTTCAGATATGGCTCATAGCTAGTCAATCAACATCACTCAGCATCCACATTCAATTTTAGTTCTTTGAATTACAGCATACTATATAAAGCATATGCCCTAGTATAATTATCTTACACTCGGCTACCACTACTAATCAAAGAAACATTTTTCTTTACCGTATGTTTAGTTACCTTAAATTGCTCAAGAATCTGAACAGCATTGGTGTACATGCTTTCCGCTTTGAAATGAGCACTGTTGTTCAGATATTCAAGAGGTAGAGTTCCCTAGGGAAATAAAATACATATATATAAAAAAAATTAAACGAAGAAACAGAAATTTCTCTAGCTGAACAGCAGGGCAAATGAGCAGTAAGAATACTTCAAATTACTGCTGAAATAACTATTGCAACTCCTTTTGAAAATAGTTTTCTCGCATAATTTCTCAAAATTGCAGGGATTGTTCATAATATCCCAGCACTCAGACAAATAACAGAAGTCCTTGTTAAAGTATACAGTACATAGTAATACAACCTCAACTTTTAATCAGAAGCCACTTTTGAAATACCTAGAAGTCTTCCATCCACAGCCTCATCTGTGCCTGGCTCAACCAGTACTCGTGACAGGAAAGCAAGAAGCTCCCATGCCACCCTGCGCACGGCAGCTTCCCTCACCCGACCAGCACTGAGTGCAGGACAGAGGAACGTAATTTGAGACAGAGACTCCAGAAGAATTATTTCAAAAGATGTGTTATAAATAGGCATTTTAAAAGTGAAACAAGCAGTATGAAAGCACACTAATGTAATGTTCATTATCAATTAGATATTTATGAGAGAACCTTTGGACTATGTAACAGTATATGAAGGAAATTCAAAGAAAAAGCCATCTCACAGTGAGGGCACTCGCTGTTCACTAGAGGCACAAGGTACCATCTGAAGAAAGTACAATAGTTTAAACAAGAAATAATTAAACATCAAATTGCAGGAACCAGCTTGTTTACAGGCTCAGGTTTCACAATCAAAAGCAAGTGTTACTCAAAACTTATTGCATTTTTACCATCCCTAAAAAACAAAGAAACAAAAAACTTTCATGGAGCTCAAGAGCATAAAGTTGCAGATTATAAAAGGAACAGCTGCCTTTCCAGTTGACAGCACTATGCAATACACAAAAACACTGAGTTTATGCTCCCAACTGAAGACATACATACAAAGCCAAAACTACAAGCAGTTTCCATAACCTACAGCAGGTTTTCAAATTTATAATCTTTCCCCTCACAAGCTTCAAGTCTTGTCTACAACACCTCTGCAAGCAGATTTCTATAACACAGAAAAATGTTTGTACTTCTTACCACAGAATTCAGGGGGAAAGGCACACCAATAAGGGAAGCCATCAATGGTGCAATATCAGCCTGTGCAAACAGAAGTATCCCCATTTTAAGATAGTTCCAGCCTCTGGAGCTAATAAATTCAGTTTAATTTTAACCCATCTGCATTTGCAAAAGTAAACGGTATAATACTATCAAGTTATGACACACAAAACTCCTTTATAATATATTTTTTAGTTTCCAGTAGTCATCATGGCATGATTAGATTAAAAATGTGAGGCTCCACTACCGATAAAATGTCAAAAAAACATTTAGTTTAAAAAGCAAACATAAAACCCCATAGTATTTACTCACAGGTATTCAGTACCTCCTTCACTGCACCCAGAGGCATAGCACTTTTTATGACTATTTATACCAGAGAAAGAACTAATTTCATATTTACAGTTTAAAGTAGCACACTGAATATACTGCTTTTCACAGCACTCCTTACCCTGTGTTTCCATGGTGCAAATTACTTGCCTTCTCCCCTTTGGAGGGGGATTACACATGTAGTGTAATAGTAAGGAGAAGTCTAGTTTGCTATTTTTACCCATAGCCCCACATATACTACAGGACAAAAGTTCTGTCTTTGGGGACTCCATTACACAGAAAAAAGCAACACTTGAGACTCTTCTACATGGTCTCAAAATAACATCCCCGTAACTCCTGCCAACCTTGAAGGGAAAACTGATCTTTAATTTTGTACAAGGGCTTTGCTGAAAGCAGCTGATTCAGAACATTCCCAACTCCAACCTTCTAGCACGACTTTATTTCATTTGTTTAAGTAGGTTTGGAGTCTATTATTTATATATTTGGTTTCATAGGATGTTAGGAAGTAAGACGCCATCAGGCTTCCAGAGTATACATGTTCACGTTCAGCTTGGCTGATTTAGTATCAAGATTTAAGTCGTCCAACTTTTTTTCTACCCTTACAGTACAGATTTTCTACATTGCTAAGTGTCTGGGCCATAATCACAGACCCTGTTGAAAAAACCCACAGTTTAACAGCATAGCAAGAATCAATTTTGATTCTCTAATGATAGCAACTTCTGGAAAAGTGACAAAATACAGACATAGAAACAGATAGCTCTGAAAAACTGAACACTGAACATATGCACTGCTAACTTAAGTGCAACAAAAAGCACACGGCACGTGCTCACCAACTTGGGAAACATGGTCATCGGACCATGCCTTTTTGTGTTTAGCTGGGCAGCTTCATAGGAGATATTGAAGGGTTGTAGGCTCAGCTCCAGAACATTTTCAAAATAGACAGTAGAGGGAAAGCATCACAAGTTACTTCTAAAGGTTTACTAAACCAAATCCCACTCTGAGAACACATTAGATGTTATTCAAGTTACTTTCAGATAAGGCACTGAGTCTCCAGGGAGTACATGGTATATCGTACTGCATTCCTTCTACAACGGCATATGATCACATAACTAATAATAGTGTGATAATGCATCTCCAGGAAGAGAAGTTGTATATAGCTGCCACGTGCTAACAAGTAATTTAAATTTTTTCATGTTACTTTCAGTATGGGTGTGGTTCCTGCAACCCTAACATTTAAGTAACACATTCCAGGGAAATGCTACATCAGTGTGATCATTCATTCAAATTCCATTAGGTTAGATCACAGAATATTCATAATTTAAGGTGAAAATTTATAACCTATTAAATTAGGTATGTTTGATACCTGATTGACATCCAGCCTCTTCAAGTCCCCCAGTTTCCATTCTGCAAGAAATAACAGAGTACATGAAAAGCCAATCTACATAGATTTGAAAAGGATAATTGAGTTGACATTTAATGTCTTGTTGCCATTTTCCATGAAGTGCTTTTACTAAAGAAAATTATAACTTGGCTTTAAGACGCTAACTCAAGAAGGGTTACAGACGGAACTCAACAGGCAGAAACAATTAAATTCATTTCAGTTCCCATTTTCTTTCATCCATCAGGATAAATCACTATCTGCAATTGTGACCCAGATCAGTTGAAGAAACTCCAAGATTTTTACTTTTTGCAGCATAGTACAGAAAGTGATGTATTACTTCCTGTGCCAACTAAAAGACTCAAACTCAGGTTTAAGAGAAGGGCTACTTAAATCTCTCCAACAGTCTTTAAAAAAGGTTAACCCAAGTTCCCCAGCATACTGATACAGAGTGGTACAAACATACCTCATGACTGCCATAAGCAATATCGGCCAAGAGTAAGCTCAAGGCAAAAGTTTAATGATTTAGCAATCAAAACAACTACAATGAAGGCAGAACAAAAGCCAAACATAAAATCCCCTAAAGCTGTGGCGCATCACACAAAAAGATGGTTCAAAACCGTATTTTCCTGCCCTCTATTAGCCTCTAAGGAAATAAAGAGGAAATTGCCTATATTCTTGCCGGGTAGAGAGTTATTTAAAATGAGAGTTTAGCAGAGGCTGAGTGTTGGTCTTGGTTTTTTTTCATGTCATCTTTTCCTAGTGTTTAAATTTGCTGCCCTACTATACACAGCAATAATAAGAGCAGGAAAAAAAAAAGACCCAAAACAATAAAAAAGATGACACAGCTTCTTTTATTCAAGCTTAAAAAAATCAGATACACAGGAAAACATGTGGGGCTAAACAAACACAAGGCTGAAACAGACTTGCTGATACAGTATTTAAAATACTGTAAACGACCTACCTAGAGCAGATCTCAAGTACAACAGTAAAGATGTAGGGGACACCTACTCTCAGCTCTGAATCAAGCTTAATGTTAGCAACAGGGACAGGCAGCCTTCCTCAGTAAACACAAGAAGCTTAATGGGCCACTCAGCACCCTGCTAACACCGGTTGCTGAAATGACACTGCAGAAACAGCACAAATTGAAGCAGGAGCCAACATAGCACCTCAGGCCACTGAGGTGTGTAAACACACTGGTGTAAACACACTGCCCAAAACTATCCTTTGGGTTTACCTGAAGTAGAAGTTCAAAATGCACCAGAAACAGGCTTCATGAAGAAGACAGGTAAACCATCACTATAAGTTCTGGCTCAAACTCATTTATTTTCTCCAAACAGGCATTCAAATCCTAGACCACACCACTCTTTCTCCATCTTTCAATACACGTTGTCTGTGCCAGACCCAGTTTTCTCAGCTGAAAATGGCTTGAAACAGGAAACATCTACATTTACAGCACTACATGTACCAAACTTAATTCTGGCAATGAGTTCACATCACTGCTAGCTTCACGGGTCTGAGTACAAGTCCGCTGTTGCTTGGACCCAAGAGCTCCATGAAGAGCAGCCATGTACCTTAACAGCAGTGAGAAATACAGTAACAGCGAGTTTCCATGGCAACGCAGGGGAAGTATTATCAGCATTAATCATGAACTGTGTTAAACTCGCACCAAAATGAACCTGCTTGCTTCATTTTGCTTCCCAGAAAAGGAAATAGGTTTATATTCTAGACATATAGATTCTCATCCATATTTCAATTATATAAATGCACTGTTTTCAAAGAAAAATGTTGGAAAACTGGCTACATGCACATAATGTGCTTCAGGTAGAAAGAAACTGTAGCTCTGCTAGATAAACATCTAGCTTTGTCAGAAGCTTTTATATCTCAGATTCCCTACTCAGATATTCCCAAAAGGCTAAGAGTTGAGTATCTCTGCCTTGAATCAGGAGTTGTAAGATACCAAGCCCAGGAGCATCCAAGGACTGAAACACATCTGCAGGCTGGCCAGGCCGGGCTGTACTCTCGGGAGTGAGGAGTTCTGGGTGTATGTGCCACCCATTCTGGTTTACAATTCCCACTCACTGTCTAGGTCTCTTGTAAAGTGCTTAGCACAGCTCTCCATCCACTTTGATAGGGTGTTTTCCCTTCTCCTGTCCTGCTTTTGCTGCAGCACTCTGTGCGGTCAGGTGGAAACAGTCCAGGGGGAACAGCACGGAAGCACTGGTTCAAGAAGAGGCTGACGATGAGACTACATGCACCAAAGAAAATCTCACGTAAAACTTCCGAGAAGCAAAAGCAGTGAAGGGATACACTGAGTTCCCTCAGCCACAGCAAAGCAGGCTGATCCCCTCCAAAACGGGTGTGCATAGATGAAAACAACCACACCACGTCCCTCTGCTTCCACTTACAAGCTTCTCTGGACTTGAGCGCCAAGGCCACCCAGTGGGGCCTGCACTGAGGAGCCTGAGAGCAGCTCTGTATTACCTTTCATTCTGAAGAAGGGACAAGCCAACAGCCAAATGGGCAATGCTACACATCACCCACAGCATGCAGGGCTGCCATTACAAATCTTTCCAAGATGACTGCATGGCCAGGCCGAGGGAAGGCAGAGCACAGGTAAAGCAACTGATGAGGAGAAAGCTGTCATCCCAGAGCAGACACTGTGCTCTTTCAGCCATCCAAGGAGCACATTAATCTCTCCATGACAAATTGGACAGACTAAGTCCTGCCTGTTGGCACTGCCTTTGGGGGTATGGACACTTGATGACAATAATGAGAACAGAGACGATTCACTGAGATGCCTGCAGCCTGCTTGCATTGAAAGGAACAGAAGTAGTTTGTCAGCATTAGAAATAACCTGTTCTTTCCATGAACTCGTAACTCAGAGAAATTAGGAAGGATTGTCAATAGATGCAAGAACTTAAACACTGGCATGTGCAATCGCAAATCTAAGTCGGACACTCAGTGACACAACAGTCTTGAAAATGCTCTCCTCTTCTGCACAGTCTCACCAGCATTTGTATGGAGCAGGAGAGAAAAATATAAAGAACTTTCAAGAGTCCTCTTTTAATCACCTTTCCTTTCATAAGTTAGCTTTGTGAAAATATCCAGGATTGTAACTTAATGGAGTAGCTGAACTATACTGACTAGCAAAAGTGCCAAGTTCCATCTCAACAACAAATTTTTCTTTACTTTTAAGCTACATAGCTTACTAGCAGCTATGATGTACTACCATAGAGAGAACCATCACTTTTTAACAAGGTATTTATTACTCAAATAGAGATTCAGACTCCCAAGATACTCAGAGAGACTCAAATCTCCGATAAAGATTATCCCTGGCAATTAAGAACCTGTAAAGATAGTATCTGAACAGCCCAACAACCGTGCTGCACAGCTGGGAAGCTGCAAAGGAAGTCCAGAACAAAGGGATGTGTTTCTGATGTTAGGTTTAGCGCATTTGTTTTTTTGTCTGGTTGTTGGTTTGTTTAGTTTTTTTAACCATCAGAAGGAAAATATCAAGCAGGCACAGCAGGGTGCAGACACATTCCCTGCTGTAAAAAAATACATTTTTCTTAACAGATGACAGCCAAAAAGCTTTCTCTATTGTGTACCTCGAAGTCAACTCAATGCTTACCTTTTTAGAAATGCTCTCACACTGTTTTCAACATTACTTGAACTCAAATGCTGAGGTTTGTACTAGAGTTGCTGAGAATCACGGAAACTGACAGCTGTAAAAATCAACTATTACAGACCAACCCTTAGAGACATTAAGTGTCCTTAGAAGTGTAGAAGATCAGCCATCACAGACACCAAATTCAGTCAGCTTTACTCTGTTTTCTACTTCTTATTCTACAACTCATTTTCAATTTTATAAGAGATGTCATAGTTTTATGGCAGCAGTTAATCACAAAGAATTAAATGTTAGCATGGTCTATATGTGAGAAGTCCTGCTTGTTTAATCTGCTACCAAATACCTTCTCAACAGCAGGGGGAAGGGTAAAACTCTGGGCTGAAGTAATTTTTACCTATTTTCTCTTCTCTAATGTAGCTTGACAAACAATCCAATAAAACAGAAAGTCATTATCTCATTGATCCTGCGTAACAACCCGAGAGATTCAAGGCATCTTAAGAAACAGAGCAGGCTACAAGAATGGGCATATGAAGGAGGAAGAGCTTGCACAGTTTAACCACACATGGTTCTGGAAATCCAGAAATCTAGAAATATTTCAGTAAGCCAGTATTATTACACTATATGTTTGAAATATTAAAAATCAATTCTTTTTTAAAAAGTTTGCTCTTCTTAAATAAATTACAAAGGGGAAAAATAACAGTAAAGAGTCAAAGTTTTTCATTGAGAAAGACTGTTTACATTTCCACAACAGCCACAAGGATGCAAGTGAGACAAGACAGCCCCTGCAATGTCCCCAGGGTTGTACTGTGAAGCCAGAAAAGAGTCTAAGTACATGTCAACTTATCATGTTTCTGTACAAATAGCTTTTAACCGCTGGTAGTCTTCGAAAGAATTAAGTTTCCTCTGCAACTAAGTTTTAGGAGTGTGAATAGGCTCCAGTACACAAACAGACAAAGTCTTCAATTCCATGATTAGAAAACAAAACCAATATGGATATTATCTACCCAATTTTGCAATATCCACCACAGGCATGCTCTGTCCACACCACACAACATATGACATTCACTGCAATGGAACAGAAGTCAGTGAAGACAGCACGTGTGATTTTAAACACCCCCTTTTCCACCAAAACCTTACATTCAAGTTTCATATTTTATCTACCTTTCAAAAAATTGTCTTCAAAGGACTGGGATGTGACTTTCTGCGGATAATTCACCCCAGCACCCCAAACAATCAGTGGTGTTAATGTTTCTGAGGGATGACCGGCTCCATGGGATCCTAAAATAAATCAAACCAAGAAAAATGTAAACTTTAAGACACGTGGTGTAAAACCAGACAAAACCTATATATTCATGCACACATGTACTAAGTTCTTGTTACAGCATACATATTAAAATCTTGTTACAGACAACCTATTCCAGCTTCATACCTTATTTTTATGCCACTAACAATAAAGGCTAAATCCAAGTTGCAAGTCGGGATATCAGTACCACTTAAGTCAAGCCTCTAAAGATATAACTTTGCATACTATAAAAGTCAAATGGCTAACATACAGAAACTAAAGACAAAGTATTTGAAAACCTCAAGGTGTAGAGGAGTTACCTGCTTGAAACATGTGCATGTGCCTATCCTGAGCATTCTGTGGAAATAAGGGATGACTGATTTGTAAAATTAGGCACTTGCCAAAAAAATCATGTAGAACTGATCTCTGGTCCACAAAAAAGTACCAGACTTACATTTCAAAACCAGAACACAACATGCATTGCAACTGTCACCCGTTCCCCAGTGACACAAGTTCATTTTTAAGGTTTTAAAGCCTAGTAGCACACTCCTTAAAAACTGATAAAACATGACTTCCTTCTGTGAGGAAATTAATTCCCTCCAGATTAACATATCAGCTGCCAAAAGAAGGAAGCTTTAAAACTATGATGTCTCATCAGCAGCTGCACTGAAGCAGGAGCCACACAAGCTTGAAAGAAACCTTGGTCATTGAACTCAGTGGGTGAGATATCACAGCAGCAAGATAACCCAGTTTAAAAGGGAATGACATCATTATACAAACTCTATGCAAGTTACCATATGCTCTACAGGATTATATATCTATCTTGTATGTGTACACACTCTTCCCTCTATGTGTGCGCATATATATTTTAACAATTATGAAGGACAAAGAATATCACATTGTTTAAGGACAGCTTGCTTTTTTTTTTCCCTTAAAAATCCACAAAACAGAACTGGGTATAAAAATGGGAATACAATCAGTGTGGCAGATCTGAAGAGACAGCTTCCATTTCTTTAAACAGCCCTAAGCTTAAGAACACACTGGTCTGGGAATAAGATTTCTGATGCTCAGAAATTCCTTGGAAGGCACTCTCAGGGCTCAAAAGCAGCAACAACTGCTCCTCTTTGCAGAACTTGGGAAAAGAGAGGATGGACAGAGTGTCTCCTCCAGGCTTCTGTTGCAGGAGGATATCCTTTTCTTTCTGTTGCAGGAGTAAAGTGCAATTTTTTGTCAGCTTTCATTTTAGCCGAGCCACCAGTTCACCTTACTGACACAGCCTCTTGGAATATTTTACGGCAGATACAGCTGTCCCATCTTTCTGCTGTGCCTGAAAGTCCAAAACAAGCAAAGACACACCCCTCCAAAAAAGTTTTTCACCATATCCCAGAGAGGTCTGTCACCTTTTCCAGGTGCTTCAAGAGCAAAGCAACAACTATTTCTATCCCACATGGGCTTCAACAGCCTTCCAGTTGGCAACCAAATACAACAACCTCCCTAGCTCAGGCTATTTTTCTGCAGGGAAGCTGACAGAGGTGTTATTCTGGTCTCTGTCTCCCTACTAGCAGCCACTAAAGGAGTTACGCTTTACTCTATTTTTTTTTTTTTACTGTCCAGATATGCAGCTCAGCTGTCATAGGGATGATGAAGGCCCCTGCAGCGAATTAACCCTTTCCTAATTTGCATGGGTTTCATACATGAGCAACACTTAAGATATCAAATCAAAGCAGAGGTTTCAAATCTTCTAGAAGGACAGACCTCTAATGGCACTACAGATAACCATCCGCAAACTCAGCTGACTCAACAAAAAGACTCACCCCAATCTGTCATTCCATGGTCAGAAGTTAAAATAAATGCAGTTTTTCCATCATTTTCATAGAAGTTTTCAATCATCAAAGCAATTTCTTTTACACCTTCATCAACTTTTTTAATATTCTCCTTGTATTCCCTAGAAAAACAGAACACATTAGATTCCAGGTGGCTTTCACACTTGGTAAAAAGTAAATTATCCATGGTCATAATGCCCAGTCTTTTGATTACAGTCAGCTTTACCCTTTACAGAACGCCAAGCTAACAAAACGCATCCTGGATGTAAAATCTCTCCTCCTCCAAGTCTAATGTGAGATGCTAAATGGGCACAGGACAGTTCCAGAATGGAACCAGTCTCAAATGGATGTTTACCTACATTTCAGATCTGACCTGTCCTTGATTGAAGACTATAATTTAATCACCTACAGCTATCACGCAAGTTAAGGAGAATGACAAAGCTAAAAAAATTCAGCAAAAACTCAAACACCTTAAACTGCAAGTTTCAAAAATTACTGTAAGCCAGTAACTAAATAACAAAGAAAGATCTCACCATGAATGGACTATTTTGAGATGATTCACAGATGAGCACAGACCCCAGAGTTTTGCGGAATAGAGGTTAAACCAAAAACATGTACAGTCTTAGAAAAAGTGACCATGATTAACATTCAGCCAACTAATTCTCTATTTGTTGTTGCTGCTAAAGTCAGTTTTAAAACTCTGTCTTCAAAAAACATAAAAATAACATGACACATAAAGTAAATATGACATTTGGAATGATGTAGGAGATCAGAGAGAGTATTTTGGTAGTAAACAAGGATCAAGAGGAAGACATCATATCATACATTCAAAGTATGTGAGGAAATGAAAGTTCTCAAATAGAGCACTTCAAGTTGAATTGTTGAGTACTGTTAATCTAAACTCTTCTCTTCATTCAAATGTTCTATGGAAAGCTGAAATATAATGCTGAAATGTATAGCCATTATTTCTGAACTTCCTGTTGCCTATAAATTCAATCATACCATTCGAGTCATGAGGAATCAGAGAACTGTTTCAGATTTATATTTAAAACCGCAATTTACTATGTATACTTTAGATCATCTGTTGATTATAACTAAGATGACCTGCTAAAATCAGACTTGAGTAGAGGAGTGTAACCAGGCACACTGTATATAGCAAAAATCTTTCACTTCTACAAAGGAGACCTTGAAACCAAAAAAAGAAATCCACAAAAAATTCAGAACATAAGTAATCACGGTGATACACATAACCTAGTTTAGAAACCCTCAAGAGGGCAAGTTTTGTTTCAAGCTTGATAAATAGCACTGTTAAAAAAGTTAGTGTGTGCACTTAAAGCTAATAAGAAAGATACACTTAATCTCTCAATTACCTTGAGTTTGGCCGATGAGCATGTCCATTTGTGTCTATGCCTAGCAAATGTAGGAACAGAACGACTTTGTCTTCATTCAGTGCAGAGAACAGCGTTTGATTACTTCTGGAAGAATTAAAGAAGCTCTGTATGGAATAAGCCATTAAGATACTAATTTGAGTACAATGGAAAAACACGATAGGCAACTTATTCAAACTAAAATGCTGCTGCTTACATGTCAAAATAGCAGTAGTTATTAGAGTTATGAAAGATAAAAAATTACTTACTTCCCAATTTACTTACAGGAGGTTAACTACCATAAATATAGTTAGTCCAAAGTTTCAGCTTATTTAAGATAGGCAACATTCCTCAAGTTGAGGTCTTTTGGGGTTTGGTTTGTTGGTCTTTTTTTTCTGTTTCTTTGAGGTTCTTTTGGCAGAAATACCAGATAATTGCATATCATCCCTGCTTTGCCTCCTTTGTAATCACAACAATGGACCATTCCCGAGAGCCACTTATGGTCTTACATTTCCATTGATTTATTGATTTCAAGCTGGAAGCAAAGTTCTCAAATACTCTTAGTTTGGAAGCAGGTTCTACAGGACTGAGCTATCAAGCTACAACTTCATTGCAGAAATCAAACCCAAACAGAAAAAAAAATCAAACCCAAACAGAAAAAAACAAGCCATGTCTTGCAAATACATGAACTACAGATCATACATTTGCCTAGCACATGTTTTACTGAAGCATCCCCGAGGCAGCTACTGCAAAACACTGCCCAGGGAAACAAAGTTGGGTAGGTTTTAGTTCAAAGAGCATCCAGAGAATCTTTCAGTACACTAACAGAAATGTAAGCATCCTCAATTTTCACACAAGAGTCCAGTGAAAATGCTGGTAGAGCCAGTGAACCGTTTCTGCCACCAAAGGACAGAGCAGTCCACCACGCATCTGTGATAGTAGTGAAAGTATTAAAAATTAATGCTCACACCTTGCGTAAACTAAATTCCCTGTACAAAGAGGAAGACCAAACTGGCAGCAAGAGTACCATAGTAAGTCATGTCACAAAACCACGGCAGTTGCAACACCACCTTTCCCTCCTCGAACACACACAAGCTGCATGGACTAATACTTGCATGCTCTCCATTTCAGCTCTTGTCCAAACAGAATAATTACTAAAGTCCAGAGATATTTTAAATAAAGATATAAGAACAAAATAAAATCACATTGTTTTAATAGTAATATAATTAACTTTATGAAGGTTTCTGTTTCTCACAGGGGTTCGTCCACCTGCACATATTTGACCACAGACCAATAAAGCCTTTCAGAGCACATCAGTAATTTGCTGGATACTGTATAATCCTGTTTCCTTATTTTAAATTAAATAAAATGAAATAACATATCAAGACAGACAAACAGGAAACTCCCAAAATTAAATCCTAAAACATAGATCAATATAGAAGGCAAGTACTTTTTTGTGAAGGACTGATTAAGTGAAAGAGGCAGTTGTGAGAAAGGCCAGTTTTCAAAACACGCTCCTCCTCCAGCCACCTCATAACCCAGAGGAGCAGGAACCAGAACCTCTTACCTAACTTAAGGTTAACTGAAAATGAGACAACAAAAGAAGGACAAGTGTAACCTTAGACACGGCATCTTTCCCCAGAGCATTTTTAAGTGTTTCACAAAAAAAAAAAAAAAAGCAGTTCCCCACAAGGAATTCTCTTAGGCTGATAAAGGTGGTGAGTTGGTAAGCATGACACTGAACAGTAGCAGTAAAATCCACTTGCTCTGGTCACTGCCGAACTGTTTGCCCAGTACTATCCTTCTATCTACTTGTAGCCTGCTAAAGGTCTCTTCTTTCTGGTACTTAGTAGTCACAAAACTTGAGATCTATCACTACTCAGCACCAGTTTCCAAGCCACCATTATGTGTTAACTGTATCTTTCTGTCTCACTTTTTGTTTTCCTTTTAATCACTCTATTCAGAAGTATTATCTCCCTTGTATATTTAAATCAAGTGCCACTGAAAAGTTTCAGGGATGGGAGAAAACAAACAAGCTGAGAGAACTCAGATTCTCCAGTCTCAAGAAAAGGCAGCTACGGAGAGATGTCATTGCTGTCTACAACTGCCTCCTGGGAGGGTGAAGAGATGGAGCCAGACTGCTCAGAGGGCGTTGGTTAGGGGACAAGGGGAAACAACAATTTGAAATGTTGGAAATTCCTGTAAAGTAAAGAGATTTGTTAATTACCATTACTATTAAAGCCATAAGTGTAGCCAGATATTGGAACCGGTTCTCAAGAACTTGCTGAATTTCTGCCCTTGAAGATGCTCAAAACTTGACTGGGCAAGGCCTGAGTAACCTCCTTCATTCAGTGAGTTGGACTAGGTGACCACTACAGATGCCTTCCAACCTCCTTTTTCTGATTCTGAGATATACTAATGAAAATCTTCACACAGAACAGTTATTTCTATCTCCTGAATCCATTTTCATTTTTCTGACAACAAATAATGCTCTGGCTACAACTGACATGCAATTTAGTAAGATCAGCAATAAATTTCCCCTTAAAACATTCACAGTAAACTGTAAAGTTAGTCATAATGTAATATTACAACAGAAGTTTGGTTACCACTGTCTGAAATCATCTGGAATCTAAGTATCAACTCCTTCCTTGCATGGGAGAAAGCAAAGAGAATAAAAAAGCTACCTAGAAGGTCTAGCAAACACATGATGTCTGTACAATATATAAACCCCGTGGATATCTAATGTAAGCTGTTGGGGACAGTCTCCTCCCCTAAATAGAGTCCTCCATGGAAGTATGATCATTTAATAGAGTTAATAAACTTGCTCACTGCATGAATGCACAGGGAAAAAGAGACCAAACAATCTTTCTCCATTCACAAAGCTCCTTCAATACATAAATTCAGGACAATTAATTAAGCTGTTTGATTAAAGCTGTGCGTACCGATTTGTTCTCATGCAATTGTTTAAATAGTTATGCCAGGTTTTAGATGTGAACTGAATGTACAAAGGCCTGATAAACATATGTATGCCAGGTTTATATCAACAGAGCATGTTCATGCAAAAGACTCCTATGTGTATTTAAATAAATTATTCAACCAGTGCATTGCTCATTAGAGCAGAGCTGTTTGTATCGAAATCCACTGGCAGAAATCAACATCAGGTCATGGCACTGTCTTCAGAGCTTCAAAACTAACATCATTCAGTTCTGGAATCTAATCCTTGCCCTGCACAGAAGGGACAGTCTGCAGGCTCGGTCTGGGCTGCTTCTAGCAGAGAGGCGCCAAAGGAAGAATAAAGCATCACATTCAAAATAAGAAGCAGAAGAAAAAAAAAAAAGAGAGAAATGTTTTCCACCTGCACCTATGTGTCTATTTAAGTCAGAAGACATCAAGAGAATACTTTAAGCACATCCAACCCTGCAGTCATAATAAAATGACATTAGACCATTTCTGAGACTCACCGCCAAGACTGAGTGCCTGGAATTTTAATAATTTTGCCCTAAACAAAAGTTCAATCTTATAGGATTATTTTTCTCAAAAGAGCTTCGTTTTTTTTTAAAAAAAACCAAACAGAAACGTAAAAGACAATAACTTTTTTCCCTTGTTTGTTAACCTAGGCTCCCAGTATTTTGCTCATTTTACTGAGATTCACTTGACCACAACACACTAAATTACATCCAGTGTCTTAATTATTTTGAAGGCTTCTATAAAAACCCAGAAAAAAACACACAATCAAATTAACATCCAACCTATTACCATGTATTTAAATTTCAGAGTCAACCCAGCTGCAGATGAAAGCAAAGTCTACTCTGCACTCAATTTTATCTGTCCCAAGAAAGGGCCAGGGTCACCTTGTACCATAAGCAAATATGACAGGAACTATGAAGCATCATACATCTTTTTACTCCACTCATTATTTATACAATCTGCTTCTGATCCATACAAATAAAACCTAGTCAGAGTTTCACATCTCCTGACCAACTGAGTTATCTCTAGTTAGTGCTTTTTAAGAGAATGAGCAATTTCAATGTGCCAGACCTCATAGCCCAAACATCAGTTAGGCATTCTCTATTTCATCCCAATCTTTCCTGGGGCAGAGGAAGCCACAAGCGGCCCTCATGATGCTTGGGACCTGCTGACTACACAGCGGAGAGGCAGTACACCTTACTGCCTTTTACAGCCTAAAGAGGCAGAAATCCAGGGACCACTTCGCCCAGCACAGAATTAAATGATACAAATAAAGTAAAATATAAAAATAAGTACGAATACTTAATTAAATGATTAAGTATTTGAGATAAAACTCAAAGGAGAAAAAAAAATTGGGCAAACCAGAATTCAGATTTTCAGCAAATTGTCATTGTTACTTATATATAATTTCATCAACATAGCTGAGAATTGTTCAAGTTACAATAGCAGTGACCTCAGTTTCAGTCAGTCTCAAGTCATGTTTCTGAAGCAATTACTGATGCGTAATGGAAGAAATGATTAATACAATGAGTGTTTCACACCAGTCAATCAAGTTCTATCCATGCTCAGTATGAAATTTAGATAGGCAAAATAAGTCTTTAAAATAATGGTGCTGGTTTCAAGTAAGAAGTCATCAGTAATGACATATATGTCAAGCTTATCATTACAGTTTGAAAGAAGAATTGCTATTAGGTGTTTTGAAGCAAAAGAAAGGATTTACCACCCTCGCCTACCCGTGCAGCTCCAAATGACAGCAGGGTGCAACTTTAAGACAACAGCTATTCAAGTGCAATTGACAGCCTAATTTGATTTGTATTATTCATAGGCATTACAACATGCGACCTAACACAAGTACACGTCTAGGGCAAGAATGGCAGTTAGAAAAAAACATCTTTTCATCTACAAATGAGAAAAACTCTTCCTTTGAAAATTAGGAAATTATAATGAAATTTTCTACCCTACGTCACTGTTTCAAGCATACCCACCCTTATTTTCCTAATATAGATACGGATTTGGTTTATTGTTCTATTTGGTTTTACTTTTGGTTTGATGAGATTTATGTGGGTTAGGAATGTTAATGCATACAGACCAGAGATCTTTTGGAAAAAGTTTTACTAAGTCTTTAACTCCATTAACATTGTTATGAGACCCGGAAAGTAACTCGTCTCAATTGTTCCACTGATATAGATATTTATACACTAATCCCACTATCAGCATCTGTAAATCCAGGAAAAGTGAGGTATCATGGAATAAATTGAATATGGGAACTAATGAATAATCATAAACTATGTGCCTTAGACTATTAATACTTACAGTGACAGCATCACAGAAAACAACAATCATGAACCAGCACAGACCTCAGTCAGCTGAGCAGATTACCATGTGAACAAGTTATACTGCCTCAGGGCCTAAGCTGCCCCTGCCCTCCCTCCCCCCCCCCCAACCTTGTTTCCTCTGGCAGACAGAGCGTAGCATGAAACTTAGTAGATAATCAGGAGCCAGCTATGTGTACCAGAATGAGTCACACTGTGTAATTACAGTTGATACACGCCTAACAAAAATTTAGTCAATAACATTGTCCGTTTCTGTTATGCCATGCTACTTGTTATAAAATCCATAACTAATCACATTCAGGATGGGTTCATGGAGGGCAAGGCCTAATTGACCAACCTGATTACTTCTACAACCAGGTAACCCACCTAGTAGATAACTGAAAGGTTGTGAATATTATCTACCTAGACTTCAGTAAAGCCTTTGACACCATTTCCCACAGCATCCTCCTAAAGAAACTGGTGGCTCATGGCTTAGACAGGCATACTCCTTGCTGGGTGAAAAACCAGCTGGATCGGAAAGCCCAGAGAGTTGTGGTGTTAAATCCAGCTGGTGGCTGGTCAGAAGCAGTGTTCCCAGGGCTCAGTGTTGGGGTCTATCTTGTTTAATATTTTTATCAATAATCTGTATGAGGGGATTGAGTAAGTATGCAGAAGACACCAAACTGGACAGGCTGGATCGATGTACTAAAGCCAATTGAATAAGATTTAACAAGGCCAAGAGCTGAGTTCTGTACTTGGGTCACAACCACCCTATGCAATGCTATCAGCTTGGGGAAGAACGGCAGAAAAGGACCGGTTGCCAGCCGGCTGAATATGAGCCAGCAGTGTGCCCAAGTGGCTAAGGTGGCCAACAGCAACCCAGCTTGTATCAGAAACAGTGTGGCCAGCAGGAGTAGGGAAGTGACTGTGCCCCTGGATTCAGCACTGGTGAGGTCGCACCTTGAATCCTGTGTTCAGTTTTAGGCCTCTCAATTCTAGAAGGATATACAGGTGCTGGAACATAACCAGAGAATGGCAACGAAGCTGGTGAAGGGTCTAGATAGCCATTGCTCATAAGACTTGTTGAGGAAACTGCAGTTCTTTGGTCTGGAAAAGAGGAGATTGCAGCAAGGTGGATGCCGGTCTCTTCTCCCAAGTAACAAGTGAGGAAAACAGCCTCAGGTTGTGCCAGGGGAGGTTTAGATTGGACATTAGGAAAGATTTCTATACTGAAAGAGTGGTCAAGTACTAGAACAGGCTGCTCAGGGAAGTCACCATGGGGTCACCATTCCCGAAGGTGTTCTAAAATAGTGTAGAAATGGCACTTTAGGACATGGCTTAGTAGGCATGGTAGTGTTGGGCTGACAGTTGGACTTGATGATCTTAGAGATCTTTTCCAACCTCAAGGATTCTACGATTCTAAGATTTTAAAGGGTCTGTAGTACTCCAAGATGGGTTTCAGATTATTTGCAAGTTTAAAACAAAGAAAAGCCAAGAACGTTTTTAAAGGGTACTTTTATTAGTGTTCGGGTTTTTACTATCATTGAATGACAAATATTTCCTCTAAGTTTCCATTACACTACTCATGAGAATCAGTTCAAGCAACTTTTACTTATGATTCGAAGTGACAAGTCTTGCAAAAATGTCTTACTTTCTAGTTCTATGATAAAGTTAACATCCAGCTGTGCTTTTTATACATATAGCATAAAAAGAGTCTCTGCCCACCTTGACATGATCAAACACCCACGTGTCAAGCTTGGCTGCATCTTCTGCTCCAAAGTCTTCACTTTCTGCTGAGTAACAAAATGTATAAACGCGATCCCCAGTAGCACCTGCAAAAACAATATATTACAGATGGAATAGGAGACAGAAGAGTTTCCTTCCTTTCCTCATAGTAAAAAACATATGAATATTAATGTATACAAGTAGAAACTCATCAAGAACGACTATCCTAAGAGAAGTTAAAGAAGTTCTCTCCTTATTTTAAACTTTTCTACAATTTATGCTTTTCTGAAGCCTAGATACCATTGTAACTCATTAGCTCATCAGCACCTCAGAGGAATAAGGAGCAATGTTATCCAGTATGCTCAGGTGAGAGAATACAGTATGAAAAAGCAGATAGGAGTAGAATAAGTCCCAGTTAAAGTAAACTAAACAGAATTTAGCTTTGAAACAAGGGATCTTACAGAGAAACTCCTAATAGAAGAAGCTATGTGTTAAGAGCCTTGTTTGAACACACATCATTTTGGGGGTAGTGTTTAAGAAAGTATACTTAGCTTTTGGTTGTAAAACTGAATCATACAAGACAATGCCCTATCAATGAGCCCTTTACACATGAAAACATCATATATCATATATAAGAAAGGCAATGGGAGGGATGTAACTTAGTCACTGCACGTTAATCTAGGGGGCAATGCAGTATCAAAAGCCAAGTGAAGAACTTCAGAAAGACAATATTCAAAGTCTGCATCTTTAAAACATGGATTCAAAATATGAAAGGGAGAACTACTGGACTATGTTCAGGCATAAAGCACAACATGAAGGCACTGATGCAAAAACACAGCATCTGGACAAGGCAATTTTATTCTGTACTCACTGTCAAGAGAGCAAAGCAGAGGAGATGGGGAGATGAAGGCCTAAAAGAAAGTAAACTTTTGAAGTCCTGCAAAGATCTGAAATTAGGTGGCATTTAATTAAATAATTCAGTCAGTGGCTGAGCTGTTACAGCTTTGGGATGCTATTTCTACTGTGACTAAATAATCTCCCAGAGCAGAAAATGTTCTCAATCAGTTGACGGCCAGAGAGAAAATAACTGATTTGATAGATGTCACAATTATATAATACAATTTTGTAAGCTTCCAGGCTGGTGAATGAAAAAATATCCCAGTATATAGGGGTTTAACCAAGATTACATCCAAACCCATACAAGGGATGCAGGTATTTCAAGCCAGCAAGATCAAAGCTGGCACAGATTTCCTGGTGCAGCTCTCCCCTGCCCTCCAGGAGCTGTTACTACTACTTTAACCCAGAACACTTGCTGCAGTTTTCACAGTCTGAAAAAAAAAGAAGAAAATACTCCCAGGCATTAAAAAGTGAATTCGGGAATTCTAATTGGTGGAAAAAAGAGTTCAAAAGAAGAAATAAGCCCTGGCCATCACTGTCAGGATGACTGATGGTCTAAGGAGGCAGAGTGCTGTACTGTCTTTCTGCAGTGTCACAGGAAATCCAAGAAGACCTGTCTTTGAGAGGTGCCACACCAAAGAGCCCAAAAGAAAGCAAGCAGCTTGCAGACCAGACTAAAGAACACATCTACTACTTACCTATTCCTAATTTGTACCAGAGCAAAAAAAAAAAAAAAACAAACCAAAACCACAACCCCACCAGCTCTGCATTGCTATAAAAAGAATCCATGGCAAAATGAAGCTGTACTAGTAAAGTTTTGGAGTGCCTGCACAGATTATAAAATAATTGACTTTTTAAAATAAGAAAACCTACTATGCAAAATGTTACATTTTTTTTTTAAAAAAATTTCGTTGTTTGAGAGATGGCAGGCAACAGTATGCCAAATATTTTAAGTTTGGGGTCAAGGAAGCAAAGAAGGGATAGAGATGCAGAAGACAGCCACGGATGAAAATGTCCTTTAGAAGTCAGCACAGTGCTCCACTGGGTTTGGTGCTGCCACTACACTAAGGAAAATAAATGGAGATGCCAGAAACTCCCACACCAGCATCACCTGTTACAGACTCATCTGGCACATCATCTCACCCTCAGCATGAATATTCAAATATTCCTAAGCAAGGATCAAGTTATCACCCTCTTACAATAAGATTTACATCCTGCAGAAAGCAAAGCAAAGGTCCTGTGTCTGAGACTTTCATAGGTCAGAGCCCAGACCAGCAGGAGACTTTTGCTAGTAAATTTTTCAGACATAAAAGAAGGGAAACAGAATGAAGGCACAAGGACAGTCTCTTCAGTGTCAACAGGCATCAGAGAGCTGTCAAAGACAGTCAAGTGAGGAATAGGAGAAATTCTGCATTTTTCTTGGTGCACTGTAGGAACAAGGAACTAGAAGTGGGGACCGAGTGGTCTGTCTGTACAGAATAACCCTGACAAAGGTTTGTTCCAGTTGTCCCCATGGTTTTCATGATACCCTTCTTCATACGCAAGCTAAACTCTGACCCTAGCCTTGCTGCTAGTTTCCAAGAGAAAGAAATGAAAACTTGTGGAACAAATGACAACCCAGGTACAAAGGACTAGGATCTATTTCCTGTAACAGAAGCAACAGCCTCAGCTCCTTTTTCAGCATGGCATTTAATACTCTGGACTATACCCTAACCTACACCCATGACAAAACAGTATAGGGCTGGACTGTTCAAGTCAAACCTCAAATTCTGGCAAGTCTAGAAGGAAAACTCAAAATTTGAAACAGCATTCCGGAAATAACATAGGCATTTTCAAAGTACATAATTTTCAGATAATTTTAAGGTTATAATCAAAAAATATAACAGCAAAGAAGTTTAAATTAGTACACTGAATTTGTGTAGTTTAATTAAATTTAATTCTTAGAACATCTTTTAATCCTGCTTAAAACTTAAGTCACGCACCTGTTCTAAAACACTAATCACATAGTCCTTGAGACGTTGATAAATTTATATTTCATGTATATCTATTTTGATAGTAATAGAAATCTGTGAGAATTTTATTTACCTTCTCTATAGAATCTTCAACCATTTCACTGAAATAATTATTTTATGACAGGAAAAGGACCTGAAGAACATAGACAATGCCAGGAAACAAAAGACTTTTCTCTCCTTCCCCCAAAATAGCAGGTGTTATATACTCTTTATGCATCATACAATAATAGTGGAGAAACAGTTAATAAAATTCTGAACATTTCATCATGATAAAATATACACAAGAAGGGTCCTGTAACCTCACTAATGTGCAATGTAGAAAGAGAGAGAAATTGAGTTATACTCCACTATCTCATTTTTGAAGTTGTTTTGTAAAAGTAAAGTTAAAGAACTTTAATTCCATTCCCTTCTTTATTATAAAAACTACTCCTCTTTGGAAGAAGGGAAATACCTTTTTCTACTAAAAGAAGTTAATCTAACTTTCTATCATGAGAAACTATTATTTGTTTTCCCACAGAACTTCTCACATACAGTGCTGCATTAAACCTTTCTCAATTTGGGGGGAACTCCCTCCCCCTGCTAAAGAAAGCTCCATTGCTGATGCCACGCAGAACAAGCCATACTGAGACACAGCAACACTATGGTATTATCCTTGCACATCCCTCCAGATAACATCAAAGCTGCTTCCAAGCCCTCTCCTTATCTTCTTACTCAAAAAAACCCTAGAAGGATAGGGCTCTGGGAAATTCTTAAATTCCCCAAATATTTTCCCAATAATATATCTCCAATGATGTATACAATCCATGCAAGGACATTGTACTGCCCTTCACCTCTCCTCAGCTACCATCACAATACTCCCAAATACAAGATGTAATCTGAGGTCTTGGGAAATTATCAGGCGATATTTTTACAGCTTACTTCTGAGGATCAAGCAAATCATAGAAAAGATGTGTGTGCCTAATATCAGGATGAGAAGGGGAAGAGATGAGAGTTCAGAAAAAGTTCAAGAATCATCATGAGAAATACAATGTACACTTTTTCCAAATCAATATTAGATTGCACTCCTGTCTTTCCTATTACATTTTTCTGATTTGTCAGTGCCAATATTTAGAACAGAAGAGCAGCATATGACTCTGCGTTGTCCCCTTTTCACTTCAGTCTGTTTTACTCTGAAAGGGTGTATATGCCCTCATATATGCTCTTTGTTCTTTTTCCAAGAACAAAACAAAATTAAACTTGCAGATCCTTTAAAAGTTTGAAGTATTGCTCAGCAATCTCTGCACGCTTAAAGACCAGTTGCACTTGGCTGACAAGACTTTAACTCACTGCACACCATGGGGAAAAGACTTTGGCTTCAGGAATAGTACCAGGCAGTTCCTATTTGCATATAGGTCTTCCGTTTACACGTCATTGTGCTGGATAACACACAGTAAGCTACTTCTATCTGGAATCAGGATAACACACAGTAAGCTACTTCTCCAGATCAGACACTCAAAAAGCATGACTGCAGTTCTATTATCCGACTCACTGGAAGCTGCTTGCGGAGGAAGAAAAAACCCATCTGCAGGCTTCCAAACAAAAGCTTTAAATCGCAACCAAATCAAAAAATATTTGGTTCTTTTAGCTAAGGTTGTGTTACCTTCAGTAGGCTGATAGAATTAAGTAAGGCCTATTTAAATGGATGAGTAATAAATAGGGATATCATCTCTAAAAGCTGGCTTCTTTTTCTCCACCCAGTCTTGCACTCACAAACTAGAAATCAGGTATACACAAATATACAAATAGAAAATATTTTTCACCACCCTCTCTAACGCAAAACTTGTGTCTGTATTTTACTACCCAATAACAGTATGATAAAGATTCACAAAATTTGAACCTTACCTTTTGCAAACATCGGCAAAATATCTGGGCTTCCCCAGCTCCAAGTGTATTTACTTTCATTGAAAACAGAGTCAAATTCCACTGGATTCTCCTTCCATCCTGTTAAAAAAAACGTACTTGGATATAAATGGGTTTACCAGAAGATCTCATTGACTGCTAAGACTGATAGTCAAGGCAAAATGTGATTTTTCAAGTTTCTCTCATATGATTCCACAATGAACTCTACTTGCGAGTCTCAGTTTTATTTCCATTTCAACCTCTATTTGGAACATGTTCCCCTTTATTTAAGAAGTGAGCTGAAAAACCTAAGCCAATCTCATTATGCAGGTGTTCAAACAGACAAAACACATAGCTGCATTACCTTTGAAACAGCTAAAATTGTCCCCAATTCTATATCCCCTGTTATCAAAACTCAGCTTTGGGCATTTCAGGCAATAAAATGCACATTCAAATATCATATTTCCAGCAGCCACATTTCACCTCAATAAAATCTTCAACATCTTCTGCTTCCATGACAAGGCAGCTGACAGACATTTAAAGAGATGCTCTCAATGGCCATTTCTGCCAATCCTGCATTTGTAGCAAATGTCAGAAGGAAGAACCTTTTGATTAGGAACATGGAGAAGACCAAGTAATTCCTCTTGTCTCCCCTGTCCAAAACTAACACACATTACAAGTGTTCAGGCTTGGAAGCCTGAGGGAAGACAGAGGACCACACAAAAGATCAAGTCAGTAAACTGAAGGCTTTTTCCATGTTATTAACCACCAAGCACGCAGTAACAGCTCTGGACAAAACATACAGTTGGCATTTTGCTTTATTTTGTCACTGATTCTCCAACTGAACCTAGGAACGGTCCACCTAAGACACTTGAGTTCACTTATTGTTTGTAACACCTACTTAGCCATCTCCTATTACATCCCAAATGATAATTAAAAACTGTGTTGCATGAAACTGACACTCCATAAGATACTTCTGCTTTTAGACTCAGGGTGCTAAATTTTACCATGTTACAAAACATTAACTTGTGTAAGAGGTTTTCATAGCTATCAATATTAAGTATGAGAAATCCATCCATATTCTCTTCCATGTAATCTTGGTATACAAACCACTGTGCAGGTATCTATCAATAATCATCTAGAAGCTCAGCGCATCACTGAAACACCTTATTTGGAGGACAGTGTTCAAAGCTCTAGGATCAGCATACCTTTAGCAACTGCACTGACATCTTCATAAAATCCAGCTATAAGTGCAACGTGCCCTGGCCTGGACTCTGTCGGGACCCGGGTGTGAGAGATTCCCCAGCTGCCATTGTTCTCTAGAATACCCCTGGAAAACAGGATACAAGGCAGTTAATGCTTATGACTTTTTGAAAGTAAAATGAATTGCAGATCAAGAGTGACAGGTAGATGCAAGGAAGGAAATACAAAAAAACCCAAACTAAACCAGATTTTCACTACCACCTGCTGGGCAGCAAAGCAAGCAGATAATTAACCTGCAAGTAGTTATGTATTATAACACCCCACAGAGAACATTCCTATTGTGGTCCATCAGCATTACAAATAGATGAGTTTAGGTGGTGTTCTAACACACTTAGAATTAACATACTAAGTTTTTTCTGCTACAGTTTATTTTCCCCTCTAACAGACTGTTGCCTGGTGCCACTTTTCTTTGTTCTTTCCATTTAGCTTGAAAGTGTCTAGGTCAATTTTCTCTTACTCATTAAATATGCTCAAGTATAATTAGTTCTTGTGACCATGTCTGCCTTTATCAGTAGTGAATATTGGAAGCCAGCATCAAGAGAATTTAAAAAACACGTAAATCTAAGGTGCAAATCATTTCAGCAACATGGAGAAAATTTAACTAAACTTTGTACCTTTCGCAATTCCATTGAACTGAAGGAGAACACCTTCTCACTACATATGCAGAATTACATAAATTGTCTAGGGATCATGCCCATGCAATAGTAATAAGAGATATAAAGCAAAGAAAACACAGGACAAAGCTCAGGTGTAAGAAACAGCCTCATAAACTACTCTTGTCTGCTGAAGATACAAAACCAATTCGAGCCTGTTGGAGAGCAACCAGTGAGTGTTATCGTATGATGTTTTCTTGTCTCCACCTTCTGGAAGAAGAGAAAGAGTCACTGTCCGCAGCCAGAACAAAGCAGGGGAAAAAAGAATAACTAAACACACCACGACATACTTTATACTAATGTTTATGGAAAAAAGCAGCAGAATTTTCTGAACAAATTCAAAGCAGCCTTTAAGAGTCAAATCTATTAGGAAATTACACTTTTGTTGTTCATGATATAAGCTACAAAATTTGCTATATTTTTGCTGGATGATTTTTAGCCCACGTAGATTCTAAGTTCATGCTTTGTAACTTTACTTTCAACAGAGATCAAACAGAGATTTTATACAACTGTTAATTACAAGATCTGCACACTCAGCTCTAAATATATTTCTTACTAGCGAAGTAAGAATCAAACTATGACCAAAAATTTCAGGCTCCTCTCTAAGCTTGCAGGATTCATAGTTTGCTTGTTGAGGTTAGATCGCACATTCTCAGGTCTACTTTAAAGCTCACAGGATTTGGCTACTTGGAATAGCCCTAATATTACAATGAAAAATGTAAAAGGTACTATGGCACTCTGACATGTTATTCCTAGCTCTCATCTCAGCCAGGTTTAAAGAGAAGTTGTATTGAAAAAAGTACTAATTATAAAAAAGGATTAAAGTATTCGTTAGAGTGGTTTCTAATTTATTCTCGCTGATCAAAATGCATTTCACTAGCGCTAACGGAAGATTTAAGACAAAACTTGAACGCTTTTGGGCCTCTTCACATTTCACTGTCACAACAGGTAGAAAATTATTTTAATTAGAATTTGGTTTCTATTGAGTTGGGAAGTAATCCTTTACCTTTGCTTTTGCGGAGCTGTAGCACAGGATCTGAAGTCAACAATAACACGTACCAGCCAAAACAAACAAACAAAAAATATAGCTAGATATTGTTCAAAATTCATGTAGCTATTTTGAATTGTCTCAAAGCCTTTTACTCTAAAGAACCATTAAAAAAATTAATTTGCTTGACAGTAGAAACATTAGCAACCCATAATAACAATGATGAATACGATATAGTAACATAGCAGAAGCATGACAGGCAAGGAAGAACACATCTTCCCCCAAATCCCCACCCACCACCACAGCAATTTAGACCACCCACTGTCCCTCACAGCTATGACAACACTGCTGAAAAACAGATTTTTCAAGAATATTTGTAAACGAAAAGAGTAGGTACTTGTTATATATATCAGACAGAAAGACACTCCAAGCCTAATGGCTATTTAGTAATAATTTTACGTACTTACTAAAACTTTGCTCCTGTTATAACACAGTGCTACAAGAACAGTTCTTGCTCATTTAAAGATAATATTTCCTCATTAACAACACAGTAGTTCCCAAAGTGCTCCTCCTGGATATGACAGGTAATGTGGCACAACTATAAAGTGGATAAGGGACCAAACACTTGGCACTTAGGGATGAATGTACAAAAAAAGTTAACTTTCTATTAAATTGCATATATTAATACTTTGGGTTAATCTTATTGAAAAATGAAAGCTCAGGCAGCAATAACTTCGCAGATACTTCCAGCAATCAAAATTTTACCTTGTCAGCGTGTTTACAAGGTTAACCTACAGAAGTTGTGTAGCTCAAACGTTTGGTAACGAAACACTATGCCTCTTGCTTTTAAATTCTAACACTATGTATAGTGGAGCTGATGATACACCCTTGACTCCCTACCTTTCAGAAGACACAACATGTCACGTTTTTTCTTTTCACCACTTTTCACATATAAATGCTCACACACTTAAGTATTTATAAACAGAATGAGAGACAATGAGAGAAATACTTCATATATCTACTGGTGTTTTTTTCCACCCAGTGACCTACGAGCATCTTTGCTTGTTACAAGGCAGTTCTTCCTTTCCATTCACCTATGTACTTTCAGCACAGGTGACAATGTTTTACTTCTACAGATTTTGAAATAGAAAGCCTGTAACTCCACAACAAGGTAAAGCAGAGAAAGCAAAACTGCAAACTTCCCAATACTGGACAAGCTAATACATGGATTAACTTTTTGTTTCTAATAGGTGTGATACTGTTGAATGGCTGAAACTGAAAAAAAATCAAACCACTTAATGTCAAAAATACCTATTATAACTCTTTCTTAGCCAGTACCCACCACTACTCCTAACGATGGGGCCATTATGGCACTCACACCAACAGTTTTACTGCTAAGAAGAAACTGCTCTGCAGGACATGTGATGTCCACTGCTTAAAGATGACAGAAAAATCCACTGATGCAGCAGACAGTACCTTACAAAAACACTTAACAACACGAGAAACAGGTACACGTACTCCCATATAAGCTAGTAAGTGCTGTAGCAACAGCTCCGAGGATTTCTGTAGCAGACTGCAAATTCCCTAACAGCTTCAGATGATTGATATTTGGGTTTGCTCTGCTACTCAAGCCAGACTAGTGCTATTACACAAAAGTAGTCTTATTTAATACCGTCTACTTTTTTTACCCGAAGAAATTATTTGTATTATGATCAAATAATTATCTTGATAGAAGGAAACAGGAAAGGTTGGTGAAAATTATCTTTGGGTACTCAAAGATACAATTTTTAAGACTTTTTTTTGATAGGATTAGTTTTTCACAATCTTAAACCAAATGACGCCGTTAAGCAACCAGGCACACACTAGAAAGCACAAGGCAGGCCTTAGGGTCACACAAGCAGGAAGCATGAAACAAATAGGAAGTGGCAGCCTGCTTTTAGATCCATTCAGGCCATCTTCTTTAATCGCTCCTTAAAAAGCCTCATCAGTAGCTTAGAACTAGAAGACAAGCACACTAATGAACTACTACTCCTAAACCAAGCATCCAGGAAACAGTTTAAATTAATGACTGTTAAGCTTCAGAATTGATACCATGCTGATGTGAATGGAGAAAGTTCACACCCCTCTCTCAGTTACTGGCTAGCTGTAGTTTTCAGAGGACAACACTGACTCAATTTAGTTTGGTTATGGTTTAGCAGCTTTACTGACAACAGAGGATATAAAGTCAAATTCACGCATTTCTGCAGTATTTACACTCTGCAAAATTTGTCACTTGGAAGGCAGAGGGAAGAGCTGCCATCGTTTCTCTTGTTCTCTTTTCAACAGTTACATAGAGCTGTCAACAGAAGAAAAATCTACTGCATTAGAAGTGGGTTTGGATGGATTTACCGCAAGTAAGGTGCATAGGTTGTATTGTTGCTGCTCAGTTCATACAGCGAATCTGCCCGCAGACCATCAGCAACGAAGAGTACGAGACGTTTTGCTGGAGGTGGTAGTGGAGTCTGATGAGGAGTCATACCATGAACCAGGGGAGAGCTGAAGTAGATGTCAAAAATGGAGACCAAGAACACGCAATGCACAAGGAGACCAGCAAGTACGAAGACTGGTATATCCATGGCAACAGCAGGCTGGCAAGGCAAAGTCCAACACTGAGAAGGAATGAGAAAAACTAAGTTAGGCAGGTGAGGCTTATCAGAATCAATATTCATTTCAATTTTTATAGCAG
Source organism: Dromococcyx pavoninus (assembly GCA_033558185.1). Taxonomy (NCBI): domain Eukaryota; kingdom Metazoa; phylum Chordata; class Aves; order Cuculiformes; family Neomorphidae; genus Dromococcyx; species Dromococcyx pavoninus. Next base: position 12,183,713 of record JAUMJL010000067.1, read on the forward strand.
TATCATAACCACAGTCATTGTGTAGATCCATGATCAATCTCTACTTCCAATAAGCCTTTTCCCAGAACTTTTGGTCAAAAGTCGCTACATGGCTAATTCAGCCTTTCAGACAGTCATCATGACTCAGCAACTCATCTCTGGTGTGTTCAGTGGGGTATCAAGAGGGATTCAAAAGACCACAGAACCACACGAGTTTGTCTAATATGCATCAGTTCTTTATAACCTACATTAGTGACAAGAAGACTCAGACAAGGCAATGTCTCCACGAACACACTACCCTCTACTGGCTGACTGCACGATGTCTGTTGAGGCTTGTTCAGGCAATCACAAAACAATGACAACTAAGGAAAGCCATCCTATAGGAAATAAGCATCTAGAGTTGCTTTTTCTAAGTTTACTATCAATTCCGGGCTCATTACATTCTACCTAGAAACAGAAAACTTCTTTTAAAGGAACAAAGATGCTCTACTGAGTGCAGAACACTATTCCTCTTCTAACACAGGTGGCAAAAGTACAACAGCTGAAGGATTATGTTCCATGGATAATGATAATCCTTTTCTGAATGTTTTTCTGGACCTATCAGCCTCTGAAGCCAGGTGAGGGACACAAATATGCTCAATAACAGGTACACTGGAAATGTACATGTCTGCCACATGTATTGAGGAGTTCATGTGATACCCAGTGAAGGCAATGCAAATATGTATATTGACCCAGGTAAGTGGGGTCTTAATTCTGAGCCTGAAAGAGGCTTAGTTCTGACAAAGTCTTATTAGTGCTGTCCAGGCTGTTAACTTAGTTATTGAAATATTAGCTAATTATCAACCCTATCAAAATGAGACCTCCACTCACCAATTTAGAAACAGATGTTCCTAAACAGCCTGGAAGGTTCAGACATTCGATTACCTACAGAAATACACACCTCTCTCTAAAAGAAACTCTATTTAGTGCTTCAAGATGGCAATATATGTTTATCTCTTTACTTACAGAATTCCAGTGGTCAGACAGATACAGATACCCACCATGCAGTAAGACTATTATTGTGATCAAATAAAGAAAATGTCTTCACTACCACATAACCTTAACTCTGATCAAAACTCTGAAAGATGGTTCTTAATGTAAAAAATTATAAAGGGTCAAGTTAACCAGAGGGAATAAAACACACACTAAAGAGAAATTTCAGGTCTCCGTGCAACTTAACCGTAACTTCCACTTCTTTTCCCTACTGAAATACAGATGGAACAACTCCAATCCTAATTCGAAACAGTAATTCAGTAACTTCTCATTTTAGAGACTCGGAGACAAAACAAGATAACAAAATAGAACATCTCAAAGAAACAAGCAGTAATCACACTCAAGTGATCAAACAAAAACTCTTCATTAATGAGGGAGTCACATCTATGCTAACAAGTGATATTCCAAGAGAGACTTAGAGTACTTGTAAATATCAGTTTGATTGTTTAACTACTTAGGGTTCCTTTAGGAATTCAAATACATCAAAACAGACACAGAAATACCATTAAGCTGGATGCCTGACCTCATTTTATTCAATCAGTTTTATTTTCCATAGGGCTTTTTCTTCTGATGTATTTGTGTTTGATAAGAGAATCCAAACTATTCATGCCTTAAACTGATGAGACGAAACATCCTACTAAACAAAGCAGTTACTTCAATCAAATACTTGCTGTTGTATACTATACTCCCAGTACTACAATTCTATAGCTTAACAGATGCTAAATTCTTCTAATTAAAGTATTAGTAATTTAATTTGTTTTCAGCAATATTTATTACTCATTGCTTTAACTCTCCACAGGCCTGAACCCTTGCTTGCAGCAAAGAGTGCAATCAACACAATTAAAATTTAATGCTATCTAAAGACAGTGATCCACAGAAGTAACAACAATTAAAGAAAAGAGACTTTCTTTTGCAACCACAGTTTGACTACATTACACTAGGTTATTCGTCTGGGCATGATGTATCCAACTGCTCACTACCATCAGATGATTTTAGTACAGACAGCTCCCAATCCACCTGCTTGCAGCCAGCCGCTCCTTCTGCCGCTGGCTTAGCTTACACTGCTCTTTTAATGCATGACTATGTCACATCACTGTGACATACCATCATGAAGAGTATTCTATAATCAGGCTTACAAATACCTTCCTACAGGCATAAAGTGTTTGGAAAGCTCCTAAGTAAATACCTAACTGCATCTCGACTGAATGCCAGAACAGCATCCAGTGGCCTCTCCTAATGGCAGCCTTCTTTTGAACTACTAAGGCACTGGGTGAGGTGTTGCAAATGAGCACTTGCCTATGGTTAGAGAAGGCTCCAACTCAAGCAACAAAGTTTAAAAACAGTCAGCAGCAATTATAGAGATGCACTAGTCACCTTCTACACCTTTTAAACTAGATCAAGTTATAACCAAACTTGGTCATTGTCAGTCCAAAGTGCCTAAAGTTCTTTTAAGACAGCTGATTTGTGAAATACATCCTCTTCAAACATCTAAAGTATCACGGAAGAAAAACCAATATTTCCATTAACAGGTTTTCCATGAAAAATGGAGCTCTTTGTCACTGCCTGCTTTTCTCTGGGACTTCCAAGCATTCAAAGGACCCCTTCTACCCCTGCAGGGTGAACACCAAAGACTAGGCTCTTCTGGATCCGACTTCCCACAGGTCCATTCCCATCTCACTGTCAGCTCCTCTCAACACATGCTATGCCACTTGGAGCACACCCCCATTTCTCCTCAGCCTGCAATACTGAGATGTATTTGACAACTGAAAAGAGTGAAAGAAAAATAAGCAGGGAAATGGGTGACATCTCTTGTAAACATCCTCTTCTGCAACATCTGAATGGAGCAAGCAGGATGGATCTGACAAAGTAGCACAATGAGACTGTATCAGAAGAGAACTGCACACATTAGTCTTTTCAAAGGAAGACAATTCTCAGGGGAAGGCTTGGGTCCTTCAATGGAGAAAGTTAAGCTTCTGTTTCCACTCATAATGCAGAAACATTCAAAAGACATGACAACATGGGTGAAAATAGTTAAGTCAATTTCCAGAAAGCTTTTCCTAGAGACTGAAGAGCATCAGATGCTGTGACAGACATTGCAACCACCATACGTACAGACCAGATTCTGAACCATCCTACTGCAGATAATGCAGTAACCAAGACAACACATTGTCACTCATAGTCACTGAATTACAAAACCAATTATCAGAGAAATGACAAATACACACATTTGGAAACAGGTTCAGATATTAAGGAATTGAAGTATTCCCTGTCAAAGAAATGCATTCACTAGACCTGTCTGAACTTGGGTTCACCATGGTTTACGATATAGACAAGGGTGGAAGACCCTTAAGTGAGAGGTCGAAATGGCCTCTTCCCATATAAATAGCTTCTATTTTGAGAAAGACTTGCCTAAGTGATCCACTGCAGTGTAGAAACAGGTCTTGGCTGATAATAATTTATTTCTTTGCTGAATCACTACCAGTTGTGACTTCACACAGTTCTTTTAACTAAAAAAAAGTCAGAGAAATCAAAAGAGCATCAGAAATACCATTCGGAAGTCTCCTTCAGTTTTTAGCTACACTTTTAAGAAAAACAATGGTGCTTTATCTGTCCTGGAAAGAGTAGTTGTCCCAGCTACAATCTAGATTAATAACCACAGAGCTGACAAGGGCAGGCCACTAGCATTTCACTGTCAGTATCATCATTTAATCGTAAATGTTTGGATTTCAAATATTAGAATACATATACTGCAAATTGTGGGACAAACTTCTTCTCCAATTGGGAATGGCTTAGATTAAAGTCACTTGAATTCTCAATTGCAGGTATTTAAGTTTCTTACATCTAGGTTGGATTACCCACCTTTTATTCTGGTGTGGAACAAGATAATCTTGTCCAGGAGTTTCTACCTACTTGATATGAATGGTCATTGGTTCAATGGATACCATGACAAGATGAAAAAAAAGCATCTCTTCTTCAAGCAGCCACCCATCCTCCAGAAGTCCACTATTAAAAGTTGATCTACCGTGGATCAATGAACCATGAAAAATAAACCATCAGAGAATAAAGCGAAGGAGAAAGACAGAGGGACCTCTAGAATTTGTGAATGGACCCCCACAGAAAAGGAGGGTTAATGCTAAGCAACATTTGTGCTGTGTAACTGCAGCCACAAGTGTTTGTAGCACTCATAGACAAAAGATTACTATCTCTCGTTTCAAGTATAAATTGGATCCCTATGATGATCTCTCCTCCACTGCACTCTTAGATGAGGAGCCACCAATATGTAGAGTCAAAAATTAAGATCTATCTTGAAATTATCCTTTCTCTTACAAGATCTGGACATGACCTTCACGAGTCAAAAGTGATTTAGGAAAAAAAAGATTTGTGGATAAACTTTGGTGCAGATCTCCTAGGACATCTGGGATTTTTCTGCCTTTGATAAGTTTAAGCATTTTACTTTTTTCCCCACCTATTCCCAAGAGGAGTAGAACTATCATTTGATCCACGTTCTCAAAGACGCAATGCAAAGTGTTGGAGACTGCAAGTCCAAGGAGGGATCCCAGTCAACGCAGTCTCTACACAACTGGTGCAGGAACAGCTGGAACTGGTCAACAGCTCCTCTAAATTTGAAAATGCACAGATCTTCACTCATCAGAGTCCTCTGGGATACAGAGATCTCTTCCACTTCTCTTTTATATCCCCTCCTCCCACAGTGCTTTTGCATCACCATTTGACAGCATGGTTCAAAAACCAGTCCAATGTAGGAACCAGAGGCCAAAAAGGATCTCATAGGTATCCTGACAGGCCTGTTGACATCAAGAAGAGCCTAAAATGGAAGCACTGGTATCAAATTCCTTGGTGCTCAGGAGCCTTACGGTGTGCTTTTCTGGCTGGGAAGAGGAGAGAGCAGCCACAGCCAACCCAGTGCAACTTGGGTGTTCAGAAATCCCTCAAATCTATAGTGACTACTCTCATGCCTTCTAGACACAGTGAAAGCACAGCTAGCACTCTGTGTGCACCTGCCCTAGCAGAAAACATGCTATTCTATAAACTATTTCTCTGTATCTCACATGAGATACAGAAATGAAATCCAGCTTCTATGGGGTATCACACAAAGGAAAAACAAAACAAAACAAGCAAACAAACAACAAAAGAGTTCTCCTCCCTCCCCCTCCATTAGAGAGGTCAGCAGCAGTAAACTTCTCTGTAGAACCCAGTGCTTGATGGTTCAAGGCAGAAACTCTGTAAGGCATGTCAAAAGGATGAAATGAGAAGGATAAAGGGGAAAAAAAAGTGGATTAAGCACTAGCCTATAAGAAAAAGTAAAAGCAACAGCCTATCAAGAGAAGAAAATCAAAAAGGTATTAAACACACACACCTTTTCACTTTGGAGGACAAGGAAGCCAGACCTAAGTATTTATTACTAGCGCAAAAATGTCTCTGCCCTCAGGTGCCTGGCCATCCAAAAAGTTGGTAAACAAACTGTCACTTGAAAATATATCTTATATATTTCTGTCAAGGAAACTTAAGCCAAAGATATCTCAGCATTTTTGTGTCCTCTGATACTTTCCCAGGCAATCCTTCAGCAAGTGACTTAGTATGGTACCTCCCACGATCCTTATTGGCAAAGCAAAATGACAGCTTTGCCCAAATCCTGACTGCATTATTCTTCTCGCTTCTATTAAGCCATTGCCTATCACACCAAGAGGAGAGACCCTCTCTTCCATTGTTCTCACACCTACCAAAACAACACAAAACCATCCTGCTGTTGGCTGCAAGCTTCTCACCAACAGTCCTGTCAGTCCAAGGACTAAAACACCAGACTGTGATGATGGCAGAGGAGCAAGCCCAACTACCAGAGACAAGAAGCAGGCAGTTTATTTCACACGAGCTCTTCCCACTTCCCAAGTTTATCTATAACTTGCTAACAAGATTTTTTCTCCTTTTTTTTTTACTTATACCACAAAACCATAGCCTCAAGCTGGATCAGATCCCTCAGTGCTTAATAGGAAGGCTGATATAAGTAAGTGCAGCGCTCATTTCCCCAAAGTAATCAACATCTAAGCTGCATTCCTCTGAAGTTATAATCTCACAGCATTATTTATAAGGCAAAAAACCCCATACTTGTACCACAATACAACACAGTTCTTCATGAGAAAAGCAACATTTTATGTTTTTCTTTCTTCAAATATGCAATAAAAAATTCATAAAATACCATGCGGAATATGCCCAATTGACAGGAATACTTTTTTAAGGATAATAAAGTGTCAAGACAGGAAGCTCAAGCTATATTAGTCATTTCTTTTAGAGGGATAATGCTTCACTAATATTGTCAAGTCTGTTGGTTAAGATGAAGAAAATCTATTGGAAATGCATTTTCAATAAGCATCAAAGGCCTTGGTAAGTATCATTTACAAAAATAAAGAAATAGATGGGAATGGCTGCGACGTTTCTGGGTGACGAATACATTTTTCAACTAAACAGTGTTGTGTATTTTGTAATTTAAACTGTCAAAGTGGTGACTCTACAATTTGTCTGCACATAAAAAATGATCCTTTTGCTTGGGGCATGGGAGTGAAGTGGGAGTTGTATGGTCTAAGTGATGGTGTTTTGCAAGGTATAGCAGTTACACATCATCTAAGATGGCACTAGCAGTCCCTACTCTATTTTTTTTATTAATTTAGATCTTTAAAAACTTATACTAGCAAAGGAATGCAATCAAGTCATTCCTGCTGCGACAGCACATACAGCTATTGACTGCACAACTTAATTTATACAAAAGACTTAATAGTCAGTCTCAGAATAACTCTCACATCCTCACACACTACTTAAACACAGGAAACCCAAAATCCTCATCTTGACTTCATCATGTAATCATATATGAATAAAAGTGGGATAATGATCAAGTCTCTTTTCCTCCTTTCAAAAACTTCATTTCCTTTCTCTATTGAGGCATAATACACTCTGCCACACAACGAAATTGTAACTAAGTATTTTCACTTGTTCTTGCACCATAGTGTTTTTTGTAATTTATACCAGCTGTTTAAAATTACTTTTTGTTCAACATCTTCACTGAGCATTTTAGGGATTATAATAACAAATGACAACTGTTTTAAATTTTAAATGCTTTCAGTAAAGCACATCCAAACCTAAGGCAAAAGGTTCAAAGAATATTTAATTTTCTTTTTAACATCACTTGATAATCAAAATCACTCGGCCTGCACAGAAAAGTCTTTCATCAAAAATTTTTCAGGAGAAATTTGATTATGGCCTGCAAGGTACCAATAAATCATCAAGTGTCCTAATCCTTGAACATGCAGCAAATCAGTTACTTCAATGTAAGTCTACACAATTTTCTCTGAATTATCCTCTAAACATGGGAAATTGTTCCCACAAGTCTCCTAGGCACAAAACCACACTTCATACTTGAGAACAACACTGACAACAGTAAAGCACTGACAAAGATAACCATGGTACTTTGTTAAGAAATGATAACTGCTTTGAGGCATGAAAGAGAAAACAAGAACATCACCCTTTGGCATCCCTTGTTAACCAAGTAGAGAAAAAGAGTAAAAATTCAGCATTACATCAGCTCAGTATGCAGGCAGCTAGAAATGCACAACTCAGAAAAACCAAAGCCCAACAACAATAAACCCTGTATAGCTTTGCTGTATAGCTTTGCATTTTGAGAGTCTATGCCTGTTCTCATAGGTGTTTGCAAATCCTCTTTGGCATTTCTTGACTTCAGAGTCATTCAGCAATACTCTATCAGTAACTCTTCTTTAAGTAACACTGCTCTAGAGCTTAACATCATATTTTCATCTCAATATGGACTACATAATTATTTTGTGCCACCAAAAGTGTCGTGTTACTCTGAGCAACTTCTCCATTCTTGCAGAAAATATTTTTTTCCCCAACACTATTTTTTCTTGCCCTGTTTGGAGGTCTTATAGAAAAATTTTTTTATATTACAAGTTTCATGGGATAATTTGGGGGAAAGAACATCAGCCTGGGAGTATCTAACAGAACCTACACACTGACTGCCAGGGCTGCTAGGGTCAAGTGGCACTTAAGAGAATGCAAGTAAACGGAAGAGAGCTTGCCACAACAGCCTTGCTGTCTCATCAGAGCCCTCCCTTTCAATCCAAGGCTGAAAGCCCCCTGAGACGTTTTAAAAGATATTTCCAATAAAATTATGCAATAGAATACACGCACCAATACAAGCAGCACTGTTCCTCCGTTTAGCAATGAAGGAGGCATGGATCAAACTCTTTAAAGTCATATAGTGAATATTAGGTAGAGCACAGGGAAAAAAGATGGAACCAGAACTACTTTCAGCTACGAAGAGGAGGTTTTGCAAAAATCAGCTTGCAAATGTATTCTGCATAAACACATAGAAGCAAACACACTTTGACCAAAAAAAAACCAAACAGTGCTTAATGTATGTTCCATAGAATCCAATATGAATAAGAAAGGTTTAAAACAATCTGACAGAAGTTGTTTGCCTTTTATTGTCACATTTTCTGACCAGTACCAACCATTAAAAATAAAATGATTTATGTCAAATAGTAACAAGCCACTTGTGTTGAAACTTGCACATAAGTCCCTGAATGCCAACAGACCAGTGATTTCAGTTTGAAAGAAAAAAAAGGACTACAAGACAATCTTGTAAGGAAAAAGTAGTACTTTCAAATAGAAGAAATAAAGAAGTCAAATAATTTGTGCATTCCCACACTTTCAAAAGCTTTATTTTTTAAAAAATTAAATACTTAGGAGCTTTTCAATTCAAAAGTACTACTTAATTATGCTAGCCAGTTGAGTATAGTGTATAACTCAATGCTATTCAGCTGACTAACATAATTGATACTTTTAGATATATTTTTATACCAAATTCATTCCACAGCAATGTTGATACGGACAGAGTTAAGTTGCCCACTGAGAACCAAAACTCATTTAAAGCCCAAGGCGAACATATGTAAGGGAAGCCATCCCAATCGGAGACGCGTTACAGGACACACTTCATGAACCAGGGCAGCCAGCTGCGCCGAGGGGAGCGGTGGCAACGCGGGCGCTCTCCAGGGTCCTGCACCGCTGACGGCCCCGCAGCGCCTTTGGCACTGCCGGATGCGAGACAGGCACAAAACACACAGAATCACAGAATGACCCGAGTTGGAAGGGACCTACAAGGATCATCGAGTACAACTCCTATCCCTGCATAAGACAGCCCCAACCTTCACATCATGTGTCTGAGGGTATCGTCCAAACGCTTCTTGAATATTGTCAGGCTTAGTGCCATGATTGTTTCCCTGGGGAGATGTTCTAGTGCTCCACCACCCTCTGGGTGAAGAATCTCTCCCTAACATCCAACCTAAACCTCACCTGGCACATCTTCCTGCCATTCTCATGGGTCCTACCACTTGTCACTAGAGAGAAGTGATCAGTGCCTACTCCTCCTCCTTCCCTTGTGAAGAAGCAGTGAACTGTGATGAGGTCCCCCTTCAGTCTCCTCTTCTCCAGGCTGAACAGACCAAGTGACTCCATCCGCTCCTCATATGAGTTCCCCTCTAGACCCTTCACCAACTTCGTGGCCTCCTCTGTACACTCTCCCTTAGCTTGATATAGTCAAAGAATACAGAATCATAGAATGGTTTGGGTTGGAAGGGACCTTAAAGCCCACCCAGTTCCAAACCCCCCTGCCATGGGAAGGGGCATCTTCTACCAGACCAGGCTGCTAAAGACCCCATCTAACCTGGCCTTGAACACTTCCAGGGAGGGGGCATCCACGACTTCCCTGGGAAACCTCTTCCAGTGTCTCACCACTCTCATCGTGAAGAATTTCTTCATAATATCTAATCTAAAACTTCCCCCTTCCAATTTAAAGCCATTCCCCCTCATCCTATCTCTACTTGTCCTCGTAAAAAGTCCCTCCCCAGCTTTCTTGTAGGCCCTTCAGGTACTGGAAGACCTCTATAAGGTCTCCCCCAAGCCTTCTCTTCTCGAGGCTGAACAGTCCCAACTCCCTCAGCCTGTCCTCATAGCAGAGGCGCTCCAGCCCTCTGATCATCTTTGTAGCCCTCCTCTGGACCCATTCAAACAGTTCCATATCCTTCTTATGTTTGGGATTCCAGAACTGGACACAATACTCCAGGTAGGGTCTCACAAGAGCTGAATAGATGGGGAGAATCACATCCCTAGGCCTGCTGGCCATACTTCTTTTGATGCAGCCCAGGATACGGTTGGCCTTCTGGGCTGTGATCACACATTGCTGTCTCATGTCAAGCTTCTCATCATATCCTTATTACCCTTATTAAATTATCACTTACTGCAGCCTGAATTACATTCACTTTAGAACAGCTCTTTTTTTGCTCCTAAACCAATCTCTACTAACAGAGCAATTGACATTCATTATAATTTATAATATATCAACTTGTAAACACCCTCTGATGAAACCCTGTGAGCTTACATTTGCTTTTAAGACAAAGCCAAACCACGTTTCATTTCTATAACACACCTTTATTTTTCAGCTGCTGACTGACTCTGTTAATTAGAGCCATGAAATGATTCCTGGAAACAATGAGTATTCTGTTTTTTGCAATATGTGGCACTGCTAATTTACAATGGAAGTTCTCCACCACTTAAACATTTTTGGAAAAAAAATGGCAATAGTTTCATTATAGAAACAAAAAAGCTCTGAGTACCAGACAAACACTGTTAAAATAGGAACACAAAAATGTGGAGAATATCTCTCCAGTTCTCATATTACATCTTCCCCCCACAAACGAGAATCATCTGTCATCTCCTAATCTCTCTGTTGGCAAAAAGAGAGGCACAATACAACAATGGTAGGTGGTAGAATCCAAAGAGATGACAATTACTATTATGAGACAGACACCAAATATAGTTTCATGTCAAGAACATGAGAGTAAAGTCTACCTATCTTAGTATCTGCTCTCAGGAAGGACACAACAGCTAGTTTTGAGATGCATCTGTCAGAATTGGCTTGTAATTAAAAGCATATTTTCCAAAATACTTAAGACCAGTGAGACAAATATATTTGATCAGGTATTTTACACAAAACCAGCTGTTATGGGTGCAGCAGTTAAAAGAACAAGAGGTCTTCACCGTAACAAATACTGCACAGAAAATGACGCCAGCACAGCTGCAGAGAGTTACCCTGTTCTTCTCTGTTTCTGCCCAGATATTCCCATGCCAAACCTCTTCCTTGGGCTGGCACAACTGCATAGCCAAGCAGATTAGAGAATGAATTCAACTGAAAACAACCTCAAGGGGGAAAAAAAAGGAAGGAAGAGTAAAGATAACTTTGCTGTGGTTTAGTTCCTCAGACTAACTCCCCAAACAAACTTCTGTGTTGGCACCAGGACAGGACCACATCTCCTCCAACAACAGTGCTAACTCAGCATGTTCAAAGTATGTCCTCAGACTCTTCTCAGAAGCCTGCTTCTCACAACATTTGTATTTCTTCTATTAACACCATAGCCTATTGTGCAATCACTTCCTCCACAGGCCAGCTCAAACATTTACCCCTTATATTTGAACATGACTGAAGAACAGTAGGCTGTATAACAGAAGGGTTTTTTTAATGAACCTGCGTGCAAATATTAACTTTAAGAGGTATAAAGCAAAACAGGCAAACCTTGAAAAGCACACAGCGGTGGCATAGAGCCAATATAGCAACGCCTCTGCAAGTTGGTGTATGCTTCTGCAATGAAAAGAATAAAAAAGACCTTTTCAATGTCAAGCCTTAATTGTCTTCACCTCCACAAAGCTTCACTAACAAACTGAGGTAAAACAGCTTTTCAGTTGAATTTAGTACCTTTAAACCTCAGAACTCAAGAATGACTTTACAATCACTATTTTCAAAACTCAGTGCAGCTTTTCCCCTCCCCATCCACACTGTCCTTCACCACAGTGAGGCATGGTATGACATACCATCTTAGACAGAGTAGTCTGTCACCATCTACAATAGCATTCTGTGTAGCCTACATTTTCAGACAACACACTACATCTTCCAGATGAGGGTGAAAAAAGTCCGAGCAATTCAACACTCTGTTGTTTGTGGTGCCATAAAAGGTCACATTTTTTATTCCCAAATTATGTCTTCTTACTCAACTGTAACACATTGTTAAGCTTGAACAGGTTTTCTAAAATATTGCTTAGATTCCGAGTGTGTTGGCTCATTGTAATTTTGAGGGTGGGATTCCAAATAGCACTGTTCAAAGCAACAATTTTAGAGGTAGAAACACACAGCCAAACTTTGAGTCAAAGGGATTTTGTGAATTTGTTTAATTCAGGTCATAACCTGACTTCATGGGACATTATCACATTTTTGCTGAAGCTAAAAAATATTTCCAACAGCCCCTTCTCACTGCCATACTACTTGTACTCCAGATCCCAATTTAACCCACACTTTCTAAAGTCAGTTTCTCTGGGCAAAGCTATGTCTGTACTTAGCATACAAGTAACTATTAACTACTGATATAAGCTATCCCCGTTAAAAACCTCATTAAAACTGGAAGGAACAGACACAATTTCAGAGAAATGGCAGAGGTCTTTAAGCACAAAGTACCGACATTATGAGTCTCAACATCTGCATTATTCAGCTTGTGCAGCATACCAAACTATTTTTGAGGTTAGAGAGTTTACATAGTGCTGAAACGCAATTTTTTATGGTCTGAAAATAAACATTAAAATTATAATTTCTGTAAAGGTTCTTTGAAAAGGGGGTAAATGTCAGTCTTAAACAAACACACAAAGACAAAGATTCTTTCGATAATTCAAGTTTAGAAGACAACTGAAACAAGAGTTGGCAGAACTCACAGACCTGCACTACTTTGAAGTAGAAATCAGATTTGCTTCCAATTTTCCTCCATTATTTTGTTCCCTGTTTCTTGATTGGGACTTCAATCAGATGAAAAAAAGCTACCCTATTTCACTCTAGGACTGACCAGAACAGATTAATTAACAGATTGCAAGCATCTAGCATACTAAAAAATCCAATATGGACCAAACAGATTTTTTTTTTAAATTTAAACAAGCCTCGTCTGTAGAAGCTGAAATAATAAAAAAAATCCTTATAGTTTGACTTCACTCACTATGAGAGCAGTTGACATTGCACCAGAGTAGCACTGAAAGCGTAATTCATCCACACGTCCCCACCAAACAGCATAGAAGGAACCTGAAACTGTTCGTTTGCTTGAGTTCACTAACCTCTGAAATATTCGCTCAAGATTTAACACAAAAATCACAGTAAAAGCAAGACTGAATTTTTGTACTTATTCTCCATCTCAAGAACTATAACTTTAACAGTTAAAATATGCATAGACTGAAAAAAGTATTCATACATTTTCATCCTCTCAATTATAAACAAAACCACACCCTACTGAGGATCTTCTTTCTACAAGGCCCCTGTATTTTTGGATGCTGGGCTTGACAGACCAATTTTAAAAAGCAGGATTTCCAACCTGTATGTTTACTATTCTTCAGATATAAAACCTAAATCCTTTAAAAGTTAGCAGGAAACATTAATTCCATTAAGAGACAGTGCAACTAGATGAAGAATCTACCTCTCTCAGTACAACTACTGAATAAATAAAGAAAAAAATTAATTTATGGCTGCCTGCCCTCAAGCAGAACCAGACAATGTTGTTTCCAAAACAAATGCATCTTTTTCTGCCTGGCATATCCTCCAAGGCGCTGAACTTTCCTTATCAGGTTTTCTTCAAGTCTCTCAAAACAATACTCCTTTGTACACTGTAAGAAACTGGGTTTAAGTATATTGTTAAAAGGACATTTTTCTCCCTACATTCAGCAGCTCTGGAATGCACACTTCATCTGTGTTAACTTTATCCCAGACATCCATAAATTACTTTGGAACAACCATCTGACACACCTATGAATATTTCAGTTACTTTCACAAACCAAATCAAACTTCTTGTGAAGTACTGAAACACAACTTATACACTGTTTTAGGTGAAGAAGGGGCAAAAAAGTTAGTCCTTACTGTTGTAGCACACAGAAATCAGAAGAATGAAAAGAAAGGTAGAATTTAGTGTCTGAACTACCTTTAAAAACTTCAAGTCAGACGTGAACATGGACGATTGCCACTAGAGGCTGCTATAGGACATCGGTAAGTTTTCCCCTTCATTTTAAGGGAAGAGCCAGGACACCGACATGGCAACTCTTACTTCCAACAAATTCCTACTGAATATGCTTTAATTCTAGAAAGTTAAGCGAAAAACACAAGATTTCTTTAAGGGTTCCTAATTCCACCAGAGCAGCAGCAGTAAAATATGTTTGTTCTTACTTTTATTGTGGTCTGAGTCGAATTTTAAAGCATTATCATTATACCATCATTTTACTTTATGCTACAACCAGTTCACATTCCACTACTCACTCTCTTTTTGTATATTGACAACATAAAACACTGAGTTAGTAAAAAATTTCAAAGTTTATTACAGGATAGGACATAAAACTGATTACAGTATTTACAAAAATTAATGCAAATTAAAAAAAGAAGCACCATTTTTATAGCCTACTATCATTATATGAACAGCTTGCATTCACAGTACTGAATATTGCTGCCAGATCTCCATATCACCACAAAACTTTGCCACTATTTTATTACCAAGATTTCAGCCTCAATTTTGCTCTCAGTAAAGAAAGTAATTCCTTTACACAAACAGAGATCCTGTCAGTGGGAAAGTGATGTTATTTTGAAAGAATCAGAACAGAAACCAATCATGACCCTTTTATGCACAATTTTCAGTGAATTCAACTTCCTTCTGCAGCAAACACTACCTGTTGCTACACTCCAGCTCACCAGGTAACAAATGAGGTAACAGCTTCACATCACTTTCTTGGAATCACAGAATCATTGAGGCTGGAAAAGACCCAAGATCAAGTCCAACCGTTAGCCCACCTACTCACACTTACTAAACAATGTCACTAAGCGTCATATTTACACACTTTTTGAACACCTCCAGGGATGGTGACTCCACCACTTCTCTGGGTAGCCAGTTCCAATGTTTCACGACTCTTTCAGTAAAGAATTTTTTTCTAATATCCAATCTAAACCTCCACTGGCACATCTTGAAGCCATTTCAACTCATCCTACTGCTAGTTACTTGGGAGAAGAGACCAGCACCCATCTCCTTACAACCTCCTTTCATGTAGTTTTAGAGTGCGATAAGGTCTCCCCTCAGCCTCCTCTTCTCCAGGCTAAACAATGCCAGTTCCCTCAGCCACTCCTCGTAAGACTTGTGTTCCAGACCTTTCACCAGTTTTATTGCTTCCCTCTGGACATGCTCCAGCACTTCAATGTCCTTCTTGTAGTGGGGGGGGCAAAACTGAACAAAGTATTCAAGGTGCAGCCTCACCAGTGTCAAGCACAGGAAGACAATCCCTTCCCTTGTCCTGCTAGCCGCACTGTTTCTGATACAAGCCAGGATACTGTTGGCCTTCTTGGCCACTTGAGCACACTGCTGGCTCATGTTCAGCCAGCTGTCAACCAACACTCCTGGGTCATTTTCTGTCAGGCAGCTTTCCAGCCACTCTTCTCCAAGCCTGCATGGAGTTGCTGTGACCAAAGTGTAGAAAGCGGCAACTGGCCTTGTTGAACCTCATGCAATTGGTCTCAGCCCATCGATCCAGCCAGTCCAGGTATCACTGCAGAGCCTTCTTACCCTCCAGCAGATTGATACTTCCACCCAATTTGGTGTCATCTGCAAACCCACTAAGGGAACACTCAATCGCCCCATCCAGATAATTGATAAAGATATTAAACAGAACCAAACCCAACACTGAAGCCTGGGGAATCATGGAATTGTTTGGGTTAGAAGGGACATTAAAGTTTACCTAATTCCAAATCCCCTACCATGGGTAGGGACATATTCCGCTAGGTCAGGTTGCTCAAAGCCTCATTCAGCCAGGTCTTTCAGCATCTCCAGGTATGGGGCATCCACAGCTTCTCTGGACAACCTGTTCCAGTGCTTCATCACCCTCAGAGTAAAAAAATTCTTCTCAACATGTAATCTAAGTCCCCCCTCCTTCAGCTTAAAACCGTTCCCCCTCATCCTATCACTGCACTCCCTAATAAACACAACTTGTGGGTGGCTTACAATTGGATTTAACTCCGTTCACCACAGCTCTCTGGGCCATTCAGTTTCTTACCCAGCTAAGAGTACATCTGTCTAAGCCATTGGCCACCAGTTTCTCTAGGAGAATGTTGTGGAAAACAGTATCAAAGGTTTTACTGAAGTCCAGGTAGACAACATACACATTGTTTCCCTTGTAAGTGTGAAAAAGTCATACTTTCAGATACACAGCTCACCACCCCTGCTTGCACCCTGCCTAACTTGAGTCCTACCAGGCACCCCTGATACTGGACCTGGGGCTCAGGCTGCCCAAGCACCCTTTCAGCCCTGGGGCTTTCACAGAGATCTACTGTTTCAGGGAAGCCCCACACTGGTCCAACCAACATAGCTCATTTGGTGACACATGTGCTGGGGCACCAGGCCAGAGTCTGAGACCACGTCCCGCACCTTGCCCCCAACAACACCCATAAGCCACCGGCCGGGCTGCTGCCATCACAAAGGCCCCAGACTAGTCAAAACTCTCTGGTAGCTGGGAACACCCCGCAGCGGGGAGCTGGATCCACAGAACCGACCCATCCCAATTCCCCATTCCCATCCCCTTCCCTATTCCCATCTCCTTCCCCTTCCTACTCTTCATCCCCATCCCCTCCTACTCTTCTTCCCCATTCCTATCCCCACCTCCTTCTCCTTCCCCATCCCTCTACCCTCTCCTTTCCCACTCCATACTCCTTTTCCCCTTCCCCACTCCCTTCCCCATTCCTTCCCCCTTACACTTCTCCATTCCCATTCCCCGTTCCCATCTTCATGCCCTTTCTCATACCCAATTTCATACCCCTCCCCTTTCACTGCCCCTTCCCCTCCGGGATGCGCTCAGTGCGCACGCGCCAGGACTCACTCATCTCCCCCCCGACACGAAGGACCCGGCGGCTTCTGCTTCCGTCTCCTCTTCCGCTTCGCCCGGCCGTCCCCACTCCCTAGCCCCTCCCTCCTCATACCTCAGGCCCCTCCCCCGAACTACTACCCCGCGCCCCCCTTCCACCCTGCGCGGAGGGGGCGGCCCCGAGGCGGTGTATGAGGCGGG